>CM062804.1:968340002-969540002 GCA_031772625.1 Pinus tabuliformis | reverse complement strand
AAAAAGGTTTGCATGCCCCCAGGTATAAAGAAAAGTAGAGTTTCCAGGTTACCATATGGAAGTCCTTGCATTTAAGCAAGATTGTTTCATCTGCGGAGTAGACAAAACACTTCCTTGGCTTTGTCCATCAAAATAGACAAAGGTGAATGGTATGGGTCGGCACTTCCAATCACATAACCTTCGAGGAGATCCTATTTTAGACTAATCCCATATCCTACACGGAAATGGTGTTTCAGACCAATCATATAACCTACGACGAGGAGATCTTGTTTCAGACTGATCCCATATCCTACACAGACGGGTGTTTCAAACTGATCATAAATCCTACGAGGAAATCTATCTTTTCATCTGGGTTCGCCTGCCGAAGCAGACCAGGGTGCATGCCCCCTAAGCTTTGTTACATTCACCGAATCACTCACGGTAATTAGGTGGATGAACTGGAGGTTGAAGAGACATTCCTTGTGCAAAGAGACCATTTAGGGATGGCATTTGACTCGTAGCCGTATTTGAACTGGAAAATGTAAGCTGATCCACAAGCTGTACCATTTTTCCTTCATACGGGAAACACATCACCCGAAAGAGTGAGGAAACAATAGCTCCCATGCTGTAAATGTAGTCACGCCCGAGGAGTATATTGTAATCTAGCGGCCCTTAGACTACCATCATGTTCAAGTGAATGTTTTTCCTTCTCAAAGTTATAGGCACATTTGGAAGGATCCCTAACAGTCAACTGGTTCCTTTATTGAAGCCTAATAGATTTTGATTCTTAGGCAAAAGCGATGGCGAACCAAGCACTTTCCAAGCAGTTGAGGAAAGGATACTCACGGAAGCCACTTCATCTATGATAGTGCCAGCCATGATCATTTTGTAAACTTGTACTATGATTCTGAACGACACATTAGATGGAAGGCGGGGTCTCGCTAGTAGATTCCAATCAAAGGAAATGACTAGATTTCTTGGAGGAGGGACCGAATAAACGGCCGGATGAGTCTCTTGAAATGGGGAACTTCCTTCTTGTGGTAAAGGAACGGGTAGATTTCCCCCATGTTCATCAGACTCTATGTTAACAAAAATAATTTGAATGGTGTCATTCTCATTCTCTTTGGAGATTGTATCATATGAAGGTGGACCTTCTAAAGACAAGACTGGGTTGACTGCTGTCTTGACCTGCTAAATTTGGTCTGGTGTGGACTCAGGAGTTTTATCTTCAATGATAGGCATTTCGACCGACAACAGAGGTATGTCAGTCAGATTTTCAACTAGCGATGGAGTTGGCAAGAGTTTCTTGTATCTAGATGGAAGTCGCTGTAGTGAAGCAGCATGGTTATCCCAAACTCTTTTAGCCTCTTCCAGAAAGGGACAATGGTGGAGGGCATGGTCGCCTTCACACAATCTACAAGGAAATTTGGATTTTCCTTTTTGTCCATTGACTTCATTTTCACTAGTCGATGGTGTATTCTCAACATGATCGATAGAGGTTGATGACATCGGATGGTGCAAGCAGGGAGACCAATCTCTCAAGATCCGCGGGATACAAGGACAATCTCAATGATGATGGTTTCCTTTGCAAATTATGCATGGATTTTTGGGTTTAGAATGTGCGGTGTGCGGATTTTCGCCGGACGATGCATGGTTGCCCCCTTACTGGACCGGTTTATTCTTCTTCTTCTCCTTCCCTTTCTTTTTCTTCTCAGTTACTTGGTTTTTAGTATCACTAGCTTCACCAAGTGAAGAGGAAGAAGGAGAGGGAGAAAAAAATGAAGTAGAAGGTGAGGGAGCAACTCCAACATCATCTGGTTGTTGATTCGATTGTTGATGAATTATGATGTTTTAACAATAGAGGTCGAGAATAGCCATACCGGCAGGCCAATTGTGATTCCTAGAAGGGAAAATGTAGACATGTATGGAGCACCAATATCTCTCCAAGAAGAGAAAGGACTAGGATTCCCCCCAAGGGGAAATCCTTGATTGGTGGACTCCATTATCTCAAACTAAGATCAACGAGGGAATAATGATGTTATTCCAAATTAAATAAATTTTATGATGCTTTGACACAACTTGATTTTTCAATTTTTAAAAGTCTAGAAAAAGCTAAAGGTGACTCTAGTCGCCTTCGATTTTTAATGAGCCTGAAGTGACAAGTGCTTAGATGGACCTTTTCTTTTAAGGAGTCAAAAAGGAATGAAAGTGACTACTCTAGAAATCTAGACAGAGGGATTACCAAACCAATCATAAAACTGCAATATACACCTCGGTGGTAAATTAAAGAGAAATTACTGAGGACTTTACGTACAACAGTCAATCTTCCTGAATGCTTTTTTCAGTGCATTGTGATCGATAGGGTGGCAGACACGGCTTCCTAAGGATAAAGGATATCAGCCTATTGTGGTCTCCCAATATATACTCGATGGTACATGGGAGCACAAGTCCCTACTGGCACTTGTCATATTAAAGAGGAGGAATCACCCAACCTATCATGAAAACGATAGTTACCAGGCTTTACAACGCCAGAATATGTCTCTAGCCTAGACTTCTAGATGTTGTGCGTGAGGTTCCAAAGCATTTTTCTGTTCATTAAGGTTTATTTTATAGTTGATCTTTTTTAAGAAGTTTGCCTTTCAAGGTTCATTGCATGATGTAGATGTACAATTCCTAAATATGCAATCTAAAATGATAAATAGTCATTTGTTTTTCTCTTAGCAATGAAAATCCTAGCTACTAAGGAAAGAAGAGTATGATTCTTTCAACAGAGAGCAGAGAGCACACACTAAATGCACTTTTCCTAAACCAATTTTTGCAAGCAGTCTAAATGCAAATGCACATGCATGTATTTGTTTATTACGTTTCCTTAATGTGAAAATGCCAAAAAGAAAACTAAGTACAGATCTGAACTACTTTTCTTCAAAGCAACACTTCAACAATTTCTTTTCAAAAGACGAAAGGAAGACTAAGATGACACTTTCAATTTCGAATGGGAAACTGTTTTCGACACTTCAAATACTAACCATTCAAATCAAATACAATGGAAAAAGTACAATCGACTATCGAGAAGAGGAAGACTTTATGACACTCTTCTTTTCGACTCACAATGACAGTTGTGACACTTTTGAATCAAAAGACGACAGTTCGATTAAGCTACTATTTGCAAAGGAGGACTATAAATGATGAAAAATACATAAAAAGACATTCACAATTCCTTACCAATAGAGGCTGAATAATGTAAAGGAAGAAGGCTTCAACAATGATATACTGATCATGGGTGTCGAGCCATAAAAAGGGTCTTTTTCACCTCTAATTACCTCACATTGACTTGTCAATCCAGGAACGATTTGTTATCTCAAAGAGTGTACTCAGTTTGAGGTGGTCATTTGTCAGAGTAATGCTAGTAGTGTAGTGCTCAAGAAAATACAAGAATAAATGGATGCTTGAAAGAAAATGTACCTACAGCAAAATACTTTAAAAACTAAATCATGCACTTGGAAAACTAAGCAATTTATCAGTCAAGGGTCCAGTAATAATAACCCATCCCTTTGGAAACTGATGTAACTAAAGGTAATCAAGGAACAGATCATCAATTTGGGGACTAGACAACAAATGCCAATGCCCACTATAGTTTTAGATCGTTCTGCACACCAAAGAGACAATAATGAAAATAACAGGAAATGGAACAACAACTAGAAAATGTAACAACAACTAAGTCTGATGAACATCAACACCTTAATCTACAGAAACAAGTGCAACAATCTTATCCTACAGAAATCAAATGGCAATCTTTACTTAAAGGATAAATCAGATAGCAAATAGAAATGGAATGGTAACCAATTGCCAATCAAATATAGAACAGCACTTAGAGCCAGTTATGAATATATAGTACCGAAATAAGTAACACACACAGCACACAGAGATATTAAGAGAAACAACAATCTGCGTTTGATGCCACAAATATTGATCTTAGTTAGAAAGGATAACGATCACAATTCATAATGGAACAGCAATGTCAATTGAACAACAATCGTATGAAGTATAAACCATAGATGAATACAGTAATATGAACTTAGGAATATTACAGCTCGGTTACTCTGCAACTGAACAACAATAGCATTCTGTAAAGAATAGTAATGTTACAGTCATGACTTGAAGGAACAACAATACGTTATCAAGTCAGAATGAACAATATGACTTTCCTGTTACAGAGACGATATTGGAAATATAACAGAGTTGTGATATAAAATAACAAAACACACCAGATTACCGATCAAAGCTGATAATGCAAACCACACACGAACTAAAGGTAATGGTACAGGAGCAAGTGTTCCACCAGGGCTGGGCCCTTAGCCTCTAGGGACACACCGCTTGAAATTATTCCAGGATCAAAGATGGAGCAGCAACCAGATTTATATTAAAGCATTAAAACAGGGTTACAGTGGATCACTTCTCAACGAGAGTCAATGATAAAAGTTTCAAATACAGAGCAAAGTTACATAAAAATTAACAGTCTTCCCCCTTTCCAGGCTAGCAGTGCTGCCCCTACTTATAATAGTTGAAGCAGAGATATCAAGGATGCGAAAATAGTTAAAGCAGCGATCCCTCAAGATCAAAGGATCCTGAGGGATTTGCCAAGCTGTTAATCCTCAGTTATCTGGTCGTTTTCTTGCGTCGAGTCGATATCTCATTTTCCTTTCCTTGGCTGAAATGTTTTAATTTAGATTGTCTTGTTTGCATATGGTTCCCTGCCAAAGGGACAACAGTTAGCTTGGCCTTGTCTTTTTCTTTGGAGCGGCAATCTTTAGTTTTTCCCTTTTCCTGCATAAGAAATGGAAATTATTAGCATTTTCATGTTGCATATAAATCTCATAGATTTGTCATGATTTCCTATTATCTACCTAGTTCATGATGCAAAGATGTTACGAGTTCTAAAGAAAAGATGGCAAAATAGTCAATAAAAACATACCTTCTTCAGTACTTCACACACCCCCCTGCTTACCCTTTTTCATGCCCTCATGAAAACATTGTAGTTTACATGTAAGGTAGTGAGAGAGTAGGCTGGAGATGGGATCTCATCTGGTGGTCTATAGCCATGATGCCTAACTAGGTGTTCAAAAATATGGCCTGTCTGACCCTCAGGCATTTCATATAGGGCTTGGTATCCAGGTGCAGAGTGCTAAATAATCGAACTCCAAAACCTATATCCTAACCAAGATGGCCCTACCCTCAAGATAATTTCACCATAGAGGTTCAAATGATCAGCGGCTAACTTAAAGTTCTTGTAATTAAATGGTTCCCTATGTTAGATGTTCAGATTAGAGGTCCGATAATGAAATTTAGTAGCTGCAATGGTAAGGTCCTTAATGGTAAAGAAGTATTCTATCCCTTGTTGATCGATTACTGTATGAATAGGTCATAATGCATCAATCACGCCCAGAGTCCTCATGAGGCTCCTATGTTTGTTCCATAACTGTAATGGATCTCTAGGCTCAGCTCTTACCCATAAGTCTAATCTGTTTTCTTGTCTCTAGAAGGCATTATAGGCTTTAAGCCATTTAATTTGATTAACTCCAAATGAAATAAATGCTTGTAGTTGGATATCCCCAACGAAAGGGCCAGGGTTCTGCTCTATGTCCTAATCTAGTATGAGGTTATGTAGATAGAATTCACACAGTAGTCTTTAAACCTTTACTCCATAGTGCTTACAACAATTTATAAAATCATCAATGGTATTAATTTTTATAGGGTCTCCTGCTTTGACGGCCTTAATTTTCAATTTCAAATATCGTTCCATTAAAAACAAGGCATAATTCTTGGCAGGGGATCTACATGCTAGGACGTCAATGTACAAAGAGCATAAGGTATCCATCTATCTGATAACTACATCTAATCTATGAGTTACCTTTGCGACTTTTTCTTGTTCTTTTCACCATCCTTCAAAGGCCTGGCTTTTGGATAAATTGACATTCCTTAGCTATTGTTGTAACTCTTCATACCTTTCTCGAGAAACCGTTTGTTCCGTGAGTTTTTCTACTGCTTTCTAAGCTTGCATCAAACCCTCTCACAGGGTTACTGTACTCGTATCGCTGTCACACATAGTAGTGGCCAATGGAATATTTACTTGAAACTTCTTATTGCGTCGCCTTGTGTTTATAGTCTGTATTCCTTCAGAGGACTATGCCTCTATCTGAACTTCCTTGTCATAGGCCGATATATTGTCTGTTTGCACTTCAACATGGGCAATAGTGGAATGTTGTTCCTTTTTCTTTTGAACAGCAGTCTACACTTCAACAAGGTTTTGAACAGTAGATTGTTCTTCGACTGGGTTTTGAACAGCAAGCTGAACATGGGTTTTCCAAACCTTTTTATTGGGGGGTCTTACTAGAGTGGTTGCGTGTCTTCCCCCTAAAGTTCTTTTTGCTCTCTTTCTCATTCTCAAAACCCTGATTTGCTGTCGAAGTCGAGCTATCACATTCAGTAATCTTTGCTATTCTTTTCGTAATCGTTTAATATCTTCTATTTCCTTAGAAGGAACAACTATCTGTTTACTTGGGCCTGGACTGTTATCTTGGAAAATTCCTTGGTTTTCCTCTTGGGGTTCTCCTTCGCTGTTTTGTTCAGGTTTCTCAGGAGTAGAAACCATAGCTGGGTCTGTTATTTACTGGGTAACTTCTTTTTCCACCCCTTCTTCTTCATGCAATTCTTCTAGTGTAGTCTAGCTAGGAGCGGATTGTTCCCTTTCTATATCTTTTTCATTTTCTTCACTTGTCATACTTTCGTCATGAATAGAATTATTCTCTTCGTTTTCTTCCTCGTCGCGCAATTCTTCGGGTGCATTTTTGTCCTGAGTAGAATGCTCTTTTGGTTCTTCCTCAATCTGGAGGCCTAGTGGGCTGAGAGGCTGGCCATATTCGCCCATATTGGCCAGATGTTTGGCCAATTCGTCCTCTTGCAATGGGTTTTGCAATGGACTCTCTTCACGTTGTTCTGTCTCCACCTCCACCTGCTTAGGTTGCTCGGTCTCTTCCTCTGTTTCTCCTTCCTCATTTCCTCCCACTTCTTTCTCATCCTCTTCTCCTTCCAATTGTGGGGATTGCTCATCCCCTGAGTTGTCTATCTCCACAGGTTGGGTGGTACTCCCTTGGGGATTTTCCAACCTCTCTATAATCCGTGCCAATCTAACTGATTTTCTCCATTTTGATGGTCTACTTGGTGTACTGGCAGTATGTTTTCATTTTGGGGCTGGCGAGGTCGGTGCCCCATCTATCATAACAATTATCTCTTCCCAGCTGCTCTGTTGCTGAGCAAGACTGTGGCTAACTATCAGCCATATCAGTCCATGGTGACTTACTACCAATTCTACATGTTGTGACTTTTTCATGCTTCGGGCAACATCATGAAGTAATGAATTTAAAAATTCAGGTATGTTCACAGAGAATTTCTCTTTTAATACAACTAAGAGTTTAAGGTGTTGTGGTCTTACCACATCTTTTTTGCCTTCACAGGTGATGTAGCTCTGGATGATCCTCGCCAATTCTGCCCATGGCTCTCCTAATGCTGCTGGTAGGACTCCTTTTCCTCTGACTGTCAGGTTCTAGCCTTCATCCTGGAAGATCTTCATGATATTTTGCAGTCTCTCCTTCTTTAGAGTCCACACAGGTCCGGTGGCTGGCAGTCCCAAGACTTCTACAATTACGTCATCAGTAACTGCTATGTGTTTTCCCCTTACTGTGGAGTGGTATTCTTGCAAGTTCTGCAAGAATTCTATTGCCATGGTCTCGTTGGATTCCTGTAAATGATTAAGATAGACTAACCATCCTGCGCTTGCTAGGATTTCCCGTGCAGTGTCGGAAACTATCAATACCTGTGGTTCTCTTCGAATTGACCTTTCTCCCATGCTTTAGCTCACTGTAAAAAATGCAGAGATGACAATGGAATAGTAGGCTGTTCAAACTGTTAGAAACACAGAAACACAGAGAAAATAGAAAGATCGCAAGGATTGTTCAAATTTTACTAATTGTTGTAGACTATGATACAGAAATATCTTAGGAACAACAAGGCATGCACATTGAAAAATGAGATACCATTAAGCCTTGCTATTCCTGAGTAAGAGTTTGCTGAATAATAGCCTGACACATATGTCAGCAAATTATGAAGTCACCCCCCCGCAATGTGATGGGCCATCGTCGGCCGTCAAATGAAGGAGCGGCGGGCCGATCTGTTCTGGTACAGGTTCATAAAGGAACAGTGTATGCCAAGATGCCATGTTTACAAATGGAGCAGGTTACCGAAATCGAGGTGTATAATAGGATCGCTTAATAAATAAGAAAATGTGATTACATGATGCAAGGCTAAGAGGATAGGATAGCTGATGTGCACAACGAGTGTAATGCGATCATTGTCTACTTTTCCCGTCATGATTGGTTATGATGGATTTTCATGTGCTTAATGGTTCAGGGAAGTGATATGCATAATCTTATTTGACAGATTACCAAGGTATAAGATAGAGAAGGGTATTAATGATTACTATTGGTGTATAAGAAATGTGACTTCAATACCATTAACAAAGCTCTGCTACCGACATGTGTCCATAACCTTGGCAGAGTTGTTTGTTTCACCCATGGAACCATGATCCTTTGTGTATACCTAGGAAATATTATTTAGTGTCAAAATGGATGTCATTATGCTGGCTTGGTAACCAGTTAAATCATAATTCCATTCACCAGGAAGGAGTGAAAGGTGGGCAGGCTGGCTCATGATGAGACCTCCTGTTCCAAGGACTCTTTATTTTTTCTGATGTGCCTCTTGGACCATATCCCTGGTGTGGTGGCCATAGTGGGAATGCCACTTCACTTTCTTCCTTATGATCATGGTAGGCTAGCTCTTGATGAGACCCCCTATCCTGCATTTGACAATTCAAAACATTCTTCTTTTTTTCTTTTTCTTTTTTAAAAAATGCTTCCCTATTTATACACAAAGGGTGGTTCGACCCTCCTTAAGAGTAGGAATGGTGGAAGAAGTCTTAACATCTCAATAGAAAAATGTAAACCCTTTGTTCTTATTCCTTAATAATGATAAAAAAAGATTATGGGAATTTAAAAAGAACCAGCATGATAAAGATGACCAATCATGTCAGTATTAATAGGGTAATGATAGAAAAAGTGATGAATAATTGTGTCCTTTCTTTGTTCCTCTTTATCAATTCACAACAATTTCTTGTAAAAGCAATGATTTTATATAATTTGTTGATTTTAGTATGCTCTAGTTTTGTATCCATTGCAGGAGTGTATAGCTGTGCTCCAAAAGACCTGAAACAAGAGGAACAACAGGTATCTTTAGGCAACAGGAATATGAGAATGTTGTTGTTTGAAAAAGGAAGGGAAAAGGAATACAAATGTTGTTAATTTGAAAAAGGAACAACAAAACCTGAAAGTTCCGTTCCTTTGAAAAAAGGAACAACAAAAACCAAACATGCCATTCCTTTGGAAAAGGAACAACAGAAAACCAAAAGTGTCGTTCCTTTGGAAAAGGAACAGTAGAAACCCAGGTGCTAAAAGTGTTGTTCCTTTGGAAAAGGAATAGCAAAAATGAAAATGCCATTCCTTTGGAAAAGGAACAACAAAAATCAAAAGTGTTGTTCCTTTGGAAAAAGAACAGCAGAAAACTCAAATGTCGTTCCTTTGGAAAAGGAACAACAAAAAACTCAAATGTCGTTCCTTTGGAAAAGGAACAACAAAAAACTCAAAAGTGTTATTCCTTTGGAAAAAGAACAACAGAAAACTCAAATGCCGTTCCTTTGGAAAAGGAACAACAAAAAACTCAAAAGTGTTATTCCTTTGGAAAAAGAACAACAGAAAACTCAAATGCCGTTCCTTTGGAAAAGGAACAACAAAAATCAAAAGTGGTGTTCCCTTAGAAAAGGAACAACAGAACACTCAAATGTTGTTCCTTTGGAAAGGGAACAACAAAAATCAAAAGTGTTGTTCCTTTAGAAAAGGAACAGCAGAACACTCAAATGTCGTTCCTTTGGAAAAGGAACAACAAAAATCAAAAGTGTTGTTCCTTTGAAAAAAGAACAACAGAACACTCAAATGCCATTCCTTTGGAAAAGGAACATCAAAAATCAAAAGTGTTGTTCCTTTAAAAAAGGAACAGCAGAACACTCAAATGCCATTCCTTTGGAAAAAGAACAGTGAAATAAAAATGAAAAAGAACGGCTGAAACAAAAGGTGCTGTTCTTTTGAAAAGGAACAGCAATAATGACAAAAGTGTACACAAATGTTGTCCCTTCAGAAAAGGAACAGAAAAAATGACAGCGCTATTTCTTCTGAAAAGGAGAAGCAGAAAAAAATTCAAATACAAAATATATACATAAACTAAATTAACAAAACAAAGAAATTATGTACAAAGTGTAAAAATAGGTGAATCACTTAATGAATCATAGGTGAGGAATATTTCTCTTCCTCCTGTAGAATTTGCATATCAGAGTCCTCGCGTAGTTGCTGGCAGAAGGATTCCCGAGTAAGTGGTTTGTGGTATAATCGAACTCGGTGGCCATTTACCTTAAAGGTATGTCCAGATCCATCAATAGTGACTAGAGTAAGGGTGCCATTGTCATGTACCTTTTGGATTTCATATGGCCCTAGCCAGCGAGTCTGAAGTTTCCCGGGAAAATCCTGAAACCTAGAATCGTAAAAGAGCGCCCAGTCTCCTTTGCGGAAGAATTTGTTTTTAATGAGAGTGTCATGCCATTTAACTCACTGCTGTTGGATTAATGCAGTATGTTGAAGGGCAGAGAGCTTGATTTCATCTAGCTCATTGATCTACTGTAATTTATTAATCTGTGCCTTGTTTAGATCTAGGCCTACTTCTTGTGCTGTTCGCAGTGTTTGGATTTCAAATTCTATGGGGAAAATAGGTTGCTTTCCAAACACCAATTGGTATGGTGAATAGCGGGTAGTGCTTCTCCATGTTTTTCTGTAGGCCCACAAGGCTTCTGGTAGTCTTGCAGCCCAATCGCGTCTATGTGACACAATGGTTTTTGTCAAGATTGCTTCTATTATTTTGTTGCTACTTTCTACTTGACCATTTGCTTGTGGGTGGTATGGAGTAGTAATTTTATGCTGGATATGATAGTTCTTAAGTGTTGCAGCAATCCTATTACTAGCAAACTGTGGTCCACTGTCTGTAATTATGTCTCTTGGAAGCCCATATCACACAAATATATGAAGTAGGAATTGTATGACAAAATCCTTTGTAGCTCTCGGTAATGCTTCTGCTTCAACCCAATTGGTGACATATTTTGTTGCCACCAGAATATATGTTTTCTGGTTTGAGGATGGGTTAATCGGACCAACAAAATCAAGTGCCCATCGCTCGAATGGTTCAATAACGAGTTGTGGGTTTAGGGGCATTTCGTTAGACTAGCCAGGGCGTCCTACCCTTTGACAACTGTCACAAGTTTGAACGAACTTCTTTGCATCTTTGAAGATCATCGACCAATAATACCCTGTTTGTAGTACCTTATTTCTAGTTCTATTATCGAAAAAGTGTGCGCCACATGGTCTGTCGTGACAAGCTTTCAAAATATCAAAAATTTCATCCTCTCGGACACATCTCCTGATGTGCATATCTGCTCCCGTATGGAACAGGTAGCCCCCAATCCAGGAAAATCAAGCACTACGCTGGACAATCTGTTTTTGTTCATTGGGGGTCAGATGTTTTGGTAATTTACCTACTGCTAAGTAATTCGCAACATCAGCATACCAGGGTGTTTTAATAGTGACAACAAACAAATGCTCATCTGGAAATTGATCTTCAACTGCTGTTGTGTCCACTAGTTTTGGCATTCGTGAGAGCAAGTTAGCTACAGGATTTTCTTTTCCAGGTTTGTCCTTGATTTTAATATCAAATTCCTACAATAAGATCAGCCATGTAGTTATTCTACCATTTGTGATTGGTTTATTTGCTAAATATTTTATGGCAGAGTGATCTGTATACAAGATAACAAGATATCCAGTAATGTAATGCCTGAACTTATTGACAACATGTATTACAGCTAGAAATTCCTTTTGAGTAACAGTATAATTCAATTCAGCAGGGGATAAGTTCTTGCTAATATAATAAATTGCATATGGTTTTTTATCTTCTTCCTGCCCAAGGACTGCTCCAATAGCTGTATCTGAGGCATCTAATGAAATTTGGAATGGCAGATCCCAATTTGGTCCTCGAAGGACTGGAGCTGTGGACACAAGCTTTTTCAGATCCTAAAATGCATGGTCACATTTTTCTGTCCAAAGAAAGTCAACATTACCCATCAATGCATATAGAGGTGCAACAATATATGAAAAATGTTCTATAAACCTTCTATAATATCCAGAGAATCTGAGAAAACTGCGTACCTCTGTTTGAGTAGTAGGAGTGGGAATTAGCAAAATTATTTGAATTTTGGTCGGGTCTACTTGTATGCCAGCTGCTGAGATATAATGGCCTAGAGTAAGTCCTTCAGTCATCATCATATAGAATTTTTCATGGCTTAAGCAAAGCCTGGTGGCAATGCAGCGCTGCAGGACTTTTTCCAGTGTGTCCAATGCTGGGTCAAAATCATCTTTGTATGGTGTAAAATCATCCATGTAGACTTCAATCCCCTCATTTATTAGGTCTGAAAAAATGCTGAGGATAGCTCTTTGAAATGTGGCAAGAGCATTGCATAAGCCAAAAGGTAGAACTCTATAGGCAAATGTTCCCTAGGGACAAGTAAAAGTGGTTTTGTCTTGGTCTTCAGGAGTAATCTGGATCTGATTGTATCCACTCAAGCCATCTAAGAAAGAAAATATTTTTTTTCCTGCTAGAATGTCTAATACTTGATCAATGAATGGAAGGGGAAAGTGGTCCTTTTGTGTTTCTTTGTTTAGTTCTCTATAGTCTACACAAATCCTCCACTTTCCATTCTTCTTTGGTACCACAACAAGTGGAGAGACCCATTTACTATTGGAGATAGGGTAGATGAAGTTAACATCTAAAAGTTTTTGAAGTTCAACTTTTACAATGTCTTTTAGATGGGGATTAAGTCTCCTTTGTGGTTGGCAAATAGGTCTCGCATCCTTTTATATGTAAATGTGGTGTGTACATAACTGGGGTCAATTCCTTTCATATGAGGGTAATCCCATGAAAATGCTTCTTTATGTTTCCTCAGTAATTGGATGAGCTTCTTTTCTTGTTCAGAAGTCAGGTTGGCATTAATGTTTAAAGTCTTTCCTGGCTCAATTTCCACAATTTTGCTATTCGAAACAGAGGTAGTAGGTATTGTTTGATCATGTGTATCTTTAAGAACATCGTTTTCTAATTCATTATCAAATGCTGCTTCTATCATGTGACATTGTACATGGGATCTGGGTTCAGCTTGGCTAATGAAATTATTAATGGCATCATCTTCTGTTTGGTCTTTGAAATTGAGGGCCTCTTGTATGGTTAATGGAGATCTAATATTTTTGGTGAGGTATGATACAAGATGCTTTTTAGTTTTTATTATTGTGACACTTGGCTGCATTGGGGGGTATAAAGCTAGATTCTTAATATTTGTCTTCCTAGTAATGGTCATATTACCTTGTCGGCAGCCAATATAAGCATCGACAGTTGCGAGCTAAGGTTTGCCTAAGATCAATGGATGTCCATCAAGTCGGTTTTTGGGGTTTATTATCAGAAAATCGACCGGATACTCCCAGGAATCAATAGATACCATGAAATCCTGTAGTGTGCCCTCTGGCCTAACTACAGATCGATCAACCAGTTCTAATAAAGTGGAAGTCAGTTCTACTGACGTAATGCCCAGTTTTTGGCAAGTAGTGGTTGTTAAGATGTTAATTGCAGCTCCTAGATCAACTAAGGTATTTGAGAAGTTTTAACCATAGATTTGTACGGTTACTATTGGATTTCCGAGGTCTTTGTATTTAACGGGTGTTTCTTTTCCTGATAATAAGTCAGATAAAGTGCCAACTACTTGGACTTTTGGGTTATTTGTTATTGTCCTCCTTGGTTTCTTTATACATAGTTCTTTGATAGTCTTTGCATATATTGGGATGTCTTTAATGGCTTGGAGGAGCGGGATTTTTATGTACAGGTTTCCTAATTCTCCCAGAATGTCAAAATCAAGATATTGTATAGGTCGAGGTATGATTAAGCATTCTGGGAATTGAGGAGAGGATGTGGTTGCTAAATCATGAATTTGTTGTCTGGTCACGTCCTCTTCTTGTAATGGTTGTTCTACAGGCAATTGATTTTCAACTTGAACTATTTTATTTCCCTCTGTTTCAATGATACGCCTAGATCTTAATTGAAGGTCATCACACTCCTTTAGATCGGTTCCTATCTCTGGTGTTTCGATTATTTGTATGGACTGGATGGGTCTGTTATTTGGATTGGGGTTGGGTTGGTCTGGGAGTTGCAGCCTTAAGTTAGACTGGTGGTTTTGTTGTAGGGCTGGCAGTGTAGGTTGAGGGAGCGGGATGGTTCCTATTGGCTGATTCATTGGTCTTTGCCAGTTTTTCTGCCAGGTTTGACTTTGTGAAGTAGGAGGAGTCCATTGTGGTGGAAAAACATTGTTTTGCTAATATGGTGGGGTATAGGGAAAATTTGGCAAATTTGGTTGGCTTGCTTGATTCGGCCATGGAGATGATGAAGGGAATGATTGTTGTGACAAATTCGGGAAGGGAGGTTGATTTTGCCACATTGAATTATATTGTTGAGCATGATATTGCGGAGGCTGAAAAGAAGAAGCTGGGTCTGAAAACATACCTGTTTGTCGTGGCTGCCATTGGTGGCGCTGATTAAGTAGATACACCTATTCTGGCTCTTCTTCTGCTTCCTTGTATATTGATTTCAATCTAGGAAGTGAGGGGTAGCTTTCTGTGGAGTGGTCTTTTGTACAGATGGCGCAAACTTGAACTACATCTAATGGACACTCCTTGTGGCTGTGTTTCTTTCTGCATCTGGGACAGAAGATTGCCAAATTCTATTCTGCTTCTACTTACTTTTGTTTGGCTTGCATAATATCAAGTTGTGTTGTCAGTGTCCCCAATATGTCAGTTTTAAAATTTTCTAATAAATTTCCAATTTCTGCATGAGTTACTCCTTTTGTTGAAATTCTATTATCTCTTACAAATCGATCATGTTCGGCTAGTTTTAGCCTTGTGCTGCCTCTCGAGCTCCTGATACATAAATCAATAATGTCAGCAAAATTTTCTTGATAAATATCTCCTTTCCCCATAATGTTTAATGTCTCAATCCATTGTTCCTTCATTCCCCTAATTAATGCTATTTTTAATACATTATCAAGTAAAGGTAATGATGCATAAGGAGATGTTTGAAGATTATACTGGAATCGTTCAACATACTCTTCTAATGTTTCATTTGGTTTAGCTACCATCTGAAATATTTCATCTTTTAATTCTCGAGACCTGCAATAGTCCCGATGTTTTTTTAGAAAAGACTCTTTCATTTGATCCCAATTATTTATAACACCACCACCTAATCCCATAAGCCATCTTAAAGCAGCTCCTTTTAATGTAGAGGGAAACAATTTCAGTTTTTGGGGATCGGTGGTATAGTCATATCCTCTACACAGCACATTGAATTCAAACAGAAATGCATCTGGATCTTCTGATGTAAGGCCATGGAATGTAGGGATATGCTGGAGGGGAATTGCTTTCATAGGTGAATTGGCTGCAGTATCCACAATGGGGTATTGCAGTGTAGTGGTTTTGGTATTAGGCTGATTTTGGGCCATTTGGTCAAATATATGCCAATAGCCTTCTGGGATATCTAGGAGGGTATTCCTAGGTTGTCGAGGGGGAATGGCTCTAATGGGGATGGCCTTGACAACACTTCCTTTATTAGGGATGATGAGAGTGCCTAATGTCGGGGGATTCAGGTTCTTGAATTTCGTTATAAATGATTTTTGTATCACTTCCCTTATCTAGGCTACTTAATGGTTGAATTACCCTAAGAGGAGATTTTGGTTCTTCAGCTTCTCCTGTTTCTCCTCTTCCTTCACAGAGATTGCTAAGGTTCCCTTCCTACAATGTTTTTAGGCTAGAATTTTCAATTTCTTGAAAATCTTGCTCTTCGGTTTGACTATGCACCTCAACAAAGGCTACAGATGGTGATCCTATGGCCTGAAGGGAACTAGTAGGCTATTTAGAAGTAACTTTTCTAGGTCCTACTGAAGGTTGAGATTATGTTTTCTTAAGGATTTCATCTATAAAGGTCGATCAGCCAAGGGTCACTGGCCCCTTAGATTTATCAAACTTGCGTAGAGGTTTAGGATTCTTTTCTGGCTTTTTCTGCTTAGTCATGCACACAAATCAATTGCTAGGTTCTACCCAAACAAAATAGCAACAAATTTGCAGGAGAGCGAGCAAGGGAACAGGGCTATTACATACTCCACACGTATGTTCTTACCTTCTATTTTTAAAACCCAGCTCTTTCCTAACAGGTTCTTACACTACTCTGGAAAAGAAACAAATGGCTACACTCTTCCCCGGCAACGGTGCCAAAATGTTAAGCCTTAAAAAGGGTCTTTTTCACCTCTAATTACCTCACATTAACTTGTCAATCTAGGAATGATTTGTTATCTCAAAGAGTGTACTCAGTTTGAGGCGGTCATTTGTCAGAGTAATGCTAGTAGTATAGTGCTCAAGAAAATACAAGAATAAACAGATGCTTGAAAGAAAATATACCTAGAGCAAAATACTTTAAAAACTAAATCATGCACTTGGAAAACTAAGAAATTTATCAGTCAAGGGTCCAGTAATAATAACTCATCCCTTTGGAAACAGATGTAACTAAAGGTAATCAAGGAACAAATCATAAATCTGGGGACTAGACAACAAATGCTAATGCCCAGTGCAGTTTCAGATCGTTCTGCACACCAAAGCGACAATAATGTAGATAATAGGAAATGGAACAACAACTAAGAAATAGAACAACAACTAGAAAATGTAATAGCAACTAAGTCTAATGAACAACAACACCTTAATCTACAGAAACAAGTGCAACAATCTTATCCTACAGAAATCAGATGGAAATCTTTACTTAAAGGATAAATTGGACAACAAATAGAAATGGAACGACAACCAATTACCAATGAAATATAGAACAGTGCTTAGAGCCAGTTATGAATATACAGTATCGAAATAAGTATCACACATAGCACACAAAGATATTAAGAGAAACAACAATTTGCGTCTGATACCACAAATATTGATCTCTGTTAGAAAGGATAACGATCGCAATTCATAATGGAACAACAATGTCAATTGAACAGCAATCGTATGAAGTATAAACCATTGACGAATACAATAATATGAACTTAAGAATATTACAGCTCAGTTACTCTGCAAATGAACAACAATAGCATTCTGTAAAGAATAGTAATGTTACAGTCATGACTTGAAGGAACAACAATACGTTATCAGGTCAGAATGAACAATACGACTTTCCTGTTACAGAGACGATATTGGAAATATAACAGAGCTGTGATATAAAATAACAAAACACACCAAATTACCGATGAAAGCTGATAATGAAAACAACACACGAACTAAAGGTAATGGTACAGGAGAAAGTGTTCCACCAGGGCCAGGCCCTTAGCCTCTAGGGACACACTGCTTGAAATTATTCTAGGATCAAAGATGGAATAGCAACCAGATTTATATTAAAGCATTAAAAGAGAGTTATAGTGGATCACTTCTCAACGAGAGTCGTTGATAAAAATTTCAAATATAGAGCAAAGTTACATAAAAATTAATAGTCTTCCCCCTTTCCGGGCTAGTAGTGTTGCCCCTACTTATAACAGCTGAAGCGAAGATATCAAGGATGCGAAAATAGTTAAAGCAGCGATCCCTCAGGATCAAAGGATCTTGAGGGATTCTCCAAGCTGTTAATCCTCAGTTATCCGGTTGTTTTCTTGTGCCGAGTCGATATCTCCTTTTCCTTTCCTTGGCTAAGATGTTTTAATTTAGATCGTCTTGTTTGCATATGGTTCCCCACCAAAGGGACAACAGTTAGCTTGGCCCTGTCTTTTTCTTTGGAGCGGCAATATTTAGTTTTTCCCTTTTCCTGCATAAGAAATGGCAATTATTAGCGTTTTCATGTTGCATATAAATCTCATAGATTTGTCATGATTTACTATTATCTACCTAGTTCATGATGCAAAGATGTTATGAGTTCTAAACAAAAGATGACAAAATAGTCAATAAAAACATACCTTCTTCAGTACTCCACAATAGGCTACAAAACTACTGAATAGAGCAGAAAACAATGAAGAAAAAACCAATTTCTGGAGAGAGAAATAGTCTCATTCAATAATCACACCTGTCCTTAAGGGAAATAGGGATGCATCTCACTTGCAACACACGGGAGGTACGATGCATCCAGACTGCCAACGAGAGACAATGCGATGGTCTAGAGAATGAAATTGAGCTTGGTTTTTGCTCAAAATTTGCAGCTAAGATCAATTATTTTAGTCAAGCTATGATAGACAGTAAACACAAAGTATAGGGGTATGATCTTATGAGGTTATTGAGCTACCACTAGGGCACTTAGGATGTTTGCAAGTCAGATGTTCAGTTCATAAACCAACCCAGAGATTGACTGAAGTAGCATTGATCTACTTTGCACTTGCATAGCAGTGTAGTTCGAAGGCTAGCTGGCTTAACTTTAGGATCCATCTATTAGTTTATAAAGAAAACAACAGTAACAAGCAAACAAACTATTCGCTCCCCAGCGGAGTCGCCATTTTGTTTCCAGGAAAACTAGTGTCGTTATTTGATCTGCTAGTCTCACTAAGACAAGTAGCTATCTTAGAAACAAACAATTGAAAGCAACTTGTGTTTTCCTTTATAGATGATAGATAAGAGAGAAGTAGAGAGCACCAACCTTAGTATTTCGCTTGGCTCCTTTCTTGTTTCCTCTCTCCTTTGATAGAGCTTTGCCACTTCTTTCTCACTTGTCCCACTTCAAAGTACACCTGTAGAGGCAAAGCAGCAAAATACCATCAAAGCATAGAGATCTATAATGCCATAAATAATGTAGAATCAGATGTACATTAACCATACAATTGCATTCACAAATACAAGATTTACAAGTGCACAAGTATATGGAGGAAAACTCAAATAACTTTATTGATAGTAGAAGTAGAAGAGAGGATTACAACCCAGCTGTCTGATCCAGCATCATCCTCCTAGCATGAAAGCCCTCTTCACCCCATGAAAAGCAAGATTACCCAACAATACAATGTCTCAAAGAGAAACCAACAACACTTCCTTACAAATTACAAAATTCCAGCCTTTGGATCTCTAGGATGAGGGATCCATTTATAGATATTTGCAGAGGGGTGAGTCAGCTTCTGGGTTTTTTATTAGTGTCATTTCACTGATAGTTCTTGGTTCTACTTGGAGATTTCATGATCTCTTACTTGTCCCTGGGCAAATTCAAAGAGGCAAGTGTCATATGAGCAGTTTCTAGAAGATTCTCCAAGTTCCACCTAGAAAACTGCCTCTGCCATTTGTTTGATCTTGCTCATCGCACCCTACAGAAGGGCTTGTCAGTATGCATCGCACCCCTTGTGTGTAACAGGTGAGATGCATCGCACCCTCAGCATGGAGCAGTCTGTATGGTCCAGTTTTGACCAGCACTGAGTATTTTTTCAGGGAGAACTTCTGGGAAATGATGTAATCAGTTGACCTTGATCTTTTAGGGTATGAAACAACACTTTTAGGGGTTTGAGAGCCCTTGGTTTATCGACATATGTGATTGGGGTTGCAGTGCCCAAATATATCTATAACACCACTGAACCACATTTCACCAACCGCAAGCTTCCAATTGTCAAAAAATGCGAAGGCCACGTGTGACATTCAGATTGGGCCTCTTGGCTTATTTTGGATGCGACATGTGTCAACTCAAACCATGAACCTTGGAACCATGATCTAGAACCTTGCCTACTAGAACTATGATTCTTGACCTTTGCTTCGATTTTTTGACTTGTTTTGACCAGAAATTTGACCTTGAATAACTTCTACATATGAACTCAGATTTTTCCCATTGAGGTTTTTTTGGATTCATTTTATTGAGCTCTATTTAATGATGCTGGTTTCACTCGAATCCTATTATTTTTAATATTTGGTCTTTTTAGATCCCTTTTGGATCATTCCTCCCCACTAAGACCTTTTGGACAGCAAAAATGCTTAATTTTTACAAAACAAGTGATGTAGCTACCTCCCCACTACCTCCCCACTTGGTCAAAATATTTCCACCATGTTCGGTGTACCTAGATCATCATAACAAGTTTCAAAAAAACCATAACAACTAAAAGTACATTGTTAGACAACTATTGTTTTCCACACACCCTCCCACATTCATTACTTCAGCTACTACCCATGTACTAAACATAAACATCATAAATACATACAAGGATGTTAACAACAATGAACCAACAACATTTTTAATTCTCTTAACATATTCCCATGACAAAATATCATGCTGCAATGTTGATGCTCCTTGAAACACAACATCATCAGGTTTCAAAACATCTCATTTATTGACCTTTGTATATAAGTGAAAAGGTCTTGCTTGCATTCACAAGCCTTTTCGATTCCCCTATGGTATGCAATGAAGAATTTTATAACTCTACTATCTGCAATTCTCAATGTGCCTACAACTACTCCCCCTGAAATTTTGATTCTCCTTATTTGTAACTCTTCTTATGATTCTCCTTATTTGTAACTCTTCTTCTATTTACAACTTCTCTTATATTCTACAACTTTTCTTATTTTCTGTAACTCTTCCTCGATTTGTAACTTCTCTTAGTCACTGAAAATCTCCCTCTATATGAAACTTTTCTTAGTGTTTGCAATCTTCCTCTATTTGAAACTTCACTTAGTGACTACAACTCTTACTCTTTTTGAAAATTCTCTTAGTAATAGTTACAATTTTTCCCTTGCCTCTATCACTCCTTATGTTTGCATAATCTCCCCATTTTACATCAATTGCAAAGGCTATTTTTACTTATGGCTACAATTTCTCCCCTTGAGATCTTAACAAAAATAAAATTACTTCCTCATATTGTTTACTTCCATTTTTCTTTTAACTAGGATCCCCCTATTAAGGTTGTGTATGTGTGTCTCTATATGTAATATTGCCTCTTTTTTAGGTTTTCTCATGAGATTGATCCTCCTATACTTCAAATTCCTTTTACTTCTTCTTTTTGGAACTACTCCCTTAGGGCTTATTCTTGTTTTTGTATACAAATTAGCTCTTTTGACATCAAAGTGTTACTCCCCCTAAACTGATGCTTCTCCTTATTTTTAATTCTCTCCCTTTTTCTTTTTTTCCCAATTGAATTTGACCATTCACTTCATTTTTAGTTATTAATTCATATCCTACAAACTTTTTATTTCATCATCCTTTTTCTACAACTTACTCTCAAAAGTCCCCATTTTCTTATTGCAATTTGAGGTGTTGTCATCTCTTACTTGTATTTCATAAATAATATGAGAGAGATAACACTATCATACATAAATATTATTCTTTACCATTATTATGGACATATACATTTTCTAAAGTCCTGGTTTCCTTTTCCACTAATCTTCTAGACTCTTCCTTCCCTATTTTACAACCTTTAGAAAAAAATGTGACCTCATGTCCTTTACTAGTTACACTTATAATATTTTGCTTTAAACCTTCAACAAACAAGACATCTTCATCTTTATCTTTTTCATTATCAAATCTAACTTTTCCTCTACCCACTATTCTGGTTGATGTATTATCCTTAAGAGTGACATTTCCACCTTTGATTTCCTTTATAGAGAGATATTCTTCATATCGTGTCATATGATGTGAACATCCATTGTCTATATATGTATTTATTTGTTTTGTAACACATAGAGCTTGACCACATTCTGTTTGCTTCTCCATACCTTTATTCTTTCATTTATATTTTTGAAAATATCTTCTTCTATAGATTTATCATAAGGCCTCAATGTATTTCTTTTACAATCATGAGATTTATGCCAAAATTATTTCACTCGAAACAATCAACATGATCTAATAAGGGACAAACGAATTGTAATTTTTTTGGTGTCCTTCGTTTTTGGGGACCGAAATTTTGGAAAATTTTGACTAGGCTTTGACTGGAAGTTGGTTCAATAGGAGACCACCGAAGACATGAAAATGAATAAGTCAAGAAAAACCAAATTTTGAGGGTGACAAGAAAAATACATGCAAAAGGAAATTAAAAGAGTTTTCAAGGCATATTTTGCAAAGACAACCAGACAAAGATAAGCATTGAAAATAATAGTTAAGGTGGATTTTTGTAGAGGATGCCAAGGAAGAATAAGCGTGAGGGATTTTGATGGAATCTTAGGTGACAAGGATAAGAGAAAGAAAGTGAGATCTATAAGAGTTAAGGGGAAGATAAAAGAAAAGAGAGATCGAGTTTCTATACCGAAGTGTTGCTACTATGCTACTTGAGGAATTCCATGTTGTTCTATATCTCCCTCTTTCTGAGTTCTATCATGTAATTTTATCCAACAATGGTTGGAGGTTTTTCTTGTAGCAAAGCTTGATATGATGAAAGGATGTAATGATGTAATGATCTACATGTTAATGAAAGGGAGTTCTGGGAACGTTTTTTTGTGTTTGAACTATGATGGAATGATTGGCCCCTTTAAAAAATTTCTTTAGCATGAGACCAAATGTTCTTTATTATTTCCTTTTATGTCACATATCTATTAGTTCTGTGTATTAGATGATTATATATGAGAGACTTGTAATATGACTGCATGAAATGCTTTATTTGTTACGCTGATATTTGATGCATGCCATAATCCCTTACCTTTCTAGGTCTCAACACACCTCAGGTGAGATGCCTCTCTCTCTTCTTAAGTGAGGTTAAAATGCCAACATGATGCTAGACTATTATGGACTCTTTTTTTGGAACCCTATTGTTATAGACATGTTTGTGCCTTACAAATCCAAGCATGAAATGTCCATAAACCAAGGGCTCCTAAGTCCCTAAAAGTGTTGTTCTAACCCCTAAAGGAACAAGGTCAATAGATTACAGCTTCTCCCAGAAGTTCTCCACCAGAAACTGCTCAGAATAAGTCAAAACAGGATCATTTTAGCTGCTCCACTGGCTAGGTGTGTTGCATTGCACCTAAATACACTGTGAGGGTGCATTGCATTTCAAAAATCCCTTCTGTGGGGTGCGATGGGCGAGAAATGACAAATGGCAGTGTCATTCCGTGAGGTGGAGAGACAATGGAAGCTTCCAGAATCTTCTCCTGTGACACTTGCCTCACTGAATTCGACCAAGGATGAGTAAGAGGCCTTCAGTCTCCAAGTGGAAGCAAGAACTGACAGAGAGAAGACACTAATCAGATCACAAGCTGACTCATCCTCCTTACACATATCTATATATGGATCCCTCATCTCAGAGATTCGGAGGCTGGAATTTTGCATATTGTAAGGAATTGCTGTTGGTTTTTGAGACAAACATCAGAGTGTTGGGTGATCTATGCTTTGTTGGAGGTGAAGAGGGGCTTCTTTGCTGGGAGGTTGATGCTGGGTCAGGAACCACCGGTTGTAACTCCTCCTGGATCTTTTCTTGTTTATCAATAAAAACTATTTGAGTTTTTCCTCCATGCTTTTGTATCATTGATGCTTGTTACATTTGTATGGTTAACTTAAATCTGATCCTAAGTTGTTTATGAATATAGATCCATGTCTTTGTATAGTTTTCTTCTTCTGTGATCTTACAGGTACTTTGTGAAGCTGGGCAAGTAAGGGAGCAGGTAGCTGGAGACTGTCAAAGAAGAGAGGGATTGGATCAACGGATTAGCGCAAGACACAGGTTGGTTCTTTCTATTCCTCTCTATCTATAGTTCATAAAGGAAATACAAAGGTAGATTTTCTCTGTTTGTTTCTAAGGCAGCTGTCACACCTTAGTGGGATAGAGAAGTTCTAAATAGACACTTTTCCCTGTAACAAAATGGCGACTCCGCTGGGGAATGTCTAATTAGTTTTTTTGTGTATCATTCTTTTTTGTTTGTTTCATAAACTTATAAGTAGCTTTCGAACTGCATTTGCCATAACAAATCTAAAGTAGACAACCACTACTTCAATCCATTCACTGGATCTGTTTATGATTTAAACAACTGATTCACAAACTATCTGATTGCCCTTGTGATAGCTCTTAGACCCTCCTTAGATCTACCCCTAATTGTGCATTACTGATTGCTTTTACTTGGCCAAAAACCAAAGACTGAACTGCAAACTGTGACCCAGAACCCGGACAGATTCTCGTTTCTGGCCCAGCGCAGGTACTGTGAAGAGATCCTGAATTTCAACGCACTTCTCGAAAGGGCAACCTGCGCTGCATTTCAGATTCTCTGTGTTACAGGTGCACTGATTAGACTAGCCCTGTGCAGCTGTGGTTCTTGTGCTTCATTATTTCCAGTTCTATCTCTGAATTTTGCTGCCTGTGATCAGTATATGTCTATTTGAAACCCCTTTTCCTTGTTGTTATTTCGCCTCCTTTGTACAAAAGAACTGTAGATGTTTTTGTGTGTTTGTTGAGTCGTTTACAGTTTTCCATTGCAAAAGTAGAATAGTCGTACTGTCGTCCTTTGATTTGAATTTGTCGCAAGTGTCGATTTCGATCATAGGAGAAAAGTTTGATTGCTGTTGATGGTCGATTATACTGTTACTGTTGCCTTTGGTCTAAATTTGTGATTTTCTAGTGTCAAGAACAAGTGTTCATTTCAAAATCGCAAGGTGTCGTAATCATCTCTATTTTTGATTTCGAAAAAGAGCTTGTTTATATTTGTCGCTTGAAAAGCATTCAGATTTGTACATCAACTTTCTTTTTAGCATCAATACTAAGGAAGTCAAAAACAAATACATGCATGTGCATTTGCATATAGACAGTCTGTTTGGCTTGATTTAGGAAAGTGCATTTACAGTGTGCTCTTTGCTCTTTGTGAAAAGATTGTGTCTTTCTTTTCCTCTAGTAGCTAGGATTTTCATTGCACAAAAGAGATAAAAGTTTGTTTATCATCTTTAGATTGCATTTTAGGAATTACATCTACATCTCGTGGTGAACCCAAAAGGCAAACTTCATAAGCAAGATCAACTTAAAATAAATTCAATGAATCTAACAATGCTTTGGAACTTAACGCACAACATTTAGAGGTCTAGACTAGAGACGTATTCCGGCGTCGTAAAGCCTGGTAACTATTGTCCTCACTGATGGTTGGGTGATTCATCCACTTTGAGACGATAAGTGCCAGTATGGACTTGTGCTCCCACGTACTGTCGAGTATATTTTGGGAGACCCCTATAGGCTTAAATCCTTTATCCTTAGGAAGCTGTGTCTGCCGCCTTATCGATCACAATGCACTGAACACAGCATTCGTGAAGATTGACTGCCGTACCGTAAAAAGTATTCTGCAGTTTTGCGATTGGTTTGGTACTCCCTCTACCTAGATCTCCAGAGTAGTCCCTTTCGTTCCTTTTTAGACTCCTTAACGGAAAAGGTCCATCTGAGCACTTGTCACTTCAGGCTCATTAAAAATCAAAGGTGACTAGAGTCATCTTTTGTTTTTTCTCGACTCTTAAAAACTGAAAAAACAAGTTGTGTCAAAGCGTATAAAAATTTATTTAAACGGAATATTCATTACCCCTTTCCTACGTTGATCTTGGGTTGAGAAAATGGAGTCAACCAACCAAGGAATTCCCCTTGGAGGAAATCCTAGTCCCTTCTCCTCTTGGGGTGATGTTGGTGCGCCCCATATGGCCACATTGTCGCTTCTAGGGCTGACGATCAGTTTGCCTATATGGCTCTTATCAACCTCTGTCGTTTAGAACACCACTATTCCTGAACAATCGAATCAGCAATTAGACGAGTCCAGAGTTGCCCACCAGCCTTCTACTTCCTCTAATTCTTCCTCTCCTCCTTCCTCTTCGCTTGATGGGGATGGTAAAGCCAAAAGTCAAGTTCCTAAGGAGAAGAAGGAAAATAAGAAGAAAGAGAAGAAGAAGAAGGAGCCAAAGGCGAATGGGGGAAAACGAGTGTCGTCTAATGAAAATCCACACACTGCACCGACCAGGCCTAAATCGCCATGTGTCATTTGCAAAGGAGACCACTTTCACAGAGATTGTCCTTGCATCCCTCGGATCTTAAGGGATTGGTCTCCTCGTTTGCACAACCCAGTGTCGTCAACCTCTGATGATCATGTTGAAAGCACACCATCAAATAGTGAAAGTGAAGCCCCAGGACAAAAAGGGAAATGTAGATTTCCTTGTAAACTCTGTGAAGGCGATCATGCCGTCTACCGTTGTCCCTTCTTAGACGAAGCTAAAAGAGTTTTGGATGATCGTCCGGTTTCACCGTTACGACTTCCTCCTGGATATAAAAAACTCTGGCCGAGTTCGTCACTAGTTGAAAATCCGGCTGGCCCGCTCAGGTGGTCGGCTGAAGCACCTATCATTGAAGATAAACCATCTGGATCCATACCAGATGAAAGTCAAAAGGTCGAGGCGGCAGTTGACCCGGTCTTGCCTTCAGAGGTTTCATCTTCAGATGATACAGTCACTGAAGAGAACAAGGATGACACCGTCCAAATTCTCTTCATAAACAAAGACTCCGACGAACATGGGGGCAATTTACCCGTTCCTTTACCGCAGGAAGGAAGTTCGTCAGAGCCGTACCCAGCCATCTATTCGGTCCCACCTCCAAGCAACCTAGTTGTCTCCTTCGACTGGAATCAACTAGGCAGACCCCGTTTACCAGCTAGCGTACCATTCCGAATTATCGTTCAAATATATAAAATGGTTATGGCTGGTACCATCATAGATGAGGGAGCATCTATGAGTATCCTTTCCTCAACTGCTTGGAAAGCGCTTGGTTCACCATCGCTTTTGCCTGAAATGAGAAATTTGACAGGCTTTGATAAAGGAACCAGTCGACCGTTAGGGATCCTTCCCGATGTGCCCATAACATTGAGAAGGAAAACAGTTCACATGAACGTAATGGTAGTTCAAGGACCCCTGGATTACAATCTGCTCCTTGGACGAGACTATATTTATTGCATGGGAGCAATTGTCTCCTCACTCTTTAGAGTAATGTGTTTTCCGCACGAAGGAAGAGTGGTCAAGCTCGTGGACCAGCTTTCATTTCCCGGATCATACAGAGCAAATAGTCATATACCATCCCTGAATGGTCTTTTCACGCAAGAAATGTCTCAATCTCCAGTCCGTCCTCCCGATGAGCACGAGTAATTCTGAGGGATATGACTGAAACCCAGGGGGCATGCACCCTGGTCTGCTTCAGCAGGAAAACTCCAAGTATAGGGTAGGTTTCTGCGAGAGAATATGACTAGTCTGTACTCCCATCCGTGATTGGAAGGGGGGTTATTCTAGAACAAGATTCTCTGGTCAAAGTTATGTGAGTGGAGTAGCCTCCTTCACTCACCTTAGTTTATCTCGGTAGACATCGCCGAAGAAGTGTTTTGTTTGCGCTGTGAATAGAACAATCTTTGGGTAACCTGTAAGAGGTAGGCCTCTCTCGGTAAAACAAATGTTTTAATGGACTAAAGAGGGGGTAACCTTGAAATTCTGCTTTATACCTGGGGGCATGCAAACCTTTTGGAGTGCAAGCGAAGAGCGACTATTTATTTTTTAAATTTTTAGGACCTCTAACCCTTTAAACTCGTAGGATTGGTCATCTCCTAACTTGCATAAAGAAAGGATGTGGGGCAAAACTCTAAAAGTTTCCGTTTTTATATGAGACATTCTTATCATACGACTGGATTAATCGAGCAGTGTTACCGCAAGGTTCAAGCTTGTTAAAAAATAAACCCGCATCGAGCAGTTTTAGCACATAGTTCAAGCTCGTTAAAAAATAAACATAAGACATGAGCAAATGTTTGCACCCGCGTTTAAGCTCGTTAAAAAATGAACTATTCCCCGGTAAATAACCACCGTGAATGTAGTACTTCAGCCATTAAAGCCTTGGTCGTGTTTGCACCGTCATCTCCACTTTTTTCATTGGCCGATCATTCACCTCCATTTGATTGTTTACCCATTTTGAGGAACAGCTGCGAAGAGTGATTTCATTAGCCATCCTTGTGACACTGCCGTGATTGGAAAATTCCAAACCTTACCTGGAATCACCTGCTACCTGTTTTATCACTCGTTCCTCAAAAGACGAGTCTCTTTTAAGCTCTTTTCAACTGACTCGTAAAATATGAAAAGATTGCCGAGTCCTTGGCCTTCCAGCTCGTTAAAGGGACAGGAAGTGCTATTCCTCATCTAGATTTTAATCTTTTTGGACCTGAGGGATTATTGCACAAAAAGATCGAGCGCTTGTTTTGTTCTGCTCGTTAAAACTATCGAAAATTCATCCCTTCTGTATTGTTTTATACTTTTTCGGACTTAAGGGATTAGATGACGAAAAAGGAATTTTGGAGTTATCTTTACGTTCCTTTTCAGACTCTCTAAAATTGAAAAGGATCGAGTTATCTTTGTCGTTAAACTCGTTAAAAAGATTAATAGCGACAAACTTGTCTTTAGACGAGAACGAGTTTCACTATCGCTAGGCTCGTTAAAACATAGCGATGGGTTTGCCCGAAGGGCAAATTATAGAACAAGCATATGTTATCCTCCTCAAGCTTGACAAAAATAAAGAGGTACTGGTCAGCAATGACTGGGGAAAAATTGGGAAGAAAACTCAAAGAATCTTTATTGGTAGCAAGTCGCTCTTGAACATGACACTTCCACTCCGTGTCCGAGTCGGGTTGGGTTGTTTCATTCACCGGTCACATTGCCATGGTCACGCCATACCATCCACATTGGGGTTAATGCTACCAATCCATCACATCAGTGTCGCCGATATGTTCAAGAGAAGTCACCTGTGTCTCACCCACTACCATACATTATACTCCATTCTTTCATGACCGCCACCCTGAACATTATATCATCAAATTGTTTTCACCTCCATCAAAATCATTTGCTCCATTCTGTGTCATTGATGTGGGATTCATTAAGGCCCTCCTTTGACAGATCACTTCTTGTCGACATCAGCTCATTATCCAAGAAGTTGGTCTAGGAACACCCCATTCAGTACTTTGAAGCTTGCATGCCTCAATGGCAAGTTTCTCACTTCCGGCGACAGGTTTACATCAATGACCTTCGACTGAAAGATTTTGCGTGGTGTTCAATGCCAAGTCCTTTATTCACACCACGTGAATTGTACTGCAGTACCTTGAGGATCATTATCATTATCGGTGATTCCTCTCGCGCTTGTTAACAGTTTGCATCATTGACTGGTAATCAAGCGATGTCTTTCCATGTTCGACTTCAAAACATTTCTCACATGGATCGACTTGTACTTCGAGTAAAGATCGGATGAGATTGAAGACCCCGGATCTAGTTTCATCTATCCGGGCTGTGATATATATTCAGGGAAATAAAGACATCAAATGTACAGAATTGCAGCACAGATAATCATCCTACCAAAAGGATGATGGCTCTATCAGAATCATCAGTCTACACTCAGACGATTGTCTGTCCTATGTACATGAAAATGAATTTATAAAGCTGAGCATGGGAATGCCCGCCTCAGCTAGATCATGAAAACAATATGAAGATAATGTATTGTATTGTATCTTATTACAGGTCTCCTCCCAGCATTGAAAGAACTTCAGATCCTCATAATAAAGCATTTCACCCCACACCAAAAGGTTAACGGCCTCATACTTTAGGGGGCAACTGTTATAGACATTTTTGTGCCTTACAAATCCAAGCATGAAATGTCCATAAACCAAGGGCTCCTAAGTCCCTAAAAGTGTTGTTCTAACCCCTAAAGGAACAAGGTCAATAGATTACAGCTTCTCCCAGAAGTTCTCCACCAGAAACTGCTCAGAGTAAGTCAAAACAGGATCATTTCAGCTGCTCCACTGGCTAGGTGCGTTGCATTGCACCTAAATACACTGTGAGGGTGTGTTGCATTTCAAAAATCCCTTCTGTGGGGTGCGATGGGTGAGAAATGACAAATGGCAGTGTCATTCCGTGAGGTGGAGAGATAATGGAAGCTTCCAGAATCTTCTCCTGTGACACTTGCCTCACTGAATTCGACCAAGGATGAGTAAGAGGCCTTCAGTCTCCAAGTGGAAGCAAGAAATGACAGAGAGAAGACACTAATCAGATCACAAGCTAACTCATCCTCCTTACACATATCTATATATGGATCCCTCATCTCAGAGATCCGAAGGCTGGAATTTTGCATATTGTAAGGAATTGCTGTTGGTTTTTGAGACAAACATCAGAGTGTTGGGTGATCTATGCTTTGTTGGAGGTGAAGAGGGGCTTCTTTGCTGGGAGGTTGATGCTGGGTCAGGAACCACCGGTTGTAACTCCTCCTGGATCTTTTCTTATTTATCAATAAAAACTATTTGAGTTTTTCCTCCATGCTTTTGTATCATTGATGCTTGTTACATTTGTATGGTTAACTTAAATCTGATCCTAAGTTGTTTATGAATTACATTTGTATGGTTAACTTAAATCTGATCCTAAGTTGTTTATGAATATAGATCCATGTCTTTGTATAGTGTTCTTCTTCTGTGATCTTACAGGTACTTTGTGAAGCTGGGCAAGTAAGGGAGCAGGTAGCTGGAGACTGTCAAAGAAGAGAGGGATTGGATCAACGGATTAGCGCAAGACACAGGTTGGTTCTTTCTATTCCTCTCTATCTATAGTTCATAAAGGAAATACAAAGGTAGTTTTTCTCTGTTTGTTTCTAAGGCAGCTGTCACACCTTAGTGGGATAGAGCAGTTCTAAATAGACACTTTTCCCTGTAACACCTATGTCCAAACCCAGGGTCAACCTCTATTGAAATTTTAAAGCCAAAAATGGTTTTGTTGCTGGGAACCTGAGTATTATCAAGGGATTTGGACCATGGTATCAAGGATCTTGAGAGGAGATATTCAATATTGGTGGCATGAGCAAGTTGATCAATTTTTTCTCCAATAGATGTAGTTACACCGAAAGAAGTTAGAGTGGATAAAAGAGGAGGTTTTGTAGATGAAACCTATCATCAAAGAATACAAAATATTTTGGTGTAAGTTCCTTGAAGAAGTTCACAATTGGTTGCGTCAGCTGCAAACCAAGGGAGGAGCAGGGAATCACCATGGATCTCCTGTACTTGGACTACAACTGATTTATCTAAGCTACATAGGCTCGATACAGAATTGAAAATAGTTGTTGATTTATAGGTACAAGCAAAACTAGAGAGTTATATTATTGAATTCGCTAAAAAAAATAATTTATATTTTTTCCGAAGTTGAGGTTGTGTTTATGTACGGGTTGCAAGGAAGGTTGCTGAAGGAAATCCCCCTGTGGATTACAATTTTGATGGTGGAAGAAAATTTAATGTCGTTGTTAGGTCCTTATAATACTAGTGTTTCCCTCATTTTTATTGTCATTGTAGCCCCCTTATTGTTATTTTTGTGCCCATGTAGTCCCCATATTGTTATTATTGTGAACCATAGAATCTCACTATTGTTATTGTTGTGCCTTTGCATTATTATTGTTATGTTAGCTCTGATTATATTGTGACCCCTTAGACTCCTATATATAGAAATGAGGTTTTGTCATTTGAATCATCCAAGAATTGTTAATTTGTGTATTGTAAACGGGGTTGACCCCTGAAAGAGGCTAATTTTGAAGTCATCGATCTATCTCTTCTTCTATTTTGTGAGATGGTTGCATAAAATTTGGTATCAGAGCTTGGGATTCTAGGGTTTTTCTTCTTCAAATAGACCATCTTGGAATTTTCACTATTACATTTTTTCTACGAGGCTTCAAAAGCTTAAATTTTTACCACATGAAGCCAAAATATTGGTTCACTTCGTGCAAAAATTTCAGATCTTAGTTCGCTATATTTTCAGAGATAGGAATCGAGGAATTTAGGGTTTTTGGAGGATCCAAATTTTTGTCTCAAACATGTGACTTAGGGAAAATCATCATAAATTTCGTTTCAGGCATCATATTTGAATTTTGTAAATTTTTTCTGGAAGTGAACGAATTGTAGTTTGTCATATATAAATTTCATGGCTGGAGGTAAAAATAGTGACAAGTGGCATTGTACAAATTCACTCTACTGAACTAGTCTATAATCAGGCCATCATGGGAGATAGGGAAAAAATATTTTTTGAAGACTCCAATATTGGTATGAGTTGTGGGTTTGGAAATAAGACTTAGAGGGCTACCAAAAGACAAAATTTTAGACCTTGGAGATCCTAAATTACAAAGATACAATAGATTCAATATCGAGCTCCTACAAAGCAAAAAAAAGTGTGTAGTTTTTAGAATTTGCATAAGTTTTGTTTCAAAAATTAGTTTGAAGTAAGTCAGAGGGCATAGTGAAGAATAATTATCATTAATTTATGCCCAAAAGAAAGAAAATGGAAACACCTAGTAAGCAACCTGAAATCTCTACTATGACACATGAAGAAGAGGAAGAAGTGTAACATCATATATCCAAATTACAAGACCAAGTGCAACCAGTTTCACTCACAAAAAGTAAAAGAAGCTAAGATGGATGGTTTGAAGAATGGCATGGAAGCTAAGATCGATGGTATAGAAGCAAAACTGAAAGGAAACATGGAATATTTGAAGAAAGACATGGAATGTTTGAAGAAAGGCTTGACAAAGTTGCTACAAGAAATGCTTCCTAATGGCGAAAAGGTTGTAGAGGAAACTTGTGATGAGAAAAAAAGAAATGTTAATCATGATTTCATAGACTATAATGTTGGATTGAAGACCCACCATATTATAAAAATCGATATGAGGAATTTTGATGGCAAGGATCCCATAACATGGATAATACAGATGGAGCAATATTTTGATCTCCATAATGTGCAAAACACACAAAAGGTACGAATTGCAACTCTATATTTAGAACCCAATCAGTTTGTATGGTATCAATGGCTTTTCTCTCACAAAAAAATTGTCATTTGGTCAATTTTTATGGAGGAGATGATAACACATTATGAAGATACAAAGAGCAACACCTTCTTTAGCCAATTGATAAATCTCAAACAAAAGGGTTCAATGGTGAAGCACATTGAGGACTTCCAAAAATTGAATATAAAGGTAAACGATATTCCATATGAGCATAGGATTGATGTCTTCATAGGAAATTTAAAGTATAACATCGAACATGAGGTTCGCTTTGGAAACCTGATTCATTGGAGAAGGCTTTTAGGTTGGCAAGAAAAATTGAAAGAAAAATTATGGCAACAAGGAAACCTACCACTCACAACTATAAAGATGGAAGTGTTGCCACTTCTCGCCTTCCACAACCTACAATGTTGACACCACAACAATTGGAAGAAAAAGGAGAAAAAGGGCTTTGTTATAGTTGTGATAGAAAATAAACTAAAGGTCATTAATGTGTTGAGAAGAAATTATTTTACATAGATTGTGAAGAGGAGGAAGAAAAGGAACAAGAAACATCAAAAGAAGAGGATGTACACCAGGAACCAACCCCAAAGAAAGAATAAATGAATCCGACCATATCTTGTAATGCAATGGCATGAATTACCACTCCTCAAACTCTCAAGATAGAAGGATATATCAAGAAGAAAAAGGTAATAGTGTTGATTGGTTCAGGGAGTACCCATAATTTTATTCATTGTAAGATAGCCAAGGAATTGAATTGCTTCATATACCTTGCACCAGAGTATCAAGTGATGGTTGCAAATGGAGGAAACATAAATTTCTTTTGAAAGTTCCATAATATCAAGCTATCCATGGGAGAATATGTATTTAATATTCCGATTCTTTCCATTCTAATGGGTGGTGCTGATGTTGTACTAGGAGTCCAATGGTTACAATCTTTGGGTACAATAGATTTTAATTTTCAAGAAATTTTCTTAAATTTTTTTTGGGAAGGAAAGGAAGTTGAATTAAGGGGTATCACATGGAAACTAAGAAATATAAACAACTATAATGACATGAAAAAATATTCTAAAGAAATAACAACAAGGCGTAGTTACACAATTATGTTCACTAGAGGTTCAAACATCGAAATTATCTATTTCTCCAGATCTCCAAAAAGTTTTGGAAAATCATTCCATTGTATTTGAGGCTCCCAAATTCCTCCTACATATTTGTCATCATGATCATGTTATTCATTTGATTCTAGGAAGTGTTCCTCCAAACATGAGGCCTTACAGATATCCCTATGACCAAAAGAGCGAAATTGAATGTATGGTTGCAGAAATACCAGAGGCTGGTATAATTCAACATTGTCAAAGTTCTTTCTTTACTCCAGTAGTAGTGGTGCACAAGAAGGATGGATCATGCCACATGTGCCTAGATTATAGGGAACTCAACAAGGTAACTATTAAAGATAAATTTCCCATTCCTACCATTGATGAATTATTGGATGAATTACATGGAGAAATTTAATTCACCAAGTTGTATCTTTATTCAGGATATCATTAAATAAGAATGAAGACTAAAGACATTCCGAAAACAACATTTAGAACTCGTGAGGGTCATCATGAATTTTTAGTCATGCATTTTGCTCTTACCAATGCACCTTCTACATTTGAAGGTTTGATGGATTCCATTTTCAAACCCTTAGAAAATATGTGTTAGTATTTTTTGATGATATACTAATCTACAACAAGTCTTGGAAGGATCATGTTCAACATGTTGACAAGGTGCTCAAACTATTGGAGGAGAAACAATTATATGAAAAAACCTCCAAATGTTTCTTTGGAGTACAGGAGGTGGAATATTTAGGTCATATTGTATCTCATGAAGCATAAAGCATCTGTGAGGATTTCTCGGGTTGATAGGGTATTATCGCATGTTTGTTAATAATTATGGGAGAATAGCAGCACCTCTAACAACATTATTAATGAAAGATGAATTTTCTTGGACTCCATAAGCAACTAAGGCCTTTGAACATATTAAAGAAGCAATATGCCAAGAAGTAGTCTTAGATACACCAAACTTCACATAAACCTTTATTATGGAATGTGATGTGTCAAGAAATGGAATTGGTGATGTTTTAATGCAAGAAGGAAGACCCGTTACTTTTGAAAGTTGTCCAATCAAAGGAAAGTATTTACAAAAAGCTATTTATGAGAAGGAAATGTTGCCAATACTACATGAACTTAAGAAATGGAAACCGTACCTAATGAGAAGACACTTCAAGGTAAAAAAGGATCATGATAGTCTTAATTACTTTTTAGAACAAATATTATCTTCAGAAGAGTAGAAAAATTGGGTCACAAATGATCTGGATTTAAACATGAATGCAACAAATTACAGATATAATCATACATATAGAGATGCAATAGAAATAATACTTCATTTCATCACTGTAAAATACTGAAATATGCTTACAAATAGAAATGGAAATAAACTAGCTAGGGTGATGGTAGCTTATCTCTGAGAAGAGATGTGGCGGCTACATGACTTTGAACTATCTTACAATGAGGCTTGAAGGCCTATTTATTGTTGATAAACAATGGAAAACCCTAAACCTCCAAAAACCTAACCCTAGGAGATGAAGCGCCAAACTATGGGCCACATTTTGGGTAAATTGGTACATCAACTTCCCAGGGTCATAGCTTTGGCATACGATCTTCGTTTGACACACACAATACCTCGTTATAAAGATCTATCCGAGGACTACAACTTTGGAAAGAGAAACATTGGTCCATGGAACCATGTTGCTCCTATTTTTCCCAAAAAACGTTTCTTAGGGCATTGTTGTGGCCAGCAACAACCCCCCTTTTTATGTAGTATTAGTAATAACACTAAATAAATGGGGACCGTTCTAAAAAAATAAAAAACTAACACTTAGAATTCCCTTTTAATAAAACACACTATCATAAACTTAGGAAAATCATCCGCAAACGCAAAATATTAAGTATTATGAAAAGTATCAAATTAAATCGTTCTCTTAATGATGAACATCGCATCGCAAAAGGGTAACGGAGGGCATCATATATAAAGAAACTGTTGAAATTGCAAAAACGCGATGATGCGAGATCACAAGCCACACAGATTCATTGCATATCATAGATCCCATACATCGCAGCGCCACTTAAGATAAAATGTCCCAATATTGCGAAATGCGATAAAGCATCTCGCAAATCGCATCTTGCAGTCATATAATGAAGCAAAAGATTCTTAACAAAAAAGGATTAGCGATATTGTGATTTGTGATATTATGAAGCAAATCACAAAATCGCTTTATCGTAGACCAAAAGGGCTCATAGTTCAATGAGATATTTCTCGTCAGCCGATACCAAGTTATGGGCATTAATGTCAACTTAGTGGTTTATTGATGATTATTTATGAGAAATGATTTAGATCTGAGTGAAACGGTTATTTCACACAAGGTGATATATTTGATGTGATTTTTAAATTAAGAGCTTTCCCGGCACCTTATTATTTACCATCATTCGTTATCTTTTTTATTGTGTCTTAGTTCTCTATTTTTGAACTTATAGGAGCGGTACGCAAAACAATACACATAGTAGTGCGTAAAACGTGATGGGGAAGAAAGGAAAAGCTCCGGTATCTGAAAAATAGAGATGACTCCATTATTCACGGACACCACCTGTATTAGAGAAGCAGGGATATCTACTTGGGAAGGCATGTATAGTCTACTGGAGGAAGAAAACCTGAGAGTCATGGAGGTTATGGCTACAATAGATGAACGCAGGTCATCCGAAGCATCACTTACAAAGCTTGCATGCTCATTCCTGCACCGTATCGTAGCAAGGCCAAAAATACTTCCCTATACAAATATGGTCAAATGGGTGATAGACAATGTTGAGAAAATGGACAGGCAGTTCAAGTCACGGAACCAGGAGGTTGTAGGATCATTTACTCCATAGAATTTAAGACACATGTATCATTTACCAGAGCTGTAGGCTAGCTATAACAAACAGTTTGTGGAGAAATTCTCTAAGGAGAATGAAGATTTGGTGGAATTCACCAAAAACTGGTAAGTGAAAGAAGAGCTATTAAAAAAGGAAAAATATGGTATGTACAACACTGGTTCCCTCTCTTCTCCATATTATTTCATTGTTGCAATGTTATGTAGGCTATTCGAAAAACCTAACATCAATAAGTTTTCATCAGAGTGGCTACCCCTACTAGATGCGACCACCAACACTATAATGGACTAGGCCCAAATATTGTCTGATAACTTAGCCTATGCTATTTGGAATTATCAGACTAAAAGGAGTCCTTCTCAGAGGATTTATCCTCCTTTCTTTCTAGCTGCCTATGTCATGGATGTTATCTGATTTGTTTCTAAATTTCCTCTCATGGGTTGGAAATGGACGGTACAAAATCCCTTACCCATTCAAGTCTACCATAAGGAACTGTGGGATTCTAAGTTCACCCCATATTTTTATAAAATATGCCATGGAGTTATGCTACCCATTCACAAGATGTTGTATAATACAGATGCCCCAAGATTTTCTCCTGAAGCCGAAATTGATATTTTCCCTGTGGGAAGATAGTTTGGAGAAGAATTTTTCACTTATATCAGAGTATTCAGAAGCATTACCTCTCCTCATGTACTTCCCTTGTATGTTCCTGATAAATTGATGGCCCAGGAAATAGCCTACCAAACTTGTGGGGTTGGAGGAATGAGCAGAGAACTTAAAGACAAGAAAAAGGGACAAGAAAAAGGCAATCTGGCCATAATTCCTTGTGGTCTATGGAGCTTTTGCATTGTTTCATCTAGGTCATGCTTTCAAGGAAGTAGACAACATGTTGAGTCTATGATTGCTTAAGTTCCTAGGGAGACAATTTGATCCCTTTGATGTGATAAAGAATTTTACCATGACAATTAAAATAAAGGTGTTCACTAAGGAAGATGATCTCTTCAACAATGTTTTCCAGTAGAAGAGAACACTCAGAGACATCTTTCACTGGGCCCAAATCTAGTTTGGCCCAGCAGAATTCCAAGAGTTTAAACTCTACAGAGAATGAAGATTGGAAAATCTCCCCTTGGACAAATTGCGCGTAGAACCAATGAGGGTACCCATTCCCAACATCATTATGAGTGGAAGCTTAGGGCAATACAAGTCTAAATCTAAGTCTAAAAGAGAATCGCCAGAAAGGTCTAGACGGTCAGAGAGCGATCACAACAAGAGTGAAGGATCAGTCAGGGATACTGGCCAATCCAAGGAGAATATTGAGCAATAAGTGTTGTTGCCAACACAGATGGAAATTCCCACTCCCCTCATCCAGCCAACAAAGACATTAAGAACAGAGCTAGAAAAAGAATGGGAAAACTTTAATGAATTGATCAACACGGAGAAGAAAAATGTGGAGACACCAAGGAATCCAGCATAGACAATTACAGAAATGGTGATTAAAACAGTTGTCAATGCTCCAGAAATTGAGCACATTCCCATAGCTTCGTCATCTAAAATCATGCTAAAGATAGAGGAAATCCTTCCTGTAGATGTGTTTTATAGTCCACAACACAAAGTTGTGGTCAGGAGACAGAGAAAGAAGCGAAAACTAGACAGCATGCTCTCACCTAAAGCAGAGTCAGTGGATGTCCTTTGGCAAGACCCTACCACTGATTCGACAGAGAACCTGACTAGATTATCCCAAATTGAAGGAGCTTATGCTTTTTCTACTACTGACAAAGCATCCAAAGTTCAACTATTGCTTAAAGATAAAGAGGATAAAATCCTATTTTTGCAACAATAGTTACAACAGGCCAGCGTTAGCCGGGAAGCAGAAGAAAAATTGGTAAAATTACAATAGGACTTCCAGCAAATGCAACTGGGTTATCAAAGCAGTCTGGCCGAAAACGAACAATAGTTACAGGCCACATTAGAAATGCACAAATATGACCCTAAAGTCATATAATTTGTCATAGAAGCCCTTGCCTAAATGATCAACTCTTGCAATAGCAAGAAACACTTTGCCAAAGAATATCACAATGGAAATATCACTATGAAATGAGCGAAAAAATCACAAGTCAAGTCATAGATTTGAGACTTGATTATGATTTAATTGATAAGAAAGTTTTTGAATATTTGAATTGGTAGGAATTAGAGGAAGGCAAGAAAGTAGGGTTGCCCAAGATCAATGAATATCACAAAGAAATGTTGTTTAATAAATGGGATGCACAGATCAAAAAAGTAGAACAGGCAGCAGAGGAAGCATCGACAACAACAAGCAATGTCATTGATTGTGTCAATAAAAATCTGCACAGAGCCAACCTGATATCGGAAACCACTCCAGGATTTCTCCCAAAAACACAACAATTGCAAACAAGTTGGAGACAGAAAGCTGAAGAAAGGGCAGAGTCAATAAAAAAGTTAACTAAGTTAAAATGGGACACTTACTAGCAATATTTGGTGAAACCACACAGTTAGTGTATGACTCTGAAGTGCCTTACAAATTCTGCCGAGAAGATAGTGTTAGCGCTTGTTGATTCCATTTTTGTGGGACAATTAAAATCGGAGGTCGGCCAACCGACACTCCTGATGCCAATGTTGGATGCTTGCGACTTAAGAGAATAGATGTGTAGTTGATCTTTAGATACAGTTTCAGTTGTATTTCAATTTATTTTTGCTTTAGATGAGGATGGTCATTTAAACCTCCTCCTATATTTTTGTAATAACTATTTTTAGTCTTTAGTTAGTAGTATTTAAACCCCTCTCATGTATTTAGGAAGGGGTCCAGAAATTTATCAAAAACAGTTCTTCAGAACATGCACTTTTGCCCCCTGAGGAGGTTTTGATAAATGAATGGAATGAGATTTATTTCTATCTTTGTTTAATGTCTGCTACTGAAATGCACTTTTGTACTCTTAGTAGATATTGAATTATGAGAAGATAAATCTATGTTGTTGAAGCTCATGAGTAGGACTTATTATCAATGGTACTTTTATCTCTTAATGATTTATGCTTATGCGTCAAGTGATATGTTATTTTCAGTTGTTTATATACGAAGGCTCAAATGTTCAGTTATCATTTGGCACATTTGTATGGTGGTAACTATTTTTTTTATACTGAGTGTATGAATAAATTATTATGTGATAAGATTATCATAATTGTTTCGGCTAATTTGTTATACAAAACAATTTACTTTTAAAGGATTCTTTTCTTGTAGAAATTGAATAATCTTTATTACCGATTGCTGTTGGAAACTATTTTAGATCACATAAGTGAAGAGTTAATCCCGGGATAGTTTTTAGAATTTAATGTTTCCATTCATTAGAATAAAATTGCATGTGTTAGATTAGATTTAGATTAAAAGCATTCTCTTTATAAACTTTTAGGAAGGAAAACATCATCCCTTAGCATCATCACAAACAAATTGTGAAACTAGTCCCATTATCCCCAGTCAGAGCCACTATCCCAAATGGAAAAGGAGCTGCTTTCAAGGTCTAGACCGAGTGGTTATCCCCCTTGTTGTAGACCCAATTTTCAGGGCTTCAACATATTTGGCGCTAGAATGAGGGCCCAAACTATGAATGGCTAGTAAATCTAAATCCAAAACTCATTTTGAGAGTAAATCACCCTCAACATCTCCCCCGACTTCTCCATCGCATTTTGAGTCTTTAAATCTTAAGCAATAAGTTGAGAAAACAACAGCCACTGTCGCAAACCTGAACATTTAAAATAAATCTACTATCGAACCCCCTAAAGTTCAGTCTTTGATCCATAAACTTCAAGGATTTTCCATATCACCATAGAAATCTGAATTATCTCAAGGTAGTGTGACTTCGCAATATATTCCTTCTCATCCTCTTACCAAACTATAGAGTGAGACTCCAACTGAATTACCTCTGCCTAAAAGGAAAAGATCAAGGAAGAAACCTCAAGGGTTTGATAGTGAGACTCTTTCACATCATCATCCATTCCATCTTCTCCATTGCGAAGTCAACCATCCACTCCTCCACTTCATATCATTGTTCAACAGAGTACTAGAACTTTGACATCTTCGTCCCCACCATAAGGAAATTCATCTATGATTTCCTCTGTTAGTAGTTCAATGATGGCTCAAAACCCATGGAACAATCCAGGGGCAGTCACAATGCGTATGCCCTTGAGTCAATTACCGGCCCATCCTGAGAAATGGCTGCCCAAGTTTAATCCTGAAACAGGCATGCTAGCAGAAGAACACATAAATAACTTTATGTTATCAATAAATTTAAATGGAGTTACAAATGAAGACGTTGTTGTTAGACTTTTTCCATATATGTTACAAGGAGCAGCTGGGTCTTGGTATTTTTCATTACCATCAGGATCCATTACTAGTTGGGACATTTTCCAAGAGCAATTCTTGATAAAGTTTGACAATGATAGGTCTACGGCAACATTGATCAATGATATATCAAATCTTAAGACTAAATCGAGAGAACCTATCAAAGATTTCAACTCACGTTTCAACAAACTCTTGAATAAAATACCTACCGCTTCCAAGCCTAACGAAGAAGTTTGAAGTGAATGGTACATATCTGTTTTACCGTCAAATATAGAAATCTTTGTTGATAGGGCTACCAAGCCAACATTGGCCAAAAACATGAAGGAAGAGATAGTGGTAGAAAAGCGTATCTTAGCTTTAGAAAATAAAAACGCTATTGATGAAAGAAAATCTAAGAAGTTGCTTTTAGAGATGATCCTAAGAAAAATAAAATAAAGGATCCATTTGATTTCGAAGGATTACAAAAAGTTTTAAAAACCATGTCTAACGAAATGATTGACATTAAAAGACAAGTAGCAGAGAATTCTTCTAAGAAACCCTACAAGCCTTATAGGAAAAACCCTTCAATTGATCCAAAGCCTCCCAATTCTATAATAGATGCAGAATCTGAAGGAGAAGAAGAAGAAGTTTCCAATGAAGAACCTATTAATGAAGATGAGGTTGTGGAACTACAGGGAATGTGGGACTTCATTCTTCTAGATGAAGAGGATCAAGAGGCATCACCAGTCAGTACCAGAAGTAGAAATCAACTTGATCCTCCACAGCCCAGTTCTAAACAGAAGAATGTAAGCTTGGTTTCCAAGGATAAAGTCGCAAGTAAGAAATCATCACCAAAAGCGACTCAAACAAACCCAGTCCAATCCGAGTCATCAACTCCATCTAAAACACTGATCGTTTCTGATGAGATGGAGTATAATATTGTTGAAGACATGAATAAGACTAGGGCCAACATTACTTTTCATGAATTGAGTAAATTAAAGCATCAATAGAAACTACTTTTGAAAGAGCTGCATGCAATACCCGTTGCACCTCTTCCTGCTGTTGTAATCTCGCAAGCTTCTCATGAAATGGGAAGACCTCCAACTAGTATGGCAAATAAAGTTGACCCAAATGATATTGCTTTAATTGGAGGTAGGTCAAAATCCCATACTCCTCCATTCCTCCTTACTTATGAAATTTTCAATAAAAATTTGCATAATTGTTTGGTAGATTCAGGTGCTTCATCTAATATTTTGCCTAAAACAATTTGTGCAAAGTTAAACGTCCAACCTCAAAAATCTGCAGTATGCATAGTTTAGCTGGACTGATCGCAAGTTGAAGTAATTGGTGAACTAAATCAAGTGACCATAAGGCTCTTATTGAATCCAAAGGTATGTCAAGTCATTGATATTTTAGTTGTAGACATTCCTGAATTTTATGGTTTAATTCTTAGCAGGGATTGGTTTGAAAATTTTCATGGATACTTTGCGACTGACTGGTCACATATGTGGCTCCCTTACAATGGTAACCAAATCATATAAAGGTTGAGTGAGAAAGACATCAAAAATACATAGTAACGGAACTGGAAGGAGAAAATGAACCTATAGCATACAACAACAATATAAATGGGAACTATTTTGTTGACTCTTTCTTAGGAAATTTTAATTCTTATACTTCGCCTTATTTAGAACATTTTGTTTTGTCTCAAGTAGAAAAATTTTCAGAAACAGATAGTTCTAAATGCGTTAATTTTGTAGATAGTCCTGTAAATAACTCTTTGTTTTGGAAATTATTTTTTGATGGTTCTAAGTCTAATGATGGAGTAGGAAAAGAATGTGTATTAGTTAGTCCAAAAGGGAATAAAACCATGTTAACCTGTAGACTCGAGTTCAATTTTTCAAACAACACTGCAGAATACGAAGCTTTAGTGTAAGGGCTGTACAAGGCAATTAGATTAGACATCAAGTATTTATAAGTCTTTGGAGATTCTGATATTGTTATTAAACAGGTACAAAATACTATACATTGTCTATCAGGTCATTTAAAGCATTATCAATCTTTAGTACAATATCTGATTGCACATTTTGTAGCACTCAATATTTCATCCATTCCCAGACTCCAAAATGCTAGTGCTAACCTCCTAGCTAACGTAGCTTCCAAGCTCCTTCCCTCAGAAGACTATAGCCCATACAGATTCTCAATCAAATTGATCTTTAGGCCCTCCATCCCTGATAATGTTACCAACTAGAGAATTTTTAATGATGACCCTGATATTGTAAGTTTCCTAACTTCAGAAGGATCTTATAGTAATCAGATAATTGACGAGGACCAACATGACAAGCAATTACAACAAAAGAGCACCAATAATGCCATACCAAAATCTGTAGTCAAGTTAGAAGACATATACAATTTAAAAGATAGATTCAAAAGGTCTACCAATTCAAAACTTTAGAGTTCAACTCTGAACTATGAATTAGTCAATCTAGGAACAGATACTAAGCTGTAGAATGTCAACTTAGGTCTTGGTCTAGCCCTAGAAGAAAAATCAGCCTTTGTTCGACTCCTAAAGCAGTATAAAAATGTCTTTGCCTGGAATTACGATGACCTTAAGACTTACGACACTTCAATCATTCAGCACACTATCCCAATGACAGCTGATGAAAAACTAGTCTAGCAAAAGTTGAGGAAGATCCATCCTAATCTGGAAAGTTAGATTAAGTCTAAGCTCAATAAATTGTTGAAAGCCAAAATTAATTTTTTCATTCAACATTCTAGATGGGTTTCCAATCTGGTTCCAGTCAGAAAGAAAAACGGAGACATTCGAATTTGTATTGACTTTCGAAATCTTAACAAAGCCTGCTAAAAGGATAATTTTCCCCTACCTCCTATGGAACAAATATTACAAGTAGTTGCAGGATTAGAATTGATGTCCTTTTTATATGGTTTCTCCAACTACAACCAAGTCTTAGTCCATTTGGATGATCAGCTAAAAACCACATTCAGAACCAAATGGGGTACATATGCATATCAAAAGATGCCTTTTGGGCTGATTAACGTTGGCGCCACATTTCAAAGGGCCATGGATATTGCATTTAAGGGATTAGTAAACAAATCAGTGGTGATTTACTTGGATGACATAACAGTATATTCTAAAAAACATAGTAATCACCTCAGAGATTTAAAGCAGATCTTTCAACATTGTCAAAGGTATGGGATTTCACTTAATCCAAAAAAGTCCTTTTTTGCATTAAGTGAAGGAAAACTTCTTGGATTTATAGTGTCTAAATCTGGAATCCATATTGATCCAGATAGGATTAAGGAAATTTCTGAAATATCCTTACCACATAATAAGAAAGCAATGCAATCCTTCCTTGGTCAAATTAATTTTGTGAAAAGATTTGTCCCAGACTTCTCAAGAATTGTGTCACCATTACAAGCAATGATCAAGAAAAATTCACTCTTTAAATGGGGTCAGGCAGAATATGAAGCATTCAATCTGATTAAGCAAGCGATTGTTAATGCCCCATCCCTAGCGACTCCAAATTTTTCCGATCCTTTCATTTTGTATACATTTGCCTCTAAGAAGTCATATGCTGCAATACTCACGCAAGCCAATCAAGACAAAGTGGAAGCCCCAATTGCTTTCTTTACTTCAAATTTGCAAGGGGTTGAATTAAATTATTCTGATGTTGAGAAACAAGCTTATGCTGTTTTTAAAACCATCAAACACTTTAGACCCTTTCTTCTTAAGACCCATACAAAGATAATAATGTTGTTTCCAGCAGTAAGAAATCTCTTGGTACAAAAAGATTTGGGTGAAAAGAGAGAAAATTGGGTCAATGCCCTACAAGAATATGATGCTAAGATCAAGCCAACAAATATTGTAAAAGTTCAAGGCTTTTGCAGAATGTTGGCTGGAGCATTGCTTATATCAGAAATACCATCTCCCAATCAAGAGGTACAAATGTATGAGGTAAGCCTAAACGATATTGAATCGAGATATGCTGATATCATGTTTTATTTGAAAAATGGATATGCTCCTTCAAATTTGAATCATACAAAGAAAATAGCCCTAAGATTGAAAGCTAAACAATATCAACTCGTAAACGATGTACTTTTTAGGATGAATTATGATTATGTTCTTCTTCGATGTCTTGAGAAATCTGAAGCTGAAAAAGTGTTGCAGGAACTCCATGATGGACCAACAGGTGGACATTATGTAGGAGATGCAACAACACACAAAATTTTGTGCGCAGGATACTATTGGCCTACTTTATTTAAAGATGCACATAGCTATGTAAGGAAATGTCAAGTTTGTCAAACTACTGCTGGAAGACAGAAGAAACCATCATTGCCATTACAACTGGTTAATATCGACCAACCATTTGAGCAATGGGGATTGGATATAATAGGTGAGATCATTCCTCACTCTTCTAAATAGCATAGGTACATCCTTACATCTACTGATTATTTTACTAAATGGGTAGAAGTATTTCCCCTCAAGACAGCTAATGCTGAACATATCATCGATTTCATAGATCAGTTCATAATCACCAGGTTTGGCTTACCTTCTGCTTTAATGTTTGATAATGCATCATATTTTTCTAGCAATGTTATGACTGAATTTGCACTTAAAAGATGTTTTAAAATTAAGTATTCTGCTAATTATTACCCACAAGGGAACGGATTGGCTGAATCAACAAATAAAAATCGAATCAGAATCATTAAGCAAACTGTTGATTAGAATCATAAAAATTGGCACAAATCTTTGATGTATGCTCTTTGGGCAGATCGAATAACTCAAAAGGCTTCCGTTGGCACTTCTCCCTCTAATTTAGTTTATGGGAAAGAAGTATTTCTCCCAACTCATCTAGCAATTCCTTCTTTAGCCTTAGTTCAATTTATTGAAGAAACACCTTCTTCATCTTTGCAACTAAGACAATTGCAGATTCTTAAGCTAGAAGAGCAACGAGAACATGCCAAAATTACCCATGCACATCATCAAGCATTAGTAAAGGCTTCTTTCGATTCAAACATGGTATCTAGGAAGGATTTTAAAATTGGAGATTTAGTATTGAAATGGGATAAGGCTCATGAAGAAAAAGGCAAACATTCTAAATTCCAACGAATGTGGCTTGGACCATTCCAAATTGTTGAAATCATAGATCCATCGACTTTCATGTTACAAGATTTACCAGGGAAAAGAGAATCTTTACCTGTTAATGGGCAGATCCTTAAAAAATACTTTCCATAGAAGATGACCTCTTCTATTTTTGTAAATTATTATTTGTAGCTTTATTTTGATAGTAAAACAGGTTGTAAATGGTTACTTTTGGATTTCACGAAAAATATTAGTGTCTCTTGTAAATTTTGTTTTTTTGCTTGTATAAATGGAATTGATTTGGAAAATTAATCATTATTAAGGAAAAATGTAGTCAAGTGCTACAAGCCTGAAAATTTTACTAGTTTCAACCTTACAAATTTTGATTAAAAACAACCCTTAGTGGGAATTTGTTTTATATCGGTCATAAAAAGCATCAATAACAAAACGAAGGTTCTCTGTAGAAAAGCTGTCTTCAAAAAACTCTATAATTGTCGTCCAGAGCTATTCTTAAGGAACCAATGACTTCCTCCCCACTTAGGGAATTACAAGTTTCAAAGAGTAATCCACCTATGCACTATAAACTTAAAGAATAAGAGGTCTCATCAAGAGTCGGCTTATCATGATCATAAAGATTATAACTAGCTGACATTGCCAAGCTGCATACCAAAACAGGGCAATGACTCAAGATTGTTGCAATCAAAAGACAAGGGGTCTCATCACGAGCCAGCTTGTTCAGTAAAGTTATAAATCAAGTGAATGGCACTGTCAAAATTTGGCCACCAAACCAAGACATTGTTCTTTAAGAATTAAAAGAAAATGAAAGCAATAAGTGTGAATGTGGATTTATCTTTGAAAATTGTATACTTCTTGAAGTAGGATACTGGATCATTGCTGGGTAACAGGTAACCCTGTCGAGGCTATAAACGCCTGCTGGCAGCAGAGGCTCTACCTACGACAAATGAGCATACTTAAAACTGATCTACAGAGATGTCTTTGTTTTTATCCTTATAAACCAAGTAGTGACTGATGTAAATGCAATGACTAGCTTTGGGAAGAAAATAATCAGAATTAGCACGGAAGGAACAAACTATTGTTAATGGCAAAGAGCATTATGCACTTTATATTTCTGTAATAAAGTTTGATTTTCCAGAAAACTTTTCTGTTTTGGAAGTTTTAGAAAATTCAAAAGATAATCAGAGATAACTGGTTCTTTCTAGTGAATCACCAATTTTTGTGGCTAGCAACAACCCCCTTTTTTATTTAGTATTAGTAATAACACTAAATAAATGGGGACCCTTCTAAAAAAATAAAAAACTAGCACTTAGAATTCCCTTTTAATAAAACACACTATCATAAACTTAGGAAAAACATCTGCAAACGCAAAATCTTAAGTATTATGAAAAGTCTCAAATAAAATCGTTCTCTTAATGATGAACATTGCATCGCAAAAGGGTAATGGAGGGCATCATATATAAAGAAACTATCGGAATTGCGAAAACATGATGATGCGAGATCGCAAGCCACACAGATTCATCACATATTGCAGATCCCATACATCGCAGCGCCACCTAAGATAAAACGTCCTGATATTGCGAAATGCGATAAAGCATCTCGCAATCGCATAATGAAGCAAAAGATTCTTAAAAAAAAAGGATTAGCGATATTGCGAAGCAAATCGCAAAATCGCTTTATCGCAGATCAAAAGGGCTCACAGTTCAATGAAATATTTCTCGTCATCCGATACCGAGTTATGGGCATTAATGTCAACTTAGTGGTTTATTGATGATTATTTATGAGAAATGATTTAGATCTGAGAGAAAGGGTTATTTCACGCAAGGTGATATATTTGATGTGATTTTGAAATTAAGACCTTTCGCATCACCTTATTATTTACCATCATTCGTTATCTTTCTTATTATGTCTTAGTTCTCTACTTGTGAACTTACAGGATCAGTATGCAGAACAATACACAGAGCAGTGCACAGAACGTGATGGGGAAGAAAGGAAAAGCTCCGGTATCTGAAAAACAGAGATGACTCCATTATTCACGGACACCACCTATACCAGAGAAGCAGGGATATCTACTTGGGAAGGCATGTGTAGTCTGTTAGAGGAAGAAAACCTAAGGGTCATGGAGGTTACGAATATAACAGATGAACGTAGGTCATCCAAAGCATCACTTACAGAGCTTGCATGCTCATTCCTGCACCGTATCATAGCAAGGCCAAAAATACTTCCCTATACAGATATGGTCAAATGGGTGATAGACGATGCTGAGATAACAGATAGGCAATTCAATTCGCAGAACCAGAAGGTTATAGTATCATTTACTCCATAGAATTTAAGATGCATGTATCATTTACCAGAGCCGCAGGCTAGCTATAACAAACAGTTCGTAAAGAAATTCACCAAGGAGAATGGAGATTTGGCGGAATTCACCAAAAGCTGGCCAATAAAAGAAGATCGATTAAAAAATGACAAATATAGTATGTACAACACTGGTTTCCTCTCTTCTCCATATTGTTTCGCTACTGCAATGTTATGTAGGCTATTCAGAAAACCTGACATCAATAAGTTTTCATCCGAGTGGCTACCGCTACTGGATGCGGCCACCAATGCCACTATAATGGACTGGGTCCAAATATTGTCTAACAACTTAGCCTCTGCTATTTGGAATTATTGGACTAAAAGGAGTCCTTCTCAGAGGATTTATCCTCCTTTCTTTCTAGCTGCCGATCTCATGGATCCTATTTGTTTTGTTTCTAAATTTCCTCTCATGGGTTGGAAATGGACGGTATAGAATCCCTTACCCATTCAAGTCTACCATAAGGAATTGTGGGATTCTAAGTCCACCCCATATTTTTAAAAACCTGCCATGGAGTTATGCTACCCATTCACAAGATGTTGTATAATACAAATGCCCCAAGATTTTCTCCTGAAGCTGAAATTGATATTCTCCCTGTGGGAAGATGGTTCAAAGAAGAATTTTTCACTTATATCAGAGTATTCGGAAGCATTACCTCTCCTCATGTACTTCCCTTGTATGTTCCTGACAAATTGATGGCCTAGGAAATAACCTACCAAACCTGTGGGGTTGGAGGAATGAGTAGAGAACTTAAAGACAAGAAAAAGGAAATCTGGTCGCAATTCCCTATGGTCTATGGAGCTTTTGCATTGTTTGATCTAGGTCACGCTTTCAAGGAAGTAGACAACATGTTGAGTCTACGATTGCTTAAGTTCCCAGGGAGATAGTTTGATCCCTTTGATGTGATAAAGAATTTTACCACGGCAATTAAAATAAAGGTGTTCACTAAGGAAGATGATCTCTTCGATGATGTTTTCCAGCAGAAGAGCACACTCAGAGACATCTTACACCGGGCCCAAATCTAGTTTGGCCGAGCAAAATTCCAAGAGTTTAAACTCTACAAAGAATGAAGATTGGCAAATCTCCCCTTGGACAAATTGCGTGTAGAACCAATGAGGGAACCCACTCCCAACATTAGTATGAGTGGAAGCTTGAGGTAAGACAAGTCTAAATCTAAGTATGAAAGTGAATCACCAGAAAGGTCTAGATGGTCAGAGAACAATCACAACAAGAGTGAAGGATCTTTCAGGGATACTGCCCAATCCAAGGAGAATCCTGAGCAGAAAGTGTTGTCACCAACACAGGTGGAAATTCCCGCTCTCCTCATCCAGCCAACAAAGCCATTAAGAACAGCGCTGGAAAAAGAATGGGAAAAATTTAATTAATTGATAAACATGGAGGAGCTAAACGTGGAGACACCAAGGAATCCAGCACAGACAATCACAGAAATGGTGATTGAAACAGTTGTCAATGCTCCAGAAACTGAGCACATTCCCATAGATCTGTCATCTGAAATCATGCTAAAGATAGAGGAAATCACTCCTCTATATGTGTTTTCCATTCCGCAGCACAAAGCTATGGTCAGGAGATAGAGAAAGAAGCAAAAACTAGACAACATGCTCTCACCTGAAGTAGAGCCGCTGGATGACCTTTGGTAAGACCCTACCACTAATCCAACAGAGAACTTGACTAGATTATCCCAAATTGCAAGAGCTTATGCTTCTGCTACTATTGACAAATCATCCGAAGTTCAACTATTGGTTAAAGATAAAGAGGATAAAATCCTATTTTTGCAGCAACAGTTACAACAGGCCAACGTCAGCCGGGAAGTGGAAGAAAAATTGGAAAAATTACAATAAGACTTCCAGCAAATGCAGCTGGGTTATCAAAGCAGTTTGTCCGAAAAAGAATAGTAGTTACAAGCCACGTTAAAAATGCACAAAGATGACCCTAAAGTCACAGAATTTGTCACAGAAGCCCTTGCCCTAAATGATCAACTCTTGCAACAACAGGAAATGCTTTGCTAAAGAATATCACAATGGAACTCTCACTACGAAATGAGTGACAAAATCACAAGTCAAGTCGTAGATTTGCAACTTGATTATGATTTAATTGATAAGAAAGTTTATGACTATTTGAATTGGCAGGAATCATAGGAAGGCAAGAAAGCAGGGTTGCCCAAGATCAATGAATCCCACAAAGAAATGTTGTTTAATAAATGGGATGCACAAATCAAAAAAGAAGAATAGGCAGTGACAGCAGTAAGCAATGTCACTGACTGTGTCAATGAAAATCTGCACAAAGACAACCTAATATCGGAAACCACTCCAGGATTTCTCCCAAAAACACAGCAACTGCAAACAAGTTGGAGACAGAAATTTGAAGAAAGGGAAGAGTCAATAAAATGGTTAACTAAGTTAAAATGGGACACTTACTGGCAATATTTGGTGAAACCACACAGTCAGTGTATGACTCTGAAGTGCCTTACAAATTCCGCCGAGAAGATAGCACCAACGCTTGCTGATTCTGTTTTCATGGGATAATTAAAATCAGAGGTCGGCCAATCGACACTCCTGAAGCCGATGTTGGATGCTTGCGACTTAAGAGAACAGATGCATAATTTATCTTTAGATACAGTTTTAGTTTTATTTCAATTTGTTTTTGCTTTAGATGAGGATGGTCATTTAAACCTCCTCCTATATTTTTGTAATAACTATTTTTAGTCGTTATTTAGTAGTATTTAAACCCCTCTCATGTATTTAGAAAGGGTTCCAAAAATTTATCAAAAACAGTTCTTCAGAACATGCACTTTTGCCCCCCTGAGGAGGTTTTGATAAATGAATGGAATGAGATTTATTTATATCTGTGTTTAATGTCTGCTACTGAAATGAACTTCTGTACTCTTAGTAGATATTGAATTATGAGAAGATAAATCTATATTGCTAAAGCTCATGAGTAGGACTTATTATCAATGGTACTTTTATCTCTTAATGATTTCTTCTTATGTGTCAAGTGATATGTTATTTTCAGTTGCTTATATATAAAGGCCTGAATGTTCAGTTATCATTTGGCACTTTTGTACAGTGGTAACTATTTTTTTTATGCTAAGTGTATGAATAACTTATTATGAAATATGCTTATCATAATTGTTTCCGCTAATTTGTTATACGAAACAATTTACTTTTAATGGATTCTTTTCTTGTAGCAATTGAATAATATTTATTACCTATTGTTGTTGGAAACTATTTTAGATTGCATAAGTGAAGAGTTAATCCTGGGATAGTTTTTAGAATTAGATGTTTCCGTTCATTAGAATAAAATTGCATGTGTTAGATTAGATTTAGATTAAAAGCATTCTCTTTAGAAACTTTTAGGAAGGAAAACATCATCCCTTAGCATCATCACAAACAAATTGGGAAACTGGTCCCATTATCCCCAGTCGGAGCCACTATCCCAAATGGAAAAGGAGCTGCTTTCAAGGTCCAGACTGGGTGGTTATCCCCCTTGTTGTAGACCTGATTTTCGGGGCCTCAACAGGCCTCAAAATGGCTCTGGAAGTACAGGACCCGCAAAATTGCTAAAAATAGTAAATTGTGCTACAACTAAGGAAACTGAAAAACTGAAAGAAATAATGGTGGGGGTCCAAGTGGAATTGGCGGGTCACCACCAATATCCACCTAGATCATTCCTCCCCCCTTAGGAAGCAATGGTCCCCATTGCATTGAGTTCCTCCATGAGATGAGGAAACTTTTGCTAAACTTAGTCCCTGGTGAGCCACTTGCCTTGGTGAAGGAGTTGGCCTACTTTGACAAGATAAATCTAGTAGATATTGAATTATGAGAAGATAAATCTATATTGCTAAAGCTCATGAGTAGGACTTATTATCAATGGTACTTTTATCTCTTAATGATTTCTGCTTATGCGTCAAGTGATATATTATTTTCAGTTGCTTATATATAAAGGCTTGAATGTCCAATTATCATTTGGCACTTTTGTACAGTGGTAACTATTTTTTTTATGCTAAGTGTATGAATAACTTATTATGCAATATGATTATCATAATTGTTTCCGCTAATTTGTTATACGAAACAATTTACTTTTAGTGGATTCTTTTCTTGTAGCAATTGAATAATATTTATTACCTATTGTTGTTGGAAACTATTTTAGATTGCATAAGTGAAGAGTTAATCCTGGGATAGTTTTTAGAATTAGATGTTTCCATTCATTATAATAAAATTGCATGTGTTAGATTAGATTTATATTAAAAGCATTCTCTTTAGAAACTTTTAGGAAGGAAAACATCATCCCTTAGCATCATCACAAACAAATTTGGAAACTGGTCCCATTATCCCCAGTCGGAGCCACTATCCCAAATGGAAAAGGAGCTGCTTTCAAGGTCTAGACTGGGTGGTTATCCCCCTTGTTGTAGACCTGATTTTCGGGGCCTCAACAGGCCTCAAAACGGCTTTGGAAGTACAAGAGCCGAAAAATTGCTAAAAATAGTAAATTGTGCTACAACTAAGGAAACTGAAAAACTGAAAGAAATAATGGTGGGGGTCCAAGTGGAATTGGCGGGTCACCACCAATATCCACCTGGATCATTCCTCCCCCCTTAGGAAGCAATGGTCCCCATTGCATTGAGTTCCTCCATGAGATGAGGAAACTTCTGCTAAACTTAGTCCCTGGTGAGCCACTTGCCTTGGTGAAGGAGTTGGCATACTTTGACAACTTTGCTTTGACAACTTGATATAGTTGGATCTTCTACTAGCGAGTGTGCTTGATCTATGTCTCCATGATCCAATCAGTTGCAACTTTTTTCATGCAATCTAGATTTAACTTTATTGGTGCACCAGTACAAAATGGCTAGTTAGTTACTAAAACAACGACTAAAATTTGCATATAAATGACTATTTTTCAGTCGGTGACCAGTAGTAGCTAATTTATAGTATCTTATAACGTGACCAACTTTTAGTTGTTTTTAGCTTAGTCATTAATTGATTGTCTCAATTTTATCATCTAGCAGTATATTTAGTCATAAATTTGGTCATTAATTTAGTTATTGATTTAGTCATTAATTGCCACAATTAATGACCAAATATACAACAAAATATATTACTATATGATCATTTGAGAAAACTAATTAATGACCAAAGAAATATGACCAAAATGTCGGTCGTGTTATAAGATACTATAAATTAGCTACTAATAGTCATATATATGCAAATTTTAGTCGTCGTTTGAAACCAATTAATGACCAAAAAATTATGACTAAATTTTTGTCATTTTGTAAAACACTGTAGATTAGCTACTAATAGTCATATATATGCAAAATTTAGTTGTCATTTGTAATGAAAAATTAATCATTTGCAGTAGTCATTTATATTTTTTTGGTAGTTTCATATTCATTATATAAACAACTAATTTAGTAGTTTATATTCATTTCATTTATTTTCATTAATAATCATTATAAACGACTAATTTAGTCGTATATTCATTTTATTTGTGTTCATTATTAATCAACTTAGATTAATTAGTATGATTTTGTGACTAAATTAAAAAAAACATCATACAATATGAATTGGTTCATCTAATATGAAAAATCAAAATTACAGATGTTAGTTAAAATACTAAACAATATCAAGTGCAACTATAAATAATTTCAACCACAGAAATTATATTACATGAAATGTCGAGTATTACAATATGAGTGTCCAACTTAACATTGGTTAGACTACAATTTACACATGAAATGTTGTTTCATCACTATAAAACATTATCATTGTGATGTCAAGTCATTGTAGGTGAATTCAACAACTATGAAGACTTGAACATCAGTCTCTATGTGTGTGTCTTATGTGGGATATTGGCTTTAAGGGTACCACTATACTGGTTCTCTTCTCTCTCTTTTTGCATTTGTCACTCTAGTGTTAGTGTTCTCCTCTTTCTTCAAATCCTATTGCTTACCATCAATATTGAGTTCCTTTTCTGAAAACAAAAGAGCTTAGAATGCAAAGTGTAAGACATGAAAGACGATAACACTAGAATATAAATGAAAGTAGATTATAAAGGATTTATATTACATATACCTCAACATCAACAATGTTAAAGCCATTCTTCCCCATAAGAGCAAGAAACTCGAACAAGTTTTCATCAGTTGAGCGATAGTGGCCACTATGTGGCCAGATGACTTGTATAAACAAATTAAAGTCACCATAGAAGATAACACCTTAGTAACTTAGTATTCAACCTTCAGGGAAAGCTTAGGCACAATCATGCCAACTAAGTTACATGCTAAAAATCTCAAGCTGTAAATAACTTGTTAAAACAAATAATCTGAGGTGTGATGTCTAATCTTTGTCATTTTATTCACAACAACAATTTTTTGTCGAATGCATGAACTTGTTCAAGTATATAAGCATGTTCTCAAATAACAACATGAAAGTAAAATTTTCTAATAATCATGAAAATATTTCAATACAAAATAGTTAAAAGGATTTCAATCAATATCATGTAATACTAATTTCATCTTCAAGCTTTGGTTGTTGTTTAAACAAACATAATACCAAGTACTTTCAATTTCATAGTTAAAATACAAAGAAAAATCGAAATAAATGTTCAAAATACAATCAAACAATAAAGAGAGGATATCATGGAATGGAAATTGCAATTATAAAAAAAAAAATGTTACCATCGATATCTTATCACGAATTCATAAAACATTTGCTTGCCCAAAATAACCATGAGGTGAAAGAATCACAACATTAAAACCCATAGGAATACTTACTAGAAACATTTCCAAAGTCAATGGCTGAAGTGCCTGAAGGATCTCCAACAACAAATGAATCATATCCAAGACATGATCTCTATATTGTCTCCCCATCCTTTTTCCAATCACATTTCATGTAACCTGCCCACACCAGAGTCAAGTAACAATCAAATGAAGGAATTGAAATTTGTTTTATCTTTTATATGTATAAAATTTGAATATAATTTGTTTTGGTAAAATATTAATTCGTAGTTAAAGCATTCCTGTCATGAGAATGCATCAATGAAGTAGAACATCAGAAAAATTGACCTCAATGAGGTCCTCTAACAATTTCTTCAATATCAATATTTGTCTCGCTATGATATCTTGGATTAAAAAAAACAACATATCTGCAAATGAAAAAGCCATATATTACTTATGTTCAAACTATGTATATGGTGTACTCTTAGGTAGCTTTTTAAGATGTCCCTCTACTTTTACCAAAGCAGATTGTAGCTTGGTTAAACTCTTTATCCTTTCATTCAACATTAGTTTCTGCAAGATAAATGTCACACATTATTCTTTCCCATTTTTCAACATGTTAGATATGATTAATTGAAAGTCACATAAAAGCAATAGAAAACCATTTTCTAACCAAAACAAATAAACAAACAATGCCTCTAATAAAACTTCACACCTCAGAAATTACTCTGCCATGTGCTCAGACTAAAGGTGATATTCCTTGAATCATCTTTAGGTCATATTTAATGGGATATTTTTATTTTTACCATGATTTCAATTTGGTGTTAAAATAAATATATAAATCCAGGTTATTATTAGTGAACTTCAAGTATAATTCAAAATGATAATGTCATTATAAGGTATGGAGAGAGAAACATATTCATAACTAGGATTCTTTATTTTAGTTTGGATTGAGTTGAGTTGGTTTTTGAATATATAGTTTTCTCTAAAGAAGTGAAATAGAAAGATGAGAATCGAAATAACCCTGTGAATTTTTAATTAATTCATATTATGTATCTCTAAAACAGCAGGGTCATCCTTCTTTGCTATTTGATAGAGATTTATTGGCATAGAATAATAATGAATTAACTATCAAACACAATGATGCAATATATTAACCAAGGAAAGAAAAATGACATGCCTTTGGTATTTGTGTGCTCGAAGGAAATCTAACGATGGTTGTGTTCTTTCTTTATCATGAAATAGTATTGAAGACAAATGTTGGTTTCAAAATTGAACTTTGTTACCAATAGGAGATAGTCGTGTTTGGTAGGGAAAGGATGAATTGAAGGGCTCAAGATATAGCTCCAATACATAGTTATCCTTTTCACTATAATATACAAAGTTTTCATCATTTGCTTATCCAGGTAAAAAGAAAAGTGAGTTTGTATTTGTGCACTTGTGATAGTATATGAAAAAGAGAACACTAGTGGAAATCAAAGTGTGTTTTCCCATCATTCAACTTAACAGAAAAATTATATATTCAGTTGCTGACTATAGTGGAAGTCAAATGTAAAACCCACTCAACTTGATCTTTACATGACATAGTCGTTATGAACTAGTACAATAGAAGCATTCTAACTCATAAACAAGAGATGATAAAAAAGAATAATGGAACATCATTTCCTGCCACATAATTGGCACGAATAAAATTTCCACATAATTCATCTAAAAAATGAGAAGAACTTATGGCAAAGAACATATCATTAGTGTTTTGTACCCTCTTTAACACATGTAGCCTAGGGAAGTAGAGGAGGCCAAATGTAGCAGGATTCGAATCGTGTGGGATATAAAAACATAAATGTGGAAAAACACGCCTGCTAATTCACAAAATCTCATTCTAAATAATAGAACATGTTGAGGATAGTAATGATGAAAATAGATTATGTATTAAGATCAAGCCCCTTATTGGTCATCAATTAGGAAGGCGGCTAGTAATTTTTACTCTTAAAAAAAATATCATAATTAGTGTAATGAATGTGTGGATCCTTTTGTGATTTTTTTTACATTTATATTATGGCATCCTTGTAGGAGAGAGTGATGAAAGTTCTCCAGGTTTGGTCATACTTGTTTCTCCTTTCATATGCTTATGCGAATGGATAGAGAGCTACCTTTTTTCGGTTTGGAAACTCAGGTGTCCCTCCCTTTCATTCAATATGTGGAGATTCCCCACCATTGAAGGACCTTGATAGTTCTAAATCCAATCTTACAGACATAATAGATGGATCTGGTCCAAATCAAAATGTTTCTATGTTGATTGGAGAGGGATAAACAGCTCGAGAATTGTTTAGTATTCCTCTTGTGGAGCTTTAAAGATAGTGTAGGAAAAATGGTTTATCTATTTGTGGTGGTAGGGAGGTAATGCTTTTCTGATTGTTTAGCTTAGAATAAGAAGAGAAGAATAAGAACCAAGATCAAGACAAGGATTTCAGGTATGGGTATAACTTTGCAATCAGAGGGAAGCATGCAAGAGAAATTGATGCTTATATACAATTGGGAGGGGGAAGGTGGAGCATGGGTGAAGAAAGAAAATCCATACTATATGATGATAAGGACTATATATAATTATCATCATCTAGGAAAAATGTTTAGGAAGAATAATCTTTATGGTCACAGGTTGAGGAACGTGAATCAGTGGATGCCTCTTGGAGTGGAACTCTACAAAAAAAAATGTTGGTGCTATGATGGTAGTGTCACGTGATGTGCCCCCAAAAGTTCAAAATATTCTAGGAAATTTCAAGGAAAATTTCTTTCTCTACTCCTTAACTCATATTTCGCCCCATCCACGTTTTGATAGACCAATTATCAAGATCATAGAATGATCTTTTCTTTAATGAAGGAGCCCAACGGCTAACAATTTAAGGATATGATCATTTTTTTTTTTAAATGGACAGTCTTGTCAGACTTACAAGGACTTGGGTGTCAAACTTGTTGTTGAGCCAATGTTATTCATATGTCAAAATTTTGAGTATGACTTGGGGTTGAGTTTGAATGAAAGCATTTTTCTAAATGCTATTTAGTCAAGGAAAAGAACCAAATTCGGAGTCCTTTTCAATTATGATTCATGAAGCATAGTAATAGAGTTGATGAGCTTAATAGGGCTTATCCTTGTCATGATGTGTTACATTCAAATGGCATGAATGCATGAATTTCAAAAGGCTGAGATATGATATAAATCTTGGGAAATTTTAACCAAATAAATAACCAAAACTTGAAACTTGAGATATGATATAAATATTGGGAAATTTTAACCAAATGCATAACCCAAACCTTAAACCTAGTAGTGTGAAATCCATTGTTTGAAGTGTGGCTACTAAAGACAAATTTCTTAAATAATTTTGAAAATTAATATACAAATAATTTATAAAAGCATGGAATTTCGTTGTCAATCAAATGTTAAGCCGGATAACAATTAAAGTGATAACCCGCAATGACAATCCAAAATAGACAAGGCATATTGGAAAAATGTTCAAAACTCATTGGGAACATCCTAATCATACAACTTGCTCATCTAAAGCAACTGAAGATGTTACCTCTCCTGGGAAATATGGAATGTTAATGATATAAATGACAAAAAGATAAATAATTAAAACTAACTATTAGAACCAGCATAAACAACGGTTGATAAACAAAATGAAAATGGGGAAAAATGTCGCATACCCACTCCATGAAACTGCCATCCGCTTCCATACTCGATGTTGCCCAAGACTAAGCAGGCCATTCCACTAGTATCCACATCCTCGTATCCACAGTAGAATTCATCCTCATATCCACATACAACCTGCATTGGTCATACCCTTCCGTAAATAAAAGAAAAAAAAAAGAAAATGAAGCCCGAAAGCCTTTTTACTGGTCAATGGTTTAAAGATTTTGCAGCGTGTATTTAAGAAGAAGATTCTCATACCAATATCATTGTTTGCTTTGAAACTATATTCAAATACATCACTTCCTCCAAAAAATTTACATATCATGGTTCGTGATAATTGAAATCATCAATTAAATGAAGTTCTATCATCTCTAGAGCAGGGGTGCTCTGAAGAAAGCAACCTAATACACTGATTTCCCTATCATGAAATTTAATTATGTCTACATAAGCCTATATATACGGAGATGAGAGAGTGGGGATCTGAGACATCGATGTATGGGATATTTTGAAAGTTCATGGATTGCATTTCAAAACCAGAATAAGCCAACTCTGCACTCATTTACGAGGTAAAATACATAAATATTCATTATGAACATCATGGAAAAAACCATGGAAGAATTTTATGATATTTTCACATCTTATAGGAGGTTAACTTTTTTAATTTAGGTAGTGTATATTTTCATTAAGGAATAGATATGAAACAAAGTTGTTACTTAGTTTTGTTTCATATCTATTGGATATACTGAATCTGCAAACAAGAAATAATAATGAATCAAAACATAATAGTCAACCTAAGCTACATCAATGTATGTTTTGTATAATTTTTTTTTTATGCTATACTTGACAACTAAGTAGAAAATGCAAACATTCTTAAACATTGAAATATTTTGTTTGTTGCACATGTAAAAGAAAAGCAGAAATTTTGTTTTTACCTAGATAAAGTTGTCACCCATTAACAAACTTTAGATATTAGCAAGCCTCTTGAACAATAAATTGAGAAGACATATATTTCTTTAAGCAAAGGCACAACACGTATGACCAGCTCCTTTAATCATTTAAAGCTCCCCATCATCTCAATCAATATGTCCACAAAGAAATTGTTTGCATTATCGGCATATGAGTCCATTTCCAGTATGGTAAAATTACTTCCACGTTGCATATTGAGTCTCAAGATAGAGCATGAAATCTCTTGAAATAGTATCCCATTCACTCTCAAATATTTTATCATGTATGCCCCTACATACACATACAAGACAACCTGTGTTTATAGTGGTTTATATTTTATCCACATACAACCTGCATTTACACTGGTTTCATTGTAAAGCATTGAAAGTAATAGTAAAATCCAGACTTACATGGTTGTAGTTTGAAGCAATGCAATTGAAGAGGTTTTGTCCATGTCTAGCATCTGTTTGGTGCAAATTCAGTGATTCCTCTACTGAGGACCGCAAACTCAAGGAATGCACAGAATATCAATACTGACGATCAAATACTATTTATGGTTTGGTTAGTCAAGTGGGACGTCCGATCAAATTGGATGAGCATAGAGCTAAGCTTCAAAAGGGGTCCTATGCAAGTGCTTTTAAATGATATCCCTTGGAAGCTTCAACATAGTACTTAGTATCATGATACAAAGGACCACCCAAATACAGACCATCTGATCCTGTCGAAGTTTGAAGAACCAAGTCACCCTTTTTTAGGAGACCATTGCTACCGTCATTTTGAGCAATTATTTTATTGTCAACACCTGGGATTTCTGGCAGCAATGACTCTGAATGTACTTTCCTAAGCACCCCATGAAAGAAGGAATAGCAGGTTGGCACCCATTAGTTTTAACATAAACGTGTCGACTTCTTGGATAAAACAAGACCTTTTCAAAATAATTTTTCTCACTAGAATTCCTTTATCTCTCAGAACAAAGATCATTTCATCTTCAAGATTGGCCCAGTGAGTGTACTTATATACAACAATGTTGCTTGATCTATTAGCACTTGAAACAAGTTTTGCATTATTGATCATATCTATAAATGCACCCTCCTTTTTCCATATGTCTACAATAATGCTTCGAGACACTCATTTGCTTTTGGATAAGGACTTCAATCAACATGTATTTCACCACTCAGTAGATATTTTTCACGAGTCAAATATATAAGCTTATGGTTCAATACATTGAATTCTAATGAAGACATTCCAAAGAAAATGCATGAGTTCAAGAAATGAAGCATGTGAACACGAGAAGCTTCTAAGTGGATTTGCTACCATCCTTTCTCAATCAACAAATTAATTGGTTCTTTGTTTGGTTGTACGATGTAAGAATCCACAGGATGAGTACACATAATATGCAATCAATATCCTTTTTGGATAAACATGATCTCTGAATGACCAGAAACACCAACATTGACATCAATAACCTTTCTCTTCCAACACCACTCATCATCCCAATCTAACAAATCAGATGAATGTCCATGTTTTACCTCAAGACGCAATGCACCAAGTAGGAATTTCTCAAATATGAAGTCACTACTCTCATTTGTTAAACTTAAAGAGTTAAGATTCTCTGAACCTAGAGTTCAATAGCCAGAGAAGTAAGTGATATAGAAACCGAGGAGTCACATCCTTCCTTACATATTACTGATCCATGGATATCAACAAGGGCCTTTATAAATTCAATGCCAAACATTGGTCTAGTTACTGTCACATCAATATGTGATGTTGAAAATTGAAGACTAGAATCACATTCTGCTATTGTGGTCAGTGGGCATATTCGATATTAACATGGTTGAACCTCGAAGTAGAAGTTTCCCATATCATCAATCCTCTTTAGTTGAGGCTTAACAATGTTTGGCCCATGTGTCAAGCCAACTTGATGCTTGCCATAATAGCCATTTTTCACTAATTTTAGGGAACCAAAAATATTATAATGTGTTTCTTCTATCTTTGGGATTGAAGCCATGTTTGGCACAACCATGAAATTATCCAAATCACTAAACTAGAAGTGATCCTTCTCAGCCCTGATTGTGTAGCATGTTGATGTTGCATGATCAAGTTTGTAATATCCTTGGACATCTATTGTAGCTCTTTCTCATCCATCGACAAATATATTAACACCTTCAAAACAAACTCCTTCAGAAGTCACCACAAGTCCTCCAGCTGAGGAACCTGTGACCTGAAATCATTGAGATATATTAACATGATTGTGCTCAACAAGAACCTCTATAGATGGAAGTGAAACACCAAATATTGTATTCTCACCCTTGTAGAATGGCAAAAACCTTTATTTTCCACATGGAATAAAATTAAAAGCAAATTTCCCATATGCATCAGATATTGTATGAAAAAGCACTTGATTTGGCCAAGGAGATTCTTTGATGGAACTTCACCTCATGGACATCATCTAAATAAAGGTATACATGAACACCTAAAATAGAGTTACCCTGAGAAACAACTAAGCCATCCATATCATAACTTGGGACATAAAAGATGTCATCTACTACCATATTTCCAAAGCCAAACTCCATCTCTAGAGAGCCTCTTTCGACAATTGTTAAGAGAACATGAGAATCACGTATTTGAAAGAGAATATTATAGAAAATAAATTCTATAAACCGCAATCATTGTACCTCATGCGTAGCGCCATCCTAGCTAGGATCGACATTAGGTATGACCTTGTATCTTCTTTCTTTGTTTAACAATTGGCTCATAGAGCCCGATCTTTCCACTTCTTCACATTCGATTTCATGGAGGGATATTTTGTCCTCTAGACACTCATCCTTAAGGAATCTCCAAACTTATTTTGCATATCAAACGAAGGCAAAGCTATAAAAATATCACGGCCTTTCCTTTTTGAAAAAAAATGTAGGGGGATTTGATATGACTTGATATTTGTATACTGCTCGAGGATTGATGAAGTTTATGTATTCATGATGAGAAGCAACCAGCCTATATTTCCTTGGAGTAATATTTGTAAACTTGTAACTACCTCCTTGCGACGTAAACACATCATTAATGAGATCATTGCTAGTGGAAATGAGTTCAACATTCACATTGGCACAATCTGCATTTATATCTGGACAACTTTATGCTCACATTATTAATGAGATCATTGCTGGTGGAAATGAGTTCAACGTTCACATTGGCATGACATCCATTTATATCTGGACAACTTTCTACTCCAATAGCTCCCTTCACTCTCCCAGAAATAGTGAACCCAGCGAAATGAAAATTGATGTCTTCATGGCCATTGCAACCATTGTGATCCACTGATACAACCCATTTAAGATATATTCACCAAGTCATGGAATGAGAATATTTCTGATGTAATTTTTCCACTCATAATCTTAACATCAAATTTGAAGTTGTCTCGTTCTTCTTCACATCAAATCCGAAATTGTCTCGTTCATCTTTAGAGAGCTCTTGAAACAATTTTTCAGAATTGTATCGAATCTACACAAATATATTAAAAAATTTATTAATGAGTACTAATCAAAATTTTTAAAACAATACAGCAACAATAAATCTGTATTTCATCTCCATTGCACATAATCCAACTTCCTTCGTAGAATGCATATGGCTCGTAGATCTTTTTTAGGTGCTTCAATTGATGCAACATATATTTTGTAGATGATCTTGATAACTCCGCTATCTGTAATATGACTATCAGTTTGTAATGATTCATTTTATATATATTTTTATTTTATAATTATGGTGAATCAATACTTATTTAGATTAAATAACGAATCTACTCAAACAAAGATTATATGTAGAAATTATATGCAAAGTAAAATTTACATGAGTAAATTTTTTAACTTTTCAAATTCCACTTATAGTCATCAAAATTTTTGAGGAAGAAGCACAGTGTATCATTACTTGTTTGGTGAACTAACCACTGTGTCCATAATTCTCCATAGTATTCATGCAAGTCAATTGCTTCAACAATTTTACTGGGTTTCCTTTGCGATCAATGTAGGGATTACATTTAAAATGTAATTCTCCATAGTATTCACGCAAGTCAATTGCTTCAACAATTTTACTGGGTTTCCTTTGCGATCAATGTAGGGATTACATTTAAAATGTTCAAATATTATTTTTAAAAATTCTTGATTTGTTATGGGATTTACCACCTAATAAACCTTTCCGCCATGCTTTCCTGCCTGTTTGGCCATGGTTGCTAAAGTTTCATTCGCAACCATGTCTACCAATATCTGCAATTTGAATTCAACCAAAAAAACATAACACATTTAAGAGAAAAAGGATAATGGTTTTTTGGGTCAAATTTTTGAAGACATATATGGAAGATATGATCTCCCAAGAGAAATAAATAATGTAAATAAGCTCCAGAGAAATCAAATAAATATGATTTAAATAGTTAAAAGATGTCAAATCTAAGTTTGGAACCATCCACTGTCATATTCCAGATATAGATGAAAAACATAATCTAATAAAAATAAAAAATGAAAATGGAAATACTCAGAAAATCTAAAATTAATTACGAAATGTTTTTCACACTTTATTAAGAGTTACTCACTAGATCTAGCACAGTATCTAGATGAGCCAAGAAGCAAGATAGTTGACCTTTGCCATAGTGAATAATGATTGGATCAATCATTCTGCAAGTTGAATATTTGATTTAGCTCAACAACAATGTGAGAGTAATCCAGCATCCGAAGGTTTCCTCAACTTTGTCAAAGACTGAATTTCGATGAAACCTGGGCATCCATTGATTCATTGGAAGGTTCCAAATATGTGACCAACATCTGAAGAATCCACGATGTCTCCATTACAAGGAACTTCGAATCTAAAAAGCTACTAGTTTTTTCCAGGTTTCAACAGCTCACTACATCTCTCTTTCTTAAATCACTCTGATGGTTGAGATGTAGATTTTTAGGGGCACCAAACACATGGATTCACTGAAAATATAGCCATCTAGATTAGTTTTATCCTCCGAGAGATTTGGAGAGGTGTTACCCTGGAGAAACAGTGTCCGATGTAAAACAATGCCTATACATTGCCAATTATCTAGGAAAGATGATCTATAACTCCTACTGTTTAGGGCAAAATCACCCAAAACCCCAGTTTAAATTATTAAATTATGAAGTTTGTTGTAATTCAAAGTTTAAATAAAATAATTACAAATCTCTTTACTCTCTTTGAAAATAGAAAGAAACTTTTCATTCAAATAATTTTATTTTAACTTTAAATTAATTGAAATTTATTTTATTGTAATTAATATAAAATTGCTTTCGGTTATTTATATGTATTTTTCAAAGTTATTTGTAATTTCAAATTAAAAATAAAATAATTATTGCCCCCATGGGGTAGGTCTCGCGTAAAACGTAAACAGGTAAACTTAAATGTAAATGTAAACATAAACGTAAATGTAAACGTCAACGTCTATATGTAACATTTAACATTGTTAATCTAATGTTGGCCCTATTTAAAAATCAATTTAATTATTATTATGTATAAACACAACATAAATTTAAAATATAAAGAGTTTACGAATAGTAAAAAAAATAACTATGGTAAATAAATACATTCTTTTTTTATATTTACTCCAGAGGTATGGTAAATAAAAATAAATAAAAATAAACTAGAGGTATGGTAAATAAGTAAAACTCTTTTTTATATTTACTCCATTAACCTCGTATTTATGAAAACTCTAAAAATAGGTTTTATTTAGGTGGATCCTCTGGGACACATAATTATTAATACCATAGGCCAATTAGGATATTTATAAAAGAGGTATGATAAATAAATAAATATAAAAGAGGTATAAAGATGTATGGTAAATAAATAAAAACATATAAAATAAGATTAGAAAATCAACATCTAATTATATACCAAGCCTATGGGCCAAATACCATTGTAAATAAAAGAAATATGACAAATAAATAAAGATATAAATAAACAAAGCTATGGTAAATAAATAAAACCTCTTTTTATATTTGCTCCATAAACCTCTTTACACTTACTAACACTCAAAAAATAGGTTTTATTTAGGTGAAGCCTATGGGAAAAATACCATGGGCCAAATTATTATTAATACCATGCAAAAAATACTATTAACCATAATATTAATATTAAAAGATTATTATTATTATTATTATTATTATTAAATCTAATATTCATATTAATATATCATAATATTGATATTATTAAATATAATAACTTTGTTTTAATCCAATATTAAATTTGTTATATTATAATAAATAAATATATCATGATATATATTAACTCTATATATATGGGAGGTAAGAACAAGGATATAAAGTTATAGAGGTGGTCAGATAGGGGGAGTGACAAGGGAGAGATGGAGATAAACTGAAGGAGAGGGGAGAGGAGGAATAAAAAGAGAGAAAGGTAGAGAAGGGTAAAAGAGGGAGAGGGATACATAAAGATGGAGGGGGAAGAGATAGGAGAGTGGGAGGGAGACAGTGAGAGGATTGGAGGGAAGAGAGAGAGAGAGATAGGGGAAGAGAGATAAATGTAGGAGAGAAAGGGCGAGAGAGAAAGGATGAGAAAGAGGAGGAGAGAGGGAGGGATAGAGATATGGAGTTGGAGGGGGAGAGAGGGAGGGAAGAAGAAAGACATAGAGAGTGAGAAGTGGAGAGAGAGAGGGATTGAAAAAGGAGAGATGGAGAGAAAGAGTGTATGTTTAGAGGTGAGATGAAGAGATAAATAAGGAGAGATAGAGAGAAGGGGAGAGAGAAGGAGACAGAAGGAGAGAGGGAGGGATATAGTAACATAGGTAGAGAGAGAGAGAGAGAGAGAGAGAGAGATGGGGGAAGAGATAGGATTGGAGAGAAAAGAGAGAGAGAGAGATGTTAGAGAAAGATAGAGAGAATGAGAGAGTGAGCGAGATAGAGAGAGTGGGAGAGAGAGAGAGAGAGGAAGAATGAGAGATAATACTTGAGAGAGAGAAGGAGAGTGATGGGGTAAGAGAGAGGATTAGATGGAAGAGAGAGAGAGAGATGGGGGAAGAGAGAGGGAGGTAGGAGAGAAAGGGAGAAAGAGGAAGTAAGAGAGAGAATATTTTAGATATAGGGAGGGAGAGAGGAGGAGAGGGATGGATAGGGAGATGGAGTTGGAAGGGGAGAGAGGGAGGGAAGAAGAAATACATAGAGAGTGAGAAGTGGAGAGAGAGATGGAGTAGCAATGGAGAGATGGAGAGAGTGTGTGTATGTTTTGGGTTGAGATAAAGACAAAGAAGGAGAGATGGAGAGAATGGTGGAGAGAAGGAGAGAGGGAGGGATATAGTAACAGAGTTGGAGGCTGGAGAGAGAGAGAGAGAGAGAGAGAGAGAGAGAGAGGATGTGAGAGAGTGGAGTGAGGGAGGGAAAGAGAGATGGAGTTGGAGGGGGAGAGAGAGAGAGAGGTAAGAAGAAAGAAATATAGAGAGAAATGTGGAGAGAGAGAGAGGGAGTGATAAAGAGGATGGAGAGAGAGGGAGAGAGGAAAGAAGTAGGGAAGAGAGATAGAAGTGGGGGAGAGAGAGAGAGAGAGAGAGAGAGAGAGAGAGAGAGAGGAGGAGGGAGGGATAGGTAGATAGATTGAAGAAATAGAGTGTATGTTTTGGTGGTGATATAGAGAGGCAAATGGAGATAGAGATATAGATGGAAAGTGAAGAGAGGAAAGAAGAGAGAGATGGAGAGAGGGAGGGAGGGACAAAGAGATTGATAGATATGAAGTGAAATATCATGTATGTTTGGGGGGGTAGAGATAGAGTGGAAAATAAGGAGAGATTGAGGGAGATATAGATATATATGGGGTGGGAAGAATATTTCTTGCACTAGATACATTGATTTCAGTGTAGATGGTGATTTCTAATCCAATTTGATTTCTTGCACTAGATGCATTGATTTTAGTGTAGATGTTGATTTCTAATGATATTTGATTGCTTTCACTAGATGCATTGATTTCTAATCATGTTTGATTGCTTGCACTAGATGCATTGATTTTAGTGTAGATAATGATTTCTAATATTATTTGATTGCATTGATTTCAATGTAGATGGTGATTTATAATACTATTTGATTGCTTTCACTAGATGCATTGATTTCAGTGTAGATGTTGTTTTATAAGCATATTTCCTTACTTGCACTAGGTGCATTAATTTCAATGTAGATGTTGGTTTATAATCCAATTTTCTTACGTGCACTAGATGAATTGATTTTAGTGTAAATGTTGATTTCTGTTTTGACGTAATTGGATGTATGATGGTACATTAATTTTAAAGTGATTGGATTAACATTGTGCATTGATTTCAGTGTAAGCATAAAAATTATTGACAATGTACATTGATTTTTTTATTATAGTAATTCAACCTATCAATATTGGAGAGAAGGAGAGACAAGGAATGGTGTACTACAATAGATTGTTAATTTTAGGTATGTTCTATGCTGAGCGAAAAATCACTTCAATTTTCCATATTAGCACAAAATCAATTCCAGATTAGCAATCAAATTTAGCATCATAGTAAAATGTAGATAGAACATAAACATAAATCGTAGAAAATAAGCCATGACAAGAGGACACAAGATGTGGTGCCAGCCAGGGACAAACCCCAATGTGTGGAAACCCTTGATCAATTCTTCTTATGTTCTTCAATAGTTTAGCAGAGAGAGAGATAGTACATATACATCAGAAGTCAACATTTTGACTTATCAAAATAAGAGCATAGATCTTCTCTATGAAGATAACACATGAGGTAGTTTATCTGAACTCTGGTGAAGACATACAACTTCAATCTATCCTACAAGGTGACTCCATCATCATGGTGCACCCATCACTGTGCTGCACCTAATCACTGAGCTTATCCCATCACTATGTTTCTCCCATCACCATGCTGCACCTCATCACCATGTTTCACCTCACTACCATGCCCATCATGCTATCTCCATCATGTCGTACTTCATCATCTCAATGTTGCACCCAAATATCACTAAGTTGTTCTCAACATCACTGATGTCACCTACATCATGTTAGTCATTGATACAATTAACAACTCAAAGACTGCAGTGATCCAACAGAGGTTCTAGCACTGCCACTGATTAGTGCAACCCTTAATGTTCTATGCTGCTGGCTATGGCCTGTGGCCTAGCTTAGCAGCAAGATAGGTCTACACACAACACCTAAATATCTTGACCCTTGAACAACTTATGCTTGAGACTGCACCACTGTCAAATCCATGTTGGCTAATCTCCTTCTATGATTACACCTAGTCACCAAGATTCTATAACCAAGTCTGTAGAATATACCGAGAGTGTAACAACGTGTATGACTTTTCTTAGGACTACACATAGGTGCCCTTATTCAAGAAATCATTGATCGTTTTTACACAACGTTAGGGCCTGTATTTTAGGTCTCCATTATATAGTCATAAGCCCTCCTATTCTCTGCGACTAGGGCATAATATGACCCTCCTAAATCAATGTCTAGATGTCAGTCATAGACCTGCATTTTTTTCCAATCCTTGCTATGATTCCATGACCACATTTAGGGTAGTGTTAGAGTTGTGTTCTTTCGAGTGTATGATTGGAATAAGGCTAGCAGGTAAGGCCTGCATTTAACCTTCTTCCATGATTGTGTTAGGGACAATGAATTCCCTTTTCTTGTTGCATATAGGATAGCGTATGGGGTCTATGTTATGCCTTGTGATTAGTTGTGTATAGAGGATTGCGGTTAGGGCTTTTGTGGATCTCTGTTTAGCTATGTTCGTGACTCCGTTAAGTTTCTCCTCTTGTTGCACATTAGACTAAGTATTAAGGCATCAAGTGGTTTCTCCATAACAACATTAAGGCTGGCTTTATCGACTGTAATTTAGGGTAGCATAGGTATCCTTAGAAAATCCTTTCAGCTCCATGTCTAGGGCTTCTCCTTGATAGCGTATAAGAAGTTGTGTCTCCTCCATGACAACGTTATGGTCTAGGGTTTCTTATAGGGTAGCATATCATCTTAAGATCTCTCCTCCCACCAAAACCCAAAGACAAGTGGAGAGGAAGAGATCACAAGAGGTGTGTGAAATGACTTGAAAGTCACCTTTATTTATAGTGCTACATTGAGGATGAGAGGGGGCAATTTGGTTGTTGGCCACCCTTGACGAATTTTCCCATAACACAAATAAATTCATATCTCCATGAATATTTATCAGAATTAGATGATCTTTAGATCAATCCTACACCTCTAGATGATAGGAATCCAAGAAAAATATCAACTACCATGAATAAGTAGACCCACATGGAGTTTGGCCCTAGTTGCCAATTTTAACACTCCCTCTCAACTAGGGAGAACTCCATATGTTAATCCATCTACCAGACTATACCTTCTCTGCCATTAGTGCCCTGCATTACTCTGCTCTGCTGAACTAAGAAGAAGAATAAGTGATAGAAAATGTATCATACCATCCTCTACTGAACCAAAGCGAGTACCATATAAAAGAGAGTGTCTCATACCACTCTTACTGATTTGAAATCAGTTCCAAATAAAGAGAGTGTATCATACCACTCTTACTGATCTGAAATAAATTCCAAATAAAGAGAGTGTCTCATACCACTCTTACTGACTCAAATTTAGTTCCAATTGATGGAGATCAATATTATCCTAGCATAGGGAGTACGGTAGTAACACAATGCATCCATCAGTACTACTATGGTCCCTATCCTCATTTCCCTACTCATTGGCCAGATGAGAGGTACTTCCCATGAGTCATAGACTACATGGGTAGGATGTCTCAGTAGTAGAAGGATGAACCTATCATCCTACCTACATGTCGCAATGGGTATCCTAGGGGAAGGCTAAACCACTCATCCTTTACACAAAAAATCACTAGGGGAACGCTGAACCACTCACCCCATGACTGTGTCTCAGCAGGAGAATGATGAACCACTCTTTTAGCCTACATAGAAGATCACTAGGGGAAGGTTGAACCACTCACCCTATGGTTTCTCATCGCTCCAAGATGTACCCCCAAGCCCCTCGAAGCTCCCAGAGCTCAATGACCATATCATACATGACCCTTAGGAGAGAGTCTCTCCATGACTCCTAGTTGTTCTCAAAAAGTCCAAAATTTGATCTTTCCTAAGGGCTTCAATAGAATATCAGCGACTTGCACATCAGTCCCAATGTGATGGAGCCTTCTTGCTCCTCAATGTACCATATCCCAGATAAAGTGGTACCTGATGTCTATATCCTTGGAGTGATCATAGAACATGGGTTTGCTCAACAATCGAATCCCCCTCTGGTTGTCACAGAAGATCACGATGGTATCCAACACATTCCAAACAACTCACTGAGGAGCTTCCACAACCAGGCAGCTTCACACGAGGTCATAGTCATAGCTATGTATTCGGTCACAACGGCGCTCAAAGCAACTGAATTCTGCTTCCTGCTTATCCAGGATATCAAAGCAGAATCCAAAGATAGCCAGCATCCATAAGTGCTCTTGCAATACTCCACATTGCCTGCCTAATCAGCATCAGAATAATCATGCAACTTCACATTTCCGGAAATGTATCTCAATCTATGAGAGATTGTGCCCTGAAGATGTCTCAAATGATTCTTGGCACCAATCCAATGAGGCTCAACCATATATGAGCTCAACATTCTAATTTCAAAACATATATATATATATATATATATATATATATATATATATATATATATATATATATATATGGACAGGAGTTCACCACGAACATCAATGCTAGTATGAGTTTATGAAACTCAGAGGCATTTCCCAAATCACGTCTGGCATCACTACCACATAACTTAAAGTTTTTCTTCATCGAGGTAGTCACGAGCTTACAATTCACCATTCCAAATCTGGAATCCAACTCCCTCTTACTTTTGTAAATGAGAGGGCCTATACCTGCCAGACAAAGATCGTCCACATAAGGCACTAGTATGAGAGGTCTATCATCCACAACCCTAAATAAATGGTTTGGATCAGCTTCACTCCTAGAGAATATCAGCTTCATTAGATAGTTATCAATCCTCTCACACCAAGCTTGGGGTGCTTTCTTTAAACCATAGAGAGCTTTATTCCACCTGCATACATGAGATTCCCGATCATGAATCTCAAACCCCTCGGGTTGTTCCAAAGCTGTGGACTTGCTACATGAGGGGAATGGTCCCCTAGTAAGTTTTCCTTTGGTACATATCGGACATTTACTTCCATGCTCTTCTTGAATTCAGGCATCCTTGTCACCATCTGACTCACATCAGGTATGGCCCCATAATAAGCAGATCTTCGGTGCTATAGAAGAGATGTGTCAACTGACATGGTCCCTAATGGAATTCCTGCAACTTGATGCAAATTTCCAACCTTGAACTCAAGAATAAAATCATCTTGAAAATTCCTTTTTCAAACACATACCTTTCCATCGATGAATGCCACCTTGAAACCTTTGACTTCCATTGCCGAAATGGAGACCAGGTTCTTCTTGAGATCAAGTACATAAATAACTTCTTGTAAAGGAACCGTGTTACCCTCATTCAATTGAGGGGTAACATTCTGTACACCCTTTCCGGGATAGGTGGCATTGACTCCAAGTATAATCTCCACGATTGTTTCCTTCTCTCCGATGAAGTGCCTTGAAGCACTACTATCAATAAGCCAGATTCCCAAAGAGTCTAGAGAAGTAGTGGAGAGGGCCAATATAGGATAATATTCATTTTTATTATCAAAAACAACATTTGATTCTTCATACCTATAGTTCCTTTCTTTCTTGAAGAGTCGGCCATTTTCCTGATGACCTGCATTCCCTTTTTCTTTGACATTGTACCTGTCATTCCTTCAATCATTCAATACGCCCCTAGAATGATTGTTATAATCATCAAGTGATGTGTCCCATCTATTCAGACACTCCTTCGCATAATGGCCAAACTCATTGCAAGCAACGAACCTACCTTTTGTTCCATCTTTAGATCTAGACTTCCCATTGAACTGACCTTTAGGTAGGCCACCAGATACTTTCGTTGTGCCACTGTGATAATCTTCTTGATTCGACTTCACCCTTGGTGAATTTGAAGTGGGATGAGGAACCCATTGAGTCTTTTGACCTTGACCAATTTTCTGTAGTGATTTCTCTTTCACTCTTTTCTAACTGATCTAACTGCACAATCTTGAAGGAAAAAGACTCAAATTCAAAAAAAAATCAGCCGAATCAGAGTTCGATGAGGGAGATATGGCTGATTTAAAATCAGCTCTTTTTCCCGAAAATTTCGTGACGGCAAGAAAGATGAAATAGATTGGTGTGCTGCCTAAAAACCCATATACTCTTGAGGTTCAAGATGCATGCAAAGCCTTGAGGAGCAAGGAAAATGTTAGAGACTTGGTGGTTGAGAGGGAGAGTACATTACCTCTCAACATGCAACGCCAGAAGAAGTCTCAGACAATTGTGGAGGAGCCACAATTAGTGAAGCAACTTCAGTAGGTTGTGGAGCAGCCACAACTAGAGAAGCCGAGAGGAGATCAAGTAGAGACATCTACTCATGCAGAGACCTCCAGTAGGGGGAAATTTTAAGCCAAGTGGGCAGAGGGATCACATGCATCCATACCTCTAGGTAGGAGGTTGGGCGATGTGGAGTGATCGTCCAAAGACGGTTGGAATAGGGGCAGGATCCTTGAGGTACCCAACCTCTTTGATTCGACTTTGCTACAGGAGCCTTGATGAGGAGTAGTAGGACTGGTTGAGTGGGTAGAGACAGATGCAGATGGAGCATCAGAGAGAGCTACAGTGTAGGAATCCCAAGACAGTGCAGAGCTAGCAAGCTGTAACAATGCGAGAGGCACAAGAGTGTTGCACCAGTGTAGGATGGCATAAAGAGGTGTGCAATGGTGCAAGATGCATGAAGTGTTGTAGCAACTCAGAGGTCAGAGAGGGAACACTTGTTAACAACAAGTAGAGCTTCAGCATTAGAGTATTTTTCTAGCCCAACAGAGAAGTCAGTTGGGAGTTTTTTTTTTGTTTCTAGAGTTTCTGGAGCAACCACACTTGGGATAAGTGTTGCATGAAGAACATTTCAAAGGTACAGGATCATATTCGAGTTGAATGCCTTTCTTGTTGAGAGGGAGTGTTGAAAAAAGAAACAAGAAATGATAAAAATAGAAGTGCTAAAAAATAACATTGTTATAAATAGCAGTTTAGGTACCAACACTAGATTGAGCAACAGGGAATGAAAAATGGAAGTGCTAAAAATAACATTGCTATTTTTAGCAGTTTAGGATGGATTCCAATTTTAGTCAGTCCCTGGACTAAGATAGGAAGTAAAATTCGAATTTTAACTTAATGGCTGTTTGAAAATAAATTAATTAATTCACCATGAGTTAATTAGTTGTGAAAAATCAAACATGAAGTCTATGTGAGGACATGCAATAGTTTCTCCATTAATTGAGGAATTTATCCATTATTTTAAGAGATAAGGATGAGTTCTAATTTGAGTTGTAATTAGTTGGATCAGTTAACTGAGTCAAGTCTAATTAGATTTATTTAAACAGTTTGTTTAAATTAATGTGAGTTTAGTTAGTTAATGCATGCTTGCATATAATTGTTGCACTTCAGATAACTAAATATTCTCTCATGATTAACTCATGCATGTTAGTTCAGATAGAGACCTACTTGAGATCAGAGGAGGGACAGTGTACTATCAGTTGGATGGATTTTTCCTATAAAGGAAACTCATCCATGGAGAAGGATTTATCTCTTTCAGGATTGCGCAGTTAGATCAGAGGTTAGTGAGTGTGTGAAGAGGCCAATTCACAAAAGTGACAACACTGGACCCCAAGGAAAATTGCGCAAAGAAATAGGAGGCTTGGAGGGTAGAGGAGAAGGTTTGAGAGAGGCCTTTGACTATCTATGAGCAGCAAAGGGATTGCATAGAGAGTAGGATAGATTGTGAACTGATTCTTTTTGTAATCCGGACTATATTTCCACTTGTATGATAATACAGAGTTGGGGTTTTAGGCTAAGGCTTTCCCTGGGTTATCTCTTTTGTGTTATGTGTGATTGATTCCTTCTTATCAGTTATATGTGTTCAATTGATCTTGCTCAATTCGATTAAGCTTTCACGTAATTGTTTGTAGAAGTAGATCGAGTATTGTGCTTTAGTATATTGCATTATGAGGTGATCTACAGATGGGAATTTCTACATTGTCTTCACCTGACCTTTGATACCATGTTAATTTTAGGTATGTTCTATGCTGAGAGAAAATTTACTTCAATTTTCCATATTAGCTTAATATCAATTCCAGATTAGCAATCACATTTAGCATGATAGTAAAATGTAGATAGAACATAAACATAAATTGTAGAAAACAAGCCAAGACAAGAGCACACAAGATGTGGTGCCAGCCAGGGACAAACCCCAATGTGGGGAAACCCTTGATCAATTCTTCTTATGTTCTTCAATAGTTCAATAGAGAGAGAGATAGTACATATACATCAGAAGTCTACATTTTGACTTATCAAAATAAGAGGAGAGATCTTCTCTATGAATATAACACATGAGGTAGTTGATCTAAACTTTGGTGAAGACATACATCTTCAATCAATCCTACAAGGTGACTCCATCACCATGCCGCACCCATCACTGTACTGCACCTCATCATCATGGTGCACCCATCACTATGCTGCACCTAATCACTAAGTTGCTGCCATCACTATGTTGCTCCCATCACCATGCTACACCTCATCACTATGTTGCACCTCACTACCATGCCCATCATGCTGCAACATTCATCATCATGTTGTCTCCCTCATGTTCTACTTCATTGTCTCGGTGTTGCACCCAAATATCATAGAGTTGTTCTCAACATCATTGATGTCACCTACATCATATTAGTCCTTGATACAGTCAATAACTCAAAGACTACAGTGATCCAAGAGAGATTCCAGCACTCCCACTGATTAGTGCAACCCTTAAAGTTCTATGTTGTTGGCTATGGCTTGCAGCCTAGCTCAGTAGCAAGATAGGTCTACACACAACACTCATATATCTTGACCCTTGAACAATTTATTCTTGATGTTGCACCACTGTCAAATCCATGTTGTCTAAGCTCCTTCTATGACTGCACCTAGTCACCGAGATTCGATACCCAAGTCTGTAGTATATACTGAGACTGTAACAACGTGTATGAATTTTCTTAGGACTACACATAGGTGCCCTTATTCGAGCCTACATTGAGCCTTCTTACATAGTGTTAGGGCTTGTCTTTTAGGCCTCCATTATATAGTCATAATACCTCATATTCTCTGCGGCTAGGGCATAATATGACCCTCCTAAATCAATGTCTAGATGTTTGTCATAGACCTGCATTTTTGTCCAATCCTTGTTGTGATTCCATGATCGCATTTAGGGTAGCATTAGAGCTTTGTTCTTTCCAGTGTATGAGTGGAATAAGTCCAGCAGATAAGGCTTGCATTTAACCTCCTTCCATGACTATGTTAGGGACAACAAAGTCCCTTTTCTTGTTGTGTATAGGACAACATATGGGGTCTACGTTATGCCTTGTGATTAGTTGTGTATAGAGGACTGCGGTTAGGGCTTTTGTGGATCTCCCTTTAGTTGTCTTCATGAATGCATTAAGTGCCTCTTCTTGCTACGTATTAGACAACATATTAGGGCATCAAGTGGTTTCCCCATACTAGCATTAAGGTTGGCTTTATGGACTGTAATTTAGGGTAGCATAGGTCTCCTTATACAACCCTTTTAGCTCCACGTCTAGGGCTTCTCCTTGACAGCGTATAAGAATTTGTGTCTCCTCCATGACAGCATTAAGGTCTAGGGATTCTTCTAGGGAAACATATCATCTTAAGATCTCTCCTCGCACCAAAACCCAAAGACAAGTGGAGAGGAAGATATCACAAGAGGTGTGTGAAACAACTTGAAAGTCACCTTTATTTATAGTGCTACCTTGATGATGAGAGGGGGCAATTTGGTTGTTGGCCAACCTTGACGAATTGTCCCATAACACAAATAAATTCATATCTCCATGAATACTTATGGGAATTGGATGATCTTTAGATCAATCCTACACCTCTCGATGAGAGGAATCCAAGAAAAATATCAACTACCATGAATAAGTAGACTAGGAATGATGTTTACTACAATAGATTGAGCTAAAGATTTAAATGGTTTATGGTTTAACCTGTCCTTTTCATATAATCGATATGAAAATATGACAATCAATATGAAAATATGACAAAAGTAAAAAGGGTGACAATAAGAATAATATAATAAAATAGTTTTAGATTAACCACAATGAAGACTATTTGTAATTGACTATATTCTTATTATTCACATTTTCTATCATTCAACACTATTACATTGTACCTTTACATTCAAAATTTATATTTCATCATTTTTCATCATTAAAGTTATTACCATCACAACAAACTGAGGGAACTTAGAAAATTTAAAATTAAAATATACAGATTAATCTCAGACATATTAGTATATTTAAAACGATTATATTAATACTAGATGAATTTATGTATTATTGATAAAATTAATCATATGTTTGTTATATTTTCTTTGGTTTCACATGACTGAAGCCAACCTAGATCCATCTTAACTATGGATATATCAAGCACTGAGAGGGATCAAATCTCTCGAGTTACAAATCTTTCCTCAAGTTTTGCACTCAAAAAAGAGGTTTTCACCTCAAGAGATCTGATCCCTCTCGCCGCTTGATAGATCCCTAGTTAAGATGGAACTATATTGGCTTTATTTTAAAATTGAGGAAACTATAAATATTTTTGAAAGTAACTTTTCATTAAAATAATAATTCTTTACTTTCAATTACATAAATTGATATAAAAATAGCTTGGATCTATCTTAATTTTAGATCTTAATTTTGGATTTACCAAGGGGAGAGGGGATCAAATCTCTTTTCACTTTAAAAAATGTTTGTATATGTAGAGATGTTATGACTCTTACACTTGGTAAATTAGGAGTAATATGATTGAATTATTAATTATAATTATAATTATTAATTTTATAATTCACTTTAATTATTTTTATTTTTGTAATTTACCCCAACTTTATTTTGCTTAACATTTTTCACATTAAATTTTATTTTACGGAGTTTCCTCAAATTAGATGTTAAAATTGATTTTCAAATAAAATAATTTGGCTATATTTTTTAATATTAAAAGTGATTTTTAATTTTCCCCATGGTGTAGATTAGTTGATGAGAGAATGGGTTGTTAAGGAATTTATTATGATGTTATTGGTTTAAACTTCGATTAGCTCAGTGTGCCACTTGTGAGGCAATGTGGGTACACTTGGAGGTGATTGTGGTAGTGGATAGAATCGATTCTTAAGTACAAACATGCTATAGTTGTCTATTCTCTCATATACAAAAAAATAACAATAATAATAATTGATCAGGAGTTCAGGACCAAGTGTCGTAAAAGGGTCAAAAATGAAAGTGCTCAGAACTGATTGGAACCTAAACAACTGGAAAGTGCTCGTCCTCCCGATTCCGGCGCCACAAACGGTTCAAAAAACGGTCGCCGTATGAGGAAGATATGGCCAAAAGAATAATTGGCTCAATAACATTAGAAATTTGATTTTAAAAAAAAAAAAATTTAAAAAAGGAATATTCCTTGGAATATTTGAGGGAATATTCCCTTTTCAACAGCCAGTAAGAAGCTACCACGTGGCAGGCCCGGAAGCCGCCACGTGGCCCCAGATGACGTCAGCAAAGCTCGTTAATGGTTTGGGTTTATAAAAGTATGGCATGGGCCGAGTTTGAACCCGCGACCCCTACTCTATCACTTCAACTGTTTACCAACAAGCCACCGAGCGCTCATTTGATTTATGGGCGGAGGAAACTGGTTTTAGATTTTAAAATTGGTTCTGGCGGGAAATGAAGGGGGCCAGCCCCTAAGGGCCAGCCCCGCCCTCCATATGACCAGCGCTGGGGAACCAGGAGCTTAAGCTAACCGCCAGCCCAAACGGTCAGCACGCAATCCGAGGAAGACATTTAATTTGACTGCAGTTCAGTTGGCGGCGGAATTGGCGGAGCGCCAAATTTGGCGGTCCCGCCATATTTGGCGGGCCTAACTGGCCGTCACTAAATTTAACTGGGGTTTTGTTAGGACAAACTGGCAGTTGGGAGTAAATGGCCATAACTTTGGCTAGGAAAGTCGGTTTTGGACGAATTTTTTTTTGATTTTGGGTATTTTGGACCTTCTGAAGCCATTGGCATAGGTTTCACAGCCATATGAGGTCATTTGCAGGTGTTTTAGCTTCGTGGAAGTTCCAGGAGCCACTAGGGCAAAAACAGTTTGGGAGTTGCATTGGGAATTGTGCAGCCAGTGAATGTGGAACGAAGGTCATTCCTGAAGTTTTCCAACCTTATGAATCCATTTCTACAGCTCGTTTTTCCTTCTGAGACATTCTTCTCACTGTTTAGCTTCAGGGAAGCTTTCAGGGCCACTAGGGCCATTTCAGTGATTGAGTTGTTTGGGGGCTATGTTCATCCGTTTTAGGTGATTCAAAAGCCTATGTCTGCTATTTTCGACTTTCTGAGTCTAATGGCAAAGGTTTCAGAACCAATTGAGGTCATCTTCCCCTCGAAATTCTCCATGCAAGTGTAAAGGGCCACCAGGGCCAATTGGGGAAAGTACTGTATAAGGTACAAAATTCACTGTTTAGTGTTTGGGAAAGAGCATGTTTGGCTAATTCCTATCTTCTGATTCTGTATTTACAGTCAGATCTGTCCTTTGAGACACCCATATTCTTGTATTAGCCTTTGTAGCAATTTTAATACAAGAGGACAAGCCTAGTTGGAGAGGCTTGGTCCAACAGATGTAGCCCAGGAGGGGGTGAACTGCTATATCATTTTGATGTCTTTATTTGCTGAAGATGGTATGCTAAACAAAACTGATATAAATTATTAAAAAACAAATAAATATAACTTGCATACACACATAATCACCTGTTCAGCTACAGAAGGTTATTTGTCTTATTCCACAAGACCTTAAACTTCAAGTATGTGTATGTCAAAGACTTCTAAGTGTTTACTTTGTTATTTCCTTAGGCAGAGCCTGTAGAGGGCCAGGTAGCCTCTGGAACTCATCCTCTTTTTAGAGGTGACATGTCCGGTGAATGCCCCTACAGTCTATCTCTGTATAAGAAATAAGAAGTTTATACATTTTTAGAGGTCATTTGGAGTGTCTAGCTCACAGTTGAAATTATTGAGAATGGATACCTTGCACCCTTAAACAAGTACAATCCATTTTCAGATTAGATGGTATCAGAGCACTAGGTTGCTTGACTGACATCACTAGCTTGATTGTGTAGCTTGAAAGGTGTCTTAAGCAGTGTTGAAGATTGACTGCTTTACTACTTGTTGTTTGAGTTTGTTGAAGCTCTTTTGTTCATTTTTACAATGACAATTTCCATAAGTGAGTTCTCAAAATCGTCCTCCTTCACAAGATTCTTTGATGAAGGATTGAAGCAAGAATTTTTCATCATGATGAATATGGTGAGAGAAATGTATGAGGATGAAAGAAAGAGCTCTAGACTTCAAGAGCAGTTGAATTCCATGAGGGAAGAGAAGCAGTTGCTTTCTAACCAATTGCAGGAAATGGAAGGCCAACTGCATATTGCAAACATGAAGCTGGAAAAGATGCATGAGTTGGAGACACAACTCCTTGTTGCCAAAGAAGCCTTAGCCAAGTATCAGCTTGAAGAAGAGGTAAACAATTCTAGTTTGTTTTCAAATTCTGATAAGATTGTTTATGTTGGTTCTTTTGAGAAACATACCAGAGGCATAGGGTCCAAGTTGATGTCCAAAATGGGATATGAAGGACAAGGATTGGGCAAACATGCACAGGGTATAGTTGAGCCAATAATGGTTGAGGTAAGGCCTAAGAATTTGGGTTTTGGTTATGGACAATCTTATGGAGAATGTTCCAAAGCAGCCATGAAGGCAATTGAAACAGTTCCTAGAAGGAGTTTCATTTCAGGTTCTTTATCTCAAGGTTGTAAAGGTTGTATCCTTGATGAATGCAATAGTTTGAAACATGCTTTGCAAGAAGAAGGTGTGCATAAGCATGCACTTGAACAAGGGAGTGGTGAAAGCTCTAAAACCATTGAAGGAATTCATGGTGTTCCAAAAGGAGCTTCTTCTTCATTTGATTCATCTCCTCATGAAGGTAATGAAGGTGAAAGGGAAAGGTATAAATCTGATTTCAATCATATTTCCTTTGATCATGTAAAGCATGGAAAATTTCCACACAAGCATTGGAAAATAATTGCATTTTCTTTTTGTGGTTTGTTTAACCATAGTGTTTCTAGATGTTGGAAAAGAATGGCAACATACAGGAAACTTTTGAAGGAAAGGAGGCAAGAAGCCAAAGTTCCATGGAACAATGCAAATCATGCTGTCAAGAAGATGAATATGTGTTGCACTTATTGCCATAAGCATGGACATACTGCTGAAAGGTGTTGGACTCTGAATCCAACAATGCTTCCACAAAAGTTAAAGAAATTGGAGCAAGAGTATGGCAAGAATGGGAAGGAAGTTTCCATCATTGATATGTGTCAGGATGATACACATGTTGATATTGATGTGCAGTTAAAGGAAGCGCCTTTGAAATGGATTGGTAAGAAATGGTTAGAATTCTTATCCAATTAAAGTGGCATGTCTTTTGATTGAATGCATTTCTTTGTTAAGGGAATGCAAGTTGCAGGAAGGAAAAGCTGAGTATGAGACTCACTCTATTGCAGCGAAAGTTATATTCATTTCAGCTTTGAAAGTACATGTACATGTGATTGAGGATCTTGTACTTATGATTGTACTTAAGAGAAAGTTGAAGGATAAACTGCATGCATGAGAATGATATGCATGAGCACATGGATCATGATGATTTCCTTGTATTTTAAACATGTATGTGTGATTAACTTGAAGGGTTGATTACTTTGTTTTTAACCATGCATGTAATGTAATATTGACTTGGAAAAAGTTAATTTGATCTCCAAGATTGTAAAGAGGAGAAAGGATGTAGTGTTTCATCTTTATAAGAGCCTTCTCATTTGGGAGGAAGCTCTTCTTCTGGAGCAGAGGTGCCATGGATGGGCATTGTGACAGCTGGAAAGCCCACATGTTCAGGAGAATATTTCAGCTCATATATCAGAAATTTTCATTGCTGGTTTCTACAAACTTTCAGTTTGTCTGGCAAACAAGCTTGGTCGGGATTCGACGAATACTTGGTTTATGCAGTAACATTCACCATGACGACAGTTGATAAGGCAGGACATTTTGGCATCAGTATGCTCTTTTGGTTGAATGGAAGAGGATATTTCTATTCCTCAAGTGCTGTACAGTTCAGTTCAGAGATTCAGTGAGCTTTTGGGGACCAAAAGCCTTCTCATTTGGGAGGTGTGATCAGGAGCTCAGGACCAAGTGTCGTAAAATGGTCAAAAATGAAAGTGCTTAGAACTGATTGGAACCTGAACAACTGGAAATTGCTCATCCTCTTGATTCCGGCGCCACAAACGGTTCGAAAAACGGTCGCCGTATGAGGAAGATATGGCAAAAAGAATAATTGGCTCAATAACATTAGAAATTTGATTTTAAAAAAATAAAATAAAAAAGGAATATTCCGCAGAATATTCCTTGGAATATTCTAGGGAATATTCCCTTTTCAACAGCCAGTAAGAAGCTGCCACGTGGTAGGCCCGGAAGCCACCACGTGGCCCCAGATGGCGTCAGCAAAGCTCGTTAATGGTTTGGGTTTATAAAAGTATGGCATGGGCCGGGTTTGAACCCGCGACCCCTGCTCTATCACTTCAACGGTTTACCAACACGCCACCGAGCGCTCATTTGATTTATGGGCGGAGGAAACTGGTTTTAAATTTTAAAATTGGTTTTGGCGGGAAATGAAGGGGGCCAGCCCCGCCCTCCATATGACCAGCGCCGGGGAACCAGGAGCTTAAGCTAACCGCCAGCCCAAACGGTCAGCATGCAATCCGAGGAAGACATTTAATTTGACTGCAGTTCAGTTGGCAGCGGAATTGGCGGAGTGCCAAATTTTGCGGTCCCGCCATATTTGGCGGGCCTAACTGGCCGTCACTAAATTTAACTGGGGTTTTGTTAGGACAAACTGGCAGTTGGGAGTAAATGGCCATAACTTTGGCTAGGAAAGTCGGTTTTGGACGAATTTTTTTTTGATTTTGGGTATTTTGGACCTTCGGAAGCCATTGGCATAGGTTTCACAGCCATATGAGGTCATTTGTAGGTGTTTTAGCTTCGTGGAAGTTCCAGGAGCCACCAGGGCCAAAACAGTTTGGGAGCTGCATTGGGAATTGTGCAGCCAGTGAATGTGGAACGAAGGTCATTCCTGAAGTTTTCCAACCTTCTGAATCCATTTCTACAGCTCGTTTTTTCTTCTGAGACATTCTTCTCACTGTTTAGCTTCAGGGAAGCTTTCAGGGCCACTAGGGCCATTTCAGTGATTGAGCTGTTTGGGGGCTATGTTCATCCGTTTTAGGTGATTCAAAAACCTAAGTCTGCTATTTTTGACCTTCTGAGTCTAATGGAAGAGGTTTCAGAACCAATTGAGGTCATCTTCCCCTCGAAATTCTCCATGAAAGTGTAAAGGGCCACTAGGGCCAATTGGGGAAAGTACTGTATAAGGTACAAAATTCACTGTTTAGTGTTTGGGAAAGAGCATGTTTGGCTAATTCCTATCTTCTGATTCTGTATTTACAGTCAGATCTGTCCTTTGAGACACCCATATTCTTGTATTAGCCTTTGTAGCAATTTTAATACAAGAGGACAAGCCTAGTTGGAGAGGCTTGGTTCAGCAGATGTAGCCCAGGAGGGGGTGAAATGCTTTATCATTTTGATGTCTTTATTTGCTGAAGATGGTATGCTAAACAAAACTGATATAAATTATTAAACAGCAAATAAATATAACTTGCATACACACATAATCACCTGTTCAGCTACAGAAGGTTATTTGTCTTATTCCGCAAGACCTTAAACTTCAAGTATGTGTATGTCAAAGACTTCTAAGTGTTTACTTTGTTATTTCTTTAGGCAGAGCTTGTAGAGGGCCAGGTAGCCTCTGGAACTCATCCTCTTTTTAGAGGTGACATGTCCGGTGAATGCCCCTACAGTCTATCTCTGTATAAGAAATAAGAATTTTATACATTTTTAGAGGTCATTTGGAGTGTCTAGCTCACAGTTGAAATTATTGAGAATGGATACCTTGCACCCTTAAACAAGTACAATCCATTTTCAGATCAATAATAATCTTATTTTTAATTTTATTGAATTAATTATTAATCAAAATTAGATTTTATTGAAAGCACATGATTTTATTGGAAGTAGTTTAGGTGATGTAAATAAAGGAAACTAATTTTCTTGTAAGCATTTTCTAAATTGTATCTCCACTCAAACACTCTCATAGAAAAAAAATTCTTGACCCCACCCATCAAGCAAGCCACCCAATGTCACCTTGGTCGCCTTCTTTCACTCTTTTAGACTACAAGAAGGATATCCTTATCTAGGGGGGAATCCTTAAATATCGAGCTAAGCTATGTCATTGAGTAATGAAAGGAAGTTCCTTAACGAAGACTAGTGATTTGATGCTACTCACTCTCCAAGTAAAATGTCAGTGATAAGTGTGCGAATAGTCAAACAAACCATGAATTATTAACACATTTTGAATGATTTTAATTACACAACTATGCTTATTCATGCAACCAATTTATACTTGAAAAATGAAAGATAAAGCTTGCTCAATTAACCATATAGCATGAGATGCTAGTGAAGCATATATACAATGACACAATAAAGATAGAAAATGAATCATAAATTGTCTATACAAGTAAGGAATTAGATCATTCATTCATCGTATTCATGAGCATTGGAGATTGGGAGTTCATTATCATCATCAAGAGACCATTCCACAATTAAGAGATCATATAGCAACAATATTAACTATGTTTGGGACAACAAAGAGTTATGTGTTTGCGATGTGAAATAAATGAAATATTCAAACTTGTCGTTGTTACTAAGGACAATGAAGAGAACAAAGTTGAATGTGGACTACTTACACGTTTGAAACATTCAAATTTCATCCATTTATCATCATGCAAGTTGCATGAAGGAAATTTGTTAGTGGTACTAAGTGAACATTCTTTGATCAAAGTTCATACCCTCTCCTTAGCACTACCACTTTGCAAGGTGAAGAAGAAATGTGAAATATATGTGAAAACGACTAAATGAGTTGGAAAGGTTGTTGCAACATATATAGGTGGTCATGTCGTGTTGCAAAAGGAGATGTTGGCCCACTCCCCTTTTCGATAATTTGTCAACTTTTGAATTTGATTCCTCGTGAATGTGATCAAATGATATGGCCCCAAATATTCTAATAAGCTCCATAATTTTAATCATCCTTTGATCCAATAAAGAAGTGTACAAGGAAGTACAACCTTTCACCCAATCTAAAACAACCTTTGAATCCCCTTGTTAGTTTAGATTGTTGAAGTGACACAATTAAAATGACTAACATAAATGACTAATTCATATTATTGTAGTTTTTGTTAAGCAGTCATATTTTTTTTCCTAGATTAAACTAGTCATTTATGTTAGTCATTTTTAGTAGTATTACTTATTATCTAGTTGTATATTTTAATTGGTGACTAAAATAGTCATTTATGTTAGTAGTTTTTAGTTGGGTCTCTTAATATTGCTAATTTTTGGTAGTATTTCACTTGGAAAAGTTGTGGTGACTAATGTTTTTAGTCACCTAGTCACTAATTTCACCATTTCTACTAGTGGTGTGAGTTGTTCTACAATGTCAGATGTGTCTAGTAATGGTGGAAAGTATGGCCGAAGGTGATCCACATTGAACACTGAGTGCAGACCAAGGAATGGGGGAATGCTGAGCTCAAATGCATTATCTCCCATAGCCTTGGTAATGGTGTAAGGACCATATCGGAGTCGTCTTAGTTTCTGATAGGCTTTAGTAAGGAATTCCTTCTGCAAATGCAACTAGACTTTGTCGCCCACCTGAAAATTGTGTGGCACCTAATGTTCATCATGTTGTTGCTTGTACTTGGCATTTGATTTCTCCAAAATGTCATGGACCTGCTGGTGGATATGTTGGATGTGATCAATGAAGTTGTTTTCCTTATCTGTTTTAGACTGGACATGAGCCAAATCTGCCTGAGTAGCTGCAAATGGCATGGCCACATCAATGGGACATAGTGGTTGGAATCCCAAGCACACCTGAAATGGGTTGTGGCCAGACGAGCTGTGGAGAGAATGGTTATAGCTGTGTTGAACATAGAGGAGGATCTCATCCCATGTGTGTGGATGTTGGTGGGCTCCAGTATTGTAGCAATAATGCTGCAACTCCTGGGACTCCCTTCTTTACTCTTATCAACCCGGTAGTTCGTAACAAACTTGGAAGCGACGGTGCTGTATGCACAAGTACTAGCTCTTGCCGCGACTGTCACTTGGTTAGCTAGCACAAGTCCGTTGGGAGCTTAAGCCAACTTCTATGAGCTCTTAGAAGAAGATTTTTAACTGATGGATGAACGCTAACTCAAAGAAGGCTAATCTACTTGCAAAAAGAAACTGGAAAGCTGAAAGGAAACACAAACCCTAGCAAACCCTAATTTTACCAGCTAGCCCTACTGATGTAAGAAAGAGGATGCAAGCTACTGAAAGAGATGCCATTGAATTCTAGGAAGGTAAAATGCATGTGTGTAAGCTACTTCTACAGTAACATTTGGAAAAACATCTTTTTGTATTTTTGAATAAGTTGTCAGAATTATCATGCATGTGCTTTTAACTGGTTTGTGACTGTGTAGAGGTGGATTGGTGAGAGGAAATGATTGCAGGTGGTTGGGAAGGTTCAAAGAGGGCCTAAGGGGTCCCTAGCACCCTTCCAGAGAGTTTCACAAAGTTTGGCTATCAAGAAACCGCGTTTGTGAGCTTCTACAGGAAGTCTGCAGGGGTTCTACAGGATGTTCTATATTTTCTACAGGATGTTCAAAAATGGCATTTTGGAGGGTGGATGGAGAGAGAAAGGTGAAGGAGTGAGTATGGAGGTAGGATAAGGGTGTGAGGAGGTCCAGGACTTGGTGGATGGAGCTGAGGAGAGATGAAGATGGCTGGATTTGTTCAAGGATGAGAGAAGCAATGTTGCACAAAAATTAGGGTTATGTGAGCAAATGGCAAACGTGAGGCAAGAATCCGTGTTAGGGGATGGAGCAGATGGGATTGATGGAGTATGGGTGGATAGAGAAGTGGTACGGGTGCTCTGCAAGTTGTTTCTTCACCTGAACCAACGAAGATTTGGAAAATCAGAGACCTAGTTACGTTAACCTAATCTGATCTAGCTAGCAGTAAAGAGAATGAACAGAAGTTTATTTGCAATGAAACCATGTATACTAACTATGCAATGAGGCAATCAAGAATCTGAACATGTAACCAAATTCTACAAATAAAAATCGAACACTAACGATTGCATGGCAAAGCAAAGATAATGTTTTTGTGGGCAGCAAGGTCACCTTGATCCCAGCTCCTGATCCCACTGAGGGAGAGGTGCAATCAGAGGTGATTGATGGCCTTTTTCTGGAGCTCTTCCCTGTTAATAACCTATCAACTCAATCTGAACATCAAAAGCCTTTCTAATCATCAACAATGACCTAGGTAATCAGCAAGATTTTAATCTACTTAACAGAAATTATTTTGCAAAGAGATAAAGAACAAATAACAATACATAAAGGAAGCCTTGACACTTGGGTTGGGCCCAACCCTAAGAGCTACAGGCTCCTAAAGGAAACTCATAACTAATGCCAAGTAAAACTGCTCTTCATTCCTCCAAAATAATCATGTCACAAGAAAGTTATATTGCAATAGCTATAAAAACGAGTTGAGATAATGATAGCACTATAGTGCCAAACCCAACAGTTCCAAAAGTAAACTACAAAGGCTGAGGCCTTCTTATTTATACACTACGAGGGTCCTAGCAGCCCTCCTTAACTCAAGGGACTCGACTATTCAAACTTCCAGTAAACAGTCACTCTTCACAAAGCTGCTCGGTTGCCTTTAGGATTCGTTTTGGTGGCCTGCTGAGCTCCGAGTTGAGGGTGGAGTTTTCGAGGAAGGGCCATTTAATGCAAGAGACAACCTCCATATGAATCCTCACCCTTGCTTCCTCATGCTTGGCTATCACATGGCTCATAATTGCTTGGCTTTGCTCCAAAATTTGTCCAAAAAACCTGGAATAACCACGTATTAGCCTCCTTGATAAAGTGACCACCCTTATTCGTTCAAATAACATAAACGTACTCAAAAAACATGCATAATCTATGAAAAATGGTGGATTGATCAAGAACAATTAGGCAAAATGAGCCCAATAAGTTACCCAATTTGGGGCTCATCATCACCCCCCTGCTAAATGGGTTGCTCATCCTCTGAGCAACTAGTCCAGCTCATCATCCTTTATAGCTTTGACCGCCTACCTCACGTCCCAGGCCTCTGCGGTGATATCTTCCTCTCGGTCGTGAAATGCTGCTTTCCTTTCCACTTCCTCCCACTGTCTATTTCCTCCTCTTCCTTAACTCCTTCTAGCAATCCCAAAAGCAAAGGAGGACTGAATTTCAGGCCAATCCAATTGGCTTACAGATTTTGCATCAACTGTTTGTAGAGAGGTACCCTTGCCAAGGCCTCCCTCATCCTGGAGGAAGAGTGGTATTCTCTTATCTTCAAGCTGTGAGGCAGGGTGTTCCACTGCCTTTTGCAGGCATGAAGGTAGTTTCCCCCCAACAGTCTCTCCATGTCCTCAAAGTGGGCAATAGCTTGAGCCTATTGCTCAATGTATTCTGGTAAATCCTGAGGGCTGTTGGCCAAGTGCTGGTGGGCGCTTATCACTGCTGAGGGGTCATTCGGCTCTGCTTTGATCATTAGTGGCTCACTGAGTTCTCTGCTCATAATACTGCGGACCTCTGCTGCTCTCTTTTCCTCATGATTCATCCAAGAGGCCATGGCCATAAGTTGGACATCTCCTATCATAGTGTTGGGATCCCATGCATTCATGTTTGGAAGGGCTAAGTTGTGCAAATAAAACTCTGATAATTTGGCCCTATCCTCTGATGAACTACTGCCACATAAAGCTACAAATTGATGATAATTTCGAAATGGAGTGATGCCCCTTTGGGCCAAGGTGTTGATCTAAAACTGCAACCACTCATCCTTAAGGTATAGGGTATATGATTTGGCAGGCTGCCTACACTGCAGAGCTTCCATTGCCCAGCTAGCCATGTAGGCTAGTTGGGCCTCCTTTTCTTGTATCTGTTGTTTCAGAGACTGTATCTCCTGGCCTGCTTGCAAGTCCTTCTCATGTAGCTGTCTAGTTAGTGTTTCAATTTCAGCTTGCATCCCTTCCCTTCTCTATTGTTCATCAAGGGTTTGTTTGTCTGTTGTGGGCTCCTCCTCTTGATGTTGTTCTCCCAAGACACGCGGAGGCTCCTCCTGGGCTCTTCCTTCTTCTGTCCCTATAGCTGTAATTGCTGTTTAAGCAGCTCATTTTCTTCCTGTAGCTTGGCCCGCTAGCTGCTCTCCACATGTCGTACCATAGCCAATTCCTTTCTCACCTCTTTGAGTTGTTCCTCCAGGGGACCTATATCTGCCACGCCCTTGGACTTAGCGATCTTCATCCAAGTGTGGGTCCTCACTCTCTCTTCTTCTAGTGCAAGGAAAAGTGGTACTGTGAATTTTTGGGAAATGATCTTTCCGGCCTCTAAGAAGTTATAGTAGGAGCCCAAACTAGGCTGGGGGCTAGGTTCCACAATGTTCTCCACCTTTTCTTCCTCCTGTGGTGATTTAGCTACCTCTCCTTCCATTTCTTCGGTCTCCTTTAGCCTAGCCAGTGTTTCCCGTAGAACAGTCTCAGCATCTTGTAGAGAGGCCTTTGTATCCAACATTTTCATTCTTTCTCTCTAGGTGGATGTCTTCAGGCTTCCTCATTCATAGGTGATGGATGCCTTTGAGGGAGACCTCTCCTTTTGTGTAGCTGGGGTGTCTACAATCGTGATTGGCTCTTTTGATGGTGGCTGGGGTCTGCTAGTTTTTATCCGCATGCTCCTTCTTGCCTTAAAATACATGGAAGGCTCCCTCTTTCGCTTCCCCTTTTGCTTTGGAGATGTGCTTAGGGTAGCCAGCACAGCTGCTCCCTCCCTAGCTAAAATATCAGGAGATTTTTCCTTTTGTTGCCTGTCTCCATGCTTCCTGTAGAAAGTCCTGTCTCGACTGTTTTCTGGCTTCCTTTAGAAACTATTTTCTGGCTTCCTATAGAAACTGTCTTCAGTGGTTTGGTTTTCTTGGCTGGGGGTGCCTTCCCTTTTAATTTTGGTGTGGTTGTCTTGGTTGTGTCCTCACTTGCTTGGACTTTTTTAGTCCTCTCTGCCCTGCTCTACAATTGTTTCTCCCTTGGTGTTTGTGCCTTTGTTCCACCCACAGTTTTGGGCTCAGTAGCCTGGCCTTTCACTCGTGTCTCTTCTTGTTCTTTCTGTGGTGGTCTGTCCTGTGTTTCCTTACCCTTGGCTTTCTCTTCTGCCTCAATGTGTTCCATTTCTTCGCTGCTGGATGAAGTGAGTTCCTCAGCCAGAATTCGAATATCATCATCCTTGGACATGTTGCAGAAAATCTCCCAGGAGAGAGGGACAGTGTAGGTATGGAGGGCATCTTCCACTAGAAGCTTGATAAACCCATGATGGGCTAGCTGATCCGGTGTCCCTTCCTTCAATTTTGTGCCACACTCAATTAATGATTGTAGGAGGAAATAGGAGATGCTTAGCTTTTGTTTTGGAGGTAAATCTATCCCATGTCTGAGTTCGCTCAGCAGCCGGAAGTGATAGTCGTAAACAATACTGAACTGCCCCTCACAGGTAATGTATTTCATAATCTGAAAGCTGACTTCGCTCCAAAAAGGATGTAGGCTAGCTCTCTGGACCCCATTCTTGTCTTCTGCAAACTGTTCCTCTGGTAGAAAGAATTCTTTCTTGGCTTTTTGGCCCAATGCCCTCTCCTCTTTGCTCCAGGGTATCCCTAATGGCAGATCAGTAACCCGACTAATGAGTTGTGGGGTAAGCTTTAGGGTCAACCCTCTAAAATTCACAGTGGCTAGTGTCTTTGATTTAGGCTGTAGGGACATTAAGAAGTCTTCTGTTACCTCATCGTCATGGCCTTGAAATTTGTCACAAAAGGTCATCCAATTGGCACGAGTGAATAGGTTCACCACCTCGGGTGTTTCACGCAATTTTCTGGAATCCGAGGGTTCCTTCCTGATAAACCTTCCTGGCATGGTGAGAGTGCTCTGTTCTGGTTTGTGCTCTGATAAGAAAGGACTTGTTGTTTTATGGTTTCCTTCTTTGAACTTGAAGACAGTATCCCTCAGGTGTTTATGTTTTAACCTTGCACCAGTTCCCTGGTTTTAAAAAACTCAACTGTCCGTGTACAGAAGGAAGACTTTGGTTTCCCCAGACAGAGTGCAGAGCTCAATTTCCACCCCCCAGCATACATATAACCATGTAAAATTCACATTTTTCTTACACAGGTTAGCCCTGACAGTGCTTTAACTTTTCTACAGGAGGAATTTTCTTCAGGAACCGTGGAGAAAAACTTGGACGCAAAACCAACGAAGAAATTTCATGCAACCACAAGTAAACTGCTATTTTGACTCACAGGCAGACTTGTCTCTAACCCTCCAATTCAAGACAACTCAATTCACCATGTTTTTGACATACACTATGCATTGGAAGGGTGTCTTCGAGCCTACCTCTATTCGAAACTCCAATTTCGACGTAAAAAGTCCATGTTTCTCTACTCCCGGAGGCTATTCCGTGTTTCCTGTAGAGCTCCTTCTTGTAGAATGCTTTGCCAGCTTTTGGAGGATGTTACGACACTTTTGAATGAGCCTGGGACATGGGAGAATTTTGAAACAGGTCAAGAAGCTTGGGCTTGTTAGACTCCGTCTTGTCAAGTCAGCTTCATTTTTTCTGGATCAGGCAATACAGCAAGAGACCAAGACATTTGCATTACAGCAATTTTATACCATTGCCATGGTCTGAAACAACTAGAAACATGCCATGTACCTGCCAATGGGGAATAATCAACAAGCAAGGCCTCTTTAAATCCTTCTTCTCCTTGATGATTCATTGGTGAACAGGATGCAATCAGTTTGGTAGAATAAGAGCAGTCATTGGCTTTCAAGGCCTCTTTAAATTCTTCTGCTCCTTGATGATTCATTGGTGAACAGGATGCAATCAGTTTGGTAGAATAAGAGCAGTCATTGGCTTCGAAGGCAGCACTATTGATTAATCAGTTACTGGTCAAGAAGCACTTTACACAGGGGAAGCGTTGACAGAGTCTACACCTATAGGAGGTCCGAGCTAAAAAATGCTGGCCAACTAAAGGCCTGAGAATGGGACTAAGAGACCTTTCAAGAATTTCATCTATCTTGCAGTTTCATATTGTGGATGGACATATGCAAGGGACATTTAACCCGTTGTGATTATTCTAACTGTAATTCCAATATAGCCTCAAGATTCTTATGTCAGTAACTCCAAGTAACACTCTCAATTTGTGGACAATATGACTCCATTTTAGAGCAGAACTGTGAATTTGTTGACTTATTTGATAACATGACATTATCTAGATGTCGGCAAATTTCTAGAGTTGCTGGGTGGGAGTCACTGGAAATTCCCTCTTTCTCTACTTTACTCAAGGCTGGGAGCTTCAACTTTCCACTGCATATCTAGTGTTGAGGCTTGGGATTTGACGATGGGACTACTTGAGTGCATGGTCATGATGTTCTAGTCTCTAGATGGGTATCAGAGAACAAGGGTGAGGCTTATTAATAGTAAAACTGAATGTCGGAGGATATCTTATTTCTGAGCTACCACAGGTGACCACTTTTGATAAGTGCATTTTACTTGTCCATGTGCTTAGAAACAATATTTTGTTCATGAAGTTTTGTTGTTGGCAACTGTGCTCTGTTTTGTTGTGTCCCACGGAAAGGTGATTCCATAATAGCTGTTATGAGTGATATTTGTAAACTATTTATTGATTCGGGCTTGGGGATTAATGATGCTTGGTGGGTCTACCCTAATTTCGGGTTTAGTCTCAATGATCCTGATGCAGACTCTGAGAAATGACTATGCAAAGTATGCTCGCGAAGAAGATGATTTGGGTAGCAATAGCTGGCTCATGAATATGGCCCAAGAGGTGTGTAAACGGAAAGACCATGAGGCAGGGTTCAAAGGAGCTACCTATATTGATTGCCTTCAAAAGCCATGTTTCTTATGTAAACAGCCTGGGCACACCACGATGACATGCCCACATCGCATAGCGACAGAATATGGGGTTGTCCCTGGCCCCCGCAAATATGTCCAGAGTGGCTTTGACTTTGTATTTGAACGGCAAATCAGAAATCAAGCCAACTTATGTTATTCCCAACCAGGTTGACTCTGCTATCATCAAGTTACACAGTAGATGGATAACTTGCTTAGAATTTCACCCTACTAAGAACAATATTATCATGTCAGGAGATAAGAAAGGTCAAATTGGTATTTGGGACTATGAGAAAGTGACAGAGAGGACAGTTTATGATACAGTACATTCTTTCATTCTGAATAGTATGAAATTTCATCCCGTGAAGGATGATTATATATACACATCAGGATCTGATGGAACACTTAGCTGCACTGATATTGAGACGAGAGTTCCAATCCTCCTGATAGACTGCAATCCTGATGGATGGAATGGACTGGCAACATGGAGATGCTATATGGCATGGATATCAATTCAGAGAAAGATCTTTTACTGGTTGCGGATAACTTTGGGATTCTTTACCAGATAGGCATTCGCTCAAATAAGAAAACAGAGGAACCCATTCTAATCCACAAAAGGAGTTCTAAAATTGTGGGACTTCATTTCAATCCATTAAATTCATATCTTCTGATCAGGTCCTACTAGCCCTATTTATCACCAGGTGCACATGGTTCTTTTCGGGATTACCAAGTGGATGCAATAACTCTTGAAGTGTCCCTGTGTCTCTCTCTTGAAAATGAATTGACTCACATATCATATCTTTTAGAGTTTGGCAGAAGCCATCTTCCAGAGTGATATGCGATGTGAAGACCACGTGTAACATCATCACTGCCAGTTCTAATGCATGTATTCAAAACAGATAGTGTACGTTGTCATGGAGTAAAGTGGAAATGGACACCAGTCATAGTTGAGTTGCGAAAGGGATAAAAGTGGCTGGCCAGTTGTCAACATGGGAGGATTGTGTCATCAATGGGAGCCTACGTAACAGCGAAATAAGATTCGATCTTCTATTAATAGCTTCTGTTAAATCTCCAAGTGGATCTACGCCCCAGTTGATATCTTTAAGTGGCCATCAGAGGATTTTAAACCGCATTGAGTTGTTTATATATAAGTCGTTGTTTTATGATAGAACCTTCTGCAGATGAATTAAAGATATCAGTAACGTGGCAATTGTAAAGGTATCAGATCAATTAAGCACATGGAAAACGTAATATGTGGCAGTTTGACCCATATTTTAGCAATTTCCATAAAGTGGCAAAGCATATCTCCAGAAATTTGAGAGCAGTTGCAAAGTGGCATTCAAAGGTTCGATTGCCTATTTCTGTCTTCACGCTGGAATAATGGAAGGCTTTTCGAGCAGATGGAGGATTCTTTTCTATCTTCATGGCTTTAGTTGAAATAACGCCCCTGTTTTTGGGTCGATCTGTTTTCTCCTAGAATATTTTTATTTAATGTATTAAAAAATCATTTGTAAGGGGGTGAGAGAAAGAGTTCTGAGCGCTGGTGGAGGAGAGAGAACAGAGCTTCATTGTACAGATTTTGACAGAGATTTTAATTAAAAAATGCAGCTCTGACCCCTGAGATTCCTGTGGTATGAGATTTAACATTTATGTCCTCTTTTGTTTCATATGTAGCCTGTTATGTGTTCATGTCATTTCATGATCGTTTCTAATTGAACAAATGAAGTGTTAAGGTAGAATTCATATTTTGTATGCTCTGCCTTTAAGTTTTTTCATATTTAATGTTTTCTTCTGTTTGACAAGGATTCATCCTCTATGCCCTTTTCAGCTCCTCAACAGTCTTGCCATTCCATTTAATCTCAATTTGATGTTAAATTTCTTGCCTACCTTGCCTCAGGAGATAATCTGTGTTTTTGATTATATTTCTCTGTTCAAACTGTTTCTTTGCCCCATGCAGCCCAGAAAACCCCATCATCCATTAAAACCCCTTTTCCTATCAATTTGCTAGCCTAAAATCAGTATTCCTTATTGGTCATCTCAGCCCCTTTGAAATTTTTTTTGCCGAGATAGACCAGGAGAGAGCCCTCTCCTGTCCTCGTAGGGCTAGCTACGAGGCTAAGTGGTTTGATGTTGCCTTAGATTTTGCCTTCTTCAGCCTGAGGCCAAATTCAAGCGCTAATAGGGCTAACAGACTGCGGAGGAGGAGGACATGTACTTCATTGAGAACGGTTGCAAGTGTAAATGACAGCGGTTAACATGAGTTCTTCGACTGAGCATTTTTGAATTAAAGTGCAATTCATGGCGAGGGGGGTGAGGTGGCCAGGCCGATCCATTAGCCAACGTCACGACCATCATTCCTCTGCGTGTCTTTGACCGCCATTACCTTTCCTCTACCGTTAACCGCCGTCACCTTGCCAATCCCGTCGATTCTCTCCGATTGGACACTTCCCACGTGTCGGCCGAACCATTTCACAGACATGCAGTTTTCGTAATATAGTCTATGTAGTTTGACGAATAAGGTTAGACACTTACCTGTGTGGTCATGGATGTGTTCTGCAGGCTTTGGGACTTGGAACAATAGCTTCACTCACTGCCGCTTCGTGCACAAGTGCTGGAACTCCTTCTTTCATTGGTTGATGTTGTATGCACGGCTTTGGAACCCGATCCTCTGGTTGTAAACGCTGCATGCATAAGCTCTGTCTGATTTCAGCTGTCGAGGAGGTGTTCACGTCCAAGTAGATTTTTTTTTTTTACATGTCCCCTGTGTCGATTTCAGCTGCTACTGACTCCAGAGTATGTGCTCCAGACGGATCAACTGCTACAGAATTCCTGTAGGACATCCTATAGCTGCTTCTCCTCCTGGGATGCATGCTTAAACGAGCAAGGTTGTATTCATGGATGAAGAGTCCTAATGGAGCTTTGACAGGTAGAGTGTGCGAGCCTTTGTGTGCTTGATTTTTCACTTGGAAAAAAAATTCAATCTGAGGAAAACAGGGCTCTTTGTATGGCCGTGCAGGAATACATAACCAGATGGTTGTAATGGCGGTGGAAAGAGATGAAACAGGTGATGGATGGAAGAGAGGGGTGGCTGCAGGCCTAATCAATAGACTCCAAGCTTCAAATCCCCTTCCAAAATTGAATTTGGCTTGCCCGAAGGCTCTACAGGATGTTTCCTGTAGAAATGCAGAACTTCCTATAGAAAGCCCCAAAACTTCCTGTAGAAAGCCCAGAACTTCCTGTAGGAGGTGGAATCTCAACCCGAATGTGTTCAAATCCTAGGAAAAGTGAGTGGCTATGGAGGGAGTGTCTGTAAGGATGTCCTGTAGCCTGGTATGGACCCCTGTCCTCATTTTGCGCAACCTTCTTTATCTACAATGTATTCCTTGCAACCTGCAATAATTTTATAGAGATTAGACCTGTTTCTTTTTCTTTTTTCTTTCTTTTTTTCTCTCTTTTTATTTTTTATTTTTTATTTTGAGAGAGATAGCAGGGGCACCTCCATGAGGTTTTCACCCCCACTATCTGACTTGGGTGCCTCAGAGAGGTCTTCACCCAAGGATCTTTTTTGTTTCCATATCTTTATTTTCTGAGGGACAGCAGGGGCGCCTCCATGAGGTTTTCACCCTCACTGTCTGCCCTGGGCGCCTAAGAGAGGTTTTCACCCAGGGATCTTTTTTATTCCCTTTTTTTTTGATGATCAAGGTGTGGGCAGAATAGAGACAGAACCCTGCTCCACTACTAGCACTGATTTTTCCAAGGTTTCAATGAAAATCCTGCCTCGAAAGGGGTTTCCTGTAGATTTTCAATCGATGCCCATTGACAAGCATGTGGATGGCCTCTTCATCAATGGTCTTGATGAGGACTGAACGATTGTCATTGCATTTCTCCACTGTATATGGTCCTAACCATCTTGTCCTCAGCTTCCCTTTGAAATCCTTGTACCTTGAGTCGTACAGCAGCGCCAAATCTCCCGGCTGGAATTGCTTTTCGTTAAGGTGCCGGTCATGCCATATCTTCCTCTGAAGTTGAACTACTTCTGAATGAAGGAGGGCCTGCATTCGCTATTCATCTAATCCATTCAGCTGTAGTAATATTTCACGTTGAGCATGGCTGAGATATATGTCCAGCTGAGCTGCCACCCTCAATGTGTTGTACTCGAACTCTATGGACAGCAAAGCTTTCTTCCTATAGACCAGCTCATAAGGTGTGAAACCTGTTGTAGTCTTTCAAGTGGTGTTGTAGGCCCAGGTGGCCTCAACCAAGCGATCTGCCCAATCCTTTCTGCTGCTGCTGACCACCTTAGTCAAAATCCCTTCCAATGCTCTATTAGTGACTTCCACCTGCCCATTTGCTTGAGGATGATATGGGGTGGAAGTTCGGTGCTTGATCTTGTGATGAGCGAGCAAGTCTTCAATCAGGTTGGAGGTGAATTGGCTTCCTTGATCAGTGACTAACTCTCTTGGGTAGCCAAACTTGTAGAAGATATTTTCCCTTAAAAACTCAGCCACCTTTTCTTTTGTCGCTGCTTTGATTGCCTTTGTTTTCGCCCACTTTGTCAGATAGTCGGTGCACATAATGATGTAAGACCTTTGCTTTGAAGGAGGGTTGATAGGACCCACAAAATCCATGCCCCACTTCTCAAATGGCTCGAAGGTCACTTGAGGTTGGAGAGGCATTTCATCCCTTGGAGTTGGTTTCCCCATCCTCTGACATCGGTCACACTGACTGATGTATCTTTTGACATCTTGGTGAAGAGTAGGCCAATAGTAGCTTGCCTTTAGAATTTTGAAGGTAGTCATTTTTGCTGCAAAGTGGCCTCCACAAGGTCCATCATGACAGGTTAGGAGGATGTCAAAGACTTCCTCCTCCCTAACACAATGCCTCAAGATCTGATCTAGGCCAAGTTTAAACAGGTTGCCCCCGATCCAAGTGAATGGGGCGCTCTTCCTTACAATTTTGCTCTTCTCCTTTGAGGATGGATGCGGAGGGAACTGTGTTAAGACCAAGTAATTTTCTATATCAGCAAACCATGGAGAGAGTACTGAGATAGAAAACAGGTGTTCGTCTGGCATCTAGTCATCCACTGTCCCTTCTTCACCTGCAGGCAAATCCAATCTAGACAAGAAGTCAGCAACAACATTTTCTTTACCTGGCTTGTTGACAATAGTCAAATCAAATTGCTACAACAAAAGTAACCATTTAATGATATGAGAATTTACATCAGGCTTATTCATTAAGTATCTAATCACAACATGATCAGTGTGTATAAATGTTTGATAACCAATGATGTAGTGTCTAAACTTGTTTAGGGAATGGACTACAGCTAGGAACTCTTTCTCGGTTACAGTATAGTTCATTTCTGCCTTGGAAAAGTTTTTGCTGATGAAGTATATGGCATATGGCAGTTTCTCCTCAACTTGTCCTAGGTCTGCCCCTATGGCTTTGTTCGAGGCATCAGTGTGGATGTGGAAAGGTAGGGCCTAGTTTGGACCTCTCAAGATCAGGGCGGACACCAGCTTATCTTTCAACTCATCCAGAGCCCCTTGACAGTCGTCAGTCCATTTAAACTCAACATCTTTCCCTAAGAGGCCAAACAATGGCGAGGCTAGCTTACTGAAATCTTTAATGAATCTTCGATAATATCCTGCTAAGCCTAGGAAACTCCAAACATCTCTCACCTTTTGAGGAGGTGGGACCTTTTGGATGATAGCAATCTTGTTAGGATCCACCTGTAATCCTTGCCGAGAAATGGTATGACCTAGCACGGTCCCTTCAGTCATCAGGAATTCACATTTTTCGGGACTAAGGGACAGGTTCATCTCAATGCACTTGGTTAGAACTTTTCCGAGGTTAGTCAATGCTTCTTGGAAATTAGACCCATAAGGAGTAAAGTCATCCATATATATTTCTACCGAATCGTGGACCAACTGAGAAAATATGCTCAATACTGCTCTCTGGAAAGTGGCAGGAGCATTGCATAGCCCAACGGGAAGGACTCGGTAGGAAAAGGTACCCCATGGACAAGTGAAGGTGGTCTTATCTTGGTCCTCCGGGCTAATTTGAATCTGATTATATCTGCTGAACCCATCTAGGAAAGAGAAGAACTTCTTCCCTTCCAGTCCATCCAACACTTGATCTATGAAAGGCAAAGGGAAATGGTCTTTCTTGGTGGCTTTGTTAAGTTCTCGGTAATCTACACAGATTCTCCACTTCCTGTTCTTCTTGGGCACAAGCACTAGAGGTGAGACCCACTCAATATTGGAGATGGGGTAGATGAATCCTGCATCCAACAATTTTTGCAATTATTCTTTAACAATGTCTTTAAGGGCTGGATTCGTTCTCCTTTGAGGCTGCCTGACTAGTTTACAATCTTCTTTAATGTAAATGTGATGGGTACAGGCTTAAGGGTGGACTCCTTTCATCTCTTTATAGCTCCAAGCGAAAGAATCCAGGTGATTGTTCAGTAAGCTACACAACTCCTTCTCTTGGGAGGGAGATAGGTAGGAGCTGAGCTTTAAGGTTATTTTGGGGCCAAATTCCACATTCTTCATTCTGGGAGAGGTTGGATCAGTCACATAGAGGTACACTAAAGTGCTGGCTTGGGTATCCTCCACCAACTCTTCTAAGGACAGTGCATTGGGAGTTGGATTTTGAATCAAATTCTCAATCAAGTCATCCTCGGTTTGGGGGCCTCCCCTAGTAGTTTCTACTGTGCACAATGGTGCAGAGTAGAACTCTTCCTCATCTCCCTCTTCCAACCAGAGTGGTCAGTCATGTTCTAGCAGAGGTTAGGCAGGAGGGTATAGAACTAGCTGCTTGGACATAGGCCCATTCTTGATGGTCATGCTTCCAGCTCGACAACTGATGTAAGCATCTGCAGTGGCTAACCAAGGCCTTACCAAAATGAGGGGGTATCCAGTGAGCTTTTCCTTTGGCTAAAGGACCAAGAAGTCCGCACGGTACTCCCAAGAGTCAACAGAGACCAAGACATCTTCCACAATCCCTTCGGGAGTCACAGTGGAGCGATCTGCTAACTGCAAGACTGTCGAGGTCTTCCTTAAGGAATTATGAAGGTTGAGTTTAAGCATGGTGTCCCTGGTCATCACATTAATGGCAAACCCTAGATCAATCAAGGTATGGGGGATTATGGTGCCATTGATGTGGACATCAACTACAGGACTCCCAGGGTCCAAATACTTTAGACAGATTACTTGCCCCAACATTAGATCGGACAGTTGTCCTATGACATTGATAGTCGGGGCATCTCACTTTTGCCTACCTGGGTGCCTGAAACACTTCTCCATAATCAATTTGTTGTATATTGGTACATCTTTTATGGCCTAGAGAAGTGGTATTTTTACACACAACTATTTAAGTTCTCCCAGAAGTTCAGTCTCCTCTAGGTTTGGTTGCGTGGTTACAGTTAGTCGCTCAGGAAAGGGTGGAATGGCTTTGGGTTCACTTTCCTGTTTCTCTTCCTCGTCCTCTAGGGGAGGAGGTTGGCGATCTGGAAGGGTCTTCCCAGATCGCAGGTTGATCTCTTGGATCTCCACAGCATAGGTAGGGCATGTTGTCTCCCTAGTGTATACCTGCTGGGCCTGTCGGTTGTTGGGGTTCAAGTTCGGTTGAGCAGGCATCTGGGCTTGTCTTGGAGGAGCAGGAGGTAATGGTTGTGGCTGAGCCGGTGGTGGAGGCAGAATGGTGGGAAAAGAGTTGTATTGGGGCCTCCACCCTGTTTGAGGTGCATTCCACTGAGGTTGTGGTTGGACATGTGAGTGAAACGAATGATCAGTGGGTTGAGTATGGTATTGAGATGGATAAGACCACGGAGGAGGTGCGAACTAGGAAGGATTAGTAGGGGGACCCCAAGAAGGTATGTGAGCAGATTGGTTGGGGCTATAATAATCTTGGGATGTCCCTTGCATCCCCTACTGGTAAGGTCTGGGCCCATGCGGCCTCCTTTGGTTGAGGAAGTAGAGAGGTTCAGTGGTTGCCTCAATCCCTTGGTACATGTATTTAAACCTGGGCAAGGTTGGGCATTGGTTTGTGGGGTGGTTTTCCTCGCAAACGAAACATACCTCTACTGAGTGCAATGGACACTCATTCTTAGGGTGCTTCCTCATACATCTAGGACAAAAAATGGCCAAATCCCTCTCAGCTTCCTCTTTCTTTTGTTGGATTCAGAAAGTATCAAGTTGCATGGAAATGGTATGTCTCATCTCACTTTTGAGGACTTCCATCTGATTAGCAAAATCATGCTTGGAGAAGGTGGTACTAGCTAAAAGTGGATTCCTCCTACCTATTTTCCAGGCTGCCCTAGAATGGTTTCTAAACATAGTCTTTATGTCTTCATAAGGTAGTTGGTATATGTCTCCTCCATCTAGCATGTGAAGGGTATCTAGAAGGTCTTGAGGGACTCGGAGCAGAACCAGCTTCAGAGATTCAGTGTCAAGTGTGCACCTGGCACGTTTATAGCTAAGTTGGAACCTTTCCTCGTAGTCTTCTAAAGATTCATCATTTCCCATGGTCATCCGAAATATTTCTCCCTTTGTTTCCTTTGACCTACAGTAGTCCCGGTATTTGTTGTTAAACGCTTGCTACATCTGAGCCCAAGTGGTGATACTGTTTCCAGGTAACCCCATGAACCAGCAGAGTGCTGCATCCTTGAGGGTAGAAGGAAAGAGTTTCAACTTTTGCTCGTCCTCAGCACAGTCATAAGTTCGGCAAAGGACAACAAACTCAAACAGGAAGGTGTCAGGGTCTTCAGTGGTCAATCCATGGAAATGAGGTAAGGCTAAGGGACTTATGTTTTTCATCTTCATATCCCCGTTGGTCTCTCGGATGGGGAAGGTACCTTCTATTCTCTCATCATCTTCTCTACCGTTTCTGTTTTCAGCCATGGTATCAAAAGGAATGTTTTCTTGCTCTTCTTCTGTTATAGGATCTTTGTATATCTCAGCAGGTTCACCTATAGGTTCTTCTGGGTCACTGCCACCAAAGAAGAGAGAAGGGTGACTCAGTGAAGTAGTGGGGGTGTTGGGTAAGAATTTTCCGGTATTGTCTCTGTTCCTACGAGGCATGAAAAGATTTTTGGTTACTTTTTTTTTTTTTTTTTGCTGCTTGTACCTGCAAAACTAAAATGGATGGAATTGAAACTAACTAAAATCTATCTCGCAGAAATGAAAATGCATAATTGAAATGAAAGCAGGAAAGGACTAATCTATTTTGCTGAAATCAAATTGCAGGAATGAAATACTAGACTACACTTGCAGAATTGAAATGCTATTCTACGCTTGCAGAATTGAAATTCTATTCTACGCTTGCAGAATTGAAATTCTATTCTATGCTTGCAGAATTTAAATTGTGGAATTGAAAGGCTAAACTATGAAATTAGGAAATGTCTAATTTACTTTTGCAGAAATGAAATTGTAGAATGAACTGAAATAAACTACTTAGCAGAAGGTTGGATTAGAAAAAATAGAAGAAAAGCAGCAATCACAAATACTATGACGCTTCCCCGGCAACGGCGCCAAAAATAATGGTGGGCTCCAGTATTGCAACAATAACGCCGCAACTCCTGGGACTCCCTTCTTTACTCTTATCAACCCGGTAGTTCGTAACAAACTTGGAAGCGACGGTGTTGTATGCACAAGTACTAGCTCTTGTCGCGGCTGTCACTGGGTCAGTTGGCACAAGTCTGCTAGGAGCTTAAGCCAACTTCTATGAGCTCTTAGAAGAAGCTTTTTAACTGATGGACAAAAGCTGACTCAAAGAAGGCTAATCTACTCGCAGAAAGAAACTGGAAAGTTGAAAGGAAACACAAACCCTAGCAAACCCTAATTTTACTAGCTAGCCCTACTGATGTAAGAAAGAGGATGAAAGCTACTAAAAGAGATGCCATTGACTTCTAGGAAGGTAAAATGCATGTGTGTAAGCTACTTCTATAGTAACATTTGGAAAACATCTTTTTGTATTTTTGAATAAGTTGTCAGAATTATCATGCATGTGCTTAACTAGTTTGTGACTGTGTAGAGGTGGATTGGTGAGAGGAAATGCTTTCAGGCAGTTGGGAAGGTTCAGAGAGGGCCTAAGGGGTCCCTAGCACCCTTCCAGAGAGTTTCACAAAGTTTTGCTATCAAGAAACCGCGTTTGTGAGCTTCTACAGGAAGTCTGCAGGGGTTCTACAGGATGTTCTGTATTTTCTACAGGATGTTCAAAAATGGCATTTTGGAGGGTGGATGGAGAGAGGAAGGTGAAGGAGTGAGTATGGAGGTAGGATAAGGGTGTGAGGAGGTCCAGGACTCGATAGATGGAGCTGAGGAGAGATTAAGATGGCTAGATTTGTTCAAGGAGGAGAGAAGCAATGTTGCACAAAAATTAGGGTTATGTGAGCAAATGGCAAATGTGAGGCAAGAATCCGTGTTAGGGGATGGAGCAGATGGGATTGATGGAGTATGGGCAGATAGAGAAGTGGTACGGGTGCTCTGCAATTTGTTTCTTCAACTGAATCAACGAAGATTTGGAAAATCAGAGACCTAGTTACGTTAACCTAATATGATCTAGTTAGAAGTATAGAGAATGAACAGAAGTTTATTTGCAATGAAACCATGTATACTAACTATGCAACGAGGCAATCAAGAATATGAACATGTAACCAACTTCTACAAATAAAAATCGAACACTAATGATTGCATGGCAAAGCAAAGACAATGTTTTTATGGGCAGCAAGGTCACCTTGATCCCAGCTCCTGATCCCACTGAGGGAGAGGTGAAATCAGAGGTGCTTGATGGCCTTTTCTGGAGCTCTTCACTGTTAAAAACCTATCAATTCAATTTAAACATCAAAATCCTTTTTAATCATCAAAAATGAACTAGGTAATAAGCAAGATTTTAATCTACTTAACAGAAATTATTTTGCAAAGACATAAAGAACAAATAACAATACATAAAGGAAGCCTTAGCACTTGGGTTGGGCCCAACCCCAAGAGCTACAGGCTCCTAAAGAAAACTTAGAACTGATGCCAAGTAAAGCTACTCTTCATTCCTAAAAAATAATCATGTCACAAGAAAGTTATACAGCAGTAGCTACAAAAATGAGCTGAGATAATGATAGCACTATAGTGCCAAACCCAATAGTTCCAAAAGTAAACTACGAAGGCTGAGGCCTTCCTATTTATACACTACGAGGGTCCTAGCATCCCTCCTTAACTCAAGGGACTCGGCTGTTCAAACTGCCAGTAAACAGTCACTCTTCACAAAGCTGTTCGGCTGCCTTTAGGATTCGTTTTGGTGGCCTGCTGAGCTCCGAGTTGAGGGTGGAGATTTCGAGGAAGGGCCATTTAATGCAAGAGACAACCTCCCTATGAATCCTCACCCTTGCTTCCTCATGCTTGGTTGTCACCTGGCTCATAATTGCTTGGCCTTTCTCCAAAATTTGTCCAAAAAACCTGAAATAACCACGTATTAACCTCCTTGGTAAAGTGACCACCCTTATTCGTTCAAATAACATAAACATACTCAAAAAACATGCATAATCTATGAAAAATGGTGGATTGATCAAGAATAATTAGGCAAAATGAGCCCAATAAGTTACCCAATTCGAGGCTCATCAAATGCTTTGAGTTGTACATGCGCAGAATGTGTATGATCATCTTGTTGACAACCTCCATCTGGCCATCTGTTTGTGGATGGAAGGTTGTGGACTTAGAGAGTTTAGTGTCCAACATCGACTAGAGACTGGACCAAAATGTACTGAGAAACCTATTGTCCCCATCTGAGATGATAGACTGTGGTATCCTAAAGTGTACCCACACTTGTTCAAAGAAGAGTTTAGCAGTGGCTTCTACTATGTTATTCTTCTTGTAGGCCGCCATAATGGACATCTTCGAGAACCTGTCGACGACCAAAAAAACACAGTTGTTTCCATGCTTAGTAGAAGGAAGGCCCAACATGTAATCCATGGAGATGGATTCCCAAGGTTGACTAGGGGTAGGCAACAGAGTATAGAGGCCTTGATTCTTGATGGTCGGTTTGGAAATGGCACAGGCAGTGCAGGATCTGATGTACTCCACGACATCCTGTCGAAGATTCGTCCAATACAAATACTTCTGTAGTATTGCCACCATTTTCTCGACCCCGAAATGCCCAACAGCCCCACTGTAGCATGCTTATGTTAAAATTGGCAACTAGGACCAAACTCCATGTGGGTCATCTTATTCATGGCTGATAATATTTTTATTAGACTCCTCTCGTCGAGAGGTGTAGGATTGATCTAAACATCATCCGATTACGATAAGTATTTATGGAGATATGAATTTATTTTGATTATGGAATTATTATCAAGCCTACCAACAACTCATGTAGGCTCAGAAGCCCAACAGTTGCAACTATTCAATTATCATCAGATGTGTATAAATACAAGAGGACTTTTCCTCATTTGGACTCACTCAACTCATCACATCTCTCTCTCTCCAGCGTAGTAAAGAGGCTCTTCTCTCCTGCACAATTGGTGACTCTTCTCTCACACATGTGGAAGGAAGCTGCTAAACCTGAAGCTACAACTGAAGATCCAAAGTTTGACCAACGTTGACCATTAGATCTCCTCCTCTGAACTATGTTGTTGGTCCATCTGGACCTCCTCTGAAGGCCGCATGTTTTGGTGGTGGAATCAAGACGATCTAATGGTCGGTTTGCAAGATATTGACTGCCCTAGTTTTGATGATGAAGCTGCTAATGCTGATGTTGTTGATCTAGGGTTTTCTATTTTTGATATAAATCAAAATTCTTTGTACTATTTCTCTCTGCTAAATTATTGAAAATAAAACAAGATTTGATCAAAGGGTTTCCCCACATTGTGGGGTTTGTCCCTGGCTAGCTGCCACATATTGTGTCTCTTGTCTTGGCTTGTTTTCTATTGATCATTTAATGTTCTATCTACACTTTACTTACGCTCATGTGATTTCTAATCTGTGAATAATAATAAGAAAGAGAAGTAAATTGCTCTAAGCATAGAACATACCATAAATTAACATGGAATGAGAGCTGAGGTGAAGACAAAGCCTGAGCAAGAGCAAGAGCAATCACGGAAGAGAAGATTGGCAAGGCTATCCTAAAAGAACTATGGGGTCCTCATCACTCTTTCCTGTGGAAGAGAAGCTTCGTGAGAAAGATGACTATCATGGATGGAGGATGCCTATTGATCTAACCTTAGAAGATCAAGGAGTATTGGACCATGTGAGAGGCAATATTTTTGAGCCTCCATCAAATGCAACCGTTGCTGCCAAGAACAAATAGAAAACTAGTGAAGTCAAAACAAAGAAGATCATCCAGGACTCTATCGAAAAGCACTTGGTGGCCTACATCTCCGACCTGAACACCTCCAAGGAAATCTATGATATACTGGTGAGTTTATTTAAAGTTAATGATGCAAATAAAGTTTTGTTTCTTAGAAATAAGCTGAAGGAAATTAATAAGGGAAAATATGAGAGTATGCAAGCATACTTCTTAAGAATCATCGAGATCAGGAACGATCTCCTATCTATTGGGGAGACTATTACTAATAGGGAAATGGCACTCACGACTCTTGGAGGATTACCATTCGAATGGTACGAGTTCAGGACTACTCTTTTGAACAATAATGTAATTCCTGGTTTCGTGGAATTAATGGCTAGATGAATTCAAGAAGAAACAAGGGTTGAAGAGCAAGAAATGCCCATGCCTAAAGGTCCTCCTACTACCTTTTCTTCTCATGCTAAGAAAAAGAAAAATTCTGGGACTAAATCAAAAAGAAAGGTTGGACCTAAGGGTGGAAGAAAAGGATGATGTTACATTTGCGATAAACCAAGTCACTATACAAGGGAGTGCCCTGATAGAAAGGACTCACACCGAGACGATGATCAAAATCCATATCATGGGAATCAAAGGAATGGAAAATTCAATAGCAAAGGTAAAAGGAGTGTTGGTAACGGGTGCGTAAGCACGCTCGACTAATAAGGATGCGTAAGCAGGCTCGACTGTTAAGGCCGCCATCACAAGGAAGAGGACAACCATTTAAGAAGGCTAGAAATTCCAGGTGTGAATCCAACATTGTTGAAAATAAGCAGGATGAGTATTATCTACTAGCTGCTCTATCTACCTCTGCTCCTTCAGACTCAATGGGAATTTGGCTCATTGATAGTGGTGCCTCAAGGCACTTCACTGGTTACAAAGAACTCCATAATCTTATAGAGAAAGAAACTAACCTGGAAATTGTCCTTGGAGATAATATGAAATATCCTGTGAAAGGTGTAGGCAATGTCTCTCTTAAATTGAATCAAGGTAACACGATCCACTTACAGGATGTATTATATGTACTTGACCTCAAAAAGAACCTGATGTCCATCTTGGCAATGGAAGACAAAGGCTACAAGGTGAACTTTAGTGATGGCAAGGTACGCATATGGAAAAACAATGTTAAAGATGCTTTCACTCTTGGGTTTCGAGTTGATTCATTATATCAGGTCGGTGGAAGTCTACTAGGTGTCATGTCTTGTGACACATCTCTTCAGTCTGAACTTTGGCATCAGAGGTTTGCCCACCTTCATTATAAAGCTCTACCCGATGTAAGACAAATGGTAATGGGGATGCCTGAATTCCGAGTAGAGAAAGAAGGTGTATGTCCGGGATGTGCTGAAGGAAAGCTCAAAAGGGGACCATTCCCCTCAAGCCAAAGCAAGACCTCCAACATATTACAACTAGTTCACTCAGACATATCTGAGGCTGGCATCAAGAGGGAGAATACTACACCATATACTCCTGAACAGAATGGTGTGGCAGAAAGGGTAAACAATATGATTGTGGAAGCTTTCTGTGCCATGCTCCATGATCAAATACTTTCGAAGTTTCCATGGGCCAAAGATGCAAACACCATCGTAAATGTACAAAACCAATGCCCTCATCAAGCATTGGCTTCCAAGACTCATAAAGAAATTTTCACTGGTAAGAAACCTGACGTATCTCATTTTAGAATCTTAGGAAGCCCTGTATATTTTCATGTGCCGAAAGAGAAAAGGAATAAGTTGGGTGCACCTGGAAAGAAAGGAATCTTTGTGGGCTATGGTGAAAATACTAAGGGTTATAGAATCTATGTTTCTGGTCAAAGGAAGTCGTGATTAGTCATGATGTCACATTTGATGAAGATATGGCTCTTAGCAAGGTGGACAATCTTCCAACTTTGAGGAGCTCTCAAGAAAACGACACCAGGGAATTGAAAGAAAAGGATGATGAATCAATGCCTGATGTGGAAGAACCCATGGATCCTATTGATCCACCTGAGCCTTCCTCTTCTAGGAAGAGGCCCTCTTGGCTTAGGGGGCTACTCGATGATGCTGAAGGATACACTGCACCCCGAGGAACCTTCCGTGAAAGTAAGAAACCCAACAAGTATCAGGGATACCTGACCATCATGAGCACAATCATACAAAATGAGCCTTCATCAGTCTCAAATGCCATCAAGCACCAAGTATGGAAAGATGCTAGACCGAAGAATATGAGTCTATTATGAAGAATGATGTCTGGGAAGTAGTTCCCATACCCTAGAACAAGATAATTGTCACTTCTAAATGGCTTTACAAGATAAAGCATGCAGAAGATGGAAGTACAGAAAAATATAAAGCTCATTTTGTCACTCGTGGCTTCTCCCAGAAGGAAGGTATAGACTATGACGAGATATTTGCACCTGTTGCCAGATATACCACCATCCACTTGATCATAGCCCTTACGGCTTCTCAAGGATGGAACCTACATCAGATGGATGTCAAGATCGCGTTCTTGCATGGTTCGATCAAAGAAGAGGTCTACGTGGAGCAACTTGAAGGATTTGAGATTTATGATCGAAAATCTCATGTATGCAAGTTGAAGAAAGCCCTCTATGGGCTGAAGCAAGCACCCCAAGCATGGTATGAGAGGATCGATAGCTACTTGATGAAGCTATGATTCACTAGGAGTGAAGCCGATCCTAACCCTTACTTTAAGATTGAAGATGAAAAACCTCTCATACTGGTGCTGTATGTGTATGACCTCTTCCTAACATGTGCAGACCCTCTCATTCACAAATGTAAGAGGGAGTTGGCTTCTGAATTTGAAATGAAGGATCTAGGACTGATGCACTATTTCCTAGGACTTGAAGTTTGGCAAAAGACAGGGAAAATTTTCCTATCTCAAGGAAAATATGTGGTGAAGATTCTGGAAAGATTCAGTATGGTGGACTACAAGCCCGTAACTACCCCAATGGAGCTTGACTTCAAAAAGTTAAGCGATAGTGCTGCTGGACCTATTTTACGAAATGCCATTGAGTATCTTCAACTCATCGGAGCATTAATGTTCTTGGTGAACTCCCATCCAGACATATGTTTTGGAGTCAAAACATTGAGTCAACATATGGTTGAACCTCACCACATACATTGGATTGGTGCCAAGAATCTATTGAGATATCTTCATGGCACAATCACTTATGGGTTAAGATACACTGCCGGAGATGTGAGACTACTTGGATATACTAATGTTGACTGGGCAGGCAGTGTGGTGGACCGTAAGAGCACTTCCAGGTGCTATTTCACCTTGGGATCTGCTTTGATATCCTGGTTGAGCAGGAAGAAAAAGTCAGTGGCTTTGAGCACCACCGACGCAAAGTATATTGCTACTAGCATGGCCTCCTATGAGGCAGTCTCATTGTGGAAGCTCTTCAGTGAGCTTTTTGGATTTACATTGGACACCACCATGATCCTATGTGACAACCAGAGTGGGATTCGTTTGCCAGAGAATCCCGTATTTCATGATCACTCTAAGCATATTGATATCAGGTACAACTATATTCGAGATATGGTGCAACAGGGAGATATAAGGCTCCAACATATTGGTACAGATGAACATGTTGCCGAAATTCTAACAAAGCACCTAGGGAAAGTCAAATTCTTGACTTTCCAAGAACAACTTGGTGTTGTTCAAAGACCCTCTGATGAGGGTCCTGTATGATGCATTAAGCTCTGGGAGCTCTGGGGGAGGTGCAGGGTACTTCTTGGAGCGACATATGACCACAGGGTGATTCACTATCCCCTGGTGGTGTACATGTACACCCCATGAAGACTATGTAGCAAGATGATTGGCTCTCTTGTGAGGTCTGGATGATGTGTTCTCCATGACGATTATGTAGTAGGATGATTATTTCTCCTGTGAGGCCTAGATGATGTGTTCTACATGGCGATTATGTAGCAGGATGATTATTTCTCCTGTGAGGACGGGATTGATTAAGTTCTCCTGTCAAGGCATCCTATCCATGCAGTCTGGGACTCATGGGAAGTACCTCTCATCTTATAAATGAGCAGGGAAATAAAGTTAGGGACCATAGTAGTACCGATGGACGAATCGTTGTATCTACCATACTCCCTACAATAGGATGACCTTCATTGATTTGGGATCAATGATACTGGTCTTGGACCAGTGGTAGGAGTTGTACCCCCTATGACACTGACTTCGGGTCGGTTGAGACTGGTCTGGGACCAGTGGTACATAATTTGAGACTGGCTTCGAGTCAGTGAAGGATTGGTTTGGGACAAGTGGTAGGAGTGGTACCTACTATGACACTAACTTTGGGTCGGTTGAGACTGGTTTGGGACGAGTGGTGTGCACTCTAAGACTGACTTCAAGTCAGTGGAGGATGATACTAGTCTAGGACCGGTGGTAGGAGTTGTACTCACTATGACACTGACTTTGGGTTGGTTGAGACTGGTCTAGGACCAGTGGTACATACTTTGAGACTGACTTTGAGTTAGTATGATGCATCCTCGATCATTTCTTCTTCTTCATAATTCAGAAAAAAGCAGAGTAGAAAAGAACAAAGCAGAGTAGAACAAAATAGAGAAAAACAGTAAAGATTAGTACAGGGTAGAATAATACAAAGTAGAATAGGTAGAATAGAGAAAATTAGGGCAAGGGTCAAGTTGTATAGGGCAGTGCATTTGATGGATGAATAGTAGCAATCGACAGACAGATTGCAGATGGAGTTCTCTCTAGCTGAGAGGGAGTGTTAAAATTGGTAACTAGGGCCAAACTCCATGTGGGTCATCTTATTCATGGTTGATAATATTTTTATTAGACTCCTCTCATCGAGAGGTGTAGGATTGATATAAAGATCATTCGATTCTGATAAGTATTTATGGAGATATGAGTTTATTTTGATTATGGAATTATTATCAAGCCTACCAACAACTCATGTAGGCTCAGAAGCCTAATAGTCACACCTATTCAATTATCATCAGATGTGTATAAATACAGGAGGACTTTTCCTCATTTGGACTCACTCAACTCATCACATCCCTCTCTCTCTCCAGCGAAGTAAAGAGGCTCTTCTCTCCTGCGCAGTTGGTGACTCTTCTCTCACACATGTGGAAGGAAGCTGCTAAACCTAAAGCTGCAACTGCAGATCCAAAGTTTGACCAGCGTTGGCCATCAGATCTCTTCCTCTGAATTGCGTTGTAGGTCCATCTGGACCTCCTCTGAAGGCTACATTTTTTGGTGGTGGAATCAAGCTGATCCGACGATTGGTTTTCGAGGTATTGACTGCCCTAGTTTTGATGATGAAGCCGCTAATGTTGATGTTACTAATCTAGGGTTTGCTACTATTGATATAAATTAGATTTATTTGTACTATTTCTCTCTGCTAAATTATTGAATATAAAAGAAGATTTTATCAAAGGGTTTCCCCACATTGTGGGGTTTGTCCCTGGCTAGCCGCCCCATCTTGTGTCTCTTGTCTTGGCTTGTTTTCTGTTGATCGTTTGATGTTCTATCTACACTTTACTTACACACATGTGATTGCTAATCTGTGAATAATAATAATAAAGAGAAGTAAATTACTCTAAGCATAGAACATACCATAAATTAACAGCTTCACAAATCATCTTGGCACGCTCGCTTGAAGAAACATAAAGATTTCCTAGGTGGCATAACAAGGCATCCTAGAGGTGAAAATATAGAACATGCTAACCCTCCAAGAGTGTCTGGTAGGTGTGGCCGAATTCTGGGTCGCGTTTGTAGATAAGTAGCTAAGCAAAAGTATCGTGCCCACAAGAGTTTATCACGGTGGTTGACACCATGATTGGTAGTTTACTGAGGCAATCTGCAACATTATTGGTGCTACCCTTCTTATACTTGATATTCAAATGGAACTGTTGCAGGTATGTGGACCACTTCTGATGGCGATCATTTCGCAACTTCCCTTGGGTCTGTATGAACTATAGGGTTTGATGGTCTGTGTGGATGACTGTTTCCTTCCCCAAAATGTAATGCTTCCATTGTCAGCAGGCCTACACAATGGAATACATCTCTTTGTCATAAGTGGGATACTTCCGAACTGTTTCTAAAAGTGTCTCACTGTGATATGCCACTGGATGCTCGTGTTGAGTAAAGACTGCCACAATAGCATAGTCAGAGTCATCTGTCTCAATTTCAATGGTTGTTACAAGTCTGGTAATGCGAGCACTAGTGCTAAGCAGAGGCAATGTTTCAACTCTGTGAATTCCTTTTGTTGAGATTCAGACCAAAAGAATTTTTCTTTCACTCCTCCCTTGGTGACTTGAATCAAGGGCCAAGTGATATGAGAAAATACCAACACGAACCTATGGTAGAAGTTGGCAAGACACAGAAAGCTACGAAGCTCCATCAGAGTGGTTGGAGATAGCCAATCCCGAATGACTTAGATCTTGGATGGATCCACGTGCACTCCTTGTTCATCAATAATGTATCCCAGATACTAAACTTGGGTCATGCCAAAAGTTCATTTCTCCAAATTGGTGCATAACTTGTGTTGCCGTAGTGTTTGGAGAACCTGTCAGATGTGGTGGAGGTGCTCTTCCCAACTCTGGCTAAAGATCAGGATGTCATCCAAGTATACCACTACAAATGAGTTGGTGAATGGTCACAAGATGTCATCCATTAGCCTCATGAAGGCCGTAGGAGCATTTGTCAACCTGAAAGGTGTAACCAACCATTCAAAAGGGCCCTCCTTGGCTTTGAACGCAATCTTCCACACATCGGAGGGTTTGATTGGTACCTGTTAATATCCTAACTTCAAATCGATCTTGTTGAAATATTTTTCCCCCTTTAGTTGGTCCAAAAGGCCATAAATCTATGGGATCAGGTACCTATTCCAGACAACGATCTTGTTCATTACCTAATAGTCAATACAAAGTCTCCAAGTCCCATCCTTCTCCTGTACCAACATGATCGGGCTCCCACAGGGCGATGAACTCAGTCAGATGTGACCTTTCAGTAGCAGCTCTTGAATCTACCTCTCAATTTCATCATTCTCGAAAATGGAGAGCCGATAGATTGGTCCATTGGGCAGTGGCACACCCGGAGTCAAATCGATGGAGTGTGTTATCACCTAGATTAACCTCAGGTTGAAGGGAAGGCAATTATAGGGTAACCACAAACCAAGCTCAGCCTAGTAGCTAGCCCTACTAGGTCAGGAGAGGGCTCTCTTCATAAGGATCTTAGTCTAGATGACTGGATCAGGTAAAGGATTTTAGGCTAGGCATAGTAGCTCAAAGTTTTTGATTGAATTTTATTGGTGATTTGCCAGATCAGGAGGAGCTGGGTAGTTTAGGTATGGGAAATTACGTCAGAAATGCAGGGTGTTCTATGGGGCAAGGTAGGCATAAGCTTTAGCACTTTAGGCTTGATGATCTAAGGTGTTTAAGACTGATGAGGAGCTAAGAAGGGCATGTGACAATCATGGATCCTTCTTAAACATTAGAAAACATGAAATGTTGACTGATTTCCCAAGGTAGAGCACTGATATAATGGATTCTACCTATCAAACTTGAAAACATTCAACTAGAAACAATGAAATGAAATGATGGCATACATAAAACATGTAAACAAATGATCACAAAAGTAGAAACTGTACTAAAACTCCATACCATAGGGATCCCATAAAAATAGCTACAAATCTTATTAATCTCCTTGCCAAACTGCTTACAATGATGTACAATCAAGCTCTAAGCATCCAACTAAGTCCAACCCACACAATGACTGAGAAAATACATAATATAGGCTTCAAAAAAACAAATCCTAGCCTTAGGGGTCGAATCCATGAGAGGAGGAATCAGTTGCACAAAAAGTTGAGCTAACAATTGAAGACTAGGATGCTGAAACTGAAACATTCCTAGTATGAAGCAAACTGATTCATTCATCTCATTTAAGCTTTTCATCTAATGTATCTACCCTAGGTAACATGAATACACTTTAATTACATCATGATTTTACATTAGAGCAGTGAAAAGATCAAAATTCCACAGGTGAAAATTAATTTGTGAAAGAAACAGTGAAAAAATAGGCAGCCTGTCAAGTGCGCAGTGCCAGTGTCAAATGTGCAGCGCCTGAAGGAAGTGCGCAACGCCAACTTCAAGATGATTTTTGACTGCCTTCCTGATCTCCAAATTTGGCTCATGATAGCTCATTGGAAATCTTATCTTGTCTAGTTTCCAAAACTTCCCTTAGTTTCCAATTTGAGCTTGATTTTCCCTTCCAAAACTACAATCTCCCAAGACTGCTCAAATGCGCAACGCCAGGCTCAAAAAATAGGTAGAAACATGAATTTTAGGTGGTTTTTTGGCCTTTTCACCTAGTAAATTTGACTTTCACACCTGGAAACATGGTTTTTCTGAATGTACATGGCCTTCTAAATCCAATGGTGGTGGCCATTTCTCCAAAAAGTGCCTTAAAAATGTGCACAGTACCCTAGGCGCTGCGCGTTTGACCAGTGGACTGATAGAATAAATGCCTGAAAATGATAGGAATAGCTAGAAAACAAAAACTAAGTAAAGGCTCCTCAAAAATGGTTGTGATGGCTGATGTTGATGGTTACTAAGCTTGAAGTGAAGCCTCCACCAATAGGTCAAGCTTGTCCTTCTCTTCTTGATGAGCTAAGGCTTCAATTCTTGCTTGAGCCCTTTTGAGCTTGGCTCTAGCAATTTTGTCCCTCATGGCATAGTATTTGGCCATTTTTCTTTGAACTTCTTTGTTTCTATTGGTTTTAGCTAACAGGTCCTCAAGATGATTGTTAGCCCTCTCAAGAAAATATTTCGTGTTCTCATTCATCTTTATGCCAAATTGTTCCTTTAAGGTGAGTTGGCTGGCAAGTTGAGCTTCCTTTTCTCTTTCAAGCTTCAAAGCTCACTTTAGGCCTCTAGTCCTAGGCCTCCTCCTAGGAATTTCTTCCTCCATGAGCTCACCATAGTCACCATAGGCTTCCTCAAGTTGGACTTTGGTCTTTGCAGCTTCCCTTTTAGCTTTGATGAGCTGAACTTCCATATGCTCATGCTTTGTCTCCATTTGCCTATTTTCCTGTTCATAATAAGATATAATGTATTTTTCTCTTTGTAGATTCACCTGGAACTTATCTATCAATTCTTCTTGCTCTTTGAAGATCATTATGGTGTTTTTCTTTTCATCTTCCTCATCTAGGTCCACTAAGTCAAAATCTTGCTCAATTTCATGGGGGTCTTCTTCCTGTTTTTGCATTTCTGTTTCAACCATTTTTTCCTTTCCTTTCTATACCTACTTTGTTGATGAAGAGATCAAGGCCCCTCCCACAATCTTTGGGGCAAACACTTGCCTATTTCCTCTCTAATAAGTGTGCACCAAAGTACCTAAATTAGCCCTTCCTGGCTTGCTACTTTGACCCTGATCACTTTGTCCTTTTCCACTATCCCCTTTTCTGTTAGATGAAAGAACAGGTTCATGGAGTGGTGATAATGGAGGTGAGGGTGAATGTGATGATGATGGCATGTTTTGAACATTCTGAGTGGAAGCATGAGTGAAAATGGGGTTGGCTATAAATGTACTCCATGCAATGTTAAGTTCTTTAAGGTGATAAAGAACTATGATCTTTATGAGGGCATGATGGAATAGGCTTTTCATTTGATCTTTGTGTTCTCTCTTTTGGGCAATGTAAGCCATTTTCTCCACACTCCTGAAAATATAGTAGGGTATATTGAGCATTTTAACCCTAGTGAAATGCATGAGTAACCTGATATGGTAGGAGTAGACCCTAGAAAATCTTCCCTCACATGAAAAATACTTCATTATAATCTTCATCATAGGTGCATATCTATCAAGGAGGTATGAGAAAGGAAAATAGCCCTTTCTTTCATGTTTGTATCTAGGTTTGATGTATGGTTCATAGAAATGTGCTTCTATTTCACCCTACTTGAACCATTTTCCCCAACTTCTGGAATCCCAGTGGCAACTGATATGGTGGCAGCAGACAATGTGAAGGTTATGCCTGCAAGAGTGACTTGATTATCTTGAATCCTCATTATGAAAAACCTAGTCAACTTAGGGTGGTACTGGAATTCTTGGACCTGTTCACAAAACTCAAAACACCCTAACCATTTGAAGGATGTCACTGTCATGGGAGAGGCTAGAAGCTCTTTGAGATCTGTGGGCTAAAATCTGTGAATATTCCCTCCTTTATGTGGTCTTCTTTGCTCTATGTTTCCCTCTCTGTCTGATCCCTCTTCTTCACTGTGTGGTCTGTATTCCTCATCAGCCATGGTGTTTTTGAAATGAAACCTTAGGTAGATGGTGATGAGCCCCAAAAATGGACAAATATTTGGGCTCATCCAACCTCCTAATTTGACTTAATCCACCATTCTCATTTGTTTATTGCATGTTTTTCATTATATATGTGTTAATAGTGTGAATTTGGTTAGTCATTATGCCAACAAGTCTAATGGGTGCTTTGTGTAACCTTTTTGGTCAACTTGGAGACAAAATGGAAGGTCTTAATGAGCACTTGGTAGCCAAATTCGTGGGAGAACAAGCTAGAGGATTTGTAGGAAGGTGTCCCCCTCATTTATGGGCCCTTACCTCGAATTCTCCACCATCAGCTCGGAGTTTAAGGGCCACCGAATCAATCAGCTCAAGGGCAGCCAAGCAAGTCAAGTAGGACTGCTGTTAACTACAAGTCTTGGGCAGCCAAGCCCCTAACTTTTAGGAGGACTGTTGGGTCCTCAAATTGTATAAATGAGAAGGCTTGGGGCCTCATTTTGGTTAGCTAGTTGGTAGTCATTTTTGTAGCTAGTAGTTAGTCAATTTGGTTTTTGTTTTTGTAAGCCAGTTTTGGCATGACATTCGACTTTTGATTATGAATAAAGGCAAGCAGATTTGGATCTAATTCTGAGTTTTTAAGGGAGCTATAGCTCTCAGGTTAGGGCCCAACCTGAGAGCAATAGACCTCCTCTTCCTTGTACTGTTATTTCCTTTTCCTTTTAGCACTTCATTCCTCTGTTTTGACATGCATTTAGAAATTACAGTCTGCTGATTTGATTTCTGTTATGTGATTGAAGTAGAATTAGTTTATGGTTCAAGTGTTTTTGCTTAGATTAGAGTAGATCCACCTATGCATTCTGATCTTGGACAGTACTTCTTTATTCCACTTCCATGCATGATTTTCCTCTGAAGTTTATACTGCTGTTCGTTGACTTAATCACGCAGTTAGAATAAGTTGATGGAATTCTCGGTTTTGTGCAGGACATAGCAGATTTGTTTCCTTTACACTGCATTGCATCACGCTGTCATCTTCCTCCACTTCTCAACCATGCCTAAGCCACCTGCTGAAACCTCTGTTTAGCTCATTTTCCCTCCAACACCTCTACTGTTCACGTAGCTCCATCTTGTTGACTTTTCATTGCTTCCAACCTTCCATCCACCACCCAACTGCATGCACTCTTTCTCCACTTTAGTTCTCTGTTCCTAAGCCACCAACAGCCTCATTCCCATCCTACCTATTCACCCATACACTTCCTCCACTCCTTCATCACCCAAAACTCCAACCACAGACCATCCTGTAGAAGTTAACAGACTTCCTATAGAAATCCCAGAGTTTCCTGTAGAATCCCCTGCAGACATCCTGTAGAAGCCTGCAAACTCGGTTGCCGAGCACCTGAACATTGTGGACTTCTATGGACTGATGCTAGGGATCCTCTGGGACCTCTCCTAGCCCTCCTGACCTTTCCCAAGCTTTCTCTCCCTTCGCACCACCTCTGCACAGCCAAACCCTAATAAGAAACAAAATCATAATCACTCCATCCACTTAAGAAAAAATACAAAAACATGTTCTTTTCAATGAAAGTAGTTTAAGTTCATGCATTTCACATCATTAGAAGTAATGGCATCATTTCCAGACACTTGCACTTCACCCATTGCATCCTAGAGGTTAAGCTAGTCAGATTAGGGTTTACTAGGGTTTCCATGTTTTGGTTGGCTTTCAGTTCATTTTTGCAAAATAGATTAGTTTCCTCTGAGATAGCCTTCGTCCATCATTTAGCAAGCTTCTTCTGAGAGCATATAGAAGTTGGCTTGAGCCCTAGCGGACTTGTGCCAACTGACCAAGTGATAGCTGTGACAAGAGCTAGTACTTGTGCATAGAGCACCGTCGCTTCCAAGTTTGTACGAACTACCGGGTTGATAAAATTAGAGATAGGAAGCTCCAGGAGTTGTAGCATTATTGCTATAATACTGGAGCCCACCATCTTTTTAGCGCCGTTGCTGGGGAAGCGGCAGAGTATTGGTGATTGTTGCTATTCTTCTATTTTCTACTACAACTTTCTGCTAAGTAGTTTATTTCATTTCCATTATGCAATTTCGTTTTTGCAAAAGTAGATTAGAATTTCCCGCTTTCATAGATTAGCATTTCAATTCCGCAATTTCATTTCTGCAAGCGTAGATTAGCATTTCAATTCCGCAATTTCATTTCTGCAAGCGTAGATTAGCATTTCAATTTCGCAAGCGTAGCCTAGCATTTCATTCCTACAATTTCATTTGAGCAAAATAGATTAGTCCTTTCCTGCTTTCATTTCAATTCCGCATCTTCGTTTCATTTCATGCTTTGTAGGAGTAGAGATAAGTTAGAAAAATGATTGCACAACACCCCCACTGCTTCACACAGCCAACGTTCTTCTTCGATGGCTGTGATGAAAGAACCCCTGGGTGGACATCAAGACATATCTAAAGAACCTCTAGGGGAGAAGAAGAAGAAACATTCCTCTGAAGCAAATGGCTACAAGCAGAAATGTTGGGAGCAGTCCCTTGTCCAAAGATGAATTTGCAAATCAGATCGAAGATTTCAAGAGTGATATGAGGCAGTTTCTTGCCATGCAACTGGATACCTTGCGGATCCAAAAGAAGCAAGAAGAAGCCAAGAGGGCTTTGGCCATTTTCTGTCCTAGGTGCACTAGAAAGCATCCTAGGAACGAATGTCCAATGCACCCTCTAGAAGTGTGTTTCATCTGTGAAGAATACCATCCTACAGATCAGTGCCCTTCCTTGCCCAGAATCAAAGCTACATATCAAAGAGCCAAGGGAGCCACTGAATCACTCTGTTATATGAACCAAAGGAGGCCACATGGACCCATACCCTACCAGTAGGAACTACAAGGGACACCCGAGACCTATTATGACCCTTACCAAGCCACCTTCATGCCTTCTTGGGGTCCCCCTGCTCATCCTTCCTGGTTCACACCTCCTCCTTATTCCTTCACAGATCCATATTATGCCCAACTAGCTGCTCATTCGTTTCACTCTTATGCTCAGCCACAGCCTCAGTGGAATGCACCTTATCAGGAGTGGAGGCCCCAGTACAACTCTCATCCCGCTCATTTTCCTCCACCACCTGCTCATCCACAACCATCGCCTCCTCCTCCACCAAGGCAACCCCAAATGCCTACCCAACCACAATGCCATCCATCTCCATCTCAATTTCACACCTCCACTCAGCTACCCGTACCTCCATTTCCAAAACCATGCAATGGAGTAACTCAACCCAATTGCAAAGCTGAGGCACAACATGTGCAAATGACTCCTTTTGAGCTCAATGATGTTCACCAAAGCTCAGGAAGAGTGTTGCAAAAGAGAGAATCTATTGACAACATTGAAGGACCAAAAGCAAAAGAAGATTCCAAAGAGGAGATCAAAGAACCATGGGCTGCACTTAACGAAGAGAAGAGATCAGAATCAGAGATCGAGAGAGTTCCTTCATGGTTACCATCAGATCTTCCATGTATTCAAGAGAAAGATCAGCAAAAAGAGGAAGATGAGAAAGTCATGTTAGAAGGTGACATGAAGAATGATCCAGATCAGCAAAAGAACCAAGGATATCAAAGCTATATTGAGATATGGTTTCAGAAGGTCACTAAGTTGCAGCAGTACTTTCTTCCTCAGTTTTGTTTGATCCCTTCAATGCCAGATCATTTGGTCTCTGAGATCTGGATACTTGTCCAAGCATGCATTTCGAGCCTTCACATCATTTTTTCTCTAATCTCGATGTGCACATGGCTCCATTGGAAGTATTCTTATACTTGAAAATGATTTTGTTTTTCAAGTAGGGTAGGGTAGAAAAAATGAAAAAAATAAAGAAATGAAAAAATGAAAATAAGAGAAAAATAAAAATCTAAGGTGAAAACCCCCTCGGAGGCGCCTTAGATTGGCTCATTGATTGAAAACCTCCATGAGGCGGTCAATGGGTTGGAAAGAAAAGAAAATAAAAGGGAATAAGATCCCTGGGTGAAAACCTTCCTTGGAGGCGCCCAGGGCAGGCAATTAGGGTGAAAACCTCCATGAGGCACCCTAGTTGTTTTTCAAAAACAAAAAGAGAAAAAGAAAAAAGAAAAAATAAAACTAATTTCCATTGGCTAATTGCAGGTTGCAAGAAGGACATTGTAGGTCAGGTGGATCACTCAAAACAAAGACAAAGGAGTTTTTGTGCCTTCTACAGGAAGTTTCGTATCTTCTACAGGAAGCTTACAAAAAAGCCAAATTGATCTCCAAGGAGGACCTGAAGGCTTGGAATATGTCCATGAGGCCTACCCACATCCATGTTTCCATTCCTCACCCCTTTTCCATCATTTTTTTCATGTCATTATGCTTCTGTCCTCAAAACTGTGTCTTCTACAGGAAGCTCTGTGTTTCTACAGGAAACATCCTGTAGAACCTTTGGACGAGCCAAATCCAATTTCAAAAGTGAATCTAATGGTGGGAATCTGTTGATTAGGCCTACAAGCACTTGTGTGTCCATCCCTTGCCTTTCTCCATCATTTTTCCACCTCTTTGTGCTTCTCATTGTGCTTCTACAGGAACTTCCTGTAGAAATTGTGGGAAACTAGGCATGCATTTCAAAAAGTGGTTTGGCGAGCATGGTAGCTTCCTCAAAGGTTCAGAAGCCCTCATTCCATCTTCCAACTCCTCCTCCATCATCTCCATACCTGCATCACAGCCAAAATTCATTTTGTCATCCCATGCAACCAAAATGCAAGTGCCTTGAAGCAAAAACACATAGAGCAGAATTTGTTTTTGCCATAACTTGAAAACCATGCATCCATTTGACAAACCGTTTTATGGGGAATTGTACAAGGTTGATGACAACATGCCTGAGCAGTTTCATGCAATTCCGGTGCACGGTTTCCAAGAAATCAGCCTCCATCACCATCAGCCATTTTTGCATTTTCTCCATATCCGTGCATCTGTTTTAAAACCTGTTTCATGGGGAGATGCACATGGGTGATAGTAGCCTACCCAAGCAGTTTCAGCCGATTCTGATGCACGGTTTCCGAGAAATCGACCTCTGAAATCTTCAGCCATTTTCCATTTTTCTCGAAATCCGTGCATCCATTGATCACGAATTTGCTATGGGAGATGCATAATGATGATAGGAACATGCTAACCGAGTTTCAGATCAATCCGATCTACCGTTTGAGAGAAATGGCAAAAAGAAGTTCTGATTTTGTGACCATGCAACAGTAGCAGCTTGAACGGGCAGAGTTGAATGTGGAAACGATTGCATGCAGCTCAGATCTGGCCAGAGGACACCTACACAAGGAAAAGCAATCAAAAATCATTAGCCAAGCCTCATGCAATCAAAGAATCAGAGCATGCAGCAGCAAGAAGCTTCACAAGCAGCCATTTGGTTTCAGGTACGTGACTAAACTTGTTCCTCTGTTTTCATGAATGTAATTCGTAAACTGCATGAACAATGAGATGGTCGGGATTAAAGGAATCGGTGGCTAGCTAACTGACCACCATCATCCAGTTCTATAGCACTCGGTGGGTGAATGAGACACGTGTGCTCAGCCATCTCAAGAAGAAAATTGAAATCAGGTGGTGGTGACCGTTTAAACTGCAGCGTGATTGATGGATGTGATCACAAGTAGGGAACAGATAGTTAAACACTGCAATGGAGATCCAAAGTTTGCATGGGCCAACGCATGTATGTGCCACCTCACTCCAAAAATCACGCAGAATGAGCGCTCAGCTGTTAGTCAACTTGCACACAACTGGAAGTGTGGATTTTGTTGGTAATTTTTATCATCACAAGAGCAGTCGCCATCAAGATTGCTACAGAAAACTCTTATGCCATTGTAGCACTACAGTTTACATGGGGCCAACGTGCACTTCGCCAGCTCACCCTCCATCAGTGGAAGCTTCCATAAACAGCCAATTGAACGCAACCGTGAAATGCCCTCACCATCCGCTGATTAATTTGCACTTGCATTTGAAACCATAATAGTAGTTCTCTTGTGTGTGCACAGAATGTTCAACTGATTCTGCGTCAAATTCTCTTCCATAGTTCCTATTAAGAAATTCCTCTGTTGGAAGCGATAAACCATTGTAACACTCACCTATGCACATGTCCAATCTCTGTTTTGCAATTGTTACATGGTTGGTGTAAAAATTAGCTCTGCATTATGTCTGTGAGAGCTTAATTCTTGTTGATCAGTCGAGTTCTGGGGCAGCAGCAGTATTATAACCCGAGAATTGGTCAAAGGAGAGGTATACCCAGTGATGAAACTCTGTCCTGAGAACCAAGGAGAAAAGCACATCCGAATTCCCACCTTAACCAGAGAAAGCATGCCTGTGGTCAAAAGAACATATCCAGCCACCTTGTGTGACTGTGAGTTGCAGTCAAAAGCATGCATGGTGTTTGCAGGAACTACAGTTACCAATGGCTGCTGCACATGCATTGTTGTGAGCACTGGCATGTTTACAGAAATAGGTAAAATTCGGGCAAATTCAGGAAGCTTCAATGGAATGTCATGATCCCATGCTACTATACCAGAGGGATTGCCTGCTGCGATTACTACATGTTTGGCTCTTGGCACTCGTAAGATGGCACAAAAGAATGCTATTGTGCGTGAGTTACCAAGCATGGAGACTTTGGGTTGCACCACAGTGATTTGCTCTGATGAGACAGGTACTCTTACAGCCAATCAGATGTCTGTCAGTGAGTTTATAGCCACAGGGCAGTGCTGGTTCACTTAGAAAGTTTACTGTTGAAGGAACAACATATAATCCTGAGGATGGAAAAATACTGGATTGGCCTGCACATAATATGGGGGAAGATTTAGAAACTTTGGCAGAAGTTGTTGCAGTGATGCAGGGATATCTTGTCAAGGTCACCAGTTCCATGCTACAGGTATTCCCATTGAGGCAGCTTTGAAGGTATTGGGTAAAAAAAAATGGGAGTCCAGACCCAATGGCAGGTGATGCAAGTGCCATTCCCAATAGTGGCACAGTGAAATTGGGCAGTTATGATTGGTGGATACAAAGATCAAAGAGGCTGGCTTTATTGGAGTTTGATTGTGATCGAAAATCCATGGGTGTTATTGTCGCGGAACCAATGGGACAAAATCGTCTGCTAGTAAAAGGCGCCATGGAAAACTTGCTTGAAAGGATTGCTTCTCAACAACTTGCAGATGGATCAGTTGTATTACTCTTGAGGAAGTTTCATCAAATGAGCTCCAGGCTTTGTGTTGTTTGGGACTTTCTACAGGAAGTTAGCAGACTGTTTCTACAGGAAGACAGAGGACTGTTTCTACAGGAAACCAGCGAACTGTTTCTACAGGAAGTTTGAAAAGAGGGAAGCCAAAGGAGAAATCGGCCGAGATGCTAGCCAAGGAAGCCACCAGGGCCATCAAAGATGAGGAGAGAGATTTGGTTGCTCAGAGGATGAGCAACACTTTCAGTAGGGGGGTGATGATGAGCCCCAAAAAAGGACAAATATTTGGGCTCATCCAACCTCCTAATTTGACTTAATCCACCATTCTCATTTGTTTATTGCATATTTTTCATTATATTTGTGTTAATAGAGTGAATTTGGTTAGTCATTATGCCAACAAGTCTAATGGGTGCTTTGTGTAGCCTTTTTGGTCAACTTGGAGACAAAATGGAAGGTCTTAATGAGCACTTGGCAGCCAAATTCGTGGGAGAACAAGCTAGAGGATTTGTAGGAAGGTGTCCCCCTCATTTATGGGCCCTTACCTCGAATTCTCCACCATCAGCTCGGAGTTCAAGGGCCACCGAATCAATCAGCTCAAGGGCAGCCAAGCAAGTCAAGTAGGACTGCTGTTAACTACAAGTCTTGGGCAGCCAAGCCCCTAACTTTTAGGAGGACTGTTGGGTCCTCAAATTGTATAAATGAGAAGGCTTGGGGCCTCATTTTGGTTAGCTAGTTGGTAGTCATTTTTGTAGCTAGTAGTTAGTCAATTTGGTTTTTGTTTTTGTAAGCCAGTTTTGGCATGACATTCGACTTTTGATTATGAATAAAGGCAAGCAGATTTGGATCTAATTCTGAGTTTTTAAGGGAGCTGTAGCTCTCAGGTTAGGGCCCAACCTGAGAGCAATAGACCTCCTCTTCCTTGTACTGTTATTTCCTTTTCCTTTTAGCACTTCATTCCTCTGTTTTGACATGCATTTAGAAATTACAGTCTGCTGATTTGATTTCTGTTATGTGATTGAAGTAGAATTAGTTTATGGTTCAAGTGTTTTTGCTTAGATTATAGTAGATCCACCTATGCATTCTGATCTTGGACAGTACTTCTTTATTCCACTTCCATGCATGATTTTCCTCTGAAGTTTATACTGCTGTTCGTTGACTTAATCACGCAGTTAGAATAAGTTGATGGAATTCTCGGTTTTGTGCAGGGCATAGCAGATTTGTTTCCTTTACACTGCATTGCATCACGCTGTCATCTTCCTCCACTTCTCAACCATGCCTAAGCCACCTGCTGAAACCTCTGTTCAACTCATTTTCCCTCCAACACCTCTACTGTTCACGTAGCTCCATCTTGTTGACTTTTCATTGCTTCCAACCTTCCATCCACCACCCAACTGCATGCACTCTTTCTCCACTTTAGTTCTCTGTTCCTAAGCCACCACCAGCCTCATTCCCATCCTACCTATTCACCCATACACTTCCTCCACTCCTTCATCACCCAAAACTCCAACCACAGACCATCCTGTAGAAGTTAGCAGACTTCCTGTAGAAATCCCTGAGTTTCCTGTAGAATCCCCTGCAGACATCCTGTAGAAGCCTGCAAACTCGGTTGCCGAGCACCTGAACGTTGTGGACTTCTATGGACTGATGCTAGGGATCCTCTGGGACCTCTCCTAGCCCTCCTGACCTTTCCCAAGCTTTCTCTCCCTTCGCACCACCTCTGCACAGCCAAACCCTAATAAGAAACAAAATCATAATCACTCCATCCACTTAAGCAAAAATACAAAAACATGTTCTTTTCAATGAAAGTAGTTTAAGTTCATGCATTTCACATCATTAGAAGTAATGGCATCATTTCCAGACACTTGCACTCCACCCATTGCATCCTAGAGGTTAAGCTAGTCAGATTAGGGTTTACTAGGGTTTCCATGTTTTGGTTGGCTTTCAGTTCATTTTTGCAAAATAGATTAGTTTCCTCTGAGATAGCCTTCGTCCATCATTTAGCAAGCTTCTTCTGAGAGCATATAGAAGTTGGCTTGAGCCCTAGCGGACTTGTGCCAGCTGACCAAGTGATAGCTGCGACAAGAGCTAGTACTTGTGCATACAGCACCGTCGCTTCCAAGTTTGTACGAACTACCGGGTTGATAAAATTAGAGATAGGAAGCTCCAGGAGTTGTAGCATTATTGCTACAATACTGGAGCCCACCAGATGGTATGGGAATGCAAGGGTGTAGGGAGGAAAAAAGGAAGGGAAGGGTAGATGAGAGTAAATGAGGGTCTGATGGGGTAGGGATAGAAACTTCTGAGGGAGAATATAGGGTGTAGATTAGGTGCTTTTTGGGGAAATGGGAAATTTTCTTGTAAAACTAGGGTTTAGGAGAAAGACTTAGGGTTTGGAGTGAGAGACTAACACCATGTGGTTTTCATTCTTCAAGCATGAAGGAAATAACCTTAATGAGAGGGAAATGGCAATACTTACTTGTTTTAGGGCCTAGGAGATATTGTGAAAGCTTGAAGAGTGAGGGTATGAAAAACTGGCCAAGTGCGCAATGCATGAAGGGAGTGCGCAGTGCCTGAAGGGAACGCGTAGTGCCTGAGGAGTGCACAGCGCCTGAAGAGAATGTGCAACGCCAGGAGGAAACATGCAGTGCCTTCACTGATTTTGACTTCAAATCACCCAAAACACTGCTCTGGTTTGCTCAATGTGTGGTAAGAGGTAAATGAAAAGATAATGAGTGCAAGAAGATATTTATAGGCCCTTGACTTTAATCTTTAGCTCCTCAAACTCATTTTTCTAATGTTTTTTTCCTTTTATCACTTTCACCTTTTAAACTCTGTTTTAATGCTTTTTCTTCTTTGTGTTTTTGCAGGTGGACAAATGCTCAACTTAACTTGATTTTTGCAGTGTTGGTGTGTCTTGCAGGAAGGAGAAATATTCTGATACAATTGAGATCCATTATTACATATAGGAACTTAAAATTACATATGAAATACAAATAAACTAAAATACTTTGTTTTCACCTCAAAAACATGTTTTTGAGGTGAAAATTACATTAGGTTAAAAGATAATAATTTCAGTAGCTACAACTTTCAAGCCATCATGCTTGATTTATTGATCATCCTCATACCTAATGAAATGAACTGCAGATTAATTATGAAACCTTGACTGAAGACAATCTGAAGTAGGATCAGCAAGTATAGTCTATGAGGGAAAGATTTTTTGAAGAGAAAACAACCATCAGTGGATCAGTATATCATGACCTAATGGAATGATGAAAAATTTTCAGTATGGGACTCCTAAAATGCATATGCAAAGAGTGAATTTTGATCCCTGATGGAAGTATGCAGATACTGACACTAAAAGAGTGCTTGACTTGACAGTACAGAGGAACCCCTGCGAGGGAGGTGAAGATGTCCTCATACTCCTCCAAGACGTTATCCATCTGTAGTTGTCGTGCAGAGGGGCCCTGTCTAGAGGTCATGGCCACCATCTTCTTCTTTCCTTGAGGGCGTATCATCAGGAAAATAAGTTTCTCAGTTTTGGAAATGAGCTTACTGCATTGCTTTGCAGTAACCAAAGAGATGGAAGTATGCGGTGCTACCTTTGATATCCTGTACAACTTATTTCCCAAAGTAACAATAACAACATGAGGCCTTGATTCATACACAACATGTCGCTTCCACAAGTATGGTTAGCCTAATAATACATCATAAACATCAAGGGGAGCAACGTCACACAATATCTCATATGTGAAGGGCTTGATGTTGTATGGAAGGCGACACTGTTGGCTCACGCGACGATTCCATCCTTGGTGAAGCCACCCGATGGTGTATGGGTATGGATGTGCTATGGTCGGTAAGCCTAGCCGCTTCACGACCTCTACTAAAATGAGGTTCTTTTGACTCCCACTATCGACAATGAACTGTAGCGGGGAGTCCTTTACCCATATATGGGAGTGGAAGAGGCGCTCCTCCTCCTCTGGATCTTTGGGTTCCTCCTTTTGGATCTTCGTGGTGACAATAATGGTGTTGGGCTCCACATCGATAATTTGCTTCCCTTTTTCATTCCCCTTGTCAGGTTCTGACTCAAATTCAGAACATGCATCTGATTCTGAAACCTTTACTTTGGCCACCAGTGACTACTTGGCCCGACACTCACTTATGTTGTGAGTGGATCTCTTATGGAACTCACACCACTTTCCCATGTCCTTTTTCGACTTCACGATGGTATTCTTTTCTTGTGGCTTTGGCGGGTTTTCTTGGGCTGCCCCACCTTGGCTTTGTCCTTTGTTCTGTGGTTTTGGGTCACCTTTCCCTTGCTTCAAATTTGTAGATCCAAAGTCTCTCTTCTTCTATTTAAACTTTTGCTCGATCTTGACAGCATATTGGTACGCTGTGACAAGTGAGGAGATGTTCAAGAATTTTATTTTGTCCTGGATGTACCTATGTAGGCAGCTGTAGTATTTGAGTACCAAATACTGCTCTAAATCCTTGATACCCAACTTTGTGTGAAGGGTATAGAAAATATTGGTAAACTCCAGCACGTCTTGGTCCCTTCCCTGCCACAACATGGCCCACTTTATGTATTGATCCTCATAGCTTCCAACAGGGTAGTACTGATCCTTGATGACAGCCTGAAATGAATTCCAAGTGGGTATGGCTGCAAACAATGAGGCCGTACTTTCATCCTTCTTCTTGCAGTAGGTTTCTCACCAGTCCTTGACGTGGGGGGAAACTTTGAGAAGAGAGAAAGTAATCTTTTCCCGGTCAGAAAAATCATGAGTAGAAAAATACCCTTCTAGAAGATTTAACCATTTATCTATGATGCTTGCATCTATTTGACCCTCAAATATAGGAATGTCAAAGTTAACTTGTACCTTAAAGGGTGTGGCGCTTCCAAAGTAGCTATTGGAAGTAGATGTGTTGCCCCTGGGTAGCCGCTAAAGGATTTGGGCAAAGTTATCCATCATCACGTTCCTCTGTCGCTCAAGGGCCTCTTTGAGCAAGATTTTGGTAGGATATCCTACCCCATCATCTTTCTTTTCATCCGCCATGGGAGGCCATCGGGATTTATGAGGCTAGAATTGTAAAGGTTCGACCAGTTCAAGCCATAACTCCTTATATCCTGACCTCATTGGGGACATGCAAAGAAAGACATAGAAAGAGAAGACACCTCTGATACCACTGATCCAAATTTAAACATGAACGCAAAAAATTATAGATATAATCATACATAGAGAGATGTAGTAGAAATAATACTTCATTTCATTACTATAAAATATTGAAATATGCTTACAAACAGAAATGGAAATAAACTAGATAGGGCAAAGGTAGCTTATCTCTGAGAAGAGATGTGGCTGCTACATGCCTCTGAACTATCATACAATGAGGCTTGAAGGCCTATTTATTGTTGAGAAACAATGGAAAACCCTAAACATCCAAAAACCTAACCCTAGGAGATGAAGCGCCAAACTATGGGCCCCGTTTTGGGTAAATTGGTACATCAACTTCCTAGGGTCGTAACTTTGGCATATGACCTCCGTTTGATGCACACAATACCTCATTAGAAAGATCTATCCAAGGACTACAACTTTGGGAAGAGAAACATTGGTCCATGGACCCATTTTTACACAGTAATTTGTCACTGTCTTCACTCCAGTCTTTCTACTGTGTCATGTGTCCAAGTCAAACATGCTCATATTAGACAAATGCTCTCGGATGTTGCCAAATGACCCACTTTTCCTAAGTTATCCGCCTCATCACGTCTGTGGGCTAAATATATGTGCTGAAGGGCACTCCTAAACAGTCTAGATGCGCTACCAGCGCGGAAGTACACCTGATTCCCGTGATGGTCCGATTTCATGTCCCAACGCGAGGTTGTTTATAATATTTGGCGATGATCTGACTAACTACATTATTCAATAGTGATGTCAGCACTATACATCAGTTAATGATGATCCAGATTGGGCAAATTTGTTCCAACAGTCAACCTTCCAAATGTCTCTAGACATGGTTTTTGGCATAGTTTGTATCGACCTCCTTTCTCTAGCGTATATGTTCCGTCATTTGTGCTACCTTCCTTGAAGATAAGCTGACTCTTCCACCTTTCATGGAGACTCCTTCTCCTATTTAAACTCTCACCATTGCTATGCATTGCTAGTTTTCTGATAGTTGGCTAGTTGGACAGTGCTGTGTGAGTTTGCTAGATAGTTGGTGTGAGTGTGACAAGTGTGGGATTGTTGATAGCTTGTGGAAGGTTGTGAAGTGCCCTTAATCTTGTGTAAAACTTATGAGTGAGAGAGACTTGTATGTTGGGAGATCCATCTTCAAAGAGTGAATGCTTGAAGAACATGCTGGTTGGATCCCTCTGAGAAGGCTTTTGACGTCAAGACTTTGGTTGTAAGCTTACTCTTATTTCATTATTAATATAATCAATGATGTTTTCCTATGTCTTGTATGTAATTTACTTGATAGCTCATGACTTCTTGAATTTGTGAGTAAATAGATCATTTTTGTTTTCCAGTTATGTGCTTTGTTATATTTCCTTTGCATTGTTTCAGGTTGATCACTCGTTAAGGAGAAGGAAGCGGAAGCTCGAGCAACGCAACGGAACTCCATCAACCACCGGTTGAGGTAGGCCTCCAACTATGATTGTTTAAGGAAAGCTATTGTTGATCTGTCCTTGTTTGTGACTAGACCCACTCTAGGGCTAGAGGGGTTGCCTCTGTCCGCAGAGGGAACACTTTCCTGCATCACACCCATGTTTCTCCCAGTTTTCCCAAAAAAATGTCGTTTAGGGCCTAAAAATGACTCCAGAAGTTTAGGACCCAAAAAACTGCTAAAAATAGTAAATTGTGCTACAGTTAAGGAAACTGAAAAATTGAAAGAAACAATGTTGGGGGTCCAAGTGGAATTGGCGGGTGGCCACCAATATCCACCTGGATCAACAAAAATGTTGGGTTATGACTTTGAAATCATCTACAAAAAAGGGAAGAAAAATGTTGTTGCAAACACACTCTCAAGAAAGGATGAGGATGTGGAAGCATTTATTTGTGCCATTTCTATTATCCAACTGGATTGGATAACCAAAGAAAGGGATGAATGGGATAATGACGAAGAAGTGTGGGCACTCATTCAAAAGTTGCAACAAGATCCTAGTATGTTTGATACATTTAGCTGGAAAAATGATTCATTATTGTAAAAATATCACTAATACCTTTGTAAGAATTTCCATCTCAAATAAAATATTCATCTGGAATTGTACACCTCTCCCTTAGGAGGGCACTCAAGATTTTTGAAAACTTACCATAGGGTTATGAAGGTTTTTTTTTTTGGATGGCCTTAAACCTGATATTCAAAAGTTTGTGGCAGAATGTTTGGTTTGATAAAAAAAAATTGAGACAATTAATACCCCGAGTCTATTACAACCCTTATCCATTCCAAGTCAATGTTAGGAGGAGGTTAATGGATTTTATCACATATTTACCCAAGTCCAAAGGAAAGAGTGTCATCGTGGTGGTAGTTGATATACTTACTAAGTATGCACACTTTTGTGCATTATCTCATCCATTTAAAGCCAGTACAGTTGCTACTGCATTTATGGAAACAATTCAAAAGCTACATGGAAACCTAAATATTATTGTAAGCGACAAAGATCCCATTTTCACTGGAAATTTTTGGTTGGAATTATTTTCTTTTCTGGGAACCCAATTAGCTCATATCTCATCTTATCATCCTCAATCTGATGGGAAAACTAAGATAATGAAGTAATGTTTGGAAGGATATCTTCGTTGCTTTGTATCTGATAAATAGGCACAATGGGTCAAGTGGTTACCTCTGGATGAATGGTAGTATAACACTTCCTTCCATACTGCAACAAAATGACCCCATTTATGGTGCTTTATGGATATCATCCACTATCCATCACATCATATTTAAGAGAAAATTCTAAGGTTCAAGCAGTGGAAGATCACATTGAGCATCAACAACAAGTTCTCCAACTCTTAAAGGATAACCTGACTTTGGTGCATTATATAATGAAACAACATGCATCTCAACATCGTAATGAAATAAGTTTTGATGTAAGTGACTAGGTGTTATAGACATATTTGGGCACTTCAACCCCAATCTTATATATCGATAAACTAGGGCTATTTAACCCATAAAAGTGTTGTTTCATACCCTAAAGGATCATGGTCAATTGATTACATCATTCCTCAAAAGTTCCACCTGAAAAACCACTCAGAACTGGCCAAAACTAGACCATACTAACTGCTCCACTGTCAGGGTGCGATGTGTACTGGCTTCTACACTAGCCAGGTGTGATGCATACTAAAGAGGCTTTCTGTGGGGTGTGATGAGTGACGATGGACAAATGTCCGAGATAGTTTGCTAAGTGGATGCTTATGGAATCTTCTAGAAACTTCTCCTATGACACTTGCCTCTCTGAATTCGCCTAGGGATGAGTAAGAGATCCAAGAAATCTCCAAGTGGAACCAAGAACAACAAGTGGAATGAAACTAATCAAAAACCTAGAGATGACTCACACCCTTGCACACATCTATAAATGGATCCCTCATCTGAGAGATCTAGAGGCTAGAATTTTGTAATTTGCAAGGAAGTGCTGATAGTTTGTCTTTGAGAAAGAGCATTGTATTGTTGGGTGATCTTGCTTTTCATGAGGTGAAGAGGGCTTTGATGCTGGATCAGACAGCTGGGTTATAATTCTCCCTTCTATTTTAATAAAGTTCTTTGAGTTTTCCTCCATACAATCATGTATTTGTGAATGCCATTGTATGCTCAATGTATTTCTGATTCTGCATTGTTTATGATATAATAGATCAAGATGCTTTGATGGTGTTTTGTTACTTTGTTTCTACAGATATTCTCTAAGTGGGACAAGTAGGAGAGGAGTTGCAAGCTCTATCAAGGGAGAGAGAAATCAAGCAAGGAGTCAAGTGGAAGATCCAAGTTGGTTCCTTTGATTCTCTCTTATCTATCATACATAGAGGAAATCAAAAATTGCTTTGATTGTTTGTTTCTAGGATAGTTTCCAAACCTAGAGGGCTAGCAGATCGAAAAGACACTAGTTTTTCTGGAAACAAAATGGCGACTCCATTGGGGATCAAATAGGTGATTGTTTTTTATTGTTGTTTGCTTTATAAACTATAGACAGGGCCTGAAGTTAGCCAGATAGCCTTCGAACTGCTCTTGCTCTGCAAGTGCATGGTAGATGAATGCTGCTTCAGTCAATCTCTGGTTTAGTTTATGAACTGAACATCTGACTTACAAGCATTCTAGATGCCCTTGTGTTAGCTCAGTAACCTCCCAAGATCATTCCTCCATACTTTTCTCTTTACTGTCCATCATAGCTCAGCTTAAATCACTGAATCAGCTGCAATTTTGAGCCAAAACCCACCTCAATTGCGCTCCCTGGCCCATCACACTGTTTGTCACTGTCAACTAGTATGCATCACACTTTCTGAGTGTAGAAAGTGTGATTCATACCTGTTTCTGTAAAGCATAGGTGCAATGACTGATTGAGCTGATTTCCCTTCTTGAAATTTGGGGTTTTTTGTCTTTGTTTTCAGCTCTGTTTAGTTGTTTTTGTTGCTTATGAACAATACCTCATTGTTGAAGCCTGCTTACATTACATAGACCAGCCTCCATTGATTAGGATTAGTAAATTTTTTATGTATTTTTCCATCATTTACAATCCTTTGTCAAAAATTTGCTTAAATCGATCTATCGTTTTGGTACAAAAGTGTCGTAACTGTTGTTTTCTGTGAAAAAAGAGAAGTGTCGTTAAGTCTTCCTTCCCTAGATAGTCGATTGAACATTTTGTCATGTACTTGATTTGATTTGTTGATATTTGAAGTTTCAACAACATTTTATATTTGAAATTGAAAAATTTCGTTTAGTCTTCCTTTCATTTTGAAAAAAGAAATTGTCGAAATCTCACTTTGAGTAAAAATATTTCAGATCTGTGCTCTACTTAGTTTTCCTTTTTTGGCATTTTTTACATTAAAGGGAATGAAAAACAAATACATGCATTTGCATTTGCATTTAGACTATGTGTGAAAAATGATTTAGGAAAAGTGCATTTAGTGTGTGCTCTTTGCTCTTTGTTTGAACGAATCGTAATTTTCTTTCCTTAGTAGCTAGGATTTTCATTGCTAAAAATAAACAACGATTGTTTATCATTACAGATTGCATATTTAGGAGTTTTGCATCTACATCACATGGTGAACCATTGAAAGGAAAAATTTTAAGCAAGATCAACCCTAAAATAAATTTCAATGAACTTAACAATGCTTTGGAACCTAACGCAACACATCTGGAGGTCTAGGCTAGAGACGTGTTTCAGCGTCATAAAATCTAGTAACTATCGTTTTCATCAAAGGTTGGGTGATTCCTCCTCTTTGATAGGACAAGTGCTAGCATGGACTTGTGCTCCCTGTACCGTCGAGTATATATTGGGAGACCACAATAGGTTCATATCCTTTATCCATAGGAAGCCGTGTTTGCCGCACTATCGATCGCAATGCACTAAACACAGCATTCGGGAAGATTGACTACCGTACATAAGTCCTTGGTAATTTCTCTTTAATTTACCACCAAGGTGTATATTTCAGTTTTGTGATTTGTTTGGTAATCCCTTTATCTAGATTTCCATAGTAGTCACTTTCATTCCTTTTTGACTCCTTAAAAAAAAAAGGTCCATCTGAGCACTTGTCACTTCAGGCTCATTAAAAATCGAAGGGGACTAGAGTCATCTTTAGTTTTTTCTTGACTCTTAAAAATTGAAAAAGAAAAGTTTTCTCAAAGTGTCATTAAAATTTATTTAATTTGGAATAACATCATTTTCCCCTTAATTTTGAGTTGATCAAGTAATCCGCGATTGTGGAAGAAAGTCAATCAAAACCTCGTCATTCATGGAGACTAGCGATTCAACCATCTTTGACTTCGGAAAAAAAGCCATTCTAGGGAAAACGGTCTCATTTAACTGAGTCCAATTCACCTGATTTATTTGAAACTTGTGTTTCAACATCGTCAGAGGCTACAGTTACTCCGGTCATTTCTGGTACATCTGCCTTTAGAGAAGAAGTTATGTAGTTACAAGAGGACATTAGAACTGATCCTAGTGTAACGGTAGACAGTTTTATACCTAAAATAGCTCCAGCTAGAGCTAATCCAGAGACTGAAGTTCACTTATCTGAACATCTGGAAGTTGTTTTCTAGAATTCAGAAGGTGTCACCCCTCTAGTATCTGTCACTGCAGAAGTTATACCTTCTTCGATGCCAGAAATATTTTACAGACCTGACGGTCTGCTTCTTCCACTTGGGCTGATTGCTATAGAGGAGATAGTAGAGGATCTTCCATCCAATACCCCATTACATTTTGGAACTCGGATCCACTTATATCCTTCTACTCTTGAATTTAGTTCTTTTAATCATCCTTCATTGCAAGTGCCTGTCGAATCGCTAGGAAATCTTTTGGATACACTAAACATGTCTGAGAAACCATCTACATCTAGGACTGTGTCATCTAGTACAGCTACGACAGAGGTTCTTGCTGCCATTCCTACTATGTTTGCTAGTATACCATTTGTCCCAACTAGTTATCAATCACTAGCTGGAGTCCACTCAGGGGCTTTTTCGACGACATGGTCTGTTCCTATTTGTTCATCTGAAGTCCCATCTGGTATTTCTTATGTTGAAACTCAACAAATTGATCCTGCATGCCAGTATCAATTTGGGCAGACCAGTCTTCAAGGACCAATATATCCTTTGAGTACTGGACTACCACCATATGGAGGGCAGTATGATTTTTCATTGTTCCCTCCTGGAGAACAACCATATGAGAGTTTACAAAAAAATTCAGGTCAAACTGGAATTACATCCAGTGGTTGGGTACTAATATTGCCTCAACAACCAAGGGTTGTATATTCAATGCAACCAACACAGCCTGTGTCGAATATTCCCACTACACCTGCTATTGTGACTGTGTCGCAAGTACAAGCACTGCCTATTGTGTGTCAACCTCAAGTCTCTCAGGTTGCAATACAACAACCTCTTGTCTCTACGGCTCAATCAAAACCTTAGGTTAGTGCTTCCTTACCTAGAATGACTCAGTCTCAAACGGGTGTTATCACCCCACATCTTGGTCAATCTTCCAGTATTGGGCAATAACAAATGGTCTAGCAACCATGGCTAGTACAATACCAACAACCGCAAGTCTAGCAAACCTACCAAGGACCTAAGCAACAAGGCATTGTAGGTCATGAACAACCACATTTTCAAAACGGTTATCAACAACTGTACTGTACTAGTTATGTCCAACAACCTTATCAAATTTACTAGCATTAGATACATTATGCTAGTATGCAAAGACCTACTGTTCAGGCGATCCCATCCCATCCTGGGTATGCTTCACCAAATCTGAATCAATAGTTTCCTTTTGTAGCAACTCTAGAATTACCAAATTTGAACTGGCTGACAAATGATCCAATTTCTTATGCCCCTTGGTGGCTAGTGATTCCTCATAAAATTCCCTCCGATATTCCTAAATTCAATGGAAATCTAGGTGAAGATCCATCAAATCACGTAATGACTTTTCATTTGTGGTGCTCATCTAACACCCTAAATTATGATTCGATTAGACTTCGCCTTTTTCAGAGAATGCTCTCTGGTCCAGCAGTGAAATGGTATATTGAATTGCCTAGAGCTTCATTTGATAACTTCAGCGCCCTTGCCACTACTTTTCTAACCCACTTTCAGTTACCCATAAGGTACGAAACGGGAACAAAACTCCTTACCAACTTTAAATAGACAATAGCCACTCACATATCTGATCATATTCATGAGTGGCGATGTCGTTGTCGAATGGTAAAGATGTATGTTCTTGATCAGCTTCTAGTTGAGTGGTTTATTAAGTCCTTATTAACATCTATAACTGAGGACGTGGCAAAAGGAGGAGTTTTCACTGAAGAGAAAGTCATTTCTTGTGCCCAATATTTAGACTTGATCTATACATAGTCTGGCATACTCTATGACAAAATTCCTGGCACTCCTAGACCAGAATTTTCTATTCCTCCCCCTCCTAAATAGAACAGGGACTCTCATGTCAGTGATGGCGTGATTGGTACCTCAAGCATGCAAACCGCAAAGGCTCCATCAGGAAAAGCCCTTGTAGTTTCCAGTAAAAAAGAAAATGACAAACCTCTTGCCTCAGACATTAATTTTGTGTCATCTGATAAGGGCAAGAATCCAAAGAAACCAGGGGGCAAAAAGAAAGGGAAAAATAATAAGAAGAAATAGGAGAACTCAACTCCGGAAAAATCTTCTGAAAACCTTACTGGGCAAAAGAAACCTCGTTATCCATGTTACATATGTAACGACGAGCATTGGATGAAAGATTGTCCACATCGAGCTGAGGTTGTGAAATTTTTAAAGACTTCAACTACCTCAGCGGTGTTGACTGATCCACTTCCAAACCCAGAAACTAATCTGGTTGCTATTGATCATGCTTCAACATCCCAAGTGCTTATGCTATCTGTCTTAAAACAAAAAAAATGATGCTTTGATATCGACGAGGAACAAAGATTATGGGAATCCACCATCATTGAACAACAAGGCTACAGATCAACCTAGTAGTTCGACAACAACTTCACCTGAAGTTGTTCCGCCCATCATTATTGAATTAACTATAAAGCCACCAAAGGGAGTCTTACATAAGTCGACATTTAATCCTCATACTCAAGCAGCACAAAATTATAATATAGTAGAGGATCTGGCCCAATCGCCATCCGCTATGTCGACACTTGAGGTACTGCAGAATTGCCCCTCCCAAAAGCAGGCTTTGTTATCAGCAATAGGTGGGATTGATCTAGTGGATTCCAATCTTGTGGCCTTTAACCATAAAGGATACGAACCTCAGTTTTTGGCCCAACTCGCCTTCCTTATATAGGTAAAAGTCCTCAATAAAACTGTTCATTGAACAATCATTGATGAGGGGGCATCTACCTATATTATGTCAATGAGTTGCTGGAAAACTTTAGGTTCACCACCCTTGTCACAATAATCAATGAAATTAAAAGCATTTGATGGAAGAACATACATGCCATATGGGATTTTAAGTAACTTGCAAGTTGAACTGGGGGGCAAGAAAGTAGAAATTGAAGTTGAGGTCATTGATGGAAACCTTGACTACAATATCTTACTGGGAAGGCCCTGGATTTATGCCATGGCTGCCATTGTGTCTACATATTTTAGAAAGATTGCATTTCCTTTCCAAGGTGGAATTAAAATTGTTGACCAACTAACCTTTTTCCCCAACAGTTCACAAGCTACTGGAAGCATTCCATTGATCCATGGAAGTTCTCAATCACTTCAAAATGTCGGAGTAGCTCTCCTAGAAAACCCTTCCTTAATGGGTACTTTTGCCCTCCCACCTCCAACTGATCTGGCGGAAGTGGCCACAGTGGAAACCTGTCATATGATCTCTTCTACATTGTCTAAGATTAAGAAGAACTCTGACCATTTTGATTGTGTGGATCACCGTGAGGTGTTGCCCCCAAGCCCCATAGAATCTTTGTAGCAATCAATTTTCCGGGTCAGGGCAACAAACCCAAAACAACACTCAAAGAGTGTTTATATAGATAGGTCTTTAGAGTATGGTACCTCTTCTGATCCTTGGTCTCGTATACATTCTACAAACAAAGGAATCATTCAGTCGATGATGATAGGAGAGACGCCGTGGGAATATTACCACCATCATTCCAACCTTCAAGTTAACAATGAAGATTATTAAAGCGACCTTAATCATCCTTCATTTTTTGATTTTCTATCAAATACTGTAAATACAGTGGATTCTGAGAGAAATCTGTCCAATATTGAGGAAACTAATTAATATTTCGATCAAACCTAATGTTGTAGAGAATATTCATGTTGGAAAATCTTGTTCTCCATCAGAACTGGAAATATATTGCGCTCTCTTTCACGAATCCAGAGATGTCTTTGCATGGTCATATGAAGAAATGTCAGGAATTGACTCAAGAATTGTTGAACATGAAATCAAGATGTATCCAAATGCCAAACCAGTACAATAATGGCTTCGACTTGTTCACCCAAAGAAAGCTGCTGCCATTAAAGCAGAAGTTGAGAAACTTTTGCATGCTGGTTTCATTTACCCTGTTCCTCTAACTGATTAGGTATCAAATATTGTTCCTGTGATGAAAAAACAAGGAACGATTAGAGTGTGCATTGATTATAGGGATGTAAATCAAGCATGTCCAAAGGACAACTACCCTACACCCTTCATCGACCAGATAATTGATGAATGAGATGGATGCGAAATCTTTTCATTCATGGATGGATTTTTCAGGTACAACCAAATCAATATCCACCCACAGGACCAGTCAAAGACTACATTTATATGTCCATGGGGCACATTCGCATACCATAAGCTACCTATCAATTTGAAGAATGCAGGGGAAACTTTTCAGAGGGTGATGAACTACACCTTCCATGACATCAAGAACATCATTCAACTGTATCTCGATGATCTACTAGCTCATTTGCGGAAGCGGACTAATCACTCGCATCATTTGAGAGCCATATTTCTACATTGCCGACACTATAGGATACGACTCAATCCACACAAGTGTGTGTTTTGTGTTGGTTCAGGTCGATTACTTGGTTTCATAGTTTCTAAGGATGGAATTCGACTCGACCCATTTAAGGTTCAGGCAATCCTTGACATGCCTCCACCTTCAAATTTGCTTTAGATTCAAAAACTCCAAGGGAAAGCTAACTTTCTGAGGAGGTTCATTCCATATTATGCCGAACTCGCTAAAGGTTATACACGTCTTTTGAAAAAAGAAGTACCTTTCAACTGGGATCAAGTTGCGCAAGCTTCCTTTGATGCTTTAAAAGGTTCCTTGATAAAAGCATCATTAATGTATGCTCCTAACTATCGAAAAGACTTTAACCTGTATCTCGCCACTACAGATACAACCATCGCCATGGTTTTGGTGCAAGAAAATAATGGAATAGAACATCCTATATATTATTTAAGTCACAACCTTAATGATACAGAAAGCAAGTACTCTTATGTTGAAAAGCTAGATTTAGTAGCTGTTCAAGCAGTATAGAGATTTCGATACTATATTCTCTTTCACAAAACTACCATCTTGTCAGATTGCAACCCTATGACCTACATTCTGTCGCGTCAATTACTAGGAGGCAAATATTCCAAATGGATAGTCATTTTGCAAGAGTTTGATCTGGAATTCACTAAATCCAAATCAAAGAAATCTCTCGTCTTTGTAGAGTTACTTTGTGACCTTCCATCGTCATCCAACGATTTAACATCTAAAGCATCAATCATGGATGAAACTCTATTTCTAATATCGTCAAGTGATCCGTGGTACGGAGATATACTTGTCTATCTCCAAACCCAAAATTTTAGGCCTAACACCTCTCACTCTGAACAACGATGTACTCGATACCAAGCCAAAGAATACCTGATCATTGGCGATACACTTTACTGTCGTGGTGTCGATACAGTTCTACGAAGGTTCCTCATGCATGAGGAGGCCAAAAAAGCCTTGAATGACTATCATGCAGGTGCTTGTGGGGGGCATCCATCTAGTTACACTACTGCACAAAAGATCTTACGAGCTGGTTACCTTTGGCCCACTATATTCAAAGATTGCATAATTGCAGTCAAAAGTTTCCATGCTTGTCAGATTTTTGATTGCAAAACTAGATTACCACCTGCACCACTGCATCCAGTAGTTGTTGTTGGGCCATTCGCTAAATGGGGCATAGATTTCATGACATGTAACCCCACCTCAGTTGGGGGGCATGGGTATATTATAGTCACTGTTGACTATTTTACAAAATGGGCTGAGGCGATGCCTACATTAAACAACAACGGTGAAATGACTGCTCTTTTATTTTTTAATCATGTAGTCTCTAGATTTGGTGTTCCACAGGCTATAGTCACAGATCATGGATCGTATTTTCACAATCACATGATGGTTGAATTGACTTCCAAATTAGGACTATCCCACGATAGTTCTACTCCATATTATCCGCAGGCTAACGAACAAGTTGAGGCAATCAACAAAGTCCTTAAGCACATGTTGCAGAGAATGATTGGAGTCCACAAATGGAATTGGAATTTAATCTTGTAATCAGCTCTGTGGGCATAAGGACTTCGGTGAGAAATGCGACCAGATTTACACCCTTTTAGTTGGTGTACGGTCTGGAAGCGGTCTTACCAATTCAGTGCGAAATTTTGTCCCTCAAGTTCGCAATTGATCTGCTTCCCAAAACTTTGGAAGAAGAGGACCATTTCTTGGAACTAATCCACCTAGATGAAACCTGTCATGGCGTCGCGCTGGCTAACAAAGCACATAAGAAACGTGTCAAGGCGCAATTTGACAAAAATTTCAAGCCTCGTGTCTTCTCGGAGGTGACTTGGTCTTGCTTTACGATCAGGACTCTGATAAATTGGGAGCAGGTAAGTTCGAACCATTATGGATGGGCCCCTACGTCGTTAAACGGGTATTGACAAAAGGATCCTATGAGCTGGTCGATTATGATGGGATTCCACTGTCGTAACCCTGAAATGAGTTGTATCTTAAACATTACTATGCTTGATTAAGTGTAGTACACTCTTTGTATATATCCTTTTATTACATTTTTGTTTTCTTTTAGAGTTGTCATTTTGGTTAGGTAATCCACCTTGCATTTGTTGCAGATGTCAGACTTTTTGGAACCATTTTTTGGGTATGCCGACGGAGCTAGTCGTAGTACGTGAAACCTATCTTCTGCAGTGAGTTAGTAAGTTTCAGGGGGATATGTATTGGTTAATTGATGAACAACATCGCTGAGTATAGTGCGTTGATTGATCTTCTCTCTTATGTCATTTCACATGGCATACGCCAACTCATTGTCAGGCTAGATTCATAGCTTGTCATTCTATAGTTTACTGTCGTTTATTCCGTTCGGAACCCGGCTATTTATCGTATATTCCTAAGAGTCAGGATTTTGGAAAGGCAATTTGATTCCATTCAATATCAACACATTTCCAGAAACTTAAACACATTAACTGATTCATTAGCAAACTATGTGTTAGATAAACATTTGCAACATTTGTAAAGAAAACATTTTACATTAGTATTTGCATCAAGGTTGCATAAATTAACCAAAATAAAACTCCGAAAATAAAAAATATATAACTGTTTATAGTTTTTACAAAATGTTTTGTGTCCAAGACAAAATTGGTCACACGACCAAGAAACTCAAAAATGAATGCAAAAAAAGCATCGTAGACTAATGATGCTGGTGATAACATTTCACCGCCTGTGCAATCATGCGCAAGAGCCAGGTCCATCGACTCGGCACACCAGTAGTGTGGCACTGTAACCTCAAGGGTAACTCATCGGTCCTGACATCCTGAATAGCGAGAGTGAGACCCTCGATCTGATCCTGCAGCACTGCTAGGGTCTTCGATATGTCCAGATCTCGAAGGACGGCCCTCCCTACAGCCTCTCCTATTGGAACGCCATCTGCCACCCACGAGCGTGCCACTGGTCGCACTGGCCCAATATCTGCACACACATATGAGTTCGATTAGTCTTCACATCACCATGTTTTGAGAAGTTCCAAGCTTACACGGAACCAATTTTCTACCCTAAACGCCACTCGTTCCTAAAAAACGAGTCTCCTTTAAACTCTTTTCAGACTCGTTAAATATGAAAAGATTGTTGAGCTATTGGCTTTTCCAGCTCATTAAAGTAATCAAAATGCCATCCCTCTTGTATATTTTAATCTTTTTCGGACCTGAGGGATTATCTCACGAAAAATTTTGAGCGCTTGTCTTTTCGGCTTGCTAAAGTTATCGAAAAATCATCCCTTTCATATTATTTTATCCTTTTTCAGACTTAAGGGATTATGCTACGAAAAAGAACTGCTAGAGTTTCCTTTTCATCCCTTTTCAAACTCTCTAAACATGAAAATGACTGAGTTGTCTTTGTCATTAAACTCGTTAAAACAATAGCGATGAACTTGTCCACCTAGACAAGAACGAGTTTCATTGTCACTAGGCTCGCTAAAACATAGCGATAGGTTTTCCCGAAGGGAAAATTATAGAACAAGCATATGTTATCCTGCTTAAGCGTGAAAAAAATAAAGTGGTACTGGTCAAAAATGACTCAGGAAAAAGGAAAGAAAACTTGAAGAATTTTATTGTTAGCAAGTTACTCTTGAACATGACACTTTCACTCCATCACCATGATTGAGTCGGGTTGGGTTATTCCGTTTGCCGGTCATATCACCATTGGTCTTCCATACCATCCATTTTTGGGGTTAATGATACCAATCCATCTCAGTGTCACTGATATGTTCAAGAGAAGTCATTTAGAGAATTCACCATCCAGTTAATGCCTCATTTGCTGCAATACCTTCACCCTCCATTTTTCATGACCACCATTCCTAAACCTTGTGTCGTCAGATCGTTTTTCACCTCCAGAAAATCATTTACTTCGTTTTGTGTCGTTGATGTGGGATACATTAAGGCCCTCCTACGATGGGTCACTTCTTGTCAACATCAACTCATTATCCAAGAAGTTGACTTAGAAACAACCCTTTCAGTACTTTGAAGCTTACATGCCTCAATGGAAAGTTTCTCACTTTCGGCGACAGGTATACATCAATGGCCTTTGACTGAAATATTTTGCATGGTGTTCGACATCGGATCATATATTCACACCACGTGAATTGTACCATAGTACTTTGAGGGTCATTATCATTATCGGTGATTCCTCTCGCGTCTGTTAATAGCTTACATTATTGGCTGGTAATCAAGCGATGTCTATCCATGTTCGACTTCAGGACATCTTTTCACATGGATCGACTTGTACATCGGGTGAAGATTGAATGAGTTTGAAGACCCTGGATCTAGTTTCATCCATCCGGGCTACAATATATTCAAGAATATAAAGACATCAAATGTACACAAAAGCTGCACAGATGGTCATCCAAGCAAGGGATGATGACTCTATAGTTTGCAACTACAGATGATTATCTGTCCTATGTACATGAAAATGAATTTATAAAGCTGAGCATGGGAATGCCCGCCTTAGCTATATCATGAAAATAATATGATGATGATGATGTATTGTATTGTATCTTATATAGGTCACCTTCTAGTTCGAATACCTCATATCCTCATGATAAAGCATTTCACCCGACATCAAAAGATTTACAACTTCATGCTTTAGGGGGCAACTGTTATAGACATATTTGGGCACTTCAACCCTAATCTTATATATCAATAAACTAGGGCTCTTTAACTGCTAAAAGTGTTGTTTCATACCCTAAAGGATCATGGTCAGTTGACTACATCATTCCAGTTCCACCTGAAAAACCACTTAGAACTAGCCAAAACTAGACCATATTGACCGCTCCACTTTCAGGGTGCGATGCATACTAACTTCTACACTAGCCAGGTGCGATGCATACTAAAGAGGCCTTCTGTGGGGTGTGATGAGCGAGGATGGACAAATGTCCAAGATAGTTTGCTAAGTGGATGCTTATGGAATCTTCTAGAAACTTCTCCTATGACACTTGCGTCTCTGAATTCGCCCAGGGATGAGTAAGAGATCCAAGAGATCTCCAAGTGGAACCAAGAACAACAAGTGGAATGACACTAATAAAAAACCCATAGATGACTCACACCCTTGCACACATCTATAAATTGATCCCTCATCTGAGAGATCTAGAGGTTAGAATTTTGTAATTTGCAAGGAAGTGCTGATAGTTTGTCTTTGAGAAAGAGCATTGTATTATTGGGTGATCTTGCTTTTCATGAGGTGAAGAGGGCTTTGATGCTGGATCAGACAGTTGGGTTGTAATTCTCCCTTCTATTTTAATAAATTTCTTTGAGTTTTCCTCCATACAATCGTGTATTTGTGAATGCCATTGTATTCTCAATGTCTTTCTGATTCTGCATTACTTATGATATAATAGATCAAGATGCTTTGATGGTGTTTTGTTACTTTGTTTCTATAGATATTCTCTAAGCGGGACAAGTAGGAGAGGAGTTTCAAGCTCTATCAAGGGAGAGAGAAATCAAGCAAGGAGTCAAGCGGAAGATCCAGATTGGTTCCTTTGCTTCTCTCTTATCTATCATTCATAGAGGAAATCAAAAATTGCTTTGATTGTTTGTTTCTAGGATAGCTGCCAATCCTAGAGGGCTAGAAGATTGAAAAGACACTAGTTTTCCTAGAAACACTAGATATTTTACGGTTATAACCATACAAACAAATGTCCCTCAAGCAAGCTAAGAAGGATAATAAATTATAACCAAAGTATTATGGTCCTTACAGGGTGTTGCAAAATATTGGTACTATGGCATACAAACTGGAGCTTCCTGCATCTTCCCGAGTGCACTTGTTTTCCATGTTTCATGCTTAAAGAAGGTTATAGGTGACAAGTTCCCAGTTCAAACAATATTTCGAGAACTTGACAAGGAAGGAAAAATCATATTGAAACCTGAAGTAGTCATGGAAACAAGAACTCGAAAACTATGAAATTGATCAATTTCAGAGCATATCATCAAGTGGAAGAACTTACCCACTGAATATTCCACATGAGAGGATGAGAATTTTATACAAAAACATCCAAAACTACTCAAGCGTTGAGGACAACACTTTTTTGAAGGAGAGGGGAATGTTAGGTGCTTATAATACTAGTGTATTCCCTCATTATTATTGTCAGTGTAGCCCCCTTATTTTTATTGTTGTGCCCATGTAGTCCCCATATTATTATTATTTTGCCCCATAGACGCCCACTATTATTATTGTTGTGCCCTTAAATGATTATTGTTATGTAGGCTTTGAGTATATTATGACCCCTTAGACTCCTATATAGAGAAAGGGGGTTTTTTCATTTGAATCATCCAAGAATTGTTCATTCGTGTAATGTAAAGGAGGTTGCCCCTTCGAAGAGGATAATTTTGAAGTCATTGATCCATCTCTTCTTATATTTTGTAAGTTGGCTACATAACAAGCGTTTTAGGGAAAAAAATATGGCATGTAAAGATTTAAGTACTCGGGGTAGGATTTAGGGAGGTGATGCTACCTAGTTTCAGAAGATGAAGATGTTGTTGTGATGGATGCTTATGTGTTGCGGAGGGCTTGAGATTTGAGGACACAAAAGAGGGAATTGATAATGAAAGAATAGTGGGAGAAAATTTTATGTTACATATGTTAGCACTCTATATTTCCTAATACTATGAAATAAATACAAAGGTAACCACAAAACCACTTTGGAAGCTCAGATCTAGCCATGCCTACTTCAGAGAGGGATCTCTCTTTTAGATTTATATTTGTTTATATTGAGATATTAGGCTAGTTATGAAATTTCAATGGTTTGGTTTTAGATTTGGTTTGGTTGATAATGTAGCAATACACCATTGGGTAATGGAGTCAATATACTTCGAATGCATTTAGTGTAGCATTTACAGACATATCTAACATGGCAAGGTAGGCAGATTTATTGGATCTTATATGTTTGATTAGATGGAAAAAGAAGAAATGATTAAGTTTCCATTAAGCATAGAACAATTAAGAATTCTATTACTTAACTTCTGTAGAAAACTATTGGGTCCCTATAACACTAGTGATTACCCCATTAATATTGTAGTTGCACCCCTTATTAATATTGTTGTGCCCCTATTATCCCCATATTTTTATTACTGTGCCCCATAGAATCCCTCTATTGTTATTTTTGTGGCTTTATATTATTATTGTTAGGTCGGCTGGGTTATATTGTGACTCCTTAGACTCCTATATATAGAAAGGAGGTTTTGTCATTTGTATCATCCAAGAATTGTTCATTTATGTAATGTAAAGGAGGTTACCCCCTCAAAGAGGCTGAATTCTAAGGCGTTGATCTATCTTTTATATCTTTTCTTGAGCTGGTTTCATAACATTTGGTATCAGAGCTTTGGATTCTAGGGTTTCGTTGCTCCAAACAGGTCATCATGGAATTTTCACTATAATTTTTTTTCTGCGATGTTTCAAAAGCTAAAAAAAAAACCCATTTGAGAAAAAATCGCACTAAATCTCAGGTTCGAATTTTAGATCTTTTAGCGCTATATTTTTGTGGAGATATGAGCTGAGGAAGTTGGTCTTTTTGTAGACTCCTGAATTTCATTCCAAACAAGTGACCTGGGGAAAATTGTCATAACTTTCTCTCTGAGCATCAGATTGAAATTTCATTAGAAGGTACAGAAAGAGGACAGACTGTAGTTTGCTGTATATATTTTGCAGAGCCAAAGGTTGAAACAGGGACACGTGGCACATCGTACAAGTTTGCTCTACTGAACTGGTCTATAATTAGGTCATTGTGGGAGATTTGACATAACTCTTCCTTGGAGAATCCAATTGGGATCAGACTGGTGGCATTGGAAAGAGGAAACAGAGGGCTACTATAGGTCGCAATTATAGAATTGGATGATCCAAAATTACAGAGATACATCAGAGGCAATATATAGCTCCTACAAAGTGAAAAAAAAGGTGTGTAGATTCTTTTAAATTTTTGCTTAAGATTGGTTTGAAAATTTATTTTGAAGGAATTCAAAGGACATAGTAGAGCATTATTATCGGTAACAGATGCCCCGAGGAAAGAAAATGCAAACACCTAGTAAGCAACCTGAAAGCCCTAGCATGACTCATGAAGAAGAGGAAGAAATGCTACATGATATATCAAAATTACAAGAACAAGTGCAACAAATGTCATGCTCACAAAAGCTAACAGAAGCTAAGATAAATGGCGTGGAATCTAAGATAAAGGGCATGGAAGATAAGATGGAATATTTGAAGATAGATTTGAAGATAGATTTGAAGAGAGACATGGCAGATTTGAAGATAGATTTGACAAATTTTCTACAAGAAATACTTACTAATGGTGAAAAGGTTGTAAAGGAAACTAATGATGCGAACAAAAGAAATGTTAATCATGATTTCATAGACTCTAATTTGGGATTGAAGACCCACCATATTCCAAAAATCGATATGAGGAATTTTGATGGCAAGGATCCCGCAACATGGATATTACAGATGGAGCAATTTTTCGATCTCAATAATGTGCAAAACACACAAAAGGTACATATTGCAACTTTATATTTGGAACCAAATCAGTTTGTGTGGTATCAATGGCTTTTCTCTTGTAAAAAAATTATCACTTGGGCAATTTTTACAAAAGAAGTGACAACACATTATGAGGATACAAAAAGCAACACTTTTTTTAGCCAATTGATAAGTCTCAAACAAAAGGGTTCAATAATGGAGCACCTTGAGGAGTTCCAAAAATTGAAAATAAGGGTAAAAGATATTTCAGAGGAACATAGGATTGATGTGTTCATAGGGTCTTTAAAGGATAATATCCAACATGATGTTCGCCTTTGGGAACTTGATTCATTAGAGAAGGCATTCAGGTTAGCAAGAAAAATGGAAAGAAAAATTATGGCAACTAGGAAGCATACCACTCACAACTATAAAGATGGAAGTGTTGTTGCCCCTAGTCTTCCACAACCTATAAGGTTGACACCACAACAATTGGAAGAAAAAAGAGCAAAAGGGCTTTGTTACAGTTGTGATAGAAAATACGCTAAAGGTCATAAGTGTGCTGAGAAGTAATTATTCTACATAGATTGTGAAGAGGAAGAAGAAAAGGAGCAAGAAAGGTCAAAAGAAGAGGATATACTCCAAGAAAAAAGCCTAGATAAAGAAGAAATGGATCCAACCATATCTTGTAATGCATTGGCTGGAATTACCACTCCTCAAACCATCAAGATAGAAGGACAAATCAAGAAGAAAAAGGTAATAGTGTTGATTGATTCAGGAAGTACCCACAATTTTATTGATTGTAAGGTAGCAAAAGAATTGAATTGCTTCTTATATCCAGCACCAGAGTGTCAAGTGATGGTTGCGAATGGAGGAACAATAAATTTGACTGGAAAGTGCCATAATATCAAGCTATTGATGGGAGAATATGTATTGACTAGCCCAATGCTTTCCATTCCAATGGGAGGTGCTGATGTTGTACTAGGAGTTCAATGGCTACAATCCTTGGGTACAATAGCTTTTAATTTTCAAGAAATTTTCATGAAATTTTCTGTGGAAGGAAAGGAAGTTGAATTAAGGGGTATTGCAGGGAAACCAGGAAAGATAATCAGCTCTAACAATATGACAAAGCTTCTAAGAAAGGAACAAAGGGGTGTAATTGCACAATTATGTTTGCTAGATGTTTCCACATTGGAATCATCTATTTCTCTAGATCTCCAAAAAAGTATTGAACAATCATTGCAAGGTATTTGAGACTCCCAAAGGTCTCCCAATTATTCGTGATCATGATCATGATATTCATCTAATTCTAGGAAGTGTTCCTCCAAACATCAGGCCGTACAGATATCCCTATGCCAAAAAGAGTGAAATTGAACGTATGGTTGCAGAAATGCTAGAGGATGGTATAATTCAACCAATTCAAAGTTCTTTCTCTACTCTAGAAATATTAGTGCACAAGAAGGATGGATCATGGCGCATGTGTCCAGATTATAGGGAGCTCAACAAGCTCACTATTAAAGATAAGTTTCCCATTCCTGTTATTGATGAATTACTAGATGAATTGCATGGATCAATTTACTTCACCAAGTTGGATCTTCATTCAGGATATCATCAAATCAGAATGAAGACTGAAGACATTCCGAAAACCACATTTAGAACTCATGAGGGTCATTATGAATTTTTGGTCATGCCTTTTGGCCTTACCAATGCACCTTCAACATTTCAAGGTTTGATGAATTCCATTTTCAAACCATTCCTTAGAAAATTTGTGTTAGTATTTTTTGATGATATACTAATCTACAGTAAGTCTTGGAAGGATCATGTTGAACATGTTGACAGGGTGCTACAACTATTGGAGGAGAAACAATTATATGCAAAAAGATCCAAATGTTTCTTTGGAGTACAAGAGGTGGAATATCTAGGTCATATTGTATCTCATGAAGGAGTTAAGGTAGACCCTAGCAAAATTAAAGGCATTAAGGAATGGAAAATCCCCACATCCATAAAGCATCTGCGAGGATTTCTTGGGTTGACAGGATATTATCACAAGTTTGTTAAGAATTATGGGAGAATAGCAGCACCTCTAACAACATTATTGAAGAAAGATGCATTTTCATGGACTCCAGAAGCAACAAAAGCCTTTGAACATCTTAAAGAGGCAATGTGCCAAGCACCGGTCTTAGCTACATCAAACTTCACAAAAACCTTTATTGTGGAATGTGATGCTTCAGGGAATGGAATTGGTGTTGTTTTAATGCAAGATGAAAGACCCATTGCTTTTGAAAGTCATCCAATCAAGGGAAAGTTTTTACATAAAGCTATTTATGAGAAGGAAATGTTGGCAATACTCCATGCACTTAAGAAATGGCGACCCTACCTAATGGGAAGACACTTCAAGGTAAAAACGGATCATGATAGCCTTAAATACTTTTTAGAACAAAGATTATCATCTGAAGAGCAACAAAAGTGGGTCACAAAGATGTTGGGTTATGACTTTGAAATCATCTGCAAAAAAGGGAAGCAAAATGTGGTGGCAGATGCACTCTCAAGAAAGGATGAGGAAGTGGAAGCATTGTTGTGCGCCATTTCTATTATCCAACCAAATTGGATAAATGAAGCAAGGGAGGAATGGAAGAATGAGGAAGAAGTGTGGGCACTTATTCGAAAGTTACAACAAGATTCTAGTACGTCTGATACATTTAGCTGGCAAAATGATTCTTTATGGTACAAAGATCGCTTATACCTCTGTAAGAATTCCCAACTAAAACAAAAGATTCTTATGGAATTGCACACTTCTCCCTTAGGAGGGCACTCAGGATTTTTAAAAACTTACCACAGGGTTAAGAAGGAATTTTTTGGGATGGCCTTAAATCGGATATTCAAAAGTTTGTGGTGGAATGTTTGGTTTTCCAACAAAATAAATTTGAAACAATTAAGACCCCGGGTCTATTACAACCTTTATCCATTCCAAGCCAACGTTGGGAGGAGGTTTCAATGGATTTTATCACAGGTTTACCCAAGTCTAAGGGAAAGAGTGTCATCATGGTGGTAGTTGACAAACTTACCAAGTATGCACACTTTTGTGCATTATCACATCCATTTAAATCCAGTACAGTATCTACTGCATTTATGGAAACAATTCAAAAGCTACATGGAAACCCAAAGATTATTGTAAGTGACAGAGATCCCATTTTCACTGGAAATTTTTGGATAGAATTATTTTCTTGTCTTGGTACTCAGTTAGCTCATAGCTCATCTTATCATCCTCAATCTGATGGGCAAACTGAGATAGTAAACAAATGTTTGGAAGGATATCTTCGTTGCTTTGTATCTGATAAACAGACACAATGGGTCAAATGGTTGCCTCTAGCTGAATGGTGGTATAACACTTCCTTCCATACAACAACAAAAATGACCCCATTTATGGCACTTTATGGATATCAGCCACCATCCATCACATCATATTTAAGAGAAAATTCTAAGGTTCAAGCAGTGGAACATCACATCGAACATCAACAACAAGTCCTCCAACTCTTAAAGGATAACCTTGTGTTGGCACAGAATAGAATGAAACAACAGGCAGATCAACATCGCAGCGAAAGAATTTTTGATGTAGGTGATTGGGTATTCCTACGACTACAACCATATAAGCAAATGTCCCTCAAGCAAGCTAAGAAGGATAATAAATTATCACCAAAGTATTATGGTCCGTACAAGGTGTTGCAAAAGATTGGTACTATGCATACAAATTGGAGCTTCCTGCAGCTTCTCGATTGCACCCATTTTTCCATGTTTCATGTTTAAAGAAGGTTATAGGCGACAAGCTCCCAGTTCAAACAATATTTCCAGAACTTGACGAGGAAAGAAAAATTATATTGGAACCGGAAGCAGTCACAAAAACAAGAACTCGACAGCTACGAAATCGATCAATTTCAGATTATCTTATCAAGTGGAATAACTTATCCACTGAAGATTCCACATGGGAGGATGAGAATTTTATACAGAAGCATCCAGAACTACTCAAGCGTTGAGGACAACACTTTTTTGAAGGAGAGGGGCATGTTGGGTCCCTATAATACTAGTGATTACCCTATTAATATTGTAGTTTCACCCCTTATTAATATTGTTGTGCCCCTATTATCCCCATTTTTTTATTACTGTGCCCCATAGAATCCCTCTATTGTTATTTTTGTGGCTTTATATTATTATTGTTAGGTCAGCTGGGTTATATTGTGACTCCTTAGACTCCTATATATAGAAAGGAGGTTTTGTCATTTGTATCATCCAAGAATTGTTCATTTATGTAATGTAAAGGAGGTTGCCCCCTCGAAGAGGCTGAATTCTAAGGTGTTGATCTATCTTTTCTATCTTTTCTTGAGTTGGTTTCATAAAAAAAACATTGATATTGTTTTAAGCTAGAATAGGTTTCTTTTAAAACAAATCCTGAACTTAATTTTCTTTAGAACAATAGAGAAAAGAAACACATATGAAAGACAAAGAAAAACACAATAATAAAGAGAATACCACTTCACCAAAAATCTGACACAGGAATCCTAAAAAAGCTTCTTTATTATTGAAATGTGTCCAGTGGAACTTTGCTGAACAAATTTACATCAATGGCCCTTTCTTTACATAAACATCAACCTATAGTACTTCAAATTATGAAGTACTTATAGAAAAATAATTTACAAAATATCTTGATGTCAAAATATCAAGACAAAATCCTAAAATATCTAAAACAAATTACATAAATAGTACAAAAATTTAGGAATTTGGAACCGTTGGAGTTGTTGTCACTATTGTTGAGGATTGTTGTTGATGACTAGACCTAAAAAGATGTTGCCTTGCTATCTGAGATGAAAAATGTTTTACTCAAGTAATTCACACAAATGATCCCATCGATCCTCAATGGGGATAGAAAGTTTTATTAGATTTATATATGTTTCATCAACTTCGGTATATTTCTCAAAGGTAGGTTTCTTCATCAAAATATGTTTAATATCATGTTTAATGATGAGATAAAAATCTAGAGCCTCCAAGAATATTTGCCTGCCATACTTCCTTTTACCCTTGGAAACTTGGATTTGTCTTTGGAAATAGTGTAAATTTTTTGACTGTAGTCACTCAAGTTGATTAACCTATCATTCAAAGACACTAAACCTAGAATACCTCTCCGATTTAGTAGATTAAACTTGTTATTAAATATCTACATAATAGTTTCCAGAGTCTGGCTTTCATGACTTGAGTCTTGTATACACTTTTGGTCATCAATTCTGTTAAAGAGATGGGGATCTTTACCTTAGCCAATTCAGTTTCCATATTAAAAGATGTATGAGATCTATCACTTTCCTCGAAATTTACATCAGGTTTTTTATAAATTTCTTTTTGATAATCAGGTTTTGGTTGACTAGAGGAAGGGGCATCATTTTGACTTTTACTGGAAGAAGTTACAATAGACTTTTTGATTCTCAAGTTGTATTTTTTATGCACCTCAATAATGGAATTTTGATATCCTTGTTTATAATATTCTGATTCTAATGGGAGCTCTTCTATTTATGAGAGAAAAAATTGTTATTTCTCTTCTTTGGCCAAGAATATGTGGTCTATCTCGCTTTCTTCAAATAGATTTATTTTATTTTCTTCTATTTCTTCAGAAAATTCAAGCTCTTCATCAGTATAATTTTCCTGAAATGGGGGCCTCACTGGTTGCTGGTCACCAATGCCTCTATGTTCCCTTTGTTTAATTTTTGGTGGCTTTCTCCTAAAGTTGGGGTTTTGAATTTGTGGTCCTCCCTGGGATTCTCTAGGAGGTGTTATATCTACCACTGTCATCCTGTCCATCATTTTTTCCATAGTTTTAACTAGATTATCTAGTTTCAAATATGATGAGGAGGAGGTAGGTTCCTCCTTGATAGTGACCCTTCTTTTTGTTTTCAATTTATCTCTTTTGGCTAATTAATTAGCCTCTATCTTAACAACATTGCTTTGAATCTCTTCAAGAGTGGTTGGGTATCTTTATCTTAATTGATATGCCATGTCTACATCAAATCCTTATGGAAAATGAATAAGGGATAAGCCTGGCGGGGTTTTTATAGTAGTTGGAATGGCATTATAGACACAGTTAAACCTAGCAAAATAATATTCAACAATCTCATTTGGAGCCCTCTTTAAGTTTTTGTATTCATTTAGAATTTGAAGGGGATTCGTTTTAGTTTCCCATCTAGTAAGAAAACTTTGGTGAAACTAAGGTAAATCAACTATGCTCCCAGCTGGTAATGCCCTATATCACTTAGCTTCTCCTGTTATACTCTCAACAAACAACCTAATTTTAACATCATGATCATCGAATTCTTCCAAGTTAGAGAAGTCATTCATTCTATCAATATGTTTCTGTGTTGTCACAAGACCTGTAGCATTGAATTGTGGAAATATTTGAGCATATTTTCGTGGCATAACATTTAAAGGTGATTGTAATGCTAAAGGAGCATATCTGCCTTCCATGGCTGGTATGTGAGATACAAATGAAACTACAACAGGGATGGGTATGGAATGTCTAAAAGGATATATAATAACATTTTGTTGTGTAGATACATGGATGGTAGGGATTGGAGATGAAATAGGTGCAGTGGTAGAGATTGAAGATGAAATAGTTGGGATGGTAATGGGAGTAATTATTGGAGAGGAAGTGGAAGTGAAAGAAAATCACAGGGGAAAAAAAACAACAAGAGTTTGGAAAAGAGTGGTATGAACAAGGGAAGTTTTGGGTGGGGTAATTTTTTTTGTAGAAATCTTAAGTGGTTCTGAGGATGAAGAAGTGGAGGAAGAGGATGAAGTTTTGGGTGACTCACAAGATGTCTATATGGCCTGATCTTATTCAGATAACAGTTTCTCATTTTTTTCAAATTGTTTAATGGCATCATCATCATGATCAAATTTATCAGCTTGATCTTTAAAATGTGAGGTTTGAATATATTCTCATCAACCACTGTTTGAGGTATCCATGTATGTGACTTGGTTCTAAATATACCAAGCTCAAAAGCTAGATCCAACCCAATATCAACTTCATCTAAATTATCAAAACCTACAAGGAGAGATTGAGCTTTAGATGGAGGGTTGTTACTTCCCTGACTTTCAATTGGGCTTTTCCTTCTAAGGATCAGTTCAGGGTTGTCTACAATCTGTGGGGTATTGGGATATGGGTTGGCTCTAGTATGTATTCTTTTGGGAGCCAGATATATTATAAAATATGTACAATTATCAAACTTATACACCCTTATGAATAACAGACAATCTTAGCTCAGATTTTAGAAATGGAAATTTTAATCATTGAGATGAATTTTACTTTTTTGGGAAACTTAAATATGAATCAAGTTTTTTCATTCCCCATTATGGCTGCCGGAATGTTAGCACTATTTATTTCCTAAGACCGTGAAAGAAATACAAAGGTAACCACAAAACCACTTTGGAAGTTGGGATCTAGCCCTGCTAGATTTAGAGAGGGATCTCTCTTTCATATCTATATTTGTTTATATTGAGATATTAGGCTAGTTATTAAAGTTTGATGGTTTGGTTTTAGATTTGGTTTGGCTGTTTTGTTTATAATGTAACATTACACCATTGGGTAATGGAGTCAATATGCTTCGAATAAATTTATTTAAGCATTTACAAACATATCTAACAGGGCAAGGTACGTAGATTTATTGGATGTTATATGTTTGATGAGATGGACAAAGAAGAAATTATTAAGTGTCCATTAAGAAGAGAGAAATTAATAATTCTTTGCTTAACTTTGGTAGAAAACATTAATATTGTTTTAACCCAAAACAAGGTGCTTTTAAAACAAATTTTGAACTTAATTTTCTTTAAAACAATAGAGAAAAGAAACACATATGAAAAACATAGAAAAACATAATAACAAAGAAAATACCACTTCACCAAAAATGTGACATAGGAAAGCTTCTACATTACTGAAATGTGTCCTAGACTAGAATTCTGTAGAACAAGTTTACATCAATGGTCCTTTCTTTACATAAACGTCAACCTCTACTACCTCGAATTATGAAGTACTTATCGAAAAATAGTTTACAAAATATCTTGATGTAAAAATATGAATACATAATCCTAAAATATCTAAAAAATGTTACATAATAGTACACAAATTTAGGAATTTAGAGATGCTGGAGCTGTTGGCACTATTATCGAGGATGGATGTTGATGACTAGTCCCAAAAAGGTGCTCCCTTGCTGTCTAAGATGAAAAATGTTTTACTCAAGTAATTCACACAAGTGATCCCATCGATCCTTGCTCAGGATATAAAGTTTTATTAGATTTCTATATGTTTCATCAACTTCATTATAATTCTCAAAAGTAGGTTTTTTGATGAAAATATGTTTAATATCATGTTTGATGATGAGATAAAAATCTAGAGCCTCCAAGAAATATTTGCTTGTTATACTTCATTTTACCCCTTCAAACACAGATTTATCTTTGGAAATAGTGTAATTTTTTTTACTGTAGTCACTCAAGTTGATTAACTTATCATTCAAAGCCAATAAACATGGAAGACCTCTCTGATTTAGTAGATTAAACTTGGTATGAAATCTATGGACAACAATATGCAGAGTTTGGCATTTGTTCTCTAATTGAACCATCAGGTTTCTCTTCCAAAAAACCTTCTTGATTTCAAAGATGGGTTCAGTCCTATATTCAATCTGTAGCTCCTCTAATTCTTCTCTGGTCTTAGAATTTAAGACTTTGATCAATGTTGTGGCTTCTCCTAGTCTTTGGCCCAACCTTTCCCTCACTTCTTTTATCAATGTTTTTGACCTCTGTATCAACTCCTCCTTCTCGAAAATGATTTGGATTGATGTCCAAATATCAATTATAGCTTCATTGATATCTGTCCATATGTTTTCTTTAGCCTGTGCTAGAGTTTGAGCCATTACTGACTCACTCTCTAAAAACTCCATTCTTTGAGCAAACCTATGATATTTCTATAATTCTTCTATATAAGCATTATCATTCTTCAACTTTTCCTGTAAATTCTTCAACTACTATTTCAGCTTCTCAATATCCATTCCTTGAAGGGAAATCTCCTAAATGGCTTTAACCAATTCAGAGGTAGAATCTGTAGTTGGTATTGGTGCTCTTGTCAATGTATAAGCCTCTACTACTCCTACAAATGTAATTGGTACTATAGTTAGAGGAACTATAGCCAACTATGAGGAATACTACTTGTTATTGAGTAATTTTTCTAGTTCCACTTCCATTTCTCTGTTCTAGACATTCTGTTCAATTATTAGCTTGAACATGTATTCCATTTTCTTTTCCAGTTCTCCCATTTCCTTGGTCTGTGGATCCTCTATAGATTGTAGCTTGAGTTGTTTCCTCAGAGTTTCTATATCTGCATTCTTTTTCCTTAAAATCTCCTCTACTACCTTTACATCACTAGGGTCATAACCTAGCTTAATGACTAAGTCCTCTAATGACATAATTCTAGTATCTTTTTCCAAAGATGATATCTTCTCCAACTTTAATTGAGACTTTATGTTTCTAATGGAGGCCTACAATTTTGAAGCTATCATGGCCATATTAGTTAGAGTGGAGTATAACTTCTCCTGAGTCTATTTGTGCATATCCTTCTAATCAATTAGATGTATTTGATTTTTGTCAAAGGAGAAGATTGTCTTCTTGTAGTCTTCTGGTGATTTTGGGAATGGAACCTATGCCTATAGAAAATCCATTTGCATTCATCCTTGTTCAGTATCAAAGGTTGAAAAAAGCCTGTGTTGGGAAGAAGCAATTTACTTCTAGAACTATGTGTATGTGCCGACCATTAGCATCTCATTATTTTTCTTTATTGCTTTGTACTTAGCAAGAATATTTGGCTTTGTTTGGCCTTGAGCCAAGTCTGTTGTTTGTGTTGAACCTGGAGGGTCTTGTGAGGTTGAGGAAGATGGAGAGCCTACAAAAATGTCTTCTTATCTTGTACCTGAAAAAATTTCTTATGACCTTGTAGAAACATGTCGACCTATGGAAACTATAGTAGCTTGTCCTTCATAATCCTGCATGAAAACCGGTATTGGATTAGTTTTCTTCTTTTTTGTATATATTATAAATTCCTTGGCTCCAAGTTCTGTTACTGCAAGACATTTTTCTTCTCTTGCCCTTTTATCATGCTTCCCTGAGGGACTGGTGTTTGTGAGGTGGTTGTAGATAAAATCTTCTCCTTAGCTTCCTGTAAGGTGTTATCCTCCCATTTCTCTTTATTCATAAAATTATCAATTTCGAACCTGGGAGTATGAGAATAAGGAGTGGTCTTCTTCCCCACTCTTAGACTAGAAATTATGTCGAAGGGTTCATAGGACCAAGTGAAACTTAACTAAAATTTCATCTACTTGAGAAGTGTATATGCCTCTGTGCCTGCTACTTTGTCATTACATATGAATGACCCCACCCATGTTTTGATCTTGAATTGGACCTTCTTCTTGGCTGAGAAAAATGTAAATAACCCATATTGATCATTTTCCTTATATATTCCAATGAGAAAATTCTCATAGTAACATATTTTGGTAGTCTATATGGTGGAAGCTCACACCCATACACCCTAATTTCTATGTAGTTTTGATAGAAGTACCAGTGTAGTTTTGATAGAAGTACCAGTCTCCTATTTTAACTTGCTCACTGAGGTGTAAGTTCTTTGTATCTTAGAACCTATTCTAGGTTCCACATTTCTATTTAGAGGACACACCATTGTATAGATAAATTGCTCAATGAAGTCATTGAAGGTAAAATTATTTGAATTCTTCATTAATAAAGAGGTCCACTGTCTAACTGACTGTGCATTACCTTGATCATCCAACTTCTGCAAGGTTGTTGGAAATCTGTTCTCTTAATGAAAAAAAACCATGTACACTGACACTAATGAATGTTTAAACATTACTTCTATTGTGATCTTAAAGAAATGGTCATGGATGCTGTCTGGAAGGAATTGACTAAAGTTAAATATTACAAAAGGTTTTTCTTCTGTGGAAAAGATGGAAAAAAAACCTAAAATGGGTTCATCTACCCATTGATCTGAGTGGTATCCTAATAGAAAAGACACTAATGACACATTTTTATTTTTTTTTAGGAAACATAGAGGTTGGCTATGTTGGATTCTTCTTTGGGAGTTGAACATATTTTGGTATGAAAATATAAAATATCCTAGCTCTCTAAGGGAAGGTCAATTTCTGGTAGATTTCCATGAGGGAATCTATATAAAAATGGATGAACAACTCATTTTGGGGGACTTGCAACATTTTTTTAATGGACTCTAGGGTTATGGTTAGTAGAATGTCACCATTCTGGGCCACAATGGCTCTCTGGCTACGAATATATCTTGATTGACACCATATGACAAAGTCTGGGAAAGGGTGAGCATGGGGAAAATAAAATTTAGGCAAAAGGGATTCCCATAGGTTTATTTCATCACTGTGGTCCAAGAATATTTTCTTGAGCCAATTGTGTAGTTAGAACAAGTCGAACTCACAATTGGTCTTTGCAATTTTGTAGAGTTGGTATGCTAATGGTATATGGTCTAAGTCAATTGTAGGAGGGATCAACACATTTTCAGTGGTTTTATTTGATTTTCCTTTAGGGTGCCATTGCTCAGAATATCAGGAACATAGATGGGGGTTTGTTCTTTACACGAGAAAATTCAAATGTGTGATGAGGAATCTAGTTGCTATGACAGATACATGGTCAAGAATGGCTGACTAGAATCTACAGGGGTGACCGAGCAATTGAGCAGATGAGGTGACAATTTAAAATCATACACCTATTTATCTGAAATGGACTGGGAGAAGAAAGGAGTCACAATGATCAATTTGGGGATAAGGAATTTAGGAATTTCTATTATCTCTAGTCCGTTATAGATCGGATTGGTTGCTAGTTGGTGAACGTTCTGGAGGTAATATGCATGGTGTAAGAGATAGATTGTAATGGAAATGGAGGGGTGTCAATGGTAAAGACAAGTGGCAGAAGGATTATGCAATGCTATACTGGAGTGGGGAGGCCACATGGTGGGATAGGAGTTGTGGGGAAGTAGGGATGTGGTGGAGGAATGATGTGATGGGCACAAATAAATGTTGGTGTGAAGATGGGTGGATTTCAAAGGGGGGGTTAGGGGGTATGAATTCTGGAGCATTTGGGGGGGGTTGCAAAGTGATGAGCGCCCACCACATATCATGGGGCTCGTGAATAGGAATACCTATTTTCGGACCCCCCCCTTGCTAATAAAGATAGAATGGGTAGGGGGGTTCGAACTTGATTCCCTGCCATTGATCCAAGTGGGGAAGATCTCAACTAATGATTTGTGCACGCCAGATACCATAAGCTGACAAAATAAGTCTTGTTTATTTTAAACCTTATAATAAAATTGTAACTTTAGCGCTCGAGCATAATATTACATATTAATTAATCATGTTTAAATTACACGATTAACTTTATTAAATCATGATTAATCTACGATAAACATAATTAATTTAATCCTAAGGGCGCGTTTTGATTAGCAAGCCCATATTATTTCCCTAAGAATTCTTCTAACCCTATTCTAATGCATATTCATGCAAGTAACCAAATTTAGACACTTTGATTAATATTCCTCTAATCTACCTATTTATTTAAACCAATATTAGGCTTGATGGTTGATTTATTATCTAACCTATACAACCTTTTTATTTAACTTAATCATGATTAAACAATATGATCAAAATATAAAATGTATTCCTATGTGGCATTTAGACAAGCTACACACTTTTATTTAAAAAAACTTATAAAGTAAATTCAATGCATTTTGTTTTTTTTTTTATATGGTGGCATTTAGACTTGCTTACTTGCATACATTTTTTCATGGGGTTTTTCATTTTTTCCTTTTTTTTGTTCTTTTTTTATACCCTATATATATATGTATGTATATATATATATATATATATATATATATATATATATATATATTGTAAACCATTTGCAACATACAATATTATTTACAATTTCATCAACTGAAAGGAAATAACCAATCATCAATTGAAACTATGAATCATAAGACCCTAAGAGTGGCTCCAACTAGGGATGACTTCCTCCCTGTGAGGTGTCAAGAACATTTGGATGAGTAGCCTTGGTCCATTACCTTCAGTCTTCGTTTTGCATCTTAATTGATCTATTTATTATTGTAGATATGGAAACATCTCATCAAGAGCTTATGGCCTTCTCCTTGGGATTCAACTTCTGATGGAAACCACCCACATTGGGAGTAGAAAAATAAAATGGTATGTACAATGATCTAAGTGAAAATTGTTTTATGTTGGAGGAAAGTAATGTTTGAGCATTCTGCCATTTGCAGGTCCTCCAGGCAGCTCTGCTCTAGACATATCTTTCAGAAAAAATGCATTGTTCCGTTTGTAAGCATAAATTTTGTAAGGCCCCTTCCACAAATGATCAAACTTTCCATGCTTAACCTTATCCTCAATTCTTGAATCCCATTTCAGTACAATATCTTCTATTTGGAAATCATCAACTTTGTTTCTCCTATCATAAATTTTCTTAATGTTCTCTTGGATGACTTGGGTTTTATTGTATACTTTCTCTCTTGATTGTTGCAACTATATGGCCTAGTTTATTCTTCTGTTGGGTCCCTATAATACTAGTGATTACCCCATTACTATTGTAGTTATAGCCCTTATTAATATTGTTGTGCCCCTATTTCCCCCATATTGTTATTACTGTGCCCATAGAATCCCTCTATTGTTATTTTTGTGGCTTTATATTATTATTGTTAGGTCGGCTGGATTATATTGTGACTCCTTAGACTCCTATATATAGAAAGGAGGTTTTGTCATTTGAATCATCCAAGAATTGTTCATTTATGTAATGTAAAGGAGGTTTCCCCTCGAAGAGGCTGAATTCTAAGGCGTTGATCTATCTTTTCTATCTTTTCTTGAGCTGGTTTCATAACATTTGGTATCAGAGCTTTGGATTCTAGGGTTTCGCTGCTCCAAACAGGTCATCGTGGCATTTTCGCTATAACTTTTTTTCTGTGATGTTTCAGAAGTTGCAAAAAAAAAAATTTGAGAAGAAATCGCGCTGAACATTGGGTCCGAATTTCAGAGCTTTTCGCGTGATATTTGCGGAGATATGATCTGAGGAAGTTGGTCTTTTTGCAGACTCCTGAATTACATTCAAAACAGGTGACCTGGGGAAAATCGTCATAACTTTCTCTCTGGGGATCAGATTGAAATTTCGTAAGAAGGTACAGAAAGAGGACAGACTGTAGTTTCTTGTATGCATTTTTCAGATCCAAAGGTCGAAACAGTGACTCGTGGCACGTCGTACAAGTTCGCTCTACTGAACTAGTCTATAATCAAGTCACTGTGGGAGATTTCACATAACTCTTCCTTGGAGAATCCAATTTGGGTCAGACTTGTGGCATTGGAAAGAGGACACAGAGGGCTACTGCAGGTCACAAATTTAGAACTAGATGATCAAAAAGTACAGAGATACATCAGAGGCAATATCAAGCTCCTACAAAGTGAAAAAAGGTGTGTAGATTTTCTTAAATTTTTGCTTAAGCTTGGTTTGAAAATTTATTTTGAAGGAATTCAAAGGGCATAATAGAGCATTATTATCGGTAACTGATGCCCCGAGGAAAGAAAATGCAAACACCTAGTAAAGAACCTGAAAGCTCTAGCATGACTCATGAAGAAGAAGAAGAAATGCTATATGATATATCAAAATTACAAGAACAAGTGCAACGAGTGTCACTTGCACAAAAAGCAACAGAATCTAAGATGGATGGTTTAAGGAAAGATGTAGAAGCTAATATGGATGGTTTAAAGAAAGGAGTAGAAGCTAAGATGGATGGCATGGAAGCTAAGGTGAATGGCATGGACGCTAAAATTGATGGCATGGATGATAAGATGGAAGAATTGAAGATAAATATGAATAAGTTGCTACAAGAAATGGTCACTAAGGGTGAAAGGGTACTAAAGGAAACTCATGATGAGAACAAAAGAAATGTTAATCATGATTCCATAGACTCTAATGTTGGATCAAAGACTCACCATGTTCCAAAAATCGATATGAGGAAGTTTGATGGCAAGGATCCCGCCACATGGATATTACAGATGGAGCAATTCTTCGATCTCAATAATGTGCAAAACACACAAAAGGTACGTATGGCAACTTTATATTTGGAACCAAATCAGTTTGTATGGTATCAATGGCTTTGCTCTCGTAAACAATTTATCACTTGGGCAATTTTTACGGAAGAATTGATAGCACATTATGAGGATACAAAAAGCAACACTTTTTTTAGCCAACTGATAAGTCTCAAACAAAAGGGTTCAATAATGGAGCACATTGAGGAGTTCCAAAAATTGAACATAAGGGTAAAAGATATTCCAGAGGAGCATAGGATTGATGTGTTCATAGGGTCTTTAAAGGATAATATCCAACATGATGTTCGCCTTTGGGAACCTGATTCATTAGAGAAGGCATTCAGGTTAGCAAGAAAAATGGAAAGCAAAATTATGGCAACCAGGAAGCATACCACTCACAACTATAAAGACGGAAGTGTTGTTGCCCCTAGTCTTCCACAACCTATAAGGTTGACACCACAACAATTGGAAGAAAAAAGAGCAAAAGGGCTTTGTTACAGTTGTGATAGCAAATACACTAAAGGTCATAAGTGTGCTGAGAAGAAATTATTCTACATAGATTGTGAAGAGGAAGAAGAAAAGGAGCAAGAAAGGTCAAAAGAAGAGGATATACTCCAGGAACAAAGCCTAGATGAAGAAAAATAAATCCAACCATATCTTGTAATGCATTGGTAGGAATTACCACTCCTCAAACCATCAAGATACAAGGACAAATCAAGAAGAAAAAGGTAATAGTGTTGATTGATTCAGAAAGCACCCACAATTTTATTCATTGTAAGGTAGCAAAAGAATTGAATTGCTTCCTATATCCAGCACCAGAGTGTCAAGTGATGATTGCAAATGGAGGAACAATAAATTGCTCTGGAAAGTGCCATAATATCAAGCTATCCATGGGAGAATATGTATTGACTAGCCCAATGCTTTCCATTCCAATGGGAGGTGCTGATGTTGTACTAGGAGTCCAATGGCTACAATCCTTGGGTACAATAGCTTTTAATTTTCAAGAACTTTTCATCAAATTTTCTACAGAAGGAAAGGAAGTTGAATTAAGGGGTATTGCAGGGAAACCAGGAAAGATAATCAGCTCTAATGGTATGACAAAGCTTCTAAAAAAGGAGCAAAGAGGTGTAATTGCACAATTATGTTCGCTAGATGTTTCCACATCGGAATCATCTATTTCTCCAGATCTCCAAAAAGTCCTGGACAATCATTCCAAGGTATTTGAGACTCCCAAAGGTCTCCCACCTATGCGTGATCATGATCATGCTATTCATCTGATTCCAGGAAGTGTTCCTCCAAACATCAGGCCGTACAGATATCCCTATGTCCAAAAGAGTGAAATTGAACGTATGGTTGCAGAAATGCTAGAGGCTGGTATAATTCAACCGAGTCAAAGTTCTTTCTCTGCTCCAGTAGTATTGGTGCACAAGAAGGATGGATCATGGCGCATGTGTCCGGATTATAGGGAGCTCAACAAGCTCACTATTAAAGATAAGTTCCCCATTCCTGTCATTGATGAATTACTGGATGAATTGCATGGATCAATTTACTTCACCAAGTTGGATCTTCGTTCAGGATATCATCAAATCAGAATGAAGACTGAAGACATTCCGAAAACAACATTTAGAACTCATGAGGGTCATTATGAATTTTTGGTCATGCCTTTTGGCCTTACCAATGCACCTTCAACATTTCAAGGTTTGATGAATTCAATTTTCAAACCATTCCTTAGAAAATTTGTGTTAGTATTTTTTGATGATATACTAATCTACAACAAGTCTTGGAAGGATCATGTTGAACATGTTGACAGGGTGCTACAACTATTGAAGGAGAAACAATTATATGCAAAAAGATCCAAATGTTTCTTTGGAGTCCAGGAGGTGGAATATTTGGGTCATATTGTATCTCATGAAGGAGTTAAGGTAGACCCTAGCAAAATTAAAGCCATTAAGGAATGGAAAATCCCCACATCCATAAAGCATCTGCGAGGATTTCTCGGGTTGACAGGGTATTATCGCAAGTTTGTTAAGAATTATGGGAGAATAGCAGCACCTCTAACAACATTATTGAAGAAAGATGCATTTTCATGGACTCCGGAAGCAACAAAGGCCTTTGAACATCTTAAAGAGGCAATGTGCCAAGCACCGGTCTTAGCTACACCGGACTTCACAAAAACCTTTATTGTGGAATGTGATGCTTCAGGAAATGGAATTGGTGTTGTTCTAATGCAAGATGAAAGACCCATTGCTTTTGAAAGTCGTCCAATCAAGGGAAAGTTTTTAAGCAAAGCTATTTATGAGAAGGAAATGTTGGCAATACTCCATGCACTTAAGAAATGGCGACCCTACCTAATGGGAAGACACTTCAAGGTAAAAACGGATCATGATAGCCTTAAATACTTTTTAGAACAAAGATTATCCTCTGAAGAGCAACAAAAGTGGGTCACAAAGATGTTGGGTTATGACTTTGAAATCATCTACAAAAAAGGGAAGCAAAATGTGGTGGCAGATGCACTCTCAAGAAAGGATGAGGATGTGGAAGCATTGTTGTGCGCCATTTCTATTATCCAACCAGATTGGATAAACGAAGCAAGGGAGGAATGGAAGAATGACGAAGAAGTGTGGGCACTTATTCGAAAGTTACAACAAGATTCCAGTACATCTGATACATTTAGCTGGCAAAATGATTCGTTATGGTACAAAGATCGCTTATACCTCTGTAAGAATTCCCAGCTAAAACAAAAGATTCTTATGGAATTGCACACTTCTCCCTTAGGAGGGCACTCAGGATTTTTAAAAACTTACCACAGGGTTAAGAAGGAATTTTTTTGGGATGGTCTTAAATCAGATATTCAAAAGTTTGTGGCGGAATGTTTGGTTTGCCAACAAAATAAAGTTGAAACAATTAAGACACCGGGTCTATTACAACCTTTATCCATTCCAAGCCAACGTTGGGAGGAGGTTTCAATGGATTTTATCACAGGTTTACCCAAGTCTGAGGGAAAGAGTGTCATCATGGTGGTAGTTGACAGACTTACCAAGTATGCACACTTTTGTGCATTATCACATCCATTTAAAGCCAGTACAGTTTCTACTGCATTTATGGAAACAATTCAAAAGCTACATGGAAACCCAAAGATTATTGTAAGTGACAGAGATCCCATTTTCACTGGAAATTTTTGGACAAAATTATTTTCTTGTCTTGGTACTCAGTTAGCTCATAGCTCATCTTATCATCCTCAATCTGATGGGCAAACTGAGATAGTAAACAAATGTTTGGAAGGATATCTTCGTTGCTTTGTATCTGATAAACAGACACAATGGGTCAAATGGTTGCCTCTGGCTGAATGGTGGTATAACACTTCCTTCCATACAGCAACAAAAATGACCCCATTTATGGCACTTTATGGGTATCAACCACCATCCATCACATCATATTTAAGAGAAAATTCTAAGGTTCAAGCAGTGGAACATCACATCGAACATCAACAACAAGTCCTCCAACTCTTAAAGGATAACCTCGTGTTGGCACAGAATAGAATGAAACAACAGGCAGATCAACATCGTAGTGAAAGAAGTTTTGATGTAGGTGATTGGGTATTCCTACGGCTACAACCATATAAGCAAATGTCCCTCAAGCAAGCTAAAAAGGATAATAAATTATCACCAAAGTATTATGGTCCGTACAAGGTGTTGCAAAAGATTGGTACTATGGCATACAAATTGGAGCTTCCTGCAGCTTCTCGATTGCACCCAGTTTTCCATGTTTCATGTTTAAAGAAGGTTATAGGCGACAAGCTCCCAATTCAAACAATATTGCCAGAACTTGACGAGGAAGGAAAAATTATATTGGAACTGGAAGCAGTCACAGAAAAAAGAACTCGACAGCTACGAAATCGATCAATTTCAGAGTATCTTATCAAGTGGAAGAACTTATCTGCTGAAGATTCCACATGGGAGGATGAGAATTTTATGCAGAAGTATCCAGAACTACTCAAGCGTTGAGGACAACACTTTTTTGAAGGAGAGGGGCATGTTGGGTCCCTATAATACTAGTGATTACCCCATTATTATTGTAGTTATACCCCTTATTAATATTGTTGTGTTCCTATTGCCCCCATATTGTTATTACTGTGCCCATAGAATCCATCTATTATTATTTTTTTGGCTTTATATTATTATTGTTAGGTCGGCTGGACTATATTGTGACTCCTTAGACTCCTATATATAGAAAGGAGGTTTTGTCATTTGAATCATCCAAGAATTGTTCATTTATGTAATGTAAAGGAGGTTGCCCCCTCGAAGAGGCTGAATTATAAGGTGTTGATCTATCTTTTCTATCTTTTCTTTAGCTGGTTTCATAACATCTTCTTTGCAGGTCATTAGGTTCAACTTGGGATTCTTGCAGTAATTTCAAAATAGGGATTCCTAAGGATGTGGGGAAAACAACATCTATCCCATAAACTAGTTGGAAAGGGGACATACCAAAGGATTTTTTGGTAGCGAGTCTATCAGCCCACAAAACATTGATTAATTTGTTATGTCAAGACTTCTTGTTATCCTGCAACAACTTCTTAATGATATTAACCAAAGTTTTATTTGAAGACTATGCTATCCCATTTCCCTGTGGGTAATAGGTAGTAGAGTGACCCAATCTTATGTTATATTTATTGCAAAAGTCCACCATATTCTTTGATTTGAATGTACCTGCATTAACAATAATGATCTTGTTTGGGCATCCAAATCTAGCAAGAGTGTTACCTTCCACAAATTTGATGATTACTGCATTTGTGGCTTGTCTTATAGGTACAACTTCAATACATTTTGTAAAATAATTAGTGGCTGTAATAATCCACTTACGCTGGGTTGAGGAACTGGGATGTATTTATCCAATGAAATCCAAACCCCATTGTTGGAAAGGAGTTTCAGCTGATATGGGCTTCAAGGGTAGGGATAACAATTTTCTTTTTCCTTCAAATATTTGGCATTGACATGAAATGACTTTCCTGTGGACATTTGCAACCAAGGTGGGCCAATAGAACCTAGCCCTTAAAATCTTGTTTGTTGTTGTCTTCGAGTACAAGTGTCCTCCACAATCTCCTTCATGGAATTCCTACATAAGTTTATCTACTTTATATTTTAGCACATAAGTTAAGTAAAATTCCACCTTCATATTTCCAATATACATTATTATCCAAAATAAAAAATCTTGCAGCCTTTAACTTAAGAAATATGGCTTTAGTTTTAGGTAAACATGGAGGAGCTTGTAAATTTTGTAGCACAAAGACAATGTCTTCATACCATGGGGAGGTAGCAAAGGCTTTTGATACTTGTGGAGTCACCTTCTCTTCCTATTCATCCAGGTAAACTATGAAATTTATATCAAGTGCATGGAAATTATATTTTTCCATCAGTTTTTCCAATCTGTGACCTTTGATCAGCTTGGTAGGCTTGATTTCAAGATCATATTCCAACATAAAAATGATCCATTTGCCCCTTTTTCCATCATGATCAGTTTGTGTCAAAACATATTTTACAATAACATTAGGGACATATGCAGTTATATGGGAGTGTAAAATGTAAACTCTAAAGTCTTTTAGTGCTTTTACCAAGGAAAAATCATGTTTCTCCATTATATTGTATTTCAATGAAGCATCTCTTAAAGCCCTACTAAATAAAGCTATTAGCTGCTCTTGTCCTTCACTTTTCTTATGCAATAAAACATTTGCAATAATATGATCAGATGAAAAATAAAACAACATAAAATATTTGGTGAAATAAGGACTAATCAATATAGGAGCCATTGTTAGAGATAGTTTTACTTTGCTTAAATATTTTCTAGCTTGGGAGTTCCATTTTACTTCCAAATCATTTTTCAACATATTTGTGACGGACTTTAGGATTTCTGCTAATTTAGGAACAAATCTCCTAAGGAAATTTATTCTCCCAATGAAGCACTGAACTTCATTCTTATTCCCGAGAGGGTCAATTTTGAGGATAGCTTCAACTATGCTAGGATAAATTCTAATGCCTTCCTTGGAAATGATGTGGCAAATAAGTTTTCCCTCTTCCAAACAAAACAATATTTTCTTAGGGTTCAGTGAGATGCCAAATTTCCTACATTTTTCAAAGACTCTTCTTAAATGCAGTAAGTGTTCTTCCTTAGTCTTTGAAAATACAGTGATGTCATCAGATAACTGACAATGAACTCGCCAATTTCATCAACAAAGGAAAAATCCATTTCCCTTTGGAAGGTGGATCCAACGTTCATTAGAACAAAAGGAATATTTACATACATAAGGGTACCACATGGTGTAGTAAATGATGTCTTTTGTTGGTCATCAGGGTGAACCAGGGTCTGGTTATAACCTGAAAATCCATCTAATAAAGAGATCCTAATTGACCCAACTACCTTTTGTAATAAATGATCCATTTTTGGAAGGGGGTAGTTGTCTTTAAGAGAGGCTTTATTCAAGTTTTAGAAGTCTACACATAGCCTAATTTCTCCTATTTTCTTCCTTATAGGTACTAGGTTTGAAACCCACTTAGAAAATCTAAGAGGTACAATAATTTTGGCATCGTATAGCTTCTTAACTTCCTTTTCTATTAGAGGCAGTAGGACTAGATTGACCATTATTAGCTTTTGTTTAAAAGGTTTCTGATCTTCTTTAAGGGGAATAGTATGTTGAATGATGCTGGTGTCATAGGATTTTAAGTCCTCATAACTCTAGGAAAAAACATGAGAAATTTCTTTTAAAAGTTCGATGTATTTCTGTTTTTCACTGGGAGGCAAGGATTTCGATAATTTAATAATATTAGTGCTCTCTGTAGTCCCTATATTTCATTCATCTACCCCAGCCCCTATTGGTTCAATTTTAGGCTTTTTTGCTACATCATTGAAATCAAACAGATCTTCTAAAGGTGCTAGCCCCTTAGGCAACAAATTATTCTTTAATTACAACACTTATAAAGGTTTTGAATCCTCATTAACTTCTTTTAACACTAATTCACTCTCATTTATTTCTACAACATTATCTAATCTATATGTGTACATTCGAATTCATCTTCTAATTTCAAGAAATTTTTGATTTGTTCATCGTTGCCAAAAACTTGCCAGTATCTGATGTTATCAAGCACAACTGGCCTGTGTTTAGCTTCTACAACATATTTCCTATTTGGGTGGAAAGGTATCTTGCAAGTACTGACTGAAACAACCAAGGCATCTTCTAGTCATATTTGGATGATAGCAACCCATACCATGTTCATATCAATAGTATGGGTTCTATCATCCACTATTTCAATGACCTCAAAGTCATCCAGTGCGCTAATGTTTTCCATAACTGATTTGGGCATTAAATTGTGTGAGGCCCCAGAATCTAACATTGCATTGTGTAAGATTTTATCATGAATGCTAAGGCTAATATAAAAGGGTGGTATCCCTCCTTCTAGTGGTTTTCCATTAAAATCAGGACCAAATATAAGCTCAGGCTGATCATCAAACAAGTTGACAGAATCTTCATTCCCAACAATGTTTAAGGTTTGTTTTATTTGAGACTTATAGGTTTCACTTTTAATCAGCTCTGTTATGGGAATTGAAATTTTCAGTTTAGCTACCTCTGCTCCCAAATTGAAAGGCAAAGGGGCTTTTTCTGTTTGTGTGATGGGAATTTTCATAGCATGAGTTGGAGTAGGTTGCTCATCTGTTTATGTATTTAAGGTCTTTTATCTGTATTTTTCTAATATGGTGTTTGGAGTTTTTTCCACTGTCTCCTTGGAGGGGATTGAAGTGGATGGTTGATCATCAGGGGGTTGGTCATGGGTTATATCTACAATGGTGGGGCCAGGAGGGTTCTGATTTGGTCTAGGGAGGATTTGGAGAGTTTTAGTAATTGGAGCTGTTTTGATTTTCTTGGGTTGATTTGGCACTGTTTTCTTAGTCTGGTCAATCAGTATTCTTTTTACTCCTCAAGTTGTATTGTTTGTGTACTTCAAAGATGGCAGAATCATATCCTTGTTTATAATCAAATGATTCTCCAAATTGGGACTGCAATTGCTACAGCATATGCAGTTCTTACTCATCTTGGGTCAAGAAGACAGTTTCCTCGTCATCTAATCCCATCAAGTTAATGTGTGTGTCTTGTTCAGGGTCATCTAAATGGGATGTTTCAGCATAGTTTTCTTGAAAGGGGGGCCTAATATTCTAGTCAGATCCATTCTTTCCATTATTTTGATTCTGATTCTTTTTAAAGTTTGGGTTTCTCACTGGAGGTGCCAGTTGATTATCCCATTGAGGCTTCCTCTCAATGTTCTCTATCCTATCCATCAGTTTTTCCATACCCTTGGTTAGGACATCTATTTTAAGGTCAGAGGGCGAGGCTTCATATTGGCAGATCCTCTCCTTTCATTCCTAACCCTAGCTCTTTTTGCTAGCAAGTTGGCTTCTACACTAATTGCTACACTTTGCATGTCTTCTAAGGTTGGTGGATTTCTCTCTCTGAGTTGGAATGCCATATCAATATCAAACCCATCAAGAAATTTTATCAGTGCTAAGTCAGGTGGGGGCCTAAGATTGATTGGTATTGCATTGTATATATTGTTAAATCTGGTATAATAATCCTGGACTGTTTCATTTGGTCCTCTTTTAATGTTTTCGTATTCTGAAAGGATATACAAAGGGTTCTTTTTCTTTTCCTGTCTATTTAAAAATTGTTGATAAAATATATCTAGACTGTCTATGCTATTAGAAAGTAAAGCTCTAAACCATTTCCTAACATCACTAGCTAGAGTCTAAGCAAAAATTCTCATTTGAACATCTCTAATATCAATTTCGTGCAATTCAAAGTAGTCTATCATTTTGTTTACATGATGTTGTGCTATATAAGGTCCTATGCCATCAAATTAGACAACTTTTTTTTTATAGTCTTGTGGCATGGCACCAAGTGGGGCAAGTAACACAAGAGGAGCATATCTATTTTCCATGGCTCTAAGTTGGGCAGGGCTAAGAAGTGGGGTTGGGGTACTAGGAGATGATACAGGAGTTGATGGAGAACTAGGAGTAATAGGTGATTGATGGGTAATGGCAGGTTGGTAGGGAAGTGAAGGTATAAATGGAGGTGAGGAATGAACTTCATAGGTGGAAGGGAATAATGGCGAACTAAGGGTATTGGACGTTGGTTCAGAAATATTAGGGATCTTAGCAGTAGTAAGGGACGATTAAGGGGAATTTAGAATATAATCATCAATTAACTAGTTTTCCTTTTGGACTTCGAGATCTTTAATAAACTCTGGATCTAGAACTATGTCATCAAGTGCACTTTCAAACCTAGTTCTAAATAGGGAAAGGTCAAATGACTCATCAAAGGGGAGGTATTCCTAAAACAACCACTCATCAAGGCATGAATCTGATTTGATTGAAGGTGTTGGACTGACTGAACTTTATTGTCTTTTGGTTCTTCTTGAAATTAGGTTGGGATTATCCACTACCAGGGCAAGGTTTGGATCTGGATTAGCCCTAGTATAGTGAGTTCTCCTTGAAGCCATAATTTCAAGCTTTTCTAATTACTTTCTTTTTGTGAAATTTTGTAAATAACTTCTAATAAACCCTTCAAGAGGCTTGAAACAAATATTTTAAATTTTCTCAAAGGTTTATTAAGACTGAGCATTCAATTCCCTAGTATGGTCGCCACTATGTTATCACTCAATATTTTCCATAGAAGTTATCAGAAGAAGGAAGCAACCGAGGTAACCACAAACTAATCTTTTAGGCTTAGGCTCTAGCCAACCTAAGTCCAGAGAGGGCTCTCTCTTTATAATTTATCTTTGTTTTATGGGATTTTAGGCTAGTTCTTAGTGTTCATGGGGTTTTGGTTTTGATTTTAAGGTTGGGTGGTGGAATTCTTGGAGTAGATGGATAAAGCTAGGTCTTCAAGTCATTGGGCTATGGAGTCAATGAATGGATAACATAACTAGACTAGATCATTAAAGGGAATGTTCACAGGGCAGGCTAGCAAAGAAAAATGCAAATATTTAGGCCTAATGGGTGAAATAATACTAACCAGGGTGACGGGGCACTTAAGAATCCTTGGACTGGGATCAGAATGAAGAACAGAGGATGATCATGAGCAAAAGGCAATTAAGAATCCTTTTCTATAGACCAAAGGAGAAACTGCGAAAGCTAAGGAGTAGTTAAGAATTTCCTAGCTAAGATTGTTTAGGAGAAAACATTCAGAATGTAGAAGAGTTAAGACAGAGTGCATTTAAGCAATTTTTGAAATATCATTCCATGATATACATTTATATTTTAGAGATCCAAATAAGATTATGGAAAAAACATAAGGAAAAACAACATTGAACATGAGAGAATACTTATTTGTATTTCTCTTTACACAAGAATCCTGTAAAAGATATGATCTTTATTCCTTGATCCAGCAAGCCAATCCAGTCATTGATACAATAGAATTTTGATTTGAGAGAAAAAGTCTATAGAAATGTCTTGGAATCCACCCTACACACTTTGAAATGTGAAGTATTTATACAAAAATATTTACAAAATATCTCAAAACAACTTGAGACTTAATCTAGGGAATAAGAATATCTTCTTGCATGAAGATAGAGACATATGTTAAATTGCTTCATGTTGTCCCTTTTATTATGGTGTTGTTGGTTGTTTCTGTTGAGTTGCAGCCCTTTAAGCTGGTTGATATCTGTAGCATTTCTAGGTTGGAATATTCTTTAATTTTATCTTTCAACTGATACTCTTTGACCCTACTACTCTTTGACCCTGCTACTCTGCTTTTCGCTGTTTCACTAGCTGTCTTCAGATTTACTGTGCAGTAACTGTCTGATGTAAATTTATCATAGTAAATCTATCATTTTTTCCCACCATTCTACATCAGGTAAATTTATTTTTACCATCCTTCTGTAGATTTCATCTGCCTCTGTGTATTTTGCAAAATTTGGTTTGGTGAGAAATAAATGTTTCACCTCATGCTCTATGAAAAACAAGTTCTAAAAAGTATCATATAATACTTTGCTTGTTGGAAATGCTTTAATAGTTGAAGAGTTGGCTTGTTCCTTGGCCAATTTCCTGAGTCTATCACTATAGTCCAATTGGGTCATGAGTTTTTCATTGATGATCATAGGATTGGGAAGACCTTTGTCCCTTAAAATCTTAAACTTAGCCATGAACTTGTCAATGGCTACCTGCATGTTATGGAACTTCTCTTCTAAGTTATGCATGAGGTTTCTTTTGGAAAGAACCTTTCTAATGGCTGGAACGACTTTAGTCCTATATTCTATGTTAAGCTCTTGGAGCTCATACTTGTTCTTGTTGTTTAGGAAGTGGATGAGTCGATTTTCATCCTTTGGTTTATCTCCCAATTCTTCCTTCACTTTTTGGATAGCTTCGGTGGCTATCTTCATTAATTCTGTCTGCTCAAACATAACTTGAATTGATGGCCAAATATCATGGACAAAGTTAATGATATTGGCCCAAAGCATTCCTATTCTAGGATTTTGATTCTTTCACCCATTCTCTAGGCCTTCTATGTTTCTTCTTTCTGTTGGATTTGGGCAAGTTTGCAGTTAGTTTCCAGACTTGCCACTTTTTCCTTTAACCTGTTTAGCTCTGTAGCCTAGACAGGCATACCTTCCATAAATTTCACAACTTGTGTTGGTTTATCTGTTGATGTACCTATTACTGTAGTAGAATCTACAGTTACTGGCAATACTGTGGCAGGTGGAGCTGTGGATGCCAATGATGCTGCTAGTGTGGAAGGAACTGTTGTAGATATTGTGGGGATGACAGTTCTAGAAGTTGTGGCCAAGTCACTTTGCTTCAACTGAATTAAAGTGTCCAACTCCTTCTCTGTCTCCTTGAGTTGATCGTTTAGCTTCAGGACCAAGTCCATGAGCTCTTCATGTCCTTGCTATGCTTCTAGGACTTCTTGTGTTTGTGGGTGATGCAGCTAGGATATCTTTAACTACTTCTTGAGTGTAGAAATGTCATCATTTTTCTTCTTAATTAGCTGTTCGGCAACTTTTACATCTTTGGGATCGTGTCCCAACTCAATCACTAAGTCCTCTAAGGACTTGATTCTATTATCTTTAGCCTGTGAGGAGGCCTTCTCCAACTGAAATTGGGCTGATATATTGTTTACAGAGTTCTATAATTGGTGGGAAGCAATGGCCTTCCCTATTAATGTGGAGTAAATCATCTCCCCTGTTTGCTTGTGTAGTTCAATCTGGTCAATGGGATGAATATCCCTTGCTAGTACTTCAAAGTCCACTTTCTTAAAATCTGATGTTGTTCTTGGCTACTGAGTGGTTGGCTTGATGAAAGTCATCTGCATTTTCCCCTCTTTAAGATCAAAGGCTGACATTAGCCTTGTTTGATTGGTAGGGGTCATCTTCAAATACTGTGCATATGTTTGGGCCTTAAGCCTTTCATTCCTAGCCTTGATTTCTTTGTATCTTTCCTTAATGTCTTGGTCCTTATCTGCAGGTATCCTAAAGGAAGATACCTCAATACTTTGCTACCTTTCCAACATCTAAGTTTGTGATGTGGAAGGCTCTGGCATGCCTCCAAATGGAGTATTAGGCCTACTCCTATTTCCTTCTATACTAGTGACCTCTGTTGCCTCCTCTGTGTATTCTTGTTGAAAGACAGGATTCACTCTTTGTCTTTTGGTTTGACTTGCTTCTGCATAAGCTTGTGAAGTTTCCCTGGCTGAAGTGGTGGCCCCCTCCCTATTTTTCTTAAGGCCTTTCTCCTCATTTAGAGGAGTCTGTATAACTGGAGGGGTACTCATGGTTGTCTCTGGTCTATCTGATTTGTCTGGCCTACTTGATTCCCCTGGTATGTCTAATTGGTATGGCCTGCTTGATTCCCCTGGTATGTCTAATTGGTATGGCCTGCTTGATTCCCCTGGTACCTATAGGAAATAACCTTCATCAAGTTGTTTTTCCAGATCTATTAGAGCATTCTTTATATCTACCCTCGTGTTGTCCTGATCATCTAATGTCCCTTCCACCCACTCTAGTTGGTTGGCATAAGCTTCTATCTCAGGTATGGGATGGTGGATGAAAGGCCTTAGCTTGACCTTTTGTCTCTTCTTGGTAATGAATTCCAAAGGGTCATATCTCCAAACAAAACTTCTTTGGAATTTCATGCTCTACAATATTAAATCTGCTTCTCGGCCTGCTTCCCTATAGTTACATATGAAGGGGCATAGTCAGTCCTTTATTTTGAAGTTAGCCTTCTTCTTTGCATTGACAAAGTTTGTTTCATCTGCACTGATAATCATCCTATAGTACTCTAAAGCAAATAACCTCATTGGGAGGTATTTGGGGAGTTTGTATGGTGCCTGCATGCAACCATAGATTCTGATATTGGTATGGTTTTGATACAAGTACCAATCACCTACCTTGGACTGTTTTGACAATTGCAGGACCTTTTTGATGTTTGAACTGATTCTTGGAGGAGGGCTTCCTATCAACATTGTCACAATTAGATGCACAAATAGGTCAATAAAGTCAGCATATGAATATGGGAAGTGATATTTTTGGACCAATGGAGTCCAAAAAATGACTGATCTATGCTGACCTTTTGTATCAAGCTTCTGCAGGGTGAATGGAAACTTGTCTGACTGGAAATATAGAAAAAGGTGGTACAAAACAGAGGAGTATTTGAAGACTCTCTCATTTCTCATTCTAAGAAACTGGTCATGCATCCTATTAGCTATAAATTTGGCATAGTCATAGATAACAGCAAGAGGCTGCCCTATAGTGTAGATGGACATGAAAGCTAGGATAATTTCATCAATATATTCACTGGTGGTATAACCTAGGACACTAGATATCATGGCTATAATGTCCTGACCAAATGGCGAAAACATGGCAGTTACATATGGAGGAGGATCCTTTGGGATATGTCTTTCTTCTGTGATGAAGGTTTGGAACATCTCAGCTAATTTTGCAGTGGTAAGTTTGGGGAACTGGTCTAATAAGCTTCCAATTGAAAGAGGAGTCAGGTTTTGCCCTGGTTGGAGTTGTAGCATTTCATTTATAGACTCAACAGTGATGGTGAACAATATGGTTTGGCTTGGGGACATGACTACTCTTTGACTAGGAATATAATTGGCATGATAGTAGTGGACAATTTCTGGGAAAATGTGGACTTCTAGGAACTAGTACTTGGGCAAATTGGACTCCCAAAGACCAATTTCATCAGCATGGTTCAAGTATATATCCCTACTTCAATAGTGTACTTTGAGCGGGGATTCTAGGATAGAGGTGTCCTTTATCTGGAAATCCTTATCAGCTAAGGGAAGGTGGTCCAGGTCTAGATGGGGAGTGGTGACAGGTCTTACATCCATGGCAATTGGGGCAGCCATTCTTAGTTCTTGTGGATTTGAGAATGGGGGAGGTAATTTGCAGTGTTTTTAGGGCAATGGTGGTTTAGCACAGAGTAGGTTTGAGTTCTTTGAGTTTCTTCAATTAATTTTTATCTTAACTAAGAATAATCAGTAACTAGTTTTGAAATTGACAGGGTTTTTTGGTGAATTGTGGCTTAAATACCTGGAATTGAGGTAAACTGGCTCTGAACAAGGCGGCTGGCAACTGCAAATGGTTGAAAGGGCTCTATGTAGGCTAGAAAGCTAACTAGGTGCTCTGTGGTGTCTTTGGAGTGCAATTAGATGTGGGTTGACGGCTTCGACGTTCGTAGGTGCATGCATGCATTTCGGAGGTTTACAATTGAAATTCTAATGAAAACAAATGATTTGGGTCTTTTTTAGCCTTATGCACAAAATTCAATTGAGGTGGGTATGGGGTGAACAGTGGTCAATTTGTCATGTAGCAGGTAGGTGGTAAACGATTTATATCACGCTGCTTTTGGGCGCTTGGTAACATTTGGGAGAGGTCACACGATGCCACTCATTGGGTGATACTTAGCATTGTGGGTTAGTGACCAAACCACTTTATCAGGTAGGTATCATTCGACGGCTGGGTTGGCCTGATATGAATAAGCGCTGGTGGATGTGGAGGGAAGCGATCACACGGTGATCAGGTGGGGAAACTGCACGGAGGCTAGTGGGGTCCCGGAAGGCGCTTAAGTGCAGTGGTATCAAGTTAATGACGGATTAAGGAAAGATTATGCCATCCAGGTGATTAACAAAGGATTTAAAATGGGGCTTTATTTGTTTTGATCACAGATCGATCAATTAGAAATTTTGGTCAGGGTGACTATATATAATAGTTTATATTTAAGCTAAGGGGTAGGGTTAATTAATATGTAGGAGCTATATATATACGAGGAAATGGGTTTTTCATCGGGAATTAATATAATGAAATTAATAATTAATATGAAAAGATGAGCGAAAAGGGAAAAATCAATAAGTAAATTCTCTTTTTGTGAATTTGATGTTTTCACATATTTAACATTAATTCTTAGGGTAATTTGTTTTGGTGGGTTTCTAGTATGAAAATTATTTATGTGGGGGAGAAAATTGTTTTCCTAGGCAAACGTGTTTTATCCTTAGGAAAGGAACATTATTTAGGAAAATGAATGAACTGAAGGGGGGATGAACTTTTATGAGGGGAATTTAGTACTTAACATCCATAAGTCATTGAGTGGAGGGTCCGGTCCCTCCAAAAGTCAGAGAAATGATATGAGCCTCTTTGACGTAAAGGTTTTTGAGTACTTTGCACTTTATTTATGGGAAATTAGTAAAGTAAAGGGGTGAAATGAATGGGGGAAGTTAATTAATCAACTTTGTAAATCATTTGCATGCTTGATTGTTCATTCATATCTATAACTTTTATGATGAGAATGATAAATATGATTTTTGTCTAGCCAATCATCATACTTCTGCAACCTTTCTTCTACTTACCCATCTACTCATCCTACCATTTTTTCTTCTCTTTATTAGGGTGCATTTGAGCTAGAAAACCCTTATCAAACATTTTTCTTTTCTCTTTACAATAGTAAACTAACTAAATCTAACATTCTTACATCCAAGGGCTAAGATTAAATAGTTTAGCTCCTTTTATTTACTCTATCTATCTACTTATCTGGCAAGGTTACACTGTTTGGCTAGATTTTTATTCTCTATCTATAGACATGAGATTGAAAACATGAAATAGTCAAGTTTAAACATTTTGACCATCATGGATTGTGGCAAGGATTACAAGCTACACACAATCATTTATTCTGCACAAAAAGTAAATAGTAGTGGCATTTTGGCTTGCTCACTTTCATGGTCTTTTTCCTTTTCTTGGGGTTCATATTTTTCATCTTTTTTGACCTTTTTTATTCTTTTTGTCCTTTGATTTTTCTTTTAGGACATACCCTCTTTACATTTTTTAATTTCTGAATATGGAAAACATTTGCAAAAGCAAAGGTATGTACATATTACAAGTTTTAATCTCAGTCATTCAAAAATTATGACTCCTATTGGTATAGGAACCTAACACCGACAACACTATTATGTTTGCCATCTGCACACCCAACATCTACTATAATGTCGTGGATCCAACTATGAGGTTGGTCAAAAGGGTACCAACCTGAGGGGGGTGTGCTTGTAATTCCTGCAACTATGTTCTGAGGGCCCCCAACACAGTCTGGTGCTCTTGCATGAAATCCTGGAGAGCCTTAGTTGTGACATTGCACACCGTTTCGCCAATGTCTTGTAGATCATCCTCGGTTAGGGTGATTGGGTCGATGGACAATTTCGAGGCTTTGTCCTTCTTCCTCAATCCTGCTCGCTCTGCCTGGTGTTGGCGCTTCAACTGTGTGGACATTGTTCGTGGGTCCACGCATCCTTCTTCTATTTCTACTTCCTCTATTGCCTACGCATGCAAAGGCGTTGTTTGGCCCTCGGTCACCTTCACAACTGCTTCCTATGTTGTTGCTGTTGCTGCGGCAATTTCCTGTTCAACTTCTTTCTATGCCACTTACTGCGCTGCCCGCACTTCGGCTACTACTATTTCCTTCCATCATTTTTCGGCCAACTGGGCGATGTGCAGCTTGGCATCGTCCTTCTTCTGTTGTGCTACCAACCTCTCGAGTTGTGCAAGGTCTCAGGCATGCCATTCTAGAGGCCATGCCTCTAAGACATTGAAAATGGCATCGTCAGTGGCTACAAAAGGTAGCTTTGTCCACTGCTTCTTTGGATCCTTGCACACCCTGATATATATGTTGTGCATATCCGCCTTAAATTCTGCAAAACTCTATAGACTGTTGTAAACCGTGGGTGACAACCACAGCTTACGGTTGATCCACATTCGGATGTTCATCTCCATGAGCACCCAGAAGATCTTATTGTCATGTATCCCTGTAGCATCTTTCATGGCCCAGAGCGAAGCATACTTCGTGACCTCTAGTAAATCTCTATCAATTATGGGGAATTGAATGTCCTTCGGAAATTCCCCTACTACGAGCACTATGGATAGCAATAGCCATGCATAGTGGAAGGTTTTACCCTGCTCTTGGGCTTCGCAGCAATTGTCTATGAATTCCATGCAGAGGAATTTAGACCAGTTAAATTGGAACCCCTCCATGCACTGCTCATCCAGTGCGACCACCAGCGCAGGTACCTCGTCGGTGCAACACTTGCGCATAACTTGGCCTCTAAGGATTTGGGTTGCTACATGAACTGATTTGTCCTTGATGCTAGAGATGTCGTAGCCCCTCTTCTTCTTTTCTAGCTTTTACTTCATCTTCATGGCCTTCGCAAGGGCCAAATCACTGCCCTTCCCTTCCGATATGGTCACGGTGTCCTTTCCTTTATATGGAAGTCGGGAAACGTGATGAATCAGGTCTGCCGTGATGGGGATGGGCTCCTCCAGCCATAAATACCCATCATACACTAGGCAGAGTAGCTACGTGATGACGAAAATGGTTATTGGGGCGTGGTGGAAATGTGACACCCATAGTAGGTTTAGCAGCCCAGCATTTTTCACACCGCTCAACCACTTCCACGGCTCTAATGTTGTCACCACCCCCGCGGTGTTCTACTTCATGAGGTTTTCGATCCCAAGGTGAGGGGACTTCTCACGGTCAGTGAGGTCCCAATCTTCAAATTTCATGGTCGGCAAGCAGCCTAGGTGTGTGCTTTCAAAAATAATGCCATCTGGGAGGAGTGGGGTCTGGAGTGAGCTCTTGGTCTCATTCAGGTCCTTGGGCACTCTGGTCTTCCCTTTTCATGGGGGACATAGGTGGGCAGTTTTGTCATAGAGTGCATGGGTTGAGTATCCATCTCCATGCCTTTGTCTTCTTCCTCTATGATGATAAGGGCCTACAAATCTTCTTCTTCTTCGTTTGTGTCTGTAGTGACGACTTTCCCTTTCTCCTCCATTGGCAGTTTGTTGTGTAGCGGGTTCTCCGGGGACACGCATATGGGAGCCATTGCTTGTCTATCCTTCTTGGGTCTTGGTGTGCATGGATATTTCAGGATCTCAGCCACAATCCTTATGCCTTCTGGAAAATCCCCCATAGTTAGGGCCTACGCGGCCTCGCCGGTGGTCACCTCTTCTATCCCCATACCATCCTTAGTTGTTGTCATTGTAGCTGTGCAGAAATTTATCACTCGTGAATTCAAGTGCTTAATCAATTCTCAACTCACAATACTCAGGGCTTTGCTCAATAGCTCAATTCGCAAATGACCAAGTGTTGTTTTCTACGCAGCCCTTTGTATTTTATAGTGCTTTTTGAATTTGAATTCGACTGTCCCCCCTATTTCGGTACATTAATGCTTTCTTGGCAGCAGATTTCCCATATCTTGCTCATAAATCGCGTCTTAAAAGCCTACCGCCTGCTCCATTTGGCCTCAATTCGAGCATCCCATCATCAATAGTGACTTCAACGATCACTTTCTGGCCAACCTGTGCAGCAACGCAACCCCTCGTGCACGGTCACGGACCTTGTGACTCTCTGCTTCTGCGCGCATCTCCAACATCGTGCAACTCTTGGGCAGAAAAGTTTATAGTCCCATGCTCCCTTCCAGCTGCCTCGAGCACTAAGACTAGACTTCCCTTAGCTAGTTAGGTGGTCGCACCACCCGTGTAGAGTTCCCTCATTTCCTTCGTCATGGTTCCTGGAAAATGCCCACCTTGTATTGTTACGGTTGGCATCACACACTTCACCATTTGCAACATGCTACCCTAGTCACTATGCTTAGCAATATGCGGTCCAAACCAAGGCATAAGAGTAATCAATTTGTGGCAATAGGCCTTAACTCCGTCATCGTGATCGCGTGCCTCTTGTCTTACCATTTTGGTCTTTTTGCTGAGAAAATCTTTCTTTATTTCATCCTCCAGCTTCTTGACCTCCGAGTCCATCAAAGCACTTTTCTTCCTTAACCGTACCCTTTCTTCTTCAAGTTCGTGGAGGCTAAGGTTCCCCTGTTGGATTTCTTCCTCAAGTCCCATGCGTTTTGTTCCTTGCGGCTATGTGATCCTTCCTTTCCGGTCTTCGAAAACCATCATATCTATGGGTGCTACTGTGCACAGACTAAGCTTTGCATGCTCCATAGGGATTACAACATATGCTTCATATTTCAGCTTCGGAAGTGCCCGCGCGGTCAAGGTTTTGCGCATGGTCTTATAAGCCCATAGAACCACTAGTACGCATAGGTCCTAGTCAATTCATTTCACATGGTGGACCACATTCAGTACTTCACATACTTTATAAAAGACTTCCACGCGAATAATCTTCTATGCGCTTGGTCTTATCATAATTCATGGTTGTCGTTCACACCATTGTCTTGCCTGCTCTTGCTTTTTGGTCACGTTTCCTATTGCGAGGATGGTGTGCGTTCATGTAGGTTGCGTACCATACGCCTGTACCCATCTGGAAAGGTGGGCCTGCAGGCTGTTTCATCCATCATACCCGGTTGTCATTTGCATCTAAAGCTTTCCAAACTGCATGAGCATCATCCTTCTACATTCACGCCAGTCCTCAAAACTTCTTTGATGCGTACCCCACCATCTTACAGGCATAGCGTGCAGTGCCCATTTCAGAGCATTGATATGCTGTTGTTCCAATACTTCTCTTTCAAATTTTTCAGGAAATCATCCACCTCGCTCAACCCATCATATATAGGCAGATCTCTTACCTCTGTTGCCATGCAGCGTAGTGACCTTGTCATCATGTTGTAGTTGAGCGTGGTTACCTCGTGTAACCGGTTCTGCCATCGTTATATTACTTCATCCGAATATGAGGTGCAGGAGCTTTCGTGCTCCCACGAAATCCTGCCATCTGTTGTTGGATTCACCCAGTCCTACTCCCATGTGGTTATTTTGTAGATATAGTATAGATCGTCGTTGCTCTCATAGTTGTGCACTAGCTCTATGTAGTGTGATCCTTCCACAGGGTCTAAAGGTACCACTACGCGTAGTGACTTTTTCTTGAAAATAATCTTGCGCTTCTTCATATTTATCACTCCATTCATGTCTATGGCCCAATCTATTCCCAGTGGCATGAGATATGGATTATTGTCATCCACAATCTCTAACACTTCTAAATCTGCGAGCGCACTCGCACCTTCGATATCCTCTGTTATTGCCTGCAATCTTCCCATAGGTAGGATCTTTTGCTAGTTCGCCATTTGCAATTGAATAGGAGACCGTTGCAACCCGGGCCTACCCATGTGCTTCCATGTTTGCTTTGACAAGATGTTCATGTTTAGACCTAGATCCAAAATCACTTGATCCATTTCATATTCCCCAAACTAGCGGTAAATCTCATCTCCCTTCCTGTTCGCGTTGTGTCCTTCCTGAGATTCTGGACTACGCGTGGTTCTCCTGGTACAACACATCTAGTGATGGGTTCTTGTAGTCCCTTCACTGCTTTGCTGTCGCGCAGTAGCTTCATGCATGTCTCCAAAAATGTAGTGAGCATTGACGGGTCCATTTCCAGTTCTAGTTTGTCCTTACTTCCTGAAGTGGAGGCATCCATGAAACTCTTCTTAGCTTCCATGAATGTCTCCTTAGTGCACTTCTTGCCTTTGTCATCTCCTATCGTGATACCACTTCAGAGCACGATATTTACATTTTGGTCTTCCTTGCATGGCTTAGACCTCATCATCTACAGGTTCTGAGTCGGGGGAGGTTGGAGTGCTCCTTTATCACGTAACCTCGCTATTAGCGTAGGACAGTCCTCCATCTCATGACCAAACTGGGTACAATATAAGCATGAGGGTGTCGTTGGATTTGTATAATCACGAACATAATGCCCTGGCCCTCCGTAATTGTAACAGATCAAATGTCTGCAACCCCTTCCTGGTCCTATTCCACCTCGACCTTGTCTGCACCCTTAAAATCCAGTGTGCACCATCCCTACATTTTGATCGAGGGCCCATGTTTTGGTCTGAACTATGTAGGTAGAAGTCTGATCCATCATCAGTTCATAACTTCTTCAGGTACGCTCATCATGGCCTATTGACCTGGGGAAATTATAGAACAACTGTTGGGAGTTCTGTGTATAGTTCTGTAATAGATGGTAGTTATCTATAGTATGCTTCCCTCCTATTTGACAAATCACGCACCATAATGCAGGTGACACGCTTGGTCCTTGTTGTTGGGAAAAGTATCCAATTCGGAATGCCCCTATCCCACTCTAAGGTGTGATAGTGCCTTAGCAACAAACAAGGAAAACTATCTGAGTATTCTTCTTTATGAGATGTAAATAGAGAAAGAAGGATGTAACTAACCGGTGTCTTCCGCTAGTTTGTCGATCCAATCACTCTCTCTTTTGTTCGCTTCCCGCTTCTCGCTCTTTCACTGGTCCAGCTTCACCAAGTCCCTGCAAGATCACAAGAGAGGAAAACTACACAAAAGACATGGATTTACATTCATAACTAGTTTAGGATCAGATATAAACTAAATATGCAAATATAACAAAACATCATTGAGATACAAGCATATAGGAGAAACTCAAATAGCTTTATTGATATGATAACAAAGTCCAAGAGGAGATACAACCAAGTGAGTCCCAATCCAGCATCTACCTCCCAGCAAAGGAATCCCTTCCTCTCCTCCAACAAAGCATAAATCACCCAATGTACTAATCTCAATCTCAAACCAACAGCAATTCTCTGCAAAGTACAAAATTCCAGCCTCCTGAACCTCTGGGTGAGAGATCCATATATAGATGTAAGCAGAGAGGATGGGTTAGCTTATGTTTTAACTTGTGGCTTCTCTCTATCAGTTCTTGCTTCCACTTGGAGGTTGAGAACCTCTTACTCATCACTAGTCGAATTCATTGAGGCAAGTGTCATTGGAGAAGATTCTGGAAGCTTCCAGGGTCTTTCCACCTCGTTGAATGAGCTTGCCATTTGTCATTTCCCCCTCAGCGCACCCTGGCAGTGCTTCCACCTGCGTTGCAGTGCACCTAGCCAGTGTAACCTCTACATTTCAACGCAGGCAGCTAGTGGAGCCTCTAAATTGATCCTGAATTGACTGTTTCTGAGTGGTTTTTGGTGGAGAACTTCTGGGAGAAGCTGTCATTGGTTGACCTTGTTCCTTTAGGGGCAGGAACAACTCTTTTAGGGACTTTGGATCCCTTGGATTATGGACATTTCATGTTCAATGCTGTAAGGCACAAAAATGTCTATAACAGTTGCCCCCTAAAGTATGAGGCCGTTTATCGGGTGAAATGCTTTATTAGGAGGATCTGAAGTTCTTCCAATGCTGGGAGGAGACCTGTAATAAGATACAATACAATACATTATTTTTCATACTGCTTTCATGATCTAGCTGAGGCGGGCATTCCCATGCTCAGCTTTATAAATTCATTTTTCTGTACATAGAACAGACAATCGTCTGATGGTAGACTGATGATTTTGATGAAATCATCATCCTTTTGGTAGGATGATCATCTGTGCTGCAATGCTGTACATGTCAATGTCTTTATTTTTCCTGAATATATATCACAGCCCAGATGGATGAAACTAGATCCGGGGTCTTCAATCTCGTCCGATCTTCACTCTAAGTACAAGTCGATCCATGTGAGAAATGTTCTGAAGTCGAACATGGAAAGACATCGCTTGATTACTAGTCAATGATGTAAACTGTTAACAAGCGCGAGAGGAATCACCGATAATGATAATGACCCTCAAGGTACTGCAGTACAATTCACGTGGTGTGAATAAAGGACTTGGCGTCGAACACCACGCAAAATCTTTCGGTCGAAGGTCATTGATGTATACCTGTCGCCGGAAGTGAGAAACTTGCCATTGAGGCATGCAAGCTTCAAAGTACTGAAGGGGGTGTTCCTAGATCAACTTCTTGGATAATGAGTTGATGTCGACAAGAAGCGATCCGTCAAAGGAGGGCCTTAATGTATCCCACATCAGTGACATGGAATGGAGCAAATGATTTTGATGGAGGTGAAAACGATCTGATGATATATGGTTCAGGGTGGCGGTCATGAAAGGATGAAGGATAATGTATGGTAGTGGATGGGACATGGTTGACTTCTCTGGATGACTTCTCTTGAACATATCGGCGACACTTGTGTGATGGATTGGTAGCATTTACCCCAAAGATGGATGGTATGGCGAGACCATGGTGATGTGACCGGTGAATGAAACAACCCAACCCGACTCAGGCACGGAGTGGAAGTGTCATGTTCAAGAGCGACTTGCTACCAATAAAAGTTCTTTGAGTTTCTTCCCAATTTTCCCCAGTCATTTCTGACCAGTACCTCTTTATTTTTGTCAAGCTTGAGGAGGATAACATATGCTTGTTCTATAATTTTCCCTTCGGGCAAACCCATCGCTACGTTTTAACGAGCCTAGCGATAGTGAAACTCGTTCTCATCTAAAGACAAGTTTGTCGCTATTAATGCTTTTAACGAGTCTAACGACAAAGATAACTCGGTCCTTTTCAATTTTAGAGAGTCTGAAAAGGTACGTAAAGATAACTCCAAAGTTCCTTTTTCGTCATCTAATCCCTCAAGTCCGAAAAAGTATAAAACAATACAGAAGGGATGGATTTTCGATAGTTTTAACGAGCCGAACAAAACAAGCGCTCGATCTTTTTGTGCAATAATCCCTCAGGTCCAAAAAGATTAAAATCTAGAGGAGGGATAGCACTTCCTGTCACTTTAACGAGCTGGAAGGCCAAAACTCGACAATCTTTTCATATTTTACGAGTCAGACGAAAAGAGCTAAAAGAAGACTCGTCTTTTGAGGAACGAGTGATGAAACGGGTTAGCAGCTGATTCCAGGTAAGGGTTGGAATTTTCCAATCACGGCAGTGTCACAAGGATGGCTAGTGAAATCACTCTTCGCAGCTGTTCCTCAAAATGGGTAAACAATCAAATGGAGGTGAATGATCGGCCAATGGAAAAGTGGAGGTGATGGTGCAAACACGACCAAGGCTTTAATCGCTGATAATGTTACATTCACGGTGGTTATTTACCGGAGGGTAGTTCATTTTTTAACGAGCTTAAACGCGGATTGAAACACTTGCTCGATCTTATGTTTATTTTTTAACGAGCATGAACTATGTGCTAAAACTGCTTGATCTTATGTTTATTTTTTAACGAGCATGAACTATGTGTTAAAACTGCTCGATTAATCCAGTCATATGATAAGAATGTCTCATTTAAGATGCCATTTTTTATGGGGCTTGCACCTTATAAAGCTTTGCCCCGGAATCCTTTCTTTATGCAAGTTCGGAAACGACTAATCCTACGAGTTAAGGGTTAGACCTACAGGTTTAAAGGGAGGACTTAAAAAATAAATAGCCGCCCCTTGCTTGCACTCCAAAAGGTTTGCATGCCCCCAGGTATAAAGTACGATTTCAAGGTTACCCCTCAATTTGCAGATAAAACATTTGTTCTACCAGGAAAGGCCTACCTCTTTCAGGTTACCAAAGATTGTCTCATTTGCGCAGCAAACAAAACATTTCTTCGGCAATGTCCACCGAGATGAACAAAGGTGAATGACGACGCCCGCCGATTCACATAACTTTGACAAAAGAATCTTATTCTAGAACAACCCCTCTTCCAATCACGGACGGGGTACGGACTAGTCATATTCTCCCGCGGAAACCTACCCTATACCCAAAGTTTTCCTGCCGAAGCAGACCAGGACGCATGCCCCCTGGGTTCCAGTCATATCCTTCCGAATCACTCGCGCTCATCGGGAGGACGGACCGTGGGTTGAGACATTTCTTGCGTGAAGAGACCATTTAGGGATGGTACATGACTATTTGCGATGCGTGATCCCAGAAATGAAAGCTGGTCTACAAGCTTGACCACTCTTCCTTCGTGCGGAAAACACATTACTCTAAAGAGTGAGGAGACGATGGCTCCCATGCAATATATATAGTCTTGTCCAAGGAGTAGGTTATAATCCAAGGGTCCTTGAACGACCATCACGTTCATTTGAACGGTCTTCCCTTTCAATGTGATAGGCACATTGGGGAGGATCCCTAAAGGTCGACTGGTTCCTTTATCGAAGCCTATCAGATTTCTCATTTCAGGCAAAAGCGCTGGCGAACCAAGCGCTTTCCAAGCAATAGAGGAAAGGATACTCACAGATGCCCCCTCATCAATGATGGTGCTAGCCATTACCATTCTGTATATTTGAATGATAATTCTGAATGGTATGCTTGCTGGCAACCGGGGTCTGCCTAGTTGGTTCCAGTCGAAGGATACAACTAGGTTGCTTGGTGGTGGGACCGAATAGATAGCCGGATATCGCTCTGACGAACTTCCTTCCTGCGATAAAGGAATAGGTGCATTGTCCCCGTGTTCGTCGGAGTCTGTGTTGATGAAAAGAATTTGGATGGTGTCATCCTTATCCTCTTCAGTGACTGTATCATTCGAAGATAAATCCTCTGAAGGAAAGACCGGGTCAACTGCCGCCTCGACCTTTTGAATTTCGTCTGGTATGGATTCAGTTGGTTTATCCTCAATGATAGACGCTTCAGCTGACCACTTGAGCGGGCCAGCTGGATTCTCAACTAACAAAGTACTTGGCAAGAGTTTTTTATATCCAGGAGGAAGTCATAACGGTGAAACCGGGCGATATTCCAAGACGCTTTTAGCCTCGTCTAAGAAGGGACAACGGTGGAGGGCATGGTTGCCTTCGCACAGTCTACAGGGAGGTCTAGCCCTCCCTTTCTGTCCTGGAACTTCACTTTCGCTAGTTGACGGTGTACTTTCAACATGACTATCAGAGGTTGACGACACCGGATTGTGCAAACGGAGAGACCAGTCCCTTAGTATTTGAGGGATGCAGGGACAATCTCTGTGAAAGTGGTCTCCCTTGCAGATGACACATGGCGATTTAGGCCTGGTCAGTGCTGTGTGTGGATTTTCATTAGACGACACTTGTTTTCCCTTATTTGCCTTTGGCTCCATCTTCTTTTCCTTCTTCTCCTTAGGAACTTGGTTTTTAGCTTTACCAGTCCTGTCACGCGAAGAGGAAGGAAGAGAGGAAGAATTATAGGAAGTAGAAGGTTGGTGGGAAATTCTGGACTCGTCTAATTTTTGATTCGACTGTTCAGGAATAGTGGTGTTCTGAACGACATTGGTTGAGAAGAGCCAGACCGGTAGGCCAATTGTCAGTCCTGGAAGCGACAATGTGGCTATATGGGGTGCACCAACATCTCCCCAAGAGGAGAAGGGACTAGGATTTCCACCAAGGGGAATTCCTTGGTTGGTGGGCTCCATTTTCTCAACCTAAAGATCAACGCAGGAAAAAGGGGTGATTGTTCCGTTTAAAATAATTTTTAACGATGCTTAGACACAACTTGCTTTTTCAATTTTAAAGAGTCGAGAAAAAGCTAAAGATGACTCTAGTCTCCTTCGATGTTTTAACGAGCCCGAAGTAAGAAATGCTCGGATGGACTTTTTCTGTTATAGAGTCTGAAAAAGGCCAAAAGGAACTGCGCTGGAGTTCTAGGTAGAGGGTGTGCCAAACTTTTAGCAAAACCGCAGAATACTTTTTAGGGTACGGGCAGTCAATCTTCCCGAATGCTGTGTTCAGTGCATTGCGATCAGTAAGGCGGCCGACACGGCTTCCTATGGATAAAGGTTTTATTCCTATAGGGGTCTCCCAATATATACTCGACGGTACGTGGGAGCACAATCCGTACTGGCACTTATCGTCTCTCAGGAGGAATCACCCAACCATCAGTGAGGCGACCAGTGACCAGGTTTTACGATGCCGGAACACGTCTCTAGCCTAGACCTCTATGTTGTGCGTTATGTTACAAAGCGTTGTTAAGTTCATTCAATTTATTTTAGGTTGATCTTTCTTAGAAGTTTGCCTTTTTGGATCACCACGAGATGTATGATACAATTCCTAAATGCAGTCTAAAGATGATAAGCAAGCTTTTATATCTTTTCAATAATGAAAATCCTAGCTACAAGGGGAAAAGAAAGACACCATCTTTTCTCAAAGAGCATAGAGCACACAGTAATGCACTTTTCCCTAAATCAACATACAAACTGTCAAAATGCAAATGCACATATGCATGTATTTGTTTTCACTTTCTTAATATCGATGCCTAAAAAGAAAGCTGTTGTATAAATTTGAATTCGATTTCAAGTGAAAAACACAAACAAGTTCCTTTTTCGAAATCAAAAAGACGATTACGACACTTTATGATTTACTTGTTTCGACACTAGAAATGCATAAATTCAAACCAAAAGACAAAAGTAAAAGCTAAATCAACTGTGAACAGCAAACAAACTCACTCGTAAGATCAAAATGACACTTACGACAGGTCTAGATCTAAGGGCGACAGTATGACTAGTTTACTTTTGTAATGGGAAACTGCAAATGATGTAACAAATACACAAAGAACAAATACAGTTTCTTTATACAACCGAGGTGGAATTGAGGCAAAGAAAAGGGGTTTCAGATAGGTACACTGACTGATAACAGGCTACAAAAAACATAGATAAAACTGAGCAAAAGGAAGCAGGGAACCACAGCTGCACAAGGCAAAGACTGATCAGCGCACCCTCAGCACAGAGAAACTGAACTTCAGTGTAGGTAGCCTTCACGGGACCTGCGTTGAAATGCAGAACCTCTTCACAGAGTCTGCGCTGAAGCAGAAACGAGAATGGTTTCTGGGTTCTGGGTCACGGTTTGCAGTTTAATCTACAGTTTTTGGCCAGATAAAAGCTATCAATTAGGTACAATTAGAAGGATGATTTAAAGGAGGACTAAGATCTATCACAAAGGGCTGTTAGAGCACTTGTGGATCAGCTATTCAGATCATAAATAGGCCCAGCAAATGGACTAGAGTAGCTGATCTCTACTTTGCATTTGTAAATGGCAAATGCAGTTTGATTCGGCACTCTTGAGTTTATGAAATGAATAGCAATAGAAACACAAATAAACTAACAAGATACTATCCCCAGTGGAGTCACCAATTTGTTGTTGGGAAAAGTATCCAATTTGGAATGCCCCTATCCCACTCTAAGGTGTGATAGTGCCTTAGCAACAAACAAGGAAAACTATCTGAGTATTCTTCTTTATGAGATGTAAATAGAGAAAGAAGGATGTAACTAACCGGTGTCTTCCGCTAGTTTGTCGATCCAATCACTCTCTCTTTTGTTCGCTTCCCGCTTCCCGCTCTTTCACTGGTCCAGCTTCACCAAGTCCCTGCAAGATCACAAGAGAGGAAAACTACACAAAAGACATGGATTTACATTCATAACTAGTTTAGGATCAGATATAAACTAAATATGCAAATATAACAAAACATCATTGAGATACAAGAATATAGGAGAAACTCAAATAGCTTTATTGATATGATAACAAAGTCCAAGAGGAGATACAACCAAGTGAGTCCCGATCCAGCATCTACCTCCCAGCAAAGGAATCCCTTCCTCTCCTCCAACAAAGCATAAATCACCCAATGTACTAATCTCAATCTCAAACCAACAACAATTCTCTGCAAAGTACAAAATTCCAGCCTCCTAAACCTCTGGGTGAGAGATCCATATATAGATGTAAGCAGAGAGGATGAGTCAGCTTATGTTTTGACTTGTGGCTTCTCTCTGTCAGTTCTTGCTTCCACTTGGAGGTTGAGAACCTCTTACTCATCACTAGTCGAATTCATTGAGGCAAGTGTCATTGGAGAAGATTCTGGAAGCTTCCAGGGTCTTTCCACCTCGTTGAATGAGCTTGCCATTTGTCATTTCCCGCTCAGCACACCCTGGCAGTGCTTCCACCTACGTTGCAGTGCACCTAGCCAGTGTAACCTCTGCATTTCAACGCAGGCAGCTAGTGGAGCCTCTGAATTGATCCTGAATTGACTGTTTTTGAGTGGTTTTTGGTGGAGAACTTCTGGGAGAAGTTGTCATTGGTTGACCTTGTTCCTTTAGGGGCAGGAACAACTCTTTTAGGGACTTTGGATCCCTTGGATTATGGACATTTCATGTTCAATGCTGTAAGGCACAAAAATGTCTATAACAGTCCTACTTATGCCTTTGGTCTCAATGGCATTGGTCCTCCTTCCACCAGGTAGTTTGTGAATACTAGACAATGGTCCTTGTCCTGTCCCTGGCCTTTGCACTTTAGGCACATACCTCCTCACGTGCTTCTGGGCGAGCCATCATGTCTTGTTTCAAACTCTGCATCTCAAGGCATAAGTTCTTCAACTACGTGTGGATCCGTTGGACTCCCAAGATAGGATCTTGTATCGAGGTTTCATGTAGTCTCATTGTGATCTCAAAAGCCTTGGCCTGAGTGGATAGCTTCTACTTTGACAACACCTTCCTTAGATGTGGTGTTAGTGATGCTACAAACCATGCATGGTGTTGCCAATCTGTCAAGGTCATGTTGGCTTCATGAATCATACACTTCAGTATCTGATATAGCTCCAAGGGGGTCTCACTTGGAAGCATCATGATTTCCTTAAATCCAACAATCAACTGTGTCTCTAATTTTGGCCCTTGTTTAGTGGAGCTTGGATATCCGTGATCCTTGCGTTTGGATTATCATTGGAATGCTTAATGTACCACGTCAGTGCGCGATCCTGCAAAGCACTGACCAGTGTTGCTTTCTTTATATTGTCATCCATGACTCCCTGTGCTTCCCATACAACCTTTACCATGAACCAAAATTGGTCCAGATCTTCATTCCCTACTCCTTTGAACACTGAAAACTTTATCACGCTCGCCATATTGAACTGTGGTGGTGGTGGAGGTGGTGTGGGTGAAGACGGGGGTGAAGATGGTGAAACTAGTGGTGGTGTAGGTGGGGGTAGTATGTGTGGAATTCATTACTTTATCAGACTGATAACACTTCTTGGTGAAACTTTCGCGAGCTCTTCCTCACTTTCCCGCGGAGGTGAAATCAAGGGGTTGGTTTCTAGTTCTGCACTACCTTCATTAATGTATATCCTCCCACTTCGCATAGCCCCAAACAGCAATTTATTCGCATAACCCGCTTTTGACACAATAGCATTTTAATCCAAGTTTTCAAAGATTTAACTTACTTACCTCGCGGTCCTTTGATGAAGCATTGTTCTTCCTCACTATAGCTAACTGAAGTATCTACCGCGAACTCATGATAAACCCTCCTATAATTTGATCGACCCAATGGTCCACAACACACATGATCTTATCTTCCGATGCTTCAAGTCTGCGCACCAACTCTCGAGTCCACACAATAGGTTTGTTGAGCCTACACCTTCCTTGACTATCTGCTAGCTTCATGATCCACTCATACAACTCAGAGGGGAAGGATGCAAAGAAAATTTCATGGATTTCTGTATATAAGTAGCAATCTAACTACTCTTCCTTTGATAACTGTGGATTCCTATTTTCCTGCACCATGAACTCATGAATTTTTCCTTCTAACCACTCTTCAATTCCTTTCTTTGTCGGATTCCAGTGATACGACATTAGACATCTCTTATGCAGATCCCAATCCCAGCAATAGAACCATTTTTTGTCTTATAGGGACCTGACCCAGGTTCAGAGTTAAGTTAGGAAAACAAATCCCGGTACTACTGGCCCTTTCGGCAACACTCCGTGAAGCACGGACTGAGGTCTCACCCAAAGTAGTATGGGAGGGTACTAGAACCAGGTTTCCACACCCTAGAGATGTCTGATGAGTGTTCGACCCTGCGCGCAAGTCGCTTTTCACACTTTCCCGTACTTCGCAGCCTGATATACTGCCTTCGTGTAGCCCTACTCGGGGGCAAAAAACTGCACTTCTGCATTATTACCCAAGTCCTTAATGGTATTTCAATGTTAGTTGATTATTTTAGCCTACTTGCGTGCTTTAAGTTATACTTAACCACATAAACCATTCATACAGGTGCACACAATAAATAAACAATATATTTGCAAATTATATCAAACATGCATTAACCCAAGAACAGATACACAAAATTATGATAAAACTTCTCTTTATTAATTCCTTCTTTGGTTACATACTTGAATCCTCCCTGCGCACTCAGTTGCAGGGGTCCACGCATTTAGCTGCAGACTACTAGGCCTCTGTGCACTCAGTTGCAGAGCCTTCTCTTGCTCTACGACCCAAAGACACACTTACTTCCTCAACCTCTCTGTCTATTTCTCTACTTTTTCCCTCCTTTTTACACTTAGAGCCTTGCTCTATTTATACAATCCCATGGTCCGCGAACCATGGGTAGTTCTACCCAGCCGATATTACATTACAAAACTAGGGTGAACAACCCTGTGACTCTATCATACTCTTTGCACTCTGCGCCCACAATTCACAGAGATTTATAACAAGATTGGGTCAAAACTTGGGATCTAAGCCCCAGAACATGCCTTAGGGGGGATTCCATGCCCAACACATCAAAGATTGATCCTATGTTGGGATTGCGCAATTTTGGAAGTATGAATTCCCTTTAAATACAAGCTATTCATCCTAGGAATTACACAAGAGATTAGGTGCTTAGAGAGCTACAGGATTGGCTAAGTGTTGGCCAAGAGCTAGCCTATGAGCTGAGAGAGTTGAGCATACTTGTATGGAATTTTTGTAGTGAGAACAAGCTTTGTATCTTCACTCATATTTCTGATTTAATGCAATACAAATAGGTGGGGTTTTGAGCTGTGGCTTTCCCCGGGAAAATTATTGTGCTATGTGCCATTGATTTGTCTTCTTCTTGTTCATATTGTTTTCATCGATCTATTGGTCTCTGCTGGTTGAATGTAGAAGTAGATTCTTATCCTGTGCTTTAGTAAATTGCATGAGCTTGTGAATCTAGAGGATTTTCTACAAGTTTCTTAACACAGAAGTGGCTCCCTCAGAATGTACTATGAAGCAGAAGAAAGAATTAGTAGTGAATCAACTTATTTTTCATTGATAGTAGGACACTTATATAAGATGGGATGAGATGAGATACTACGTAGGTATGCTCTTGAACATGAAAATAAAATAATTTTAATAGAGGTTCATGAAGGCACAACTGGTGGACATTATGTAGGAAAATATATTGCGCTGAATATTTTGACAGTAGGATTGCGGTGGCCTACACTACATAGAGATGCAAAGGAATATTTTAGATCTTGTGATGTGTGCCAAAGAATAGGAAAACCTTCAAGAAGAGATGAGATTCCATTGGTACCACAGGTTACATTGTAGGCTTTTGATACATGGGCTATTGATTTTCTTGGACCTATCAATCCACTTGGGAAGAGGATTGGTGCGAGGTACATAATTACTGTCTAGTCAATTTAATGTCTTAAATTGCTCTACATAAATTATCAATCCAGGTATCGTAAACTGATGAAGTGTGGTGCACCATATGTGCTTAGTTAACCTTTCTCTTACTTCGTTGTTTTATAGTTTATGTTGTTTTTGGGGTTTTGCTCTTGTTGGTTTTCTAAAGTGTTTAATGCAAATGGAAATCCTATTCTAAGGTCTTAAGAATACTTTTAAAGGACAAGTATGGATAAAGATTTCAAGACAAGGCCTATGTCCCTAATGGTAACTTCCAAAACTTAGCACTTCAAAAGAACTTAAAACATGTTATTGATGGAATTAGTATTTAAACAAAAGTGTAAATATACAACTAGTTCAATCAAAATAAAATGCAATAACCAAACAATGAGCTAGTGACTATGAGACCCAGTATCCTTGTTGTTTTAGCAGAAGGACAAGACGATTCTATCATGTCATTAGTCATTAAAAGGCTATGTGCATCACTAATCTACAATCAACTTGAAAGAAATTTATGTACAGCTAATATACAGAAGCATAACAAAAACAACAGTAATCAAAACAGCTTGTTATGTACAACTAATATACATGATGAAATAAAACGCAGCATTTAAATGACAACTGTACAGCTAATATACATGAACAGGAAAAAAGTAATGCAAGAGTTAAAGTACAACTGTACAAGGCTTTAGTGAGCAGGGGCCCTCTGCCACTTATGAAATCAAAGCAAAATTGAACACACTTGCATGAATTAAAATTGCATGAATGAAAAATCTAATCTATCAAACTTGAAAGCAATCAAATAACATAATGAAATCAAAGCAATATTTACAAAATGAAATCTACTCTACCTTACATTCTACAAAGCAATATTTACAAAATGAAATCTACTCTACCTTACATTCTAATATGCTCCATGACATCTACTTCACATCTCCTTCCATGTTGAGAACATCAAAGCTTTATTCAATTTCTTCAAAAGTACAAAGTACAACAAAGTCCTCCAAAGCTTTCAAAAGCCATCAAGGAAGAACTACAAACTTAAGAACTAGGGACTAAAGAATAACAAATGAAGGAGAGAGATCTCCTATTTATACAAAAAGATGAGAGCCATCTCATTAATGATAGTCCATGAATCTCTCCCTCTACCTCTAGAGTCCTAATCAAAATAGGAACTGATAAGACACATGTCTTTTTAGAGTTACAATACAATTAGGAGATGTGACACATATCCTCATGATCCCATGATTCTTTCCAACCAAATTCGAATTTGGCCTTAGAGTGCCACATAAGGGTCTTCTAGAAGCCTCCTTTCAACCTACACATTTCAACAATCTCAACCCATTTGTTAGGTATAAGCATATGCACATTATTTTCTAATGTTTAACCACAAATTCACTTAAAAGGCTTAGAAATAATAAAGATTGGAAAAACATAAAGGTGGCCCAATGATAATGAAAGTGGGATGAATGTGGTGACATAGTAGTGAAATGGAGGTGAAATGGAGGTGATATAATGGACATAATAGTGAAAGTGTAATGGAAATGAATGACATTTTCAAGACTCAACAATTACTGCAACTGATTATTTGGCAAGATGGATCGAAGCACAACAAGGAAGTGATTGCAGTGTAGAGACTGCCACGAAGTTTATTTTTAATACATATTGTCTAGATTTGGGTGTCCAGAGATATTGATGAGGAACCAAGGTTCACATTTCCTCAATAATACTATTGAAGCATTGACTAAGGAATTTCAATTTTATCATCGGAAAATTACTCGCTATCACCCTCAGGCCAATGGAACTATGGAAGCATTAAATAAGATTTTGTTGAATGCACTGACTAAGGTATGCAATGTAAATAGAGATGATCATGACCTTAGGGTTCCAATAATATTATGGGTTTATAGAACTACATGCAAGAAGTTGATAGGTCAGACACCCTTCAGGTTGGTTTATGGGCAATAAATTGTGATGCCCATGGAATACATTGTCCCTAGCCTAAGGATTGCAACTTTTACAAATATGGCAGACCTTGACATAATGGAGGAAATGATGCCACAGTTGATTGCTTTGGAAGAAGACAGATTTATAGCAGGATTCCATCAGCAAGTACAAAAAGAAAGAGAAAAGGCTTGACATGATAGGCATATTAAGCAAAAGAAGTTTCAGGTAGGAAACCTTGTTCTCCTCTATGATAGTAAGTTCGTAAAGTTCCTAGTAAATTTCAAAATACATTAATTAGGCCCATATGTTATCAAGTATATTACTAATGGAGGCACGATTTAGTTTAGAATTTAAATGGAGAAATGATCTAGGTAAAAGTAAATGGCAGTAGATAGAAGTTGTACAGGGACAAACCTACCCCTACAACTTCACCTTGAGGAAGAAAGGAAAAATATGTTAGTGCCACTTGTAGTTGAACGTGGGCACTAGACTATAAGCTATGTTGCAGAGAGAGCTTTGACGTAGGAAGTACTTCGCTATAGTCTGGAGTATGTCAAAGCTCATGGGAGCCGCGATAGAAGACAGGATGTATGCTATAGTGTAGAATGCATCGAAGTTTTCTCGAAAACATAAATATGACCGTTAAAGGGGGAAGATACACAGAAAGTTTCATTTATGAGGATAGGTTGGTAAGATCTAAGGATATATAGATAGGCACGTAGGGATACAAAGAAGAAATGGCATGCCTTTCTATATTTGGTGACTAAAGATGTTCTTGCGACTCAGATATAGAAATGGCTCACAGAATGGATGACTCCACTGGAGGAAGCAGGAGATAGTGCGACAGAAGAAGAGGTGGAAATTTCACAGCATGGCGAAGCCAGTGGAAAAGATAAGTAGAAGGATGAACATGAGTCAGAGGAGGAAGAGAAACATGATGAGGGTCAGCAAGATCTCCTGAGGAGATGATAAGACAAAGGAGACAGAAAAGCTAGAAACATAAAAAAGTTATGTGGAGAAGAGGAAGGCCCAAGGCGAGGCTTCCATAAAGATAAAAAAGAAGCAGAAATCGGATAATACAAAAGACATCACACCAACGATTCTTACTAATGGGGACCTAGAGAAGAATGGAGATAGGATTCAGGAGGTGACAGTTGAATCCTGGAACAAAGTAGAAGATTTCTACAACACACTTCTTACTGGTGTACAGTAGAGGACAACAGATTTTTATCTTTTTTTGGCACTAACAGTTAGAAATTCCACACAGATAGAGGAAAGGTTTGAGAAGAAAGGAAGATAGAGGATATGCTTGTAGTGAGGCTAGCACAGATACCTGCAGGAGCCTTATAGTTTTAATCTGTCGAACTACAACAATAAGCTAAAGAATGGAAGAATGTCAACATGAACATCGCAGAAATGCAGTTGCCAAGACTACATAAACTGCACTTAGATATTATAGAGGAGTTGAAGCTGCGGGAACAACATACATCACAACTGAATATACAAGTAGAAAAAGAACAAGATGTGTTTTCGCAGAAAATCAAGTGGTTGATCCAAGAAATGGATCAAATAGCACAACAACACCCCAAGCTCAAGGAGGTAGTGGAAGCAATGTGGAAAGAAATCTAGGACCTTGATGTGTTAGAAGAAGAACTAGCAAAAGACAAGGTCACAAAGGTCAACCTTGTAGTGAAGGGGTATAAGGACAAAATTGTTGCAGTGAAATTCAAGTATGAAATGCAGATTAGTGAGATGCAAATTAATTTTTAGCCATCTATGCCACAGGAAGTACGGGATCAGAGGAAGGCTAAGAAAAAGACTGTAATGGCCAACATCTCCACAACATTGGTAGACTATGGAAAATTGTTAGATGAAAGTTTGCAAATTTGGACATTGTTGTAGGAAGATCCAAATGTAAAGAAACTGTAGGAAGAAATGAAACAGAAGAAACAACAGTTAGAAGAGATTTGGGAATCTGCGAAGAGCTTACCAATCTTGTAGAGGCTCATGAATATCAATGAGAGTAAGGCTCTCCAGAAGAACATTGAGGAACTGAAGAAGGAGGAGCAGATTTCGCTAGAGAGGACTCTGCCTTGGCAGGATGAGGCCCTCCAGTTATCACAGGAAGTGGATGAGAAGCTTTAGGAGCTTAAACAAAGGGAAAAAATGTTGATGCAGAAGGCTACAAAACATGTGACAGAGGCACTATTGGAGGAAACACACAAAAAGGAAAAGCAGGTGACAAAAACTCTTCAACAGTTCACTCAAGCCTACAACAACATCGCAGCAAAAATTAGAGTCAAATCAATTGAGTGATTCAGGACAAGTCACATGTGAGTGTTGGGGGCCTGTTGGGTGTAACCCAACTTGGCCTATATTTTGGTGAAGACTCTGTATTTTAGGGGAGCAGAGTGCAAAGTAAATGATGTAGCGAAGCATGAAGTGGAGAAATGGAGCACCAAAGTGGACTGTGCAGTAGATATACTGCGTGGTATGTTGATCTGAATTTAAAAAAGAATGCAAAAAATTACAGAGATAACCATAAACACAGAGATGCAGTGGAAATAATACTTCATTTCATCAATCTAAAATACTGAAATATGGCTACAAACATAAATGGAAATAAACCAGTTAGGGTGATGGTAACTTATCTTTGAGAAGAGATGTGGCAGCTACATGCCTCTAAACTACCTTACAATGAGGCTCAAGGGCCTTTTTATTATTGAACAATAAGGGCAAACCCTAAACAACCAAAACCGTAAGCCGAGGAGATGTAACACCAAGAGTTTATGGGCTCCACTGGGGTGAGTTGGACAACCAACTTCCCAGGGTCCTGACTTGGTCATATTATCTCCGTTTGACACACATGATGACCCATTGGAAAGATCTCTTCGCGGACTACGACGAAAAAGACAATTTTATATAGAAAATTGTTGGCAGTATACTTCCAAAAAAAAGTCGTTTAGGGCCTCAAAACGGCTCCAGAAGTTTAGGACCCGAAAAACTGCTAAAAATAGTAAACTGTGCTACAATTAAGGAAACTGAAAAACTGAAAGAAGAAATGGTGGGGGTCTAAGTGGAATTGGTGGATGACCACCAATATCCACTAGGATCATTCCTACCCCCTTATGAAGCAATAGTCCCCATTGCATTGAGTTCCTCCATGAGATGAGGAAACTTCTACTAAACTTGGTCCCTAGTGAGCCACTTGCCCTGGTGAAGGAGTTGGTCTACTTTGACAACTCGATACAATTGGATATTCTACTGGGGAGTGCACTTGATCTGTGTGTGCATGATCCGATCAGTTGTAGCTTGTTCTATGCAATATAGATTTAACTCTATGGGTGTGAGCTATTTTGCAATTTCAGATGTGTCTAGTAATGGTGGAAACTATGGCTGAAGGCGGTCCACATTGAACACTGGGTGCAGGCCAAGGAATGGGGGAATGTTGAGCTCAAATGCATTATCTCCCATAGCCTTGGTAATGGTGTAAGGACCATATCATAGTGGTCTAAGTTTCCGATAGGCTCCGGTAAGGCATTCCTTTTGCAAATGCAAACAAACTTTGTTGCCCACCTGAAACTTGTGTGGAACCCAATGTTGATCATATTGCTGCTTGTACTTGGAATTTGATTTCTCCATAATGTCATGGACCTACTCGCGAATATGTTGGATGTGCTCAATGAAGTTGTTTGCCTTATCTATTTCGGAATGGACATGAGCTGAATCTTTGTGAATAGCTGCAAATGGCATGGCCATATCAATGGGACATAATGGCTGGAACCCCAAGCCCACCTGAAAAGCGATGTGGCTAGTCAAGTTGTGGAGAGCTTGGTTGTAGCTGTGCTGAACATAGGGGAGGCTCTCGTCCCATGTGCATGGATTCTTTGAGTTGTACATGAACAGGATGTCTACGATCATCCTGTTGACAACCTTTGTCTGGCCATCATTTTGAGGATGGAAGGCTATGGACTTAGTGAGTTTGGTGTCCAGCATCGACCAGAGAGTGGATGAAAATGTACTGAGGAACTTGTTGTCCCGATCTGAGATAATAGACTTTGGGATCCCAAAGTGTACCCACACTCGTTCAAAGAAGAGTTTAGAAGTGGCTTCAGCTGTGATATTCTTCTTGGAGGCCACCATAATGGCCATCTTCGAGAACCTGTCGACGACCACAAAAACACAGTCGTTTCCATGCTTAGTGGAAGGAAGGCCTCACATGTAATCCATGGAGATGGATTCCCAAGGTCGATTAGGGGTAGGCAACGGGGTATAGAGTCCTTGCTTCTTAATGGTCAGTTTGGCAATAGCATAGGCAGTGCATGATCTGATGTACTTCCTGACATCATATCGAAGATTCAGCCAATAGAAATACTTCTGTAGTACTGCCACTATTTTCTCCACCCCAAAATTCCCAACAGCCCGACTATAGTGTGCTTCCCAAATCATCTTGGCACGCTCACTCGAAGGAACACAAAGGTGACCAAGGTGGCATAAAAGGGAATCCTGGAAGTAAAATTTTGGAACATGATGAGCCTCCAATAGTGTTTGGTATGTGTGGCCGAATTTTGGGTCGCTTTTGTAGAGAAGTGGACAATCAGAAGTCTCGTGCCCACAAGAGTTGACCATGGTGGTTAATGCCATGATCGTTGGTTGACTGAGGCAATCTGCAACATTATTGGTGTTGCCCTTCTTATACTTGATATTCAAATGGAACTGTTGCAGGTATGTGGACCACTTCTGATGGTGATCATTTTGCAATTTCCCTTGGGTCTGCATGAACTGTAGGGGTTGGTGGTATGTGTGGATGACCATTTCCTTCCCCAAAATGTAATGCTTCCATTATCGACAGGCCTGCACAATGGAATACATCTCTTTGTCATAAATGGGATACTTCTGAACTATGTCTGAAAGTGTCTCATTGTGATATGCCATCGGATGCCCATGTTGAGTAAGGACTACCCCAATAGCATAATCAGAGGAATATGTCTCGACCTCAAATGGTTGTTGCATGTCTAGTAATACGAGCACTGGTGTCGACCAGAGGCGATATTTCAACTCTGTGAATGTCTACTGTTGAGATTCATACCAAAAGAATTTTGCTTTCGCTCCTCCCTTGGTGACTTGACTTAAGGGCCAAGTGATATGAGAAAATCCCAACACGAACCTGAGATAGAAGTTGGAAAGACTTAGAAACCTGCGGAACTTTGTCAGAGTGGTTGGAGATGGCCAATCCTGAATGACTTGGATCTTGGTTGGATCCACATGCACCCCTTGTTCATCAATAATGTATCCCTAATACTGAACCTGGGTCATGCCAAAAGTGGATTTCTCCAAATTGGCACATAACTTGTGTTGCCGCAGTGTTTGGAGAACCTATTGGATGTGGTGGAGGTGCTCTTCCCAACTCTGGCTGAAGATTAGGATGTCATCCAAGTATACGACTACAAATGAGTTGGTGAATGGTTGCAAGATGTCATCCATTATCCTCATGAAGGTTGCAAGAGCATTCGCCAATCTGAAGGGTATAACCAACCATTCGAAAAGGCCCTCCTTGGCTTTGAAGGCAGTCTTCCATACATCGGAGGGTTCAATTGGTACCTAGTGATATCCTGACTTCAAATTGATCTTGCTGAAATATTTTCCCCCCTTCAGTTGGTCCAGGAGGTCATCAATTCGTGGGATCGAGTACCATTATGAACAGTGATCTTGTTTAGTGCCTGATAGTCAATATAGAGTCTCCAAGTCCCATCCTTCTTTTGTACCAATATGATCGGGCTCCCACGGGGTGATGAACTCAAACAAATGTGACCTTTCTATAGCAGCTCTTGAATCTGCCTCTTGATTTCATCATTCTCCAAAACAGAGTGGCAATAGATTGGTCTATTAGGCAGCAGCGCACCTAGTGTTAGATCGATGGAGTGCTTGACCTGACAATGCAGAGGAGCCCCTGTGGAGGAGGTGAAGATGTCCTCGTACTCCTCCATGACCTTGTCCATCTGTAGTTGTCATGCAGAGGGGCCCTGTTTGGAGGTCGTGGCCGCCGTCTTCTTCTTTCCTTAAGGGCGTATCATCAGTAAAACAAATTTCCTGGTTTTGGAAATGAGCTTAATGCATTGTTTTGCAGAGATGGCAGTAGGCGGTGCTACCTCCGGTATCATGTACAAATTATTTCCCCCACAAGGCATGTTTTGGGGCTTAAAGCCCAAGTTTTGACTGAATCTTCTTGTAAAAGCTCCGCAAATTGTGGGCGCGGGGCGCGAAAGTATAATAGAGTCATAGGGTTGTCCACCCTAGTTTTTGTAATGTAATGTCGGTTGGATAGACCTAAATAGAGCGAGGCTATAAGTGTACAAGGGAACTAATAGAAGATAAACTAGAAGCAGATGAGAAGTCTAAGTGATTGAGTCGAAGTGTAAAGTGTGTCTGTGGGTCATAGAGTAGGAGAAGGCTCTACAGCTGAGTGCGTAGAGGCCTAGTAGTCCGACGCTGAGTGCGTGGACCCCTGCAAGTTCGAGCCTGTAACTGTTGGGAGAATCAATAAAGAGAAGTTTTACTATACTTATATGTATCTTTTCCTGGTTTAATGCATGATTGGATATAATTTTCAAGTATACTGTTTATTTACTGCGTGAACCTGTAAGAATGTTTTGTATAACTAATTATAAATTAAGACATTCAAGTAGGCAAAGGTAATTAACTAGTACTCGAAGATAAGTAAGATCTCAAGTAATAGTGTAGAGTGCAGCATGGGAGCTCTACAACCCTTGGTTAAGGTTCCACGAATGCAGTGTACCAAGCTATGAGGAACGAGAAATTGTGCGAATCAACCTGCGCGTAGGAACAAACTATGGGCCAGTCGAACCTCTCAGACATCGCAAGGGTACAAAAACCTGGTTCTAGCACCCTCCCATACTACTTTGGGTGAGACCTTAGTCTACGCTCCATGGACTGTTGCCAAAAGGGCCAGTAGTACAGGGATTTATTTGGCTAATTAACTCCAAACCTAGGTCAAGCCTCAACAAGCCAACAAATGGTTCCGTTGTCGGGACTGGGATCTGCATAGAGATGTATGATGTCGTATCACTGGAATCTAATAAAGAAAGGAATTGAAGAATGGTTCGACAGAAAGATTCATGATTTTGTGGCACAGGGAAACAGGAATCCGCGACTATCAAAGGAAGAATGGTTAGACTGCTACTTATATACGGAGATCCATGAAATTTTCTTTGCATCCTTCCCCACTGAGTTGTACTAGTGGATCGCAAAGCTAGTAGATAGCCAAGGAAGGTGTAAACTTGACAAACCTATTGTGTGGACTCCATAATTGGTGCATAGATTGGAAGCATTGGAAGATAAGATCGCGCGCGCTGTCGATCACTAGCTCTATCGAATCATAGGAGGATTCATCACCGAATTTGCGGTAGATACTTCAGTTAGCTATAGTGAGGCAGAACGATGCTTCCTCACAAGACCGTGAGGTAAGTATGTTAAATCTTTGAACACTTGGATTAAAATGATACTGTGTGAAAAGTGGGTTATGCAAATAAATTGATGTTTGGGGCTACACGGAGTGGGAGAATCTACAGAATGAAGGTAGCACTGAAATACAAACTAGCCCCTTGATTTCACCTCCATGAGGGGGTGAAGAAGAGATCACGAAGGTCTCGCCAAGAAGTGTGTTCAATATAATAAGGCAGAGAATTCCGCACATACCACCCCCACCCACACCACCACTAGTTTCACCATCTTCACCCCTGTCTTCGCCCATACCACCTCCGCCACCACTCGAAATCAGTATGGAAAGCGCAATAAAGCTACTAGTGTTCAAGGGAGTAGGGAATGAAGAACCAGACCAGTTTTGGTTCGTGATAAAAGATGTATGGGAAGCACAGGGTGTCATGGATGACAATATAAAGAAGGCAACATTGGTCAACACTCTGCAGGATCATGCGCTGACCTAGTACATTAAGCATTTCAACGACAATATGAATGCGGGGATCGTGGATATCCAAGTTGCACTAAACAAATAATTTAGCAGGCCAAAGTCAGAGGCAAAGTCAATCATTGGATTCAAGGAAATCACAATTCTACCACGCGAGATCCTGTGGGAATTGGATCAAAGACTGAAATGCATAATTCACGAAGTGAACATGACATTAATATATGGGCAACACCGTGAATGGTTTGTAGCATCATTAACACCGCATCTACAGAATGCACTATCGCAACAAAGGCTAACCACTTAGGATGAGGCTTTGGAGGTCGCGATGAGATTGCATGAGACTCCAATACAAGATCCTAACATGGGAGTTCAGTAGATTCATGCATAGTTGAAAAACTTGTGCTTGGAGATGCAGTGTTTGAAACAAGACAGGACAACCTGCCCAGAGATGCGTGATGAGGTATGGTGCGTAAAATTCAAAGGCGAGGGGCACGACAAGGACCACTACTCAGTGTTCTCAAATTACCTTGCGGGAGGAGGGCCAATGGCACTAATATTGGAAGCACAAGCAGGACCAAGTGCGATGCTTGCATTGTGGTGCATGATTTTTCAGATAGGAGGAAAGCATGCTACAGATAACTGCCATCTATTACAGAAGTATACGCAGAATTCACAGCAGTTGTTTTGTAATTTTTGTAGGTCGGTAGGACATGATGAGCGCACCTATAGAAGTTATGAACTGATGATGGATTGGACTCCTACCTATAGAGTTCAAGCCGAAACACGGGCCCTCGATCAAAACACAAGAATTGTGCACACCGGATTTCAGGGGCGCGAACAAGGCCAAGGTGGAGGGGGACCAGGAAGAGGTCGCAAACAGCTGATATGTTACAATTGCAGAGGGTTAGGGCATTATGCCAGTGATTGTATGAATCCAATGCAACCATCATGCTTGTATTGTACATTGTTTGATCATGAGATGGAGGATTGTCCCACATTGATAATGAGGTTGCATGATAAAGGAGGACTCTAACCTCCCCCAACTCAGAACCTGCAAATGATGAGGTCAAAGCCGCGTGAGGAAGACCCTAATGTAAATATCATGCTCCGAAATGGAATTATGATAGGGATGACAAAGACAAGTAGCCTGAAGAAAGTACTTGGGTTTGCAAGGCTCCAATGAAGGAACCAAAATTTGATTTGGAGCACGCTAAGGAGACCTTCATGGAAGCTAAAAGGAGCTTTGTTGATGCCTCCACTTCAGGAAGTAAAGGTAGATTGGAGCCGAAAATGGACCCATCAATGCTCACTATGTACTTGGAGACATGCATGAAGCTGTTGTGGGATAGCAAGGTTGTAAAGGGATTGCAAAAAATCATAATGAGATGTGTTGGGACCATGCCAAGAGAACCACGCATAGTCCGAAAGCTCGAGAAGCACACAAAGCAAATAGGAAGGGAAATGAGATTGACCACGCAGATTGGGGAATATGAGATGGACCAAGTGATTCTAGATCTAGGGTCGGACGCAGACGTCCTACCAAAACAAACATGGGAGTGCATGGGCAAGACTGCATTACAATGGTCTCCTATCCAATTGTGAATGGCGAACTAGCAAAATATCCTACCTATGGGGAGATTGCAGGGAATCATGGTAAATATTGAAGGAGCAAGCACGCTAGTAGATTTCGAAGTAATAGAGATTGTTGATGAAAGCAATCCCTAACCCACGCTATTGGGAATAGATTGGGCCACTGACATGAATGGAGTGATAAATATAAATAAGCGCAAGATGATCTTTGAGAAAAAATATCTGCACGTAGTGGTACATTTAAACCCTGCAGAAGGGTCGTGCTACACGAAGCTAGTGCACAACTATGCCAGCGACAACGATGACTTGGACTGCATCTACAAGATAACTGTGTGGGAGGAAGACTGGTTAAATCCAACGGCAGATGCCTGAATCTCATGGGAACGTGAAAGCTCTTGCACATCAGATTCTAACGAGGAGATAGAATGATGGAAGAATTGATTACATGAGGTAACCACGCTCAACTGTAACATGATGATGAGATCGTTGCACTTTGTAGCAACAAAGGTAAGATATCTACCTACGTATGGCGGGTTAAGCAAGGTGGATGAATTTTTGAACAAATTTGAGAGAGAAGTACCAAAATAGCAGTGCTTCAATGATCTGAAATGGGTACTGCAAGCTACGCCCGCGAGATGGTGGGGTATGCAACAAAGAAGTTTTGAGGACTAGCGCGAATGCAGAAGGATGATGCACATGTGGTTTGGGAAGCCTCACATGCGGTTAAAAGACAAGTATGATGGATAGGATGATCTGCACACAAACCTTGCAAAATGGACAAAGGTCTATGGGGAAGAGCCACAACCTGAGTGGGTGCACCTATTCTGGCATACCCTAGATATTATACCCATGAACTAGTATATAGAGACAGAGCTCTACCATGGAATGAATGAATGGGATATTTTGTGCGAGGGATTGCTACTAACCTTCACGTTTGAGGATAGTTGGTGGGATACTGTTGATGATGCGCTACAAGTAGTAAAAGAAGCTATCTTTAAAATACCCCAGGAACCAATGGAAGTACTTCAATTAGATTTGGCAACCAAGCTAAGCTGCACGCTGGAGTGTTAAAACATAAATATTAAAGAAGGCGATGAAGAACCACGAAAAGTTAACATTATAGAAACTGAGGGCTATCACGAGGTTCAGGGGCCATTGATTGAAGACCCTAACATAATCGTGCCAGTAAAGACAAGTAGGTGAACATTGCTACAAAGTCTGAACCGAAGTATGCAACGCTCGATGACTATTGGGATGGCGCGACAGTGGATAAGGTTGCTAAGTTACTCTGTGAGTACCAAGACTTATTTCCGACTAAGATCACAGACTTAAAGGGGATCATTGGCAATTTAGGGATGATGAAGATCACCTTAAAACCTGACGTGAAGCTGGTTAAGCATAAGCCTTACTACTTGAATCCGAAGTACAAGGAAAAGTGTTACACTAAAAAATGTCACCTTGACTACTTACAGTTAGTATGGCTCCAATCAACAAGTCATGCTACCCTCTTAGGCAAGTCTCATGCCTCTGTTATCCATCTCAAACTCAAAGAAGAGAGAAAGTCTTGTAAAAATCATGTTTATCTCTGGGGTCGCAGGTTCTCTCTAGCCTTACCTGCGGGGACGCTGACCATGTTCACAAAATATGCGTCCATGGACGCTCTGTATGTTAAGGGACAGGTGCGTCCCTCTGTAAAAGGCAAAATGCGCGAGTTTTATCTTGAAAAAGTTACTTGTGGTTACTTCTAGAACATTCTAGAGGTCGGTTTGATGAAATGGATGCGCCTCCAGTTGGTTCATGTATCTCTATTAAGGGGGAACCTATCCCATCAATAAGGGAGCTATCCCACCCATAGAGGGGGATGATCCCATTGATAGTGGACCTGAATAACCTCTTTACAGCACTATAAATGAAGGCATTGAGCCAGAAGGAGAGGAGGTTGGAGCTATACATTTTCTTTGGGTAAATGCTGCAGGATTTAGGTCTTCCATTAGAGCCTTTGTGAGGAGAGATTGTCTTCACTTGATTCTACTTGGGAGAGGGTGAGCTTTGTCAAAGTAGAGGAAAACCCTTGATGGACCCTGGGAGGAACTTGCACAACACCAAGGCCAGGTTGTAAGAGTTTCTTTGTTTCGTTATTAATACAAACTGGTTTATTTTTCTCAATAGCTTGTGTTAATGAGTTATTTCATGTGTTCCTTGGTCTGCATGTTGAATATATGTTTTATTATATGAAATGCAAGTGCTTGGTAATTGTTTGATTGTTTGTGGTTGCAGGAATTGACTTGAAGGAGGAGCTCATCCGGATCGTCAAGAACGGACTTCAACAACAGCGTTTTGGAATAAGGTAAGCCTAAACACTTGTAGTTTTCATGTTGTAAAAGGTGTATTTAGAGAAAGATCACTCCATTTTGTCTTGTTTGTCATTAGAATGTCTTAGACTTCTAGGAAGGTCAGTCGTGTCCGCACCCTTGACAGATTCCGTGTGACAAATTGGCGACTCCGCTGGGGAATCCATTAATGAGAGAGTCTTTTCCTTTATATGAACTTTGCTTTGAGAAAATCATTTTTATTTTCTGGTTTTTGACTGTGAGAATTAGTATTTGGGTGGCTTAGCTGTAGCTTTAGTTGGCTTTAGTTTTTCTTCCTTTTTTCCAGAAAGACGCAGTCTCTGTGTGCTGCACAGTGCGTCCTTGGACGCGCTGTTGTCGACTGCACAGTGCGGGGCCGCACCTGTGACAACTGCTGGCCTGCGTCTTCCTGTAAAAGTTAAGAAAATTCCATTTTTGCCTTAAATTACTTTTAGATTTTGTTTTTTCTTAGTGTTTTCTGCCCAGATCCTTTAGTACCCTGTCAAGAATTCTTACCTGAACTGGTTTTGTGAGCTTTGAGTGTTTTAGTGGTTTTCAACGAAGTTTAGACCTAGGGTTTGATTTTTGGAAAGGCTTTGTAGTAACTTTGAGCTTAGAAAGTTGTCCAGCCTTAGATATCTCTGGTTAGTCAACCTTCTTAGAAGTTGAGCCTGCCGTAAAGTCTCCTTGTTTGAGCAACTTGTCATTTGAGTTGTTTTGGGTCAAATTTCGAATTGCTTGTTTTTAAAGTATTGATTTCCATTTTACAAAAGGACAAAAAGATTAGAATTTTGTTTTGACTAGTTTTTGGTTCTGCAATAAGCTAGTCCTTGATTTGATTGTGATCAAGTAAAACACCTTAGAAATAATCATTGTTAGTTTTGGCCTCGTTAAGATTGCTTAGAGTAAATTTGCCTTTAGTTTGCTTATGAGTGCATTTTCATAGATTTTAAGAGTTGTTAAGATTGATTTTTGGTTATATTAGATTTATTTGCTTTATTAAAAGAAAAATACAAAAACATCTTCTTAAAAGTCTTGTTTCAAGTAGCTTTTTGTTTTCAAAAGAAGAAAAGAGTTTTTTCGTGCATGTAAAGAGAAGTTATGTTTTTATGCTTGGAAAAGAAAAACGAATTGTTTCTTTGATTGTCTTCAATTAAGAAGTTGCTTTTATAAGGATTGCATTCTCTCAACTTTTTAGTTAAGCAATTCATCGAAAAAGTAAAGTAGTGGATAAATCATTTTAGGTGCATTTTGTAGTGGTTTCGAGTCGAGTCAACATACCACTAGTTTCACTTCCATCACCTTTTGACTTAAGAAACAACCTTAAAAGTAACGCTTAAATTAAAATCAATCTAGTAATCTTTATTTTTCTAGGGCTCTGAAGCACCAACATAGCTTAGGCTAGGGTCTTGGAGTAGGTGAGTACTTAACTCTCCAAGACTACAAAACCAAACAGATAGTCTATCTTGAGTAGAACAAATCCAATTGTTTCAGTTACATTCTGGGAAAGCTCCTCTTAAAGGAGAAACACGAGCTCGTGTCCGAACCAGTGAGGGGATCATTCCTCCCTCGTTGGGAACGACGCCAGGCAGTACGTATTACAAACGGTAAACCTCGGATTAACCATTGTCGAGGAGCCAGGGGTCACTTATCGGTAAACCTTGGATTGTTGTCAAGGAGCCGGTAAGGGGATTGGAGCTTGCTACTCTGCCCTTGCGTGCTGTCGGAGTTTAGACTGTTCCCCCAGGTGTAATTGTTGTGATTGGTAACCTTAGTGGCCATAATATCTAGGATTCTACCCAAGGTGACGGTGGAGGGAAGGTCCCACTGTACCTGGAGCAGACGTCGGTTATACTCACTTGGATTTTCTGGGGGGTTCGCTTCACTTCGAGACGGTTAAAGTGGAGGAACTTGGTCCAGTCTATTCATTAAGCAGGTTGCCGGGGTAACTGTTCCACCCACTATTTCTGTACTGAATCCTGCGAGGTTGGGCCTAATCACCAACTAGCGCTTTTGGTCCGGAAGACTACTGTTTGTGTGTGGTTTGACGCTCTAGATTATTTAGGCGTGTGCTTCAAATTTGATTGGTTCTTTAGAAGACTTTAGGTGGTTTGATTTGAAATTTTTTACTTTGTTTTCGTGTGTTGTAGTTAAAATCTTTAATTGTGGCGGAATTACCGAGAAGGTCCCGTCGTATTGCGGGCCAGTCTCCTGAAGTTGTATCTGTGGCCGAATTGTTGAGAAGATCCCGTGAACTTAGGGGTTCACCTCCTCGAGACGACCCCAGTTATTTAGAGGGTTTAAAGGTCCTTGTAACTCCTAGTGGCAGTAGAGTAGGTTCACCTGAAGAAGGAGAATCTTCTTTGGTAGTCCATCCAGATTACCAAAGATTAGAAACAGGTTACAATCCCGAAGCTGTTACAGTTTCCGAGCTTGCTGGTAGTTTTTCATCTGCCAGTGAAACAGGCGAAGAACCTGAAATTTCAGAACCTGTTACTCCAACTCCTAGTGTTCCTGATTCACCAAGAATAGAAAGAATTATCACCGAAAATCTTCCTGTTGGATTAATTGCTATAGAAGAACTTGTTCCAGAGGAAGAAATAGGCGTTTCTGATTCTGAAGATCTAATTACCCTTGATCTAAGGGAGCGTGAATCCATCTTTTACAGTCCTCCTAGAAGTGAGTCTTGGTACCTTGCATTAACCAATTTTTTAGACAACTCAGTAGGTTTTTCTACACCTCGTACTCCGGTTCCACCTAGAGGAATTCATTCTCCTGTAAATATGTCTGGTCAGTCGTCTGTGTTTTCGCAAAGTCCTGAATCATTTTTACATGGCGGTCCTTCTGTTCCTACTGGGTATCAGTCACTTTCTGGTACCTTTGCGGGAGCATCTCCTCAACCTGTTGATCATGGGTTATTAGTTGGAAACAGTGGTAATGTACCATTGAGTATAGGTGAAGTTTATATGATGTCAGGTTCAACTCCCATTAACCAACCTCAAGGTGGCCAATTACCGCCTGGGGGGCAACCTTCGTTAATGCCTGGGGGGCAACCTCAAGGTACTTCATTTGTGACTGGGGGGCAACCTCAAGGGTATCAACCCCAAGGGTATCAACCCCAGCCTCAATATGTACCCCAAAGTCAACCTCAGTATCAGTATCAACCTCAAGGATGGCAACCTCAAGGATGGCAACCCCAAGGGTATCAACCCCAAGGGTATCAACCTCAAGGATACCAACCTCAAGGTCAAGGTCAACCCCAGTATTCGTATTTACCTCAAGGTTATCAACCTACGGGTCAATACCCTGGTCAAGGTTATCAACCACCTCAAGGGCAATCATATGGGACTACACCTTACAGTTATCAACCCTATCCTCAATACGGCTATGGATCTCAGTATCCTCAACCTGTTACGAGTCAATACCCTGGAATGTTAACATGGGATCCGTCACAGGGTCAACAGATGTCGCAACCAAGTATACAGTCGGTACCTCAAGCAGGACAACCTGCAGTTCCTGGTCCACCCCAGCAACCGCAACCTGTCCAGTCAAGTGTTCAGACCCCTGTAACTTCTGTAGTTACTCAGCCGCCAATTGCACCGAGTACTCCACCTCACACGGCTGCAGCAACTACCGCTTCATCTACCATGCTTACATCTGGAGTATCGGCAGCTCCGGTTTCTACTGTCCCTGTAACCGCTCCTCAGACATCTGTACCGTTGTCTGGACCCACGGTTCAAACCACAGTCCAGATGCCTGCAGGTCAACCTGGTACAAGTACGGTTGTTACTACTCAACCTCAATTTGTTCAACCTCCGTACCAGGGACAGTATCAACCTGGGCAAGCTGCCCAACAACCGGTTTACCAGTATCAACCGTATCCTGGGTACAATTATCAACCACCTCAACAACCCCAGTACGGTCCGGTTAATCCTGGTTTTCCAGGAGGATATAATATCCCCAATGCGAATCCTGTTCCTAGTTATCCTGGATATCCTCCTCCTGGGGCTGGTATTGTGACTCAGAGTTTTAGAGATCCTAACCGGCAGTTACCATTTATTGCGACTTTAGATTTACCCGACTTGACGCGCCTAACGAACGATCCAATTCAATATCTTCCGTTCTGGCCGCCAATGCCAAATAAGTTGCCCAGCGATATACCCAAGTTCGAAGGTAAGTCTGGAGAGGATCCGTCTAATCACGTGATGACTTACCACCTCTGGTGTGCATCAAATTCCATCTCAGATGATTCTATCCGCTTACGTCTTTTCCAGCGTACACTCATTGGTCTCGCAGCCAAGTGGTACATTGAGTTGCCACGGGCTTCTTTTTACAACTTTAGCCAGTTAGCTACTTCATTCTTAACTCATTTTCAGTTACCAGTCAGATACGATAATGGTACAGAATTATTAACTTCGCTAAAACAATCGACATCCACGTACATTTCTGATCACATCCATGAGTGGAGACGTCGAAGGAGATTAGTGAAAGTTTTTATCCCGGACCAAATTTTAGCTGAATGGTTTGTAAAATCATTATTACCAAGAATTACTGAAGATGTAGCTAAGGCCGGCGTAGTTACTGAGGAGCAAGTCATTGCTCAGGCACAATACCTTGACTTAGTTTACACTCAGTCGGGTACGTTACACGAGAAAATTCCGGATCTTCCAAAGTCAAACCAAATCGCTGCTGCTCCTTCGGGATCTCATGCCGCTGATGGTATGATCGGTATCGTGACTACGAAGAGTAAGAAGAAGTCTTCCAAGACCTCCAATACTCCAATTATCACTTTGCCTGATTCTCCGACAGGAGAGTCTTCTCCTCCTGAACTTACCGCCGACATTCACGCTGTAGAGTCATCTACGGCCAAATCCAAAAACGGTGGAAAGAAGAAAGGAAAGAAGAAGGCTAAAGCAGACAAGGCTCCAAAGGAGAAAACGGAAAAGTCGGAAACCAATGACGAAAAGCGCAAACCTCGTTATCCTTGTCTCATTTGTGAAGAAGATCATTTTACGAGAGACTGCCCTCATCGGGCCGAGGTAGTGAAAATAGTTAAAGGTTCTCCGACTCCTGCTGTGTTAAAGAATCCATTCCCCGAGCAGGAAAATAAGATGATAGGTTCTTCTTCGAATGCCAGTGAAGAACCCATTTTGATGATGTCTCATGTCAGGATTGCGACTCGATCGCAAGATTATGGTAGTAAGGCTCCTGTTGATGGTAAAGAAGCAGAATCTTCTAACTCTAACCCATCAACCTCAGCTCCTGGTTCCGATCCACTACAGATCGAAAAACCTAACCCAGACTTAGTGATTAAGCCGCCCGCCAAGGGTGTACTTCGAAGGTCTGCTTTCAATCCACATGCGAGAGCAGCCCAGAATTACAACATTGTTGAAGACTTAGCTGTTTCACCTTCAGCAATGTCGGCACTCGAAGTGCTGCAATCATGTCCAGCGCAACGAAAATTGCTTTTGTCGGCTATTGGAGCTGTCGATGTTCAGGACCCGAACCTAATGATCTTTGATCTAGAAAGTAGTACACCGCGTCTCCCCCATCAAATGGCTTTCCAAATTCCAGTGATAGTCAAAAACAGGCCTATTCATCGGACTGTGATTGATGAGGGAGCTTCTACGTGTATTATGTCGATTCAATGTTGGAGATCGCTTGGTTCTCCTTCGTTGAACCAATCCCCCACCATCCTTAAGGCCTTTGATGGCCGTGGGTTCCGTCCGTTTGGTATTCTACAAGAATTGCCTATAGGGGTCGAAGGTAAAACCGTTAGTCTGGATGTGGAAGTGGTTGATGCCCCTCTAGACTACAACCTTCTTTTGGGTCGAAGTTGGTCATATGCTATGACAGCGGTCGTTTCATCGGTCTTCAGAGTCATTAAGTTTCCACATAACGGTAAGATCGTGACTATTGATCAGCTGACATACTTTTCATCCGACCCAACCTCTTTAGAAACTATCCAGCATGTTGGTAAAACGACAATCCCTTATAGGGACATTGGTGTAGGTTTAGTTAAGGATTCCGGTTTACTGGGAACTTTTCCTCTCCCTCCACTCAATGCAGACCCTTCGTTCGCAACAATTCATATGATCACGTCAGAAAACATTATTTATGATGATCCTTGGTATGTTCCCTCTGACTCTGAGCTAGACTCACTCGGTGATGTTATGCCGTTGAGTCCGTATGAGATTGCTTATGAAGCTCTTATGTCTTTTACCGACTTTCATTCAACCGACCAAATGAATGTGGTCAGTGAAGAGTCACTTTTCACCTCACCCTTAGAACGGATAACGTTTCCCGAAGAAGTGTCATCTGACGAACAACTTCGCGAAATCCTAAGTGTAGATGATCTACCATGGGAAGATCTCCATCACAGATCTTCGTTTTTACCTAAGGATGATGCATTTGAAAATGATTTTTCATCTATCTTTACCGCTGAATATGTCAAAGACGCTCAGGATCCAACGAAACATTCTGATTCAGAGCTGAATTTAGGGAATATTTCTCGTACTATTCCCATTGATATTTCAGTGAAGCCCGGAATCAAGGAGAACATTCATATAGGTGCCGCATGTACTGACGAAGAAATTGAAACTTACAAGGCCCTATTCCAAGAATTCCGCGACGTGTTTGCCTGGTCCTACGAAGAAATGCCAGGAATCGATCCTGCCATTGTTGTTCATGAAATCAAAACCTACCCGGATGCTAAACCCATTCGGCAACGGTTGCGTCAGATTCACCCTCGAAAAGCAGCTGCAATCAAAGCCGAAGTCGAAAAGCTGTTGAAAGCAGGTTTCATTTATCCGATCCCGTTAACGGATTGGGTATCGAATATTGTTCCCGTCAATAAAAAACAAGGAACAATAAGAATCTGTATCGATTATAGGGATATCAATCGAGCTTGTCCAAAAGACAACTATCCTACGCCTTATATCGATCAAATTATTGATGATTGTGCCGGAAGTGAGATGTTTTCCTTCATGGATGGTTTCTCCGGGTATAATCAAATCAATATTCTACCTGCCGATCAACCAAAAACGGCATTCATTTGTCCATGGGGGACATTTGCTTATTGCAAATTACCTTTTGGCCTTAAGAATGCCGGTGCTACTTTTCAACGGGCCATGTCTTATGCGTTTCATGACATCAAGCACATTGTGCAACCCTATCTCGATGATTTGCCTGCTCATTCTTTACACCGAGCTGATCACCTTGTCCACCTACGAGCAATCTTTATGAGGTGTAGGCATTATCGAATTCGGTTGAATCCCCACAAGTGTGTTTTCTGTATAGAAACAGGTCGATTGCTGGGATTTGTTGTTTCCAAAACCGGCATTCGCGTCGATCCCTCGAAAGTCGAGGCTATCATCCAATTGCCTCCTCCTTCGAGTTTGCGCCAACTCCAAAGTTTGCAAGGGAAAGCAAACTTTTTACGCCGATTCATCCCTAACTACGCCGAGGTCACTAAAGGTTTTACACGGTTGTTGAAACAGAACGTACAATTCTTTTGGGACGAGATTGCTCAACAATCTTTTGATGCACTGAAACACGCGTTGACCCATGCACCGTTATTGCATCCTCCCAACTACAACCAGGACTACTTCTTATACCTCGCAGCTTCGCATTCCACCATTGGAATGGTGTTAGTTCAAGAAGATGAATTCAAGGCAGAGCATGTGATATATTACCTTAGCAGAACCTTAAATCCAACTGAGTTAAAATATTCGCATGTGGAGAAATTGGCCCTGGCAGCCGTTCAAGCTGTCCAGCGTTTTCGTCACTACATTCTTCTCCGCAAAACTACTGTTATTTCGGATTGCAACCCTATGATTTATATCTTGACAAAACAACTGCTAGGGGGCAAGTACTCTAAATGGATTGTCATCCTGCAAGAGTTCGACTTGGAGTTTGAGAAGTCCAAGTCTAAGAAATCTTTAGTCTTCGCGGAATTGATGTGTGATTTCCCGAGTGCTGACACAGAGACTGTGGCAGAGGAGTCCATTGCGGACGAATCTTTGTTTCTTATTAGCACTGTAGATCCGTGGTATGGGGATATAATCATCTATCTCCAAACCCAAACCTTTCGGCCTGAAGCTTCCAAGGAAAACCGTCGAAAAATTCGGTTTCAATCCCAGCAATACAGAATTATTGGAGATACACTTTATCGCCTGGGGGCAGACTTAGTTTTTCGACGTTGTTTAACTCACGATGAGGCTGAGAGAGTTTTGAATGATTGTCACTCTGGAGCATGTGGCGGTCATATGTCTGGGTATGCCACAGCTCAGAAGGTGTTGCGCGCTGGCTATTTCTGGCCGTCTATGTTTAAAGATTGTATCCTTGCCGTCAGAAAATGCCACAACTGTCAAGTGTTTGATCGCAAGATGCGCGCTCCACCTGCTCCTCTCCACCCTATAATTGCCGCTGGTCCATTCGCCAAATGGGGCATTGACTTTATTACTTGTAACCCTCACTCGGCCGGGGGGCATGCGTATATCATCCTTGCGGTTGATTATTTTACTAAGTGGGCCGAGGCGATGCCTACATTCGACGCAAGCGGCAAGACAGCTGCACTTTTCGTATTCAATCATATCATAACTAGGTTTGGTGTCCCACAAGCAATCATTACGGACCATGGAAGCCATTTTCGAAATGTCATGATGACTGAACTTACAAGCCAGCTTGGTTTGCGCCACGATAGCTCTACACCTTATTATCCGCAAGCCAACGGTTTGGTTGAGTCAATCAACAAAGTTCTAGTCGTCATGATTCGACGGATCATTGGTATCCATCGAACGAATTGGCATAACATGTTATTTTCGGCACTATGGGCATATCGAACTTCAGTGAAAAATTCAACAGGTTTCACCCCCTTTCAGCTAGTTTATGGCTTAGAAGCTGTGTTACCTATTGAGTGCGAAATCCCATCACTTCAAATGGCTGTCGAATTACTTCCAGCTACTTCCGAAGAGGAGAAACGGTTGTTATACTTAGCTAAATTAGATGAGACTCGACGTGACGCTACTTTAGCTATCGAGACTCACGCGAAACGAATGAAAGCTCAGTACGATAAAAATGTAACCCCTCGAAGTTTTTCGGAAGGAGACCTAGTACTATTATATGATCAAGCTAACGATAAGCTAGGTGCTGGAAAATTCGTTCCCATGTGGCATGGGCCCTACATTGTAAAGCGAAAGCTAGCAAAAGGGGCTTATGAGTTAGTTGATTTTGATGGGGACTCTTTGGGCAAACCCAGAAATGGACTTTACCTAAAGAGGTATTATGCTTAAAATGATGGATGGAGAAATTTTTAGATAGGTTAGATTTCCTTTCTAGCTAGCAAGTGTGTTAGTTTAGTCAGTGTGCTTAGCTTAGCAAGTGTGGTTTTTCGTCATTATTTTGGCTCATCTTGGTTTTACTCTTGATATTGTAGATGTCGACGCCTCTCCAAACATACATTGGATTTGCTGATGGTGCTTGTCGTAGTACACGGAATATCTCTTCCGCAGCTTGGGTTATCTATTCGCCCTCTGACGAGTTAGTTTCTATGCATGGGGTAAGCCTCGGTCAAACAACGAATAACATTGCAGAATACAGTGCAGTGGTTGAATTATTATCCGAATCTATTTCATTTGGAATTCGACGTTTGATAGTGAGGTTAGATTCTGAACTTGTTGTATTACAGCTTAATAGAGTTTATGCCATTAGAAATCCTGTGTTATTAAGGTTGTTTTTGAGAGTGCGTCTCTTGGAACGTGAATTTGATTACATTGAATATCAACATATTCCAAGGTCTTTGAATACATTAGCAGATGCAATTGCTTCTCAAGTGTTGGACAGACATTTATAATAATCATGCAAGTAAATTTAAAGACATTTCATCATACATGTTAAACAAGATAAGCCGATAATAGTGATATATAGATATAGATAGAAGTGTGTCCAAAAATATATACATCGTCTTCGATCATAGGTTTAACACACCTTATGATCGGCAAAATGATAGTGCAAAAAGTCAAAAATGTCACATGTGACTACAAAAGTGACTAGTCAATCACTGGTGGTGCTCTCTGTACGACACCACTGCGCGGGCTATCTTGCGCAGAAATCTCCTAAACGGTCCAGGGACTGCAACCACGAAGCGCTGAAGCCTCATTGGAATGTCATCCATAGTAGTCTCAGGTATATCTGCCGTGAGACGCTCTAGATCATGCTCCAAATCGGCTAGTACTTCTGCTGTCGCATCCTGTAAGGCCGGTGCCGGTGCAGCTGGATGTCGTCTGTCGTAAGGCCGGAGATTGGCTGGACGCTGTGGTCCAACATCTGCATTTTTAAAATTTTACTGTTACTTTGAGACGATATATATGAAAAATAAAAAATACATAATTAGAAAACTTGTGAAAATGAAAGTACCTCTGTCATCCCATTGTTCTCCCTGTGGAAGAACCATGTCCGGATCACCTCTGAAATCCATTCCGGCATATGGAAAGTCTTGTATCACAAAAAGCTGGCCCTCTAGCCAGTCAAAGTAACTGTCTGAGAATCGAACCACTGCAGCACCCTCGTCAGGATGCCGGGCCATCACCGCAACCCATCGAACAAGCTTTGGCTCCCGAGGACCCAAGTCATCAACAGTGAGTTGCTGAGGGATCAGCATAGGAACTCTCTCCAAGGCAAAGCTCACGACTAGAGGCCCATATCCAAAAGTCTTTAGTCGTCCGTTCTTTGCCTTGGTTAGTTGGCTCTTCATATGAGCCGACACAGCTTCGCACCAGTTGAAGATGGTGCCTTGGTAACAGTCAACTGCCATCCGCATTTGGGATCCGGAAGCAATGTGCAAGGCGGCCGCGCCACAAATCCTAGTGACCGTAAATGCAATAACTCTAAGTTCCGCCAGAGCGATGTGCTTTATCTCCACGCCCTTTTTATGGCGAGTCCCTGGTCTGCACCACTCCTCGCGGAGATCATCAAGGGATTGGCCACCCGGCCTGGTCCCCGCAAGGTTGAGTTGCTCACCTCTGTTTGGCAAGCCAGTGAGAAAGTATACATCCGAGGGCTCTATCTCGAGCTGGTGCCCTCCAATGTAAAAGCATTGATCTTGAACGTTCCATCGCTCAACTAGCCATTCCAAAAATCTTACCTGGCCCCTCATGCCCGGTATGGTCCAATATTTGTACAATCCACATGTTCTTAAGGCATCCAGAGAGGGTTGGTGGTTAATCGCAGCTTCATCGTCTTCTACGTGCTCTCTCTCTCTCCAGTCTAACATGTTTTGGCCCTGCACATCAAAAGAGTCAATTAGAAATTAATTTGAGAAAATTTGGTGGTTTTTTGAGAGAGTTAGGGTTTTGAAATGCGCCCTTTGCGGAAGACGCACCCCGGCTTTTTAGCACAGGGCGTCCGGACGCAGCTCGCCTGAAGGCGGACTGCGTCCCCAGACCTTTTTCCCGTGTGAGAAAAAGTCGGGGGACGCGGCTCACCCGAAGGGCACCTGCGTCCGCCGAGGGGCGCATTTTGAACCCAAAACCCCCCCAAAAAATGAAACAGAGACCAAAAACAAAAAACTAAACGGATAAAAATGAAGAGTGGGATGTGTAAAATACCTCGGTGAAGCGGCGTTCGATTCCGACGGTCAGATTTTCCGCAGCAACCACGGGAAGTTTCTTGTCAAAAGCTCCTTTTTCAACCTCAACAGTGAAACGGTAAAAATGACATGGTAAAAGGTCTTTTTATAGGTTTTTTGGATGAATTAGTTCATTTTTTACCATGAAAAGATGTTTTCAAATGTATTTTTGCCTATTTTAAACAGGTATGAGTAATGTGTCGCTTTTGTGCAGGACGAAGGGATTTCAAGGGAAATTGTAATTTTTCACAAACAAAATTTCAGAGTCATCTTTTAAGCCCTTTTCTGACTCCTAAAACATGAAAAGATCGCCGAGTGTTTCTTTTTCACTCGTTAAAACGGAATTAAAAGACGGTCCCCTTTTAGCTCTTTTCTGACCGTAAAATCAGGAAAAGATTGCCGGGTTTTTGTCGTTTCAAACTCGATAAGGAAATAAAACGACGTGTCTTTGATCGCTTTTTACTTTTCAGGTCAACGATACTATTATGAAAGTACTCCTTGGTCGCAAGATCAAGCGGTTCCCCCAGGTATTATTTTATACTTTTTCGGGCTTGAGGGACACAAATATACGAAAAAGTTCAACGTGGAGTTTCCTTAAGTTTTTCAGACTCTCTAAAATTGAAAAACGCCGAGTTTCTCCTATACTGGGCTCGTTAAACTTTTACAGTAAAGGACCTGTTCAATTACAAACAGGAACGAACCACTCCTTCCTAGGGTTCGCATTTAAACTAGGTTGGACTCGTCCGAAGGATGAGCTTATAATCAAGCATATGTTATCCTCCTCAAGCTTGTTAAAAATAAAGAGGTACTTGCCAGAAATGGTGGGGGAAAAAAGAGAAGAATGAACCTATTTGTCACCTTTTGCCTCAGAAGAAACTTTATTACCGCTCTTGAACACGACACTTTTCATTCACCTGGGTTGGGAAATCTTTTACCTCACAGTTGACTAAATCACTTTGAAAATCTTTAACCGGGTTCAGGGATCAACTTTGAGTTATTCGTCACCAAGCCATCTGTTGTGTCGTTATGTGTTCAAGAGGTCTGCAAGCAAAACTTTCATCTGCAAAATACTTGTCATCCATTGACCATCCCTGAGTCAGTCCTTACAGCAACATTTCTTCAACTTGAACAATGATTTCGTGTTGCAGGCTTGCCTGCAACGGGTCGCTTTCTATCGACATCGACACATTATCTAGAAAGATGACTTAGGAATCGACAGTACCTTGAAGTCTGCATGCATCAATGGCAGGTTTCTCGCCTTTGACGTCAGTTTACATCATTGACTTTCGATCAGAGGATTCCGTGAAGTGTTCGACATCAAAACATCTATTCACATTTCACGGGTTGTGCTTGGTACTTTGAGAACCATTGACATTACTGGTGGTTTCTCTCACGCTTGTTAACAGTTTACATCATTGACTGGTAATCAAGTGGTTTCTACCATGTTCGACATCGAATCATTTAATCACATGGCTAGAATCGTACCAATTCGGGAAGTAGAAGTGAAGACCCTGGATCTAGTTTCTACCATCCAGGCTGCGAGGAGTTTTGTATTCATTATCTATGTAGACTAATCATAAACAGATGGCTGCGTCCATACTGTGTCTACAAAAGTCTATAAAAATGATGTACTGCAAGATCATTCCTGTATCAGAATAGTTAGTCCATTAGTTAAAGTTTTGAATCTGAGTATGGGAATGCCTACCTCAGTGATGATATAATCTTATCCATGTATTTTGTGTTGAAAATTGCAGGTTCCAACCAGGCCATCCACAAGGCAATCCTTGAAATGATAAAGCGCTTCACCCTTCCTAGAATTACAAAACCCTATTCTATTCCAGGCTTCGCACTTTAGGGGGCAATCTGTTACACTAAAAAATGTCACCTTGACTACTTACAGTTAGTATGGCTCCAATCAACAAGTCATGCTACCCTCTTAGGCAAGTCTCATGCCTCTGTTATCCATCTCAAACTCAAAGAAGAGAGAAAGTCTTGTAAAAATCATGTTTATCTCTGGGGTCGCAGGTTCTCTCTAGCCTTACCTGCGGGGACGCTGACCATGTTCACAAAATATGCGTCCATGGACGCTCTGTATGTTAAGGGACAGGTGCGTCCCTCTGTAAAAGGCAAAATGCGCGAGTTTTATCTTGAAAAAGTTACTTGTGGTTACTTCTAGAACATTCTAGAGGTCGGTTTGATGAAATGGATGCGCCTCCAGTTGGTTCATGTATCTCTATTAAGGGGGAACTTATCCCATCAATAAGGGAGCTATCCCACCCATAGAGGGGGATGATCCCATTGATAGTGGACCTGAATAACCTCTTTACAGCACTATAAATGAAGGCATTGAGCCAGAAGGAGAGGAGGTTGGAGCTATACATTTTCTTTGGGTAAATGCTGCAGGATTTAGGTCTTCCATTAGAGCCTTTGTGAGGAGAGATTGTCTTCACTTGATTCTACTTGGGAGAGGGTGAGCTTTGTCAAAGTAGAGGAAAACCCTTGATGGACCCTGGGAGGAACTTGCACAACACCAAGGCCAGGTTGTAAGAGTTTCTTTGTTTCGTTATTAATACAAACTGGTTTATTTTTCTCAATAGCTTGTGTTAATGAGTTATTTCATGTGTTCCTTGGTCTGCATGTTGAATATATGTTTTATTATATGAAATGCAAGTGCTTGGTAATTGTTTGATTGTTTGTGGTTGCAGGAATTGACTTGAAGGAGGAGCTCATCCGGATCGTCAAGAACGGACTTCAACAACAGCGTTTTGGAATAAGGTAAGCCTAAACACTTGTAGTTTTCATGTTGTAAAAGGTGTATTTAGAGAAAGATCATTCCATTTTGTCTTGTTTGTCATTAGAATGTCTTAGACTTCTAGGAAGGTCAGTCGTGTCCGCACCCTTGACAGATTCCGTGTGACAAAAAGGTCCATGTAGAACTAGACAAAATGCTCGCAGCCAGAATCATTGAGCCAGTGGAAGAATCCAACTGGGTAAGCCCTATGTTAGTACAAGAGAAGAAGTAGAAGGGTGAGATAAGAATATGCATGGACCTCAGGAAATTCAATGATACCTGTGTGCACGACCCATTCCCAACTCTGTTCATAGATGAAGTATTAGAAAATTTCGATGGGCAAGAAGCATATTCTTTTACTGATGGGTTCTCCGGATACCACTAGATCAAAATCGCACTGGAAGACAGGAGAAAGACCACCTTTGCGACTGAGTGGGGCTACTTTCAATACATCGTTATGCCGTTTGGGTTGAATAATGCATCGGCCATCTTTTCACGCATAGTTGTTGAAGCATTCAAAGATTATATCCACAAATTCCTAGAGGTCTATCTAGACGATTGGACTGTATTTGGATTGGTTAAGCACCATGTAGCAAGCTTATGCTTGATGCTGGATACTTGATGATGACACCAAATTGCACTAAACCTAAAAAAGTGTACGTTCCTCGTTCCATTTGGGAACTTGTTAGGACATGTGGTCTGCAAACATGGATTAATGGTATACCCCGTGAAGATTGCAGTCATTCTTAACTTGGAAGCACCGTGAAGTGTTAAACAGTTGTGCGCTACCTTGGGCCATACGGGGTACTACAGGAAGTTCATCAAAAGCTATGCTCATATCACCACGCCAATGGAGAAATTTTTACAAAAGGATGTCATGTTTTGCTGGGATGATTGTCATGCGGAAAGAGTCGATAGTGCGGACACAACCAACCTCCCTAGAAGCTTAAGGCTTTCTAGTGACAAACAAGACAATTAAGAGCAATCCTTCTCTAAATATGCATTTATCATACAAGAAATCCAGTGTTTAGATCCTACCTATAACCCAACGCTATTGTAGTAGTCCAGCTTCGTCGATCTGGATGAGCTCCTCCTTCTCTTCGAAACCTGCATTCACTAACAATCAAATGATTAAATAGCACCTGAATATCTCATAAAACAAAACATATTTAACATACAGACCAAGAAGTATATGAAACAACTCATAAATAACAAATTGTTGAGAAGAATGGACTTATTTGTATTAATAGGAAACAAAAGAAACCATTACAACCTGAGCCTTGGTGTTGTGCAGGTCCCTCCCAGGGTCTAGCAAGAGTTTTCCTTTACTTTGATAAGCTCACCCACTTCCAAATGAAACAAGAAAGGATGGGAATCTCTCCTCACAAGCTTCTACAAGGAAGTCTTAATTCCAGCAGCATCTACCCTTAGGAATGTTCAGCTTTCAACCTCCCCTCCTTCTGGCCCAATGCCTGTATTTATAGTGCTCTAGAGGAAGTTAATCAGGTCCACTATCAATGGGATAAGCCCCTCTTTGGATGGGTTAGCTCCCCTCTTGATGGGATAAGTTCCTCTTTGGTAGGGATACATGAACCATCTGGAGGCGCTTCATACATGTCAAACAAGCTTCTAGAATGCTCTAGAAATGACCACAAGTAACTTTTTTGGAGTGAAACTTGTGCCTTTTGACCTTTACAGGAGTACGCACCCATTGCTTTACAGACAGAGCGTACAAGTACGTAGGTATTGTGAACTTGGGGTGCATACATGCAGGTAAGGCTAAGAGAAACTGCGTACCCAGAGATATATAGATTTTTAATGACTTTCTCTCTTTTTTGGAGTTTGACATGGAGAGCAGAGGTATGAGGCTTGCCAAGGAGGATAGTATGATAGTTGATGGAGCCATACTAACTGCAAATAGCCATGGTGACATTTTTTAGTGTAACAGATTGCCCCCTAAAGTGCGAAGCCTGTAGTAGATTAGGGTTTCATATCATCTAGGAAGGGTGAAGTACTTTATCATTTCAAGGATTATCTTGTGGAGAGCCCGGTCAGAACCTGCAAATATTCAACACAAAATACATATATAAGATGTTATCATCACTGAGGTAGGCATTCCCATACTCAGATTGAAAACTTTAACTAATTGACTATCTAACTACTGCTCTGATACAGGAATGATTTTGTAGTACATCACAATCATAGACTCATGTAGACACAGTATGGATGCAGCCATCTGTTTATGATTAGTCTACTATATAATGAATACAAAACTCCTCGCAGCCTGGATGGTGGAAACTAGATCCAGGGTCTTCATTTCTACTTCTCGAATTGGTACGATTCTATCCATGCGAATAAATGAGTTGATGTCGAACATGGTAGAAACCACTTGATTACCAGTCAATGATGTAAACTGTTAACAAGTGTGAGAGAGACCACCAGTGATGTCAATGGTTCTCAAAGTACCCAGTACAATCCATGAGATGTGAATGAATGGGTTGATGTCGAACATGTCACAGAATCCTTCGATCGAAAGTCAATGATGTAAACTGTCGTCAAAGGCGAGAAACCTGCCATTGATGCATGCAGACTTCAAGGTACTGACAATTTCTAAGTCATCTCTCTAGATAATGTGCTGATGTCGATAGAAAGCAACCCGTTGCAGGCAAGCCCACAACACGAAATCATAGCTCAAGTTGAAGAAATGTTGCTGTAAGGACTGACTCAGGGATGGTCAAAATGGATGACAAGTATTTTGCATATGAATGGTTTATTTGCAGAGACCTCTTGAACACATAACGACACGACAGATGGCTTGGCGACGATTGACCCAAAGTTAATACCCAGAAACGGTTGAAGACTTTCAAAGCGGTTTAATCAACTTTAAGACAAAGGATTTCCCAACCCAGGTGAATGAAAAGTGTCGTGTTCAAGAGTGGTAATAAGGTTTTTCTGTGACAAAGGATAACAAATAGGCTCATTCTTCTCTCTTTTCCCCCACCATTTCTGGCAAGTACCTCTTTATTTTTTACAAGCTTGAGGAGGATAACATATGCTTGATTATAAGCTCATCCTTTGGATGAGTCCAACTTCGTTTAGATTCGAACCCTAAGAAGGAGTGGTCCGTTCCTGTTTGTAATCGAACAGGTCCTTTACTATGAAATTTTAACGAGTCCAGTATAGGAGAAACTCGGTGTTTTTCATTTTTAGAGAGTCTGAAAAAACTAAAGAAGACTCCAAGTTGAACTTTTTCGTAAAGTTGTGTCTCCCAAGCCCGAAAAAGTATAAAATAATACTTGAGAGAACCGCTTGATCTTGCGACCAAGGAGTACTTTCATGATTAGTGTCTTTGACCTGAAAAGTAAAAAGCGATCAAAGACACGTCGTTTTATTTCCAGTATCGAGTTTGAAATGACAAAATCCTGGCAATCTTTTCCTGTTTTTACAGTCAGAAAAGAGCTATAAGGGGACCGTCTTCTAATTCCGTTTTAACGAGTGTAAAAGAAACACTCGGCAATCTTTTCATGTTTTAGGAGTCAGAAAAGGGCTTAAAAGATGACTCTGATGTTTTGGTTCGTGAAAAATGATAATTTACCCTAAAGTCCCTTTGTCCTGCACAAAAACAACACATTACTCATACCTGTTTAAGATAGGTAAAAATACATTGAAAAATATCCTTTCACGGTGAAAAATAAACAAACTTAGCATTCATTTATCCAAAAAACCTATAAAAAGACTTTTTACCATGTCATTTTTACCATTTTACTGTTGAGGGAGAGAAAAGGGCTTTTGACAAGAAACTTCCCGTGGACTTTGCGGAGAATCCGACCGTCGGAATCGAGCGCCGTCTCTTTCAGGTATTTCACAACATCCTCCTCTTTGTTTTCATCCGTTTAGAATTTCATTTTAAGCCCTAGTTTGATTTTTTGGGGGCTTTGGGGTTTCAAGATGCGCTTTTCGGGGTACGCAGGTGCCCCATGGGTGACCTGCGTACCCCGACATTTTCTCCATTGGGAAAATGGTCGGGGTACGCAGCCCACCTTCAGAACAGCTGCGTACCCACGCTCTGTTTTCTGAACGCGGGGTGCGTACTCCGCGCAAAGCGATTTTCAAAACCCCAAACTCAAAACCTAACCATCAATTCTTGATTTAATGAATTCTAATGAATGTTTTCTGGTGTGTAGATTGCCCACCATGCTTGATTGGCATGAAAGAGAACACGAAGATGTCGATTTGGCTGCAATAGATCATCAACCTTCCATTGATGCTTTGAAAGCATGCGGTCTCTACAAATACTGGGCCATACCTGGCATGAGGGCCCAGGTGCGATTCTTAGAATGGCTGGTTGAAAGGTGGAACGTTCAGGATCAATGCTTTTACATTGGAGGGCACCAGCTTGAGATAGAGTCCTCAGACATATATTTTCTCACTGGTTTGCCTAATAGGGGCGAGCAACTGACTCTGTCCGGGACTAGGCCGGGTGGCCAATCCCTTGCTAGTCTTCGGTTAGAGTGGTGCAATAATCAGCACCAGGAGAAAGGGATAGAAATCAAATACATATCCCTGCCTGAACTTATGGTAATTGCCTTTACAGTTACCAGACTCTGCGGCGCAGCCGCTTTGCATATTGCCACCGGGTCCCAAATGCGGATGGCGATTGATTGCTACCGAGGCACCATTTTCAACTGGTGCGACGCTGTGTTGGCCAATATGAATGGCCAAGTGACTAGGGCAAAGAACGGGCAATTAAAGACCTTTGGGTATGGGCCTCTAGTTGTGAGCTTTTCCCTAGAGAGGGTTCTGATGCTGATCCCACAGCATCTCACTGTTGCAGTTGGGCCTCCTCGGGAGCCAAAGTTGATGCGATGGGTTGCGGTGATGGCCCGACATCCTGATGAGGGAGCGGGAGTTGTCCGATTTCCTGCGGGTTATTTTCACTGGTTGGAGAACCAGGTCTTTGCGATTCAGGATTTTCCTTATGCCGGAGTGGATTTTCGCAGTGATCCGGACATGGTTCTTCCACAGGGAGAACAATGGGACGACAGAGGTACTTCATTTTTCACAAGTTTTTAAATTATCTATATTTTTTGTTTTTTTTTATATCATCTCAAAATTGACAGTGACAATTTTCAAAATGCAGATGTAGGTCCACAGCGTCCGGCCAATCTCCGGCCATTCGAGAGAAGAGTACCAGTTGCACCAGCACCGGCCCCACAGGATGCGGCCGCAGAGACCTTAGCCAAGTTGGAACAGGACCTAGAGCGTCTTACGACGGACATACCAGAGACGACTATAGACGATATTCCTATCCGACTTCAGCGCTATGTGGTTGCAGTCCCAGGACCTTTCAGGAGGTTCCTGTGTAGGGTAGCGCGGGCAGTGGTCTCATATAGAGAGCACCACTAGTGATTGGCTAGTCACTTTTGTAGACACATATGACATTTTGGTTTTTTGTACTTATCATTTTTGCCGATCATAAGGTGTTTTGCAACCTATGATCGAAGATGATGTACTTTTTGACACACTCCTATCTATATATATCATTATTACTGGCTTATCTTGTTAAACATGTGTGATTAAATGTTTTTAAATTTACATGTATGATTATTACAAATGTCTGTCTAACATCCGAGAAGCAATTGCATCTGCTAATGTATTAAAATACCTTGGAATATGTTGATATTCGATGTAATCAAATTCACATTCCAAAAGACGCACTCTCAAAAATAACCTTAATAACACTGGATTTCTAATGGCATAGACTCTATTAAGCTGTAATACAACGAGTTCAGAATCTAACCTCACTATCAAACTCTGAATCCCAAATGAAATAGATTCAGCTAATAACTCAATCACTGCACTGTATTCTGCAATGTTGTTTGTTGTTTGACCGAGGCTCACCCCATGCATAGAAACTAACTCGTCAGAGGGCGAATAGATAACCCAAGCTGCGGAAGAGATATTTCGTGTACTACGACAAGCACCATCAGCAAATCCAATGTACGTTTGAAGAGGCATCGACATCTGCAAACATCAAGGGTAAAACCAAGATAAGCAAAATAACGATGAAAAACACACTTTCTAAGCTAAGCACACTATCTAAACTAACAAACATACCAGCTAGAAAGAAAAATTAACCTAACTAACCTAACTAAAATCTCCACACCCATCATTTAAGCATAATACCTCTTTAGGTAAAGTCCATTTCTGAGTTTACCCAAAGAGTCCCCATCAAAGTCAACCAGCTCATAGGCCCCTTTTGCTAGCTTTCGCTTAACAATGTAGGGTCCATGCCACATAGGAACGAATTTGCCAGCACCTAATTTATCGTTAGCTTGATCATATAATAGCACTAGGTCTCCTTCCGAAAAATTACGAGGGGTCACGTTGCGATCATACTGAGCTTTCATTCTTTTTGCATGAGTCTCGATTGCCAGTGCAGCATCGCGTTGAGTCTCATCTAACTGAACTAAGTATAACAAACGCTTCTCCTCTTCGGAAGTAGCTGGAAGTAATTCGACAGCCATTTGAAGTAATGGGATTTCGCATTCAATAGGCAGCACAGCTTCCAAACCATAAACTAGTTGGAAAGGAGTGAACCCTGTTGATGTTTTTACTGAGGTTCGGTACGCCCAAAGCGCTGAAAATAACATGTTGTGCCAATTCAACCGATGAATACCAATGATTCGTCGGATCATGATAACTAGAACTTTGTTGATGGCTTCAACCAGACCGTTTGCTTGGGGATAATAAGGAGTAGAACTATCATGACGTAAACCAAGTTGGCCTGTAAGTTCTGTCATCATAATGTTTCGAAAATGGCGCCCATGGTCAGTGATTATCGCTTGCGGGACACCAAACCTAGCAATAATGTGATTGAATACGAAAATTGCAGCTGTCTTGCCGTCAGCCTCGAATGTAGGCATCGCCTCGGCCCACTTAGTAAAATAATCAACCGCAAGGATGATATACGCATGCCCCCCGGGCGAGTGAGGGTTACATGTAATAAAGTCAATACCCCATTTGGCAAAAGGACCAACGGCAATTATAGGGTGGAGAGGAGCTGGTGGTGCGCGCATCTTGCGATCAAACACTTGACAGTTGTGGCATTTTTGGACCGCAATGATACAATCTTTAAACATGGACGGCCAGAAGTAGCCAGCACGCAACACCTTCTGGGCTGTGGCATACCCAGACATATGACCACCACACGCTCCAGAATGATAGTCATTCATAACCCTTTCTGCCTCTTCGTGAGTTAAGCAACGACGAAAAACCAAGTCCGCCCCACGACGATAAAAAGTATCTCCAATAATTTTGTACTGTTGGGACTGAAATCGAATTTTCCGACGTTCTGACTTGGAAGCTTCGGGCCGAAAGGATTGGGTTTGGAGATAGATGATTATATCCCCATACCACGGATCTAAAGTGCTGATGAGAAACAAATATTCGTCCGCAAGGGGTTCCTCTGCCATAGTTTCCGTGTCAGCACGCGGGAAGTCACACATCAACTCTGCAAAAACTAAATATTTCTTAGACTTAGATTTTTCAAACTCTAAGTCGAACTCTTGCAGGATAATGATCCATTTAGAGTACTTGCCCCCTAGCAATTGTTTAGTCAAAATGTAGATCATAGGGTTGCAATCTGAAATGACTGTAGTTTTACGGAGAAGAATGTAATGACGAAAACGTTGGACAGCCTGAACGGTTGCCAGGGCCAATTTCTCCACATGCGAATATTTTAGCTCAGTGGGATTCAACGTCCTACTAAGATAATATATCACATGTTCCATTCCGACTTCATCTTCCTGAACTAACACCATTCCAATAGTGGAATGAGAGGCGGCGAGGTACAAAAAGTAATCCTAGTTGTAGTTGGGAGGATGCAACAACGGTGCATGGGTCAACGTGTGTTTAAGTGCATCGAGAGATTGTTGAGATATCTCATCCCAAGAGAATTGAGCGTTCTGCTTCAACAACCGTGTAAAACCTTTTGTGACCTCGGCATAGTTAGGAATGAATCGGCGTAAAAAGTTTGCTTTCCCATGCAAACTCTGGAGTTGGCGAAGACTCGAAGGAGGAGGCAATTTGATGATAGCTTCTACCTTCGAGGGATCGACGCGAATGCCGGCTTTTGAAACTACAAATCCCAACAATCGTCCCACTTCTATACAGAAGACACATTTGTGTGGGTTCAAATGTATACGATAATGCCTACACCTCATGAAGATTGCTCGTAAATGGACAAGGTGATCAGCTCGATGTAATGAATGAGCGGGCAAATCATCGAGATACGGTTGCACAATGTGCTTGATGTCATGAAACTCATAAGACATTGCCCTTTGAAAAGTGGCTCCGGCATTCTTAAGCCCAAAAGGTAATTTGCAATAAGCAAATGTTCCCCATGGACAAATGAAAGCCGTTTTTGGTTGATTGGCAGGTAGAATATTGATTTGATTGTAACCGGAAAAACCGTCCATAAAGGAAAATATTTCACTGCCGGCACAATCATCAATTATTTGATCGATATAGGGCATGGGATAGTTGTCTTTTGGACAAGCACGATTAATATCCCTATAGTCGATACATATTCTTATTGTTCCTTGTTTCTTTTTAACCGGAACAATATTCGATACCCAATCCGTTAACGGGATCAGATAAATGAAACCTGCTTTCAACAGCTTCTCAACTTCTGTTTTAATCGCAGCCGCTTTCCGAGGGTGTATCTGACGCAGACGTTGCCGAACGGGTTTAGCGTCCGGGTAAGTCTTGATCTCATGAACAACAATGGAGGGATCAATTCCTGGCATTTCCTCATAGGACCAGGCAAACACGTCACGGAATTCTTGAAATAGGGCCTTGTATGTTTGAATTTCGTCATCTGTACACGAGGCGCCTATATGAATGTTCTCAACAATTCCTGTTTTGACTGAAATGTCAATGGCAATAGTTTGGGAAATGTTTCCTAAATTCAACTCTGAATCAGGATGTTTCATGGGATTCTGAGCGTCCTTGACATATTCAGCCGTAAAGATTGATGAAAAATCATTTTCAAAGTCATCACCCTCAGGTAAAAACGAAGATCTATGATGGAGATCTTCCCATGGTAGATCGTCTACACTTAGGATTTCGCGAAGTTGCTCGTCAGATGACACGACTTCGTGAAACATTATCCGTTCTGAGGTTGATGTGAAAAGTGATTCCTCACGGACCACATTCATTTGGCCGATTTGGGTTGAACGCGGGTCGGTAAAAGACTGCACGGCTTCATAAGCAATTTCATATGGACTCAAAGGCATAGCATCACCGAATGAGTCTATCTCAAATTCAGATGGGACAATCCAAGGATCATCGTAAATAATAGTATCTGACGTAATCATATGAATGAATGCGAATGAAGGGTCTGCGTTGATTGGAGGAAAAGGAAAAGTTCCTAGTAAACCAGAATCTTTAACTAATCCTACGCCAACATCCTTATAAGGGATAGTCGTTTTACCAACATGCTGGATACTCTCTGAAGAGGCTGGGTCGGATGAAAAGAAAGCCAGCTGGTCTATTGTCACAATCTTGCCATTATGTGGAAACTTTATAACTCTGAAGACCGATGAGACGACCGCTGTCATAGCGTAAGACCAACTTCGACCCAAGAGAAGGTTGTAGTCTAGAGGGGCATCAACCACCTCCACATCCAGACTAACGGTTTTTCCTTCAACCCCTATAGGAAAATCCTGTAAAATGCCAAACGGATGGAACCCACGGCCATCAAAGGCCTTAAGAATTGTCGGGGATTGGTTCAGCAAAGGAGAACCAAACGATCTCCAACACTGAATCGACATAATACACGTAGAAGCTCCCTCATCAATTACAGTCCAATGAATAGGCCTGTTTTTGACTATCACTGGAATCTGGAAAGCCATCTGATGAGGGAGACGCGGTGTACTATTTTCTAGATCAAAGATTATCAGGTTCGGGTCCTGAACATCAACAACTCCTATAGCTGACAAAAGTAATTTTCGTTGTGCTGGGCATGATTGCAGCACTTCTAAAGCCGACATTGCTGAGGGTGAAACAACTAAATCCTCAACAATGTTGTAATTCTGGGCCGCTCTCGCATGTGGATTGAAAGCAGACCTTCGAAGTACACCCTTGGCGGGCAGTTTGATTACTAAGTTAGGGTTAGGTTTCTCGATCTGTAGTGGATCGGAACCGGGAGCTGAGGTTGATGGATTTGATTGAGAAGATTCTGCTTCTTTCGATCCATCAACAGGACTTTTACTACCATAATCGTGTGAACGAGTCGCAATCCTTACATGAGACATCATCAATATGGGTTCTTCACTGGCACTCGAGGAAGAACCTATCATCTTACTCTCCTGCTTTGGAAATGGATCTTTCAAAATAGCAGGAGTTGGGGAACCCTTGACGATTTTCACAACCTTGGCCCGATGAGGGCAATCTCTTGTAAAATGATCCTCTTCACAAATAAGACAAGGATATCAAGGTTTGCGCTTTTCGTCATTGGTTTCCGACTTTTCTTTTTTCTCCTTTGGAGCCTTGTCTGCTTTATCCTTCTTCTTGCCTTTCTTTTTCCCACCGTTTTTTGATTTAGCCGTAGATGACTCTACAGCGTGAATATCAGCGGAAATTTCAGGAGAAGATTCTCCTGTCGGGGAGTCTGGTAAGGTTATAATGGGCGAAGAGTTCTTTGAAGACTTCTTCTTGCTTTTAGTATTTACCGTACCAATCATGCCATCAGCAACATGAGACCCTGAAGGAGCAGCAACAATTTGATTTGACTTTGGAAGATCTGGGATCTTTTCGTGTAACGTACCCGACTGAGTATAAACTAAGTCAAGGTACTGCGCTTGAGCAATTACTTGCTCTTCAGTAACTACTCCGGCCTTAGCTACGTCTTCAGTAATCTTCGGTAATAATGATTTAACAAACCATTCAGCTAAGATTTGGTCCGGGATAAAAACTTTCACTAATCGCCTTCGATGTCTCCATTCATGAATATGATCGGAAATATAAGTGGACGTCGACTGTTTTAATGAAGTTAATAACTCGGTGCCATTATCATACCTGACCGGCAACTGAAAATGTGTTAAGAACGAGGTAGCTAACTGACTAAAATTATAAAAAGAGGCCCGTGGTAACTCAATGTACCACTTGGCCGCGAGACCAATGAGCGTACGCTGAAAAAGACGTAAATGGATCGAATCATCCGAGATAGAATTTGAAGCACACTAGAGGTGGTAAGTCATCACGTGATTTGATGGATCCTCTCCAGACTTACCTTCGAACTTGGGTATGTCACTGGGCAACTTATTTGGCATTGGCGGCCAGAACGGAAGATAATTTATTGGATCGTTCGTTAGGCGCGTCAAGTCTGGTAAATCCAAAGTTGCGATAAATGGCAATTGCCGATTAGGATCCCTAAAACTCTGGGTCACAAGACCAGTCCCAGGAGGAGGATATCCAGGATAACTTGGAACAGGAATCGCATTCGGGATATTGTATCCTCCTGGAAAACTAGGATTAACCGGACCGTACTGGGGTTGCTGAGGTTGTTGATAAGTGTACCCAGGATACGGTTGATACTGGTAAACCGGTTGTTGGACAGCAGGCCCGTATTGGTACTGTCCTTGGTACGGTTGATAAACAAATTGTGGTTGACTAGTGACAACCGTACTTAAACCAGGCTGCCCCACAGGCATCTGAACCGTAGTTTGAATCGTGGATCCAGACAATGGTAAAGATGTCTGCGGAGTAGTGGCAGAGACAGTAGAAACCGGAGCTATCGATACTCCAGAAGTAAGTGCGGTGGAAGAAACAGATGTTGCGGTAGTTGCAGCAGTCGTTTGAGATGGAGTACTAGGTGCAATTGGCGACTGAGTAACTACCGAAGGTACATAAGTTTGAACATTAGATTGGACTGGTTGCTGGGGTGGACCAGAAACCACCGGTTGTCCAGTTTGAGATGACAAATGTATGCTTGGCTGCAACACTTGTTGAACTTGCGATGCATCCCACACTATGTTCATTCCGGGGTAGTGACCCATGACAGGTTGAGGATATTGAGATCCATAACCGGATTGAGGGTAGGATTGATAACTGAAAGGCACAGTTCCCGTACCTTGAACATATGATTGACCTTGAGGTGGTTGATAACCTTGACTCGAGTATTGACCTTGAGGTTGATACCCTTGAGGTAAATACTGATACTGGGGTTGACCTTGACCTTGAGGTTGATACCCTTGAGGTAAATATTGATACTGAGGTTGACCCTGGGGTACATATTGAGGCTGGGGTTGACCTTGAGGAATACACTGTACCATAGGTACATATTGTCCTTGAGGTTGCCCCCCAGACGCAACTTGTGTACCTTGAGGTTGCCCCCCAGGCATTAATTGAGGCTGCCCCCCAGGCAGTAATTTGCCACCTTGAGGTTGAGAACCGGGAACTGAACCTGACATCATATAAATGTCTCCTACACCCAACGGTCTATTACCATTGTTTCCAGCTAATAACCCATGTTCAATGGGTTGAGGAGATGCTCCCGCAAAAGTACCAGAAAGTGATTGATACCCAGAGGGAACATAAGGACTGCCATACAAGAAAGATTCAGGAGATTGAGTGAACATGGACGACTGACCAGACATATTTACAGGAGTATAAATACCTCCAGGTGGAAAAGGAGTACGAGGTGGAGAAAAACTTATCCCTGAGTTGTCTAAATAATTGGTTAACGAAAGGTACCAAGTAGTACTTCTAGGAGGACTGTAAAAGATGGATTCACGCTCCCTTAGATCAATAGTAGGTTGATCTTCAAGGGTAGAAACGCCAAATTCTTCCTCTGGAGCAAGTTCTTCAATAGCTATCAAACCAGCAGGGAGATTTTCGGTGATAACTCTTTCTACCCTAGGTGAATCAGGTGCACTAGAAGTTGGAGTAACAGGTTCAGATACTTCAGGTTCTTCGCTTATATCACTAGTAGATGAAAAACTACCAGCAAGCTCGGAAACTGCAACTGCTTCGGGATTATAACCTGTTTCTAGACCTTGGTAATCTGGATGGACTACCAATGACGATTCTCATTCTTCAGGTGAACCTACTTTACTGCCACTAGGAGGAGTTACAAGGACTTTCAAACCTTCGTAATGACTCGGGACCTCTTCAGGAGGTTCGCCCCGCAATCTACGGGACTTCCTCAACAAATCGGCCACGGTAACAATCCCATTGGAGTCGCCATTTTGTCATGCGAAAAGAGTCGATAGTGCGGACACAACCAACCTCCCTAGAAGCTTAAGGCTTTCTACTAACAAACAAGACAATTAAGAGCAATCCTTCTCTAAATATGCATTTATCATACAAGAAATCCAGTGTTTAGATCCTACCTGTAACCCAACGCTGTTGTAGTAGTCCAGCCTCGTCGATCTGGATGAGCTCCTCCTTCTCTTTGAAACCTGCATTCACTAACAATCAAACGATTAAATAGCACCTGAATATCTCATAAAACAAAACATATTTAACATACAGACCAAGGAGTATATGAAACAACTCATAAATAACAAATTGTTGAGAAGAATGGACTTATTTGTATTAATAGGAAACAAAAGAAATCATTACAACCTAAGCCTTGGTGTTGTGCAGGTCCCTCCCAGGGTCTAGCAAGATTTTTCCTTTACTTTGATAAGCTCACCCACTTCCAAATGAAACAAGAAAGGATGGGAATCTCTCCTCACAAGCTTCTACAAGGAAGTCCTAATTCCAGCAGCATCTACCCTTAGGAATGTTCAGCTTTCAACCTCCCCTCCTTCTGGCCCAATGCCTGTATTTATAGTGCTCTAGAGGAAGTTAATCAGGTCCACCATCAATGGGATAAGCCCCTCTTTGGATGGGTTAGCTCCCCTCTTGATGGGATAAGTTCCTCTTTGGTAGGGATACATGAACCATCTGGAGGCGCTTCATACACGTCAAACAAGCTTCTAGAATGCTCTAGAAATGACCACAAGTAACTTTTTTGGAGTGAAACTTGCGCCTTTTGAACTTTACAGGAGTACACACCCATTGCTTTACAGACAGAGCGTACAAGTACGCAGGTATTGTGAACTTGGGGTGCGTACACGCAGGTAAGGCTAAGAGAAACTACGTACCCAAAGATATATAGATTTTTAATGACTTTCTCTCTTTTTTGGAGTTTGACATGGAGAGCAGAGGTATGAGGCTTGCCAAGGAGGATAGTATGACAGTTGATGGAGCCATACTAACTGCAAATAGCCATGGTGACATTTTTTAGTGTAACAATGATGACTGCATGAAAAGCCTGGATGTACTAAAAGAGAAATTGGCCTCCGCGCCAATCTTGGTCTTCCCAAAATGGGACGTGAAGATTCATGTCTAGTTGATGTGTCATGTATAGCGCTAGGCGTAGTACTCACACAGGAGGGTGGAGAGGGCTTGGATCACCCTATCACGTTCGCAAGTCACAAATTGTCTAAAGCAGAAAAGAATTATTCCACAACTGAATGTGAGGGGTTAGCTATGGTGTACGCACTCCATAAATACCAACACTATTTACTAGGAGGACATTTCAAGATGTATAAAGACCATTCTGCATTAAAATACTTGGTCAATAAGCCTGTGTTGGGGGGCGCATATGTCAGTCGCTCTTATTGTTTCAAGAATATGATTTTGAGGTCATTGTAAAGCCTAGATGCCTGAACGCAGGATCGAATCACTTGTTGCAAATTGAGACGGGCGAGGAACCTACTAATTTGAAGGAAGGATTACCTGATTCATAGCTCTTTGTCATGCATGTCACGGACGGACACTTTGAAGATATAATCCACTCTCTGACTATAGGAATTGCATCGAAGGAATACTTTGCCAAAAAGAAGAAGGAATTGGTGGTACGCATGGCTGATTTTTCTGTCATCGCGGGGCACCTATACAAAATGGGCAATGATGAGGTACTACGAAGGTAAATACCTAAATTTGAATGAATTAAAATCCTCACAAAAGCGCATGGGGGCACTGCAGGAGGACACTATGCAGGACGAGCAACTGCACAAAAGATTCTCCACACAGGGTTGCGATGGCCAACCCTTCATCGGGATTCAAAAGCAAACTGTAAGGCCTATGATATATGTAAAAGGATAGGTAAACCATCACGAAGGAACGAGATGCCTTTGAATCCACAAATGACACTGCAACCCTTCGAAAAATGGGCAATCGACTTTGTAGGTCCTATAAAACCTTAGGGAAAAATGGGCGCAAGATACATTATCACTGCAACAGAGTACTTGACTCGTTGGGTAGAAGCGCAACCTATAAAAGACTACATGGCCGCCATGGCTGAAAAGTTTTTGTTTGAACACATGTTGACTCGATTTGGATGCCCAAAAATCTTGATGAGCAATCACAGTATACATTTCCTGAACAAAATCATCAGCGTGCTAACGTAAGAGCTTCAGGTGTATCATCAAAAAAGCACATCGTATCACCCATGAGCCAATGGGATAGTAGAAGCATTCAAAAAAATATTGGAGACTACGCTAACCAAAGTCTGCAAGGTGCAGTGGAGCGATTGCGACATGTGCATACCCACAGTACTATGGGCTTATAGGACAATGTGTAAGAAACTGACAGGACAGACACCTTTCCAGTTGGTTTATGGTGTGGAAGCTGTCATGCCAATGGAGTATATTGTACCTAGTATGTATATAGCAGCGGTCACAGGTATGACAGACCGCGAAGCCCTGGAAGAAAGGCTCGCATAGTTGGAAGAACTTGAGGAGGAATGGTTCCTGGCTAGCTTTCATCAGTAGGTGCAAAAGCAGCATGAGAACGCCTAACACGATCGCCATATTAAGTTGTGCACCTTCAAGGTAAATGATTTAGTGTTGATGTATGACAGTAAGTTTGATAAATTCCCGAGAAAGTTCAGAATGCATTGGCTGGGACCATACGTTTTTAAGGAGGTCACAGACGGAGGTGCGGTACAACTAGTCAAACTCAATGGAGAACCTTTCCTAGGAAAAGTGAATGGTAGCCGATTGAAGCCCTACACGGGTGGCTCGACTATCTGACTAGCTGGCAGAAGCACAGTCTTCATGCTCCAAGGATCTGGAATAAGGCACAGGACTATAAACACATGCAGGGGATACATGCACTAATGCAGAGAAGCACTTCCGACATAGCGGTCTAGGAACAACACATGCAGCAGATCTAGTAGGCAGTAGTTCAGTGCACTGCTGATCTTGTAGTAGTTCAAACACAGTTGGAGGGACTCCACACAATGATATCTGCATCGACAGAGTGACTCAAGGGTGAGTCAAGATGTTTGTGTTGGGGACCTGTTGGGCATGGAATCCCCAGAGGCATGTTTTGGGGCTTAAAGAACAAGTTTTGACCGAATCTTCTTGTAAAATCTCTGCAAATTGTGGGCGTGGGGTGCGAAATTATAATAGAGTCATAGGGTTTTCCACCCTAGTTTTTGTAATGTAATGTTGGCTGGATAGACCTACCCATGGTCCGCGGACCATGGGATTGTATAAATAGAGCGAGGCTCTAAGTGTTTAAGGGAACTAATAGAAGATAGAATAAAAGCATATGAGAAGTCTAAGTGATTGAATCGAATGTAAAGTGTATCTGTGGGTCATAGAGTAGGAGAAGGCTCTGCAGATGAGTGCACAGAGGCCTAGTAGTCCGCAGCTGAGTGTGCGGACCCCTGCAGCTGAGTGCGCAGGGCAGGTCAAGTCTATAACCATTGGGAGAATTAATAAAGAGAAGTTTAACTATATTTCTGTGTATCTTTTCCAGGTTTAATGCATGATTGGATATAATTTGCAAGTATACTGTTTATTTACTGTGCAAACCTGTATGAATGTTTTGTATAACTAATTATAATTTAGGACATTCAAGTAGGTGAAGGTAATTAACTTGTACTGGAAGATAAGTAAGATCTCGGGTAATAGTGCAGAGCACAACGTGGGAGCTCCACAACCCCTGGTTAAGGCTGCATGAAGGCAGTGTATCAGGCTGCGAGGAACGAGAAAGTACATGAAGCAACCTGCGCACAGGAACAAACAGTGGACCAGTCGAACCTCTCAGACATCTCAAGGGTGTGGAAACCTAGTTCTATCAGCCTCCCATACTACTTCGGGTGAGACCTCAGTCTGCGCTTCGTGAACTGTTGCAGAAAGGGCCAGTGGTGCAGGGATTTGTTTGGCTAATTAACTCTGAACCTGGGTCAAGTCCCAACAAGCCAGAAATAACCCTCTAGAAAATTTAACCATTTATCGACGGCATCTGCATCTATCTAACCCTCGAATATCAGGATTTCAAAATTAACTTGTACCTTAAATGATGTGGCATTTCCAGAGTAGCTATTAGAACCTGATGCATCACCCCTGGGTAGCCGCTAAAGGATCTGGGCATAGTTATCCATCATCACATTTCTTTATCACTCAAGGGCTTCTTTGAGCAAGATTTTGATAGGATCTCCTACCCCCTCATCTTTCTTTTCATTTTCCATGGGAGGTCGTCAGGATTTGTGAGGCTGGTCTTGCAAAGGTTTGACCAGTTCAAGCCCTAACTCCTTATATCCTGACCTCGTTGCGGACATGCAAAGAAAAACATAGACAAAAAGTAGACTGCTCTGATACCATTGATCCAGATTTAAACGAGAACACAACAAAATATAGATATAACCATAAACATAGAGATGCAGTGGAAATAATACTTCATTTCATTAATGTAAAACAGTGAAATATGCTTACAAACAGAAATGGAAATAAACCAGCTAGGGCAGTGGTAACTTATCTCTGAGAAGAGATGTGGTGGCTACATGCCTCTGAACTACCTTACAATGAGGTTCAAGGGCCTTCTTATTATTCAACAATAAGAGAAAACCCTAAAAGACCAAAACCCTAACCCGAGGAGATGTAAGACCAAGAGTTTATGGGCCCCATTGGGGTGAGTTGGACAACCAACTTCCCGGGGTCATGACTTGGTCATATTATCTCTGTTTGGCATGCATGATAACCCATTGGAAAGATCTCTCCGAGGTCTATGACGGAAAATATGATTTTAGATAGGCTCCGGAAGTTTAGGACCCAAAAAACTACTAAAAATAGTAAACTATGCTATAATTAAGGAAACTGAAAAAATGAAAGAAGCAATGGTGGGGGTCCAAGTGGAATTGGCGGGTGGCCACCAATATCCGCTAGGATCATATATGGGCTTAGGGGCAGTTCAAAGCCCCTCATTTCTGTTAAAATAATGTAATGTTGTAAATGATGAATGGTTTTTTACCGTAGTAGCTTGTATTAGGGGATTCCATAGTATATGGACCATGGTATGGCGATTATATATCCCTCGATGTAATAGTATATATAGGGATGAATAATAACGAAGGAGATAATCTTGAAGAATCACAACATGCATTGAATGGTTGTATCTTTGTGAGTTGTGGTTTTGGGAAAGATGGTGTTGTGGGGAAAAATGCCTATGCAGGACGATCTTATCCACCTAAGGTGTGACAGTGCCTTAGCAACAAACAGACACAGCTATTCTAGTATTCTTCCTTTATGAATTAAGAATGAAGAGAGATGGATAGACTAACCGGTGTCTTCCGTTTGTCCCTCGATCTGATTTCTCTTCTCTTTGAGAGTTCCCAACTACTTGCCTTCTCGCTCGCCCAGCTTCAACAGGTCTCTGCAAGATCACAAGAAGAGAACACTACACAAAGACATAGATTCATATTCATAACTAGTTCGGGATTAGAAATAAACTAAACATACTAATGCAATCATACATCAAAGATACATCAGTATATAGGAGAAACCAAGATAGCTTTATTGATGAATAACAAGGTTCAGGAAGAGATACAACCAAGAAGGCTCCAATCCAGCATCTCCTTCCCAGCAAATGGAATTCCTATCTTCACCTCCCTTCAAGGCATTAAGCACCTAATGATTCCAATTTCAAACCAACAACAATTCTTTGCAATAACCAAATTCCAGCCTCTAGATCTCATGGAGGAGAGATCCATATATAGATGTTTGGAGAGAGGATGAGTCAGCTTGAGATCTGACTAGTTTCCTCTCCCTCTGTCAGTTCTTGTTTCCACTTGGAGTTTGAGAACCTCTTACTCATCATGAGTCGAATTCATTGAGGCAAGTGTCATTGAGGAAGATTCTGGAAGCTTCCAGGGTCTTGACACCTCGTTGAATGAACTTGCCATTTGTCAATTCCCGCTCAGCGCACCCTGGTAGTGCTTCTACCTACGTTGCAGTGCAGGTAGCCAGTTCAAACTTTGCATTTCAGCGTAGACAGCTAGTGGAGCTCTTGAATTGATCCTGAATTGACTTGTTTTTGAGCAGTTTCTGGTGGAGAACTTCTGTGAATTGTTGTGGTTTGTTAGCCTTGTTCCTCTAGGGGTAGGAACAACATGATTAGGGACTTTGGATCCCTTAGATTATGGACATTTCATGCTTATAGCTGTAAGGCAAAAAAATGTCTATAACAGTTGCCCCCTAAAGTATGAGGCCGTTTATCGGGTGAAATGCTTTATCAGGAGGATCCGAAGTTCATCCAATGCTGGGAGGAGACCTGTAATAAGATACAATACAATACATTATTTTTCATACTGCTTTCATGATCTAGCTGAGGCGGGCATTCCCATGCTCAGCTTTATAAATTCATTTTTCTGTACATAGAACAGACAATTGTCTGATGGTAGACTGATGATTTTGATGAAATCATCATCCTTTTTTATAGGATGATTATCTTCTGCAATGATGTACATGTCAATGTCTTTATCTTTCCTGAATATATATCGCAGCCCGGATGGATGAAACTAGATCCGGGGTCTTCAAACTCGTTCGATCTTCACTCTAAGTACAAGTCGATCCATGTGAGAAATGTTCTGAAGTCGAACATGGAAGACATCGCTTGATTACCGGTCAATGAGGTAAACCGTTAACAAGCGCGAGAGGAATCATCAATAATGATAATGACCCTCAAGGTACTGCAGTACAATTCACGTGGTGTGAATAAAGGACTTGGCGTCGAACACCACGCAAAATCTTCCGGTCGAAGGTCATTGATGTATACCTGTCGCCGGAAGTGAGAAACTTGCCATTGAGGCATGCAAGCTTCAAAGTACTGAAGGGGTTGTTCCTAGATCAACTTCTTGGATAATGAGCTGATGTCGACAAGAAGCGATCCGTCAAAGGAGGGCCTTGATGAATCCCACATCAATGACACGGAACGGAGCTAATGATTTTGATGGAGGTGAAAACGATCTAATGATATATGATTCAGGGTGGCGGTCATGAAAGGATGAAGGATAATGTACGGTAGTGGATGGGACACGGTTGACTTCTCTGAACGACTTCTCTTGAACATATGGCGACACTTATGCAATGGATCGGTAGCATTACCCCAAATATGGATGGTATGGCGAGACCATGGTGATGTGACTGGTGAATGAAACAACCCAACCCGATTGTGGTACGGAGGAAAAGTGTCATGTTCAAGAGCGACCTGCTACCATCAAAGTTTTCTTGAGTTTCTCCCAATTTTCCCCAGTCATTGCTGACCAGTACCTCTTTATTTTTGTCAAGCTTGAGGAGGATAACATATGCTTGTTCTATAACTTGCCCTTCGGGCAAGCCCATCTCTATGTTTTAACGAGCCTAGCGATAGTGAAACTCGTTCTCGTCTAAAGACAAGTTTGTCGCTATTTAATGATTTTAACGAGTCTAACGACAAAGATAACTCGGTCCTTTTCATTTTTAGAGAGTCTGAAAAGGTACGTAAAGTCAACTCCGAAAGCCTCTTTTTCGTCATCTAATCCCTTAAGTCCGAAAAAGTATAAAACAATATAGAAGGGATGGATTTTCGATAGTTTTAACGAGCCGAACAAAACAAGCGCTCGATCTTTTTGTGCAATAATCCCTCAGGTCCAAAAAGATTAAAATCTAGAGGAGGGATAGCACTTCCGATCGCTTTAACGAGCTAGAAGGCCAAAACTCGGCAATCTTTTCATATTTTACGAGTCAGATGAAAAGAGCTTAAAGAAGACTCGTCTTTTGAGGAACGAGTGATAAAATGGGTTAGCAGCTGATTCCAGGTACAAGTTGGAATTTTCCAATCACGGCAGTGTCACAAGGATGGCTAGTGTAATCACTCTTCGCAGCTGTTCCTCAAAATGGGTAAACAATCAAATGGAGGTGAATGATTGGCCAATGGAAAAGTGGAGGTGATGGTGCAAACACGACCAAGGCTTTAATGGCTGATAATTTTCATTCACAGTGGTTATTTACCGGGTAGTTCATTTTTTAACGAGCTTAAACGCGGATTGAAACACTTGCTCGATCTTATGTTTATTTTTTAACGAGCATGAACTATGTGCTAAAACTGCTCGGATCTTGCGTTTATTTTTTAACGAGCATGAACTGTGTGCTAAAACTGCTCGATTATATGGTCAAATTTTGATTTTTTACCATAACTAGCTTTGCCCTTTTCAAAGAAAGTACTGTATCCTCAATTGCTGCATCAAACTAGTTAGAAATGAATAACATTTGCTTGAAAATGAGATTAAAACCCTAATATTTCGCTTTGAACTACGTAAAAAGCAATTAAAAAGTGTTTTCACCTCTCATTTTACCATTTCATTTGAACTTGGTTTGTTGGAGCGTTGGAGGTGCCTCTTCCCCCTTGATTTTCATTACCTGATTCTGGGAAATTCTACGGACGATTTTCGGCGCCGTCTGGACCAGGTAGGCGCTAAACTTGAGCTCTTTCATTTCATGGTTTCTTTTCTGCATTCTGTGCTTGTTTTCCTGTTCTCCTGAGCCCCTGGGGTTTTGATGCGTCGCTCTGCCATCAGCGCAGTTGGTTCACTCGAAACCTGCACTGAATGTCAAGCTTCATGAAGGCAGTTTGACCTTCAACGCAGGTGGAACATTGGCTAGCTGCGCTGGGCACAGAAAAATAGTTTTGTTGCATAGTTTTTGATGAAAATTTTGCCAGTTTCTCATCAAATCCAGGATCTAACTCCTCTCATGTTTGTTTTTCAGAGACATTGGAGCAAAATGACCCTTACATGGCGAGAACGAGAACATGAAGAAGAGGACATGATTGCCCTACATGATCCTGTCACGGTGAACGCGCTGCGGAACTGTGGCCTGCTGAAGTTCTTCTGTATCTCTAGTATGAGAGCGCAGATCTCCCTACTGCAGTAGTTGCTCGATGCTTGGGATCCTATCAACCAAGTATTCCAGATTAGGGGCAAATCCATCCCCTTGACCATAGTAGACATTTACTTCTTGACTGGGTTGTCAAGGCAGGGTGCCCCCATTTCTTTGTCAGGTTCGGCCCGAGGGAGTGACTCCGTGAGAGATTATGTCCGCTAGTATTGTAGGGAAGGATCTCAGCCGAGCAGAGACGGCAAGATCGTTATCCGTGAGATTGCTGACAGGTCTCTCAGGTCCATTCTGTATACTATTGGTAGGATAGTTGGTAGTGCATCTCTTCATGTTGCCAACCGATCCTATGTGCAGCACGACTTGGAGTGCCTCCAACCGAAAATATTCAACTGGTGTGATGCAGTACTTCTTCAGATGAAAAGTCAGTTAACCAAGGTAAAGGACGGAAAGCTGAAGAACTTTGGGTTTGGTTCTATTTTGTCCGCCTTTACTTTGGAGAAGATACCACTGATGCAGCCTCAGTACATTGCACTCGACTTGCCTTCTCCTACCGAGCCACGCATGCAGAGATGGGTTGATCACATGTCTAGGCATGCTGGTCAATCTCAGATTTCTTTCACTGATACCTTCTTTAGGTGGTTCGAGCGTCAGGAGATGGTCTATTCCGAGTATCCACATGTTGGCATGGATTTCCGAGGTGATCCGGATTTGGTACTGCCAGATGGCGAACAGTGGGGCGCTATTGGTAAAATCTTCGACCATATCACTGTTTACTGTTTTTATTTATAATGTCCTTGTGCTTTATTCTATCAAGACTTTGATTAAACTCATGTGTGCATGCAGATGTTGGTCCTGTTCATCCAGCAGTTCGCCCGAGAGCACCAGTCGCTACCCCAGCAGGGGAGACTACTGGGAGGGTTATTCTTCGTGACCTTGATGTGGCTGAGACCCTCACGGCTATGCAGGAGCAGGTTGAGAGCCTTACTCTTGGCATTCCGGATGTGAGGATTGACGAGTTACCTCTACAGTTGCAGCGGCATACTACTGGTGTGCCTAGACGATGGACTCGTCTCTTACGCATGATTGCACAGGCCGTGACGTGCTATCATGAGCATCACTAGGCTAGGGTGCCCCCTAGCATTTTGAGTTTTTGGGTCATGCAACCGTTTTTGTCTTGGTTACAGAACATTATATGTAAACGATAAACAGCTTATATATATATATATATTTTGATTTTCGGGGTTTATTCTGGCTGAGTTATATGATCCATATGTACAACATCGATGATGTGTTTCTTTTTATAAATGTCGCAAATGTCTATCTAACACATAGTTTGCTAATGAGTCGGTTAATGTGTTTAAGTTTCTGGAAATATGTTGGTATTGAATTAAATCAAACTGTCTTTCCAAAATCTTAACCCTTAGAAACATACGATAAATAGCTGGATTGCAGACGGAATATATACCATTGAGTTGTAGTATTACGAGTTGTGAGTCTAGCCTGACGATTAGTCGGCGTATACCATGGGTGATGGCATCAGAGAGTAGTTCTATCAATGTGCTATATTCAGCGATGTTGTTTGTTGATTGCCCAATACATACACCTCTGAAACTTACTAACTCGCCGCTTGGATCAAAAATGGCCCAGGCTGCGGAGGACAAGTTCCGCGAACTACGACTCGCTCCATCGGTATATCCAACACATACCTCCAAAAGGGTTGACATCTGCAATAAATGTAAAAAGGTGGATTACTCGACCAAAACAACCACTTTAGCGAAAACAAAATACAACAAAAGCACATTGGTTACTATTTAAGCATAGTAACGCTTAAGGTACAACCCATTGCGAGGTTGCGCCAGTGGAATTCCGTCGTAATCCATTAACTCATAGGCTCCTTTTGCTAATACTCGTTTAACAATATAGGGGCCCATCCATAAAGAATTAAATTTACCCGCTCCCAATTTATCGGATTCTTGGTCGTAAAGCAAGACCAAGTCACCTTCTGAGAAGACACGGGGTTTGACATTTTTGTCGAACTGCGCCTTGACTCGTTTCTTATGGGCTTCGTTAGCCAAAGCGGCATCACGATGGGTTTCATCCAATTGGATTAATTCCAAGAAACGGGCCTCTTCTTCTGAAGTTCCGGGGAGGAGATCGATTGCGAGTTTAAGAGACGAAATTTCACACTGGACTGGTAAGACTGCTTCCAGGCCATACACCAGTTGGAAAGGTGTGAACCCGGTCGCATTCCTTACTGACGTTCGGTAAGCCCACAAGGCTGAGTACAGGATTAGGTGCCATATTCTTTTGTGAACTCCGATCATCCTTTGCAACATACGCTTCAGGACCTTGTTGATCGCTTCAACTTGTCCATTGGCTTGCGGATAATACGGGGTAGAGCTGTCGTGAGATAGCCCTAGCTTGGCAGCTAATTCAACCATCATGTGATTGCGAAAATGTGACCCATGATCTGTAACTATGGCCTATGGTACGCCGAACCTGGCGACTAGATGATTGAAAAAGAAAAGGGCAGCTGTTTCACCAGTTTTATCTAATGTAGGGATCGCCTCGGCCCATTTGGTAAAATAGTCAACGGCGACTATGATATACCCATGCCCCCCAGTCGAGGTGGGGGTACATGTCATGAAATCGATGCCCCATTTGGCGAAAGGCCCAACAGCAACTATTGGCTGTAAAGGTGCGAGTGGTCTTCTGGTTTTGCTATCAAAAATTTGACAAGCATGGCAACTTCTGACTGCGGTTATGCAATCTTTGAACATGGTTGGCCAGAAGTATCCTGCTCATAAGATTTTCTGTGTTGTTGCATATCCAAATTGATGCCCCCCACACGCGCCTGAATGACACTCATTTAGGGCTTTTTCGGCCTCCTCATGGGTGAGGCACCTTCTCAGAACTGTATCGATACCACGACGGTAAAGTGTATCACCGATGATCATGTAGTCTTTTGCTTGGTATCGTATACGTTTTTGTTCAGAGTGAGAGGTGTTAGGCCTGAACTTTTGGGTTTGGAGATAAATTATTATATCTCCATACCACTCATTGCTTGTAGATATCAGAAACAAATTCTCATCCACGATTGATTCTTCGGATGTTTCATCGTTGGACGACAATGGGAGATCGCACAATAATTCTGCGAAAACTAGAGCTTTCTTTGATTTGGACTTTACAAATTCCAGATCAAACTCTTGAAGGATCGCTATCCATTTTGAATATTTGCCCCCCAGCAACTGTCGCGACAATATATAAGTCATGGGGTTGCAATCTGATAAAATGGTAGTTTTCCGAAAGAGGACATAATGTCGAAACCTTTAAATCGCTTGAACAGCTGCAAGTGCTAGTTTTTCAACATAAGAATATTTGCTTTCTGTATCATTCAAGTTTTTACTTAAATAATATATAGGATGTTCAATTCCATCGACTTCTTGAACTAAAACCATCACAATGGTCGTATCTGCTGCAGCTAGATACAGGTTTAAGTCTCTTTGATAGTCCGGGGCATACATTAATGATGCTTTTACTAGAGAATCTTTCAGAGCATCAAAGGAAGCTTGCGCCACCTGATCCCAGACAAAAGGTACATCCTTTTTCAAAAGATGAGTATAACCTTTAGCAAGTTTTGTGTAATTTGGAATGAACCTCCTCAGAAAGTTTGCTTTCCCTTGGAGTTTCTGAATCTGAAGCAAATTTGAAGGTGGAGGCAAATTAATGATTGCCTGAACCTTGCAAGGGTCGAGACGAATCCCATCCTTGGAGACTACAAAGCCAAGTAAACGACCAAAACTGATGCAAAACACACATTTGTGCGGATTAAGTCTTATCTTGTAGTGTCGGCAACGTAGAAATATCGCTCTTAAATGCTGCGGATGATCAGTCCGTTTTCGCGAATGAGCCGGAAGGTCGTCGAGGTATGGTTGAATGATGTTCTTGATGTCATGGAAGGCATAATTCATTGCCCTCTGAAACGTCGCCCTTGCGTTCTTTAAACCAAAGGGTAATTTTCGATAAGTGAATGTGCCCCACGGACAAATGAATGCAGTCTTTGACTGGTCCTGTGGGCGGATATTTATTTGATTATACCTGGAAAATCCGTCCATGAATGAAAAGATTTCACATCCGGCGCATTCATCAATTATCTAGTCGATGAAGGGTGTAGGGTAGTTGTCTTTCGGACAAGCTTGGTTTACATCCCTGTAATCGACACACACTCTAATTTTCCCTTGTTTCTTCATAACAGGGACAATATTCGATACCCAATCGGTTAGAGGAACCGGGTAGATGAAACCAGCATGGAGAAGCTTTTCAACTTCTGTCTTAATGGCAGCGGCTTTCTTGGGGTGCACCTGCCTGAGCCGTTGTCTTACCGGTTTGACATCTGGATACATCTTAATTTTGTGTTCAACGATACTCAAGTCAATGCCTGGCATTTCATCATATGACCAAGCAAAGACATCTCTGAACTCGCGAAAAAGAGCGTTATATATTTCCAGTTCTGAAGGAGAACAACCTTTGCCGACATAAATATTCTCTACAACATTTGTTTTAGTCAAGATATTTATGGCTATAGTCTCTTCAATATTGGATAAGTTTCGCTCGGAATCCACCGTATTTATAGTATTTGATAGGAATTCAAAAACTTAAGGGTGATAAAGGTCATGTTGAGTATCTTCTTCATAATATGGAAGAAGGGAACGATGGTGGCAATCATTCCATGGTGCCCCCTCAATCAACATTGATTGTAGGACTCCTTCGTCGGTTGCATGCACTCTTGACCAAGGATCTAATGGGGTACCATATTCTCTAGACCTATCTACCCAAACGCTTGATGAGCATTGATTCGGGTTCGCCTCCCATGCTCAAAATATTGATTGCTACAATATTTCTATTGGGCTTGGGGGAAAAACCATTGCATGATCCATGTTGACATCGTCTTCTGATATCTTCGTTGAAGATATCATATTGCAGGCTCCTATCAACGCTACTTCTCCTATATAGATTGGAGGTGGAAGTGCGAAAGTTCCCATTAATGTGGGGTCTTTCAGTAGGCCTACTCCGATATCATGAAGCGAATGGTTGCTTCCATGGATCATGGGAATGCTTCCTGTAACTTGTGAACCATTAGGGAGGAAGTTTTGTTGGTTGACGATCGTAATCCCTCCTTGAAAAGGGAATGCGATCTTTCTAAAATAGGTCGACACTACAGCTGCCATGGCATATATCCACGGTCTTCCCAGTAGGATGTTGTAGTCAAGATTCCCATCGATGACTTCAACATCTATTTCTACGGTTTTTCCCTCTAGTTCAACCTTCAAGTTATTTAGGATACCGTACAGGGTATATGTCCTTTCGTCGAATGCTTTTAATGTCGTCGAAGATCGCGACAAGGTTGGGGACCCTAAAGTTTTCCAGCAACTCATTGACATAATACATGTAGATGCCCCCTCATCAATAATTGTTTTGTGAACAGTTTTGTTGAGGGCTTTCACTCGAATAAGGAAAGCTAGATGAGCTGGTAACTGAGGATCGTATCCTTTGTGGTCGAAGGATACAAGATTGGAATCCTTAGGATCAACCCCACCAATGGCTGATAACAAAGCCTGCCTTTGGGATGGACAATTCTGTAGTACTTCAAGAGTCGACATAGCGGATGGCGATTGGGCCAAATCTTCCACTATGTTATAATGTTGCGCCGCTCTGGCGCGAGAATTAAATGTCGACTTGTGTACTACTCCCTTTGGCGGTTTTATTGTTAATTCAGGAATGCTGGGCGATACAACTTCTGTCGAAGTTGTTGTCGAACTACTTGGTTGATCTTTACCTTTGTCGTTCGACAGCTGCGGATTCCCGTAATCTTTGTTCCTTGTCGAAATCAAAGCATCATTTTGTTGCTTGGAGATCGACAACATTAGCACTTGCGACGGGGAAGCATTTCCACTATCAACCAGATTTTGACCTGGATTTGGAAACGGATCAGTTAACACAGTTGAGGTTTGCGAACTTTTGAAGAACCTTTTAAGCTCAGCTTTGTATGGACAATCGGCTGTCCAATGATCCTCGTCACATATAAGACATGGACTTTTTGGTTTCCCTTTCCCAGGAGGGTTTGAAGAAGTTTTTCCGGGAGATGACTCACCTTGTTTCTTCTTCTTCCCTTTGTTTTGCTTCTTCTTGCTTCCTAGTTGATTGGTTTCTTTGCCTTTATCTGCTGATACGGCATTTACTTCCGAAGCAAGAATTTCGTCTTTTGCATTTTGATCTGAAATCTTATGGGCTTTATTGGAGGTAGCCTTTGTCGATTTCGCGTTTGTCGTGCCAATCACACCATCGCCGGCATGAGAGTCACTATTTGATTTAGGAGGAGGAGGAATTGAGAATTCTAGTCTAGGGGCGTCAGGTATTTTGTCGTAGAGCGTGCCAGACTGAGTGTAGACCAAGTCTAGATATTATGCACGAGCAATAACTTGCTCCTCCGTCATGACTCCCCCCTTGGCCACATCTTCCGTTATGGCAGGAAGTAACGACTTGATGAACCATTCAGCTAATAGCTGATCGGGAACGTACGGTTTTACCATCCTACAACGACGACGCCACTCATGTATATGATCGGATATATGAGTGGCCGTTGTCTGTTTGAAGTTGGTTAAGATTTCCGTTCCCGTTTCATACCTTATTGGTAATTGAAAATGGGTTAAGAAAGTCGTGGCTAGGGAGCTGAAATTGTCGAACGAAGCTCTAGGTAATTCAATATACCATTTTGCCGCTGGACTCGTTAACGTCCTCTGAAAAAGGCGAAGCCTTATCCAATCATCGTTTAGGGTGTTTGATGAACACCACAGATGAAATGTCATCACCTGATTCGATGGGTCTTCGCCTGGATTTCCATTAAATTTAGGAATGTCTGATGGAAGTTTGTGAGGAATCGCTGGCCACCAAGGGGCATAAGCAATTGGATCATTCGTTAACTAGTGTAAATCGGGTAACTCTAAAGTTGCCACGAATGGTAACTGTTGATTCAGGTTAGGTGAAACATACCCAGGATACAATGGAATCGCCTGAGCAGTTGGCCTTTGCATACCAGCATAATGTAATTGATGCTGGTATGACTGATACGGTTGGTGGACTTGACCACTGTAAAGTGGTTGATTTTGACCGTTTTGAATGTACGGTTGTCCATTGTTCGCAAAGATCTGCTGCTCAGAACCTTGGTACACTTGTTGGAATTGTGGTTGCTGGTATTGCACCAGCCATGGTTGTGAAGCCATGTTCTGTTGTGCTATACTAACCGTCAGACCAAGATGTGGGGTAATTGTACCCGTTTGGACCTGTGTTGCCCCACCAGTTGGCAATTGTGGTTGAGTCACAGGGTCAAGGGGTTGTTGCATTACAACCTGAGAAATCTGAGGTTGACATACGACAGGCATCGTTTGAACCTGTGACACTGTTACAATAGCTGGTGTTGTCGGGATGTTCGACATAGGTACACATTGTTGCATAGAATACACAACTCTTGGTTGTTGGGGTAGCATAGGTACCCAACCACTTGTCGTAACTCCAGTATAACTTGAATACTGTTGAGAACTCCCGTATGGATATCCTCCTGGAGGGGGTAATGAAAGGGCATACTGCCCCCCATACGGTGGCAATCCGGAACTCAAGGGGATTGTTTGTCCTTGGGGACTGGATTGCCCAAATTGACCTCCAAATGGATCAATCTGGCGACTCTCAACATAAGAGTTGCCGGATATTATTCCGGAGGAACAAACAGGAACGGACCACACTGTCGAAATAGTCCCTGGATGGACTCCTTCTAGCGGTTGTGAGCTAGTTGGGACAGATGGTACGCCGGCAAACATTGTCGGAGTGACGGCAGGGAGTTCTGTTGTCACTGTGTCATTCGACACAGTCCTAGATGTTGACGGTTGTTCAGACATTTTGAGTCTATCCAATATATTGCCTAGCGATTCTACAGGAACTTCCACTGGTGTTAGACTAACTTCTGATGTCGAAGGAAATAGAGTGACCCCGACTCCAAAATGTGTTGGAGCACTTGCTTGCGGATCTTCTACAATTTCCTCTATTGCAATCAAACCAGGTGGAAGGGGAAGACCGTCAGGTCCTTAAAATATTTCTGGTGCCGAAGAAGGGGTTGAATCAACAGTGACAGATGTTTGAGGAACAAGACTCTCTGAACCGGTTACAGATGGAACTGGTTCAGTAACACAAGTGTTTGCTCTCAGACTAGGATCAGTATCACTGTCCCTCTGTGGCTGTTGAACTTCTTCTGTGGAGGTAGGGTTTCCAGAAATGTTTGGAGTAACCGGAATCTCAGATGTTGTTGGAACACTTGTTCTAACTTTGATAGGAGATTTCGAACTGGTTAAACGAGTTCGCTTTGTCCGTACTGTTTTCGATTCCGGAGACAAAGACGGTTGACTCGTAAGCCTCCGCGAATGACGGGGTTTCAATTGACTTTCTTCCACGATTGCGGATTACTCGATCAACCAAAATACAAAAAGGGGAAAGTGTGTTTCCGAATTAAATGAATTTTTAGACGCTTTAGACACAACTTGCTTTTTCACTTTTAAAGAGTCGAGAAAAAGCTAAAGATGACTCTAGTCTCCTTTGATGTTTTAACGAGCCCGAAGTGACAAATGCTCGGATGGACTTTTTCCGTTATAGAGTCTGAAAAAGGCCAAAAGGAACTGCTCTGGAGTTCTAGGCAGAGGGTGTGCCAAACTTTTCGCAAAACCGCAGAATACTTTTTAGGGTGCGGGCGGTCGATCTTCCTGAATGCTGTGTTCAGTGCATTGCGATCAGTAGGGCGGCCGACACGACTTCCTAAGGATAAAGGTTATATGCCTATAGGGGTCTCCCAATATATACGCGATGGTACGTGGGAGCACAATCCGTACTGGCGCTATCGTCCCTCAGGAGGAATCACCCACCATCAGCGAGATCGACAGTCACCAGGCTTTACGACGCCGGAACACGTCTCTAGCCTAGACCTCTATGTTGTGCGTTATGTTGCAAAGCATTGTTAAGTTCATTCAATTTATTTTAGGTTGATCTTTTTAGAAGTTTGCCTTTCTGGATCACCACGAGATGTATGATACAATTCCTAAATGCAGTCTAAAGATGATAAGCAAGCTTGATATCTTTTCAACTATGAAAATCCTAGCTACAAAGGGAAAAGAAAGACACCATCTTTTCTCAAAGAGCAATCAGCACACTCTAATGCACTTTTCCTAAATCAAGCATGCAAACTATCAAGATGCAAATGCACAATGCAGGTGTTTGTTTTCCGCTTTCTTAATATTGTTGCCTAAAAAGAAAGCTTTTTGTACAACTTTGAATTTGCTTTTAAATGACAAATACAAACAAGTTTACTTTTTCGAAATCAGAAAGGGTAGAAGAGAATACAACACTTTACGACTTTCGAAGTGAACACTTGTTTCGACACTTAAAAGAGACAAACTCAAACCAAAAGCAAAAGTAAATGTATAATCAACTGTAAATAGCCAATGAACTCTCTCCTAAGATCACAATCAACAGATCTGAATCAAGGGCTACAGGATGATTATTTCACTCTTGCAAAAGAAAACTGCAAATGACGCCACAAACACATAAAAACACTCACAGTATTTTTGTACAAAAGGAGGTGGAATTTAAGCAGAGAAAAGGAGTTATCAGACAGGTACCTATGCTGGTTACAGGCTGCAAAAACAGAGATCAAAACAAGGCAAAACAGAGCAGAGAACCCCAGCTGCACAAGGCCTAACTGGATCAACGCACCCTCAACACAGAGGTTTTGACATTCAGCGCAGGTAGCCTTCACGGGACCTGCATTGAAATGCAGAACCTCTTCACAGGGTCTGTGCTGAAGGAGAAACGAGAGTTCCTCACTGGGTTCTGGGTCACAGTTTGCTGATTAATCTACGGTTTCAGGCCAAATAAAAGCAACAAGGAAGGTACAATCAAAGGGATGCTTTGAGGGAGGACTAAGATCTATCACAAAGGATCATCAAATCATTTGTGAGTCCATTGTTCAGATCATAGACAAATCCAATGATTGGATCAAAGCAGTAGCTGTCTACTTTGCATCTGAGAATAGCAGATGCAGTTCGATTGTTGCTGTTGAGTCTATGAAACAAACAATGATAGAGACACAAATAAAATGACTAAACAGATCTCCCCAGCGGAGTCGCCAATTTGTTGTGGGGAAAAATGCCTATGCAGGACGATCCTATCCACCTAAGGTGTGATAGTGCCTTAGCAACAAACAGACACAGCTATTCTAGTATTCTTCCTTTATGAATTAAGAATGAAGAGAGATGGATAGACTAACCGGTGTCTTCCGTTTGTCCCTCGATCCGATTTCTCTTCTCTTTGAGAGTTCCCAGCTACTTGCCTTCTCGCTCGCCCAGCTTCAATAGGTCTCTGCAAGATCACAAGAAGAGAACACTACACAAAGACATAGATTCATATTCATAACTAGTTCGGGATTAGAAATAAACTAAACATACTAATGCAATCATACATCAAAGATACATCAGTATATAGGAGAAACCAAGATAGCTTTATTGTTGAATAACAAGGTTCAGGAAGAGATACAACCAAGAAGGCTCCAATCCAGCATCTCCTTCCCAGCAAATGGAATTCCTATCTTCACCTCCCTTCAAGGCATTAAGCACCCAATGATTCCAATTTCAAACCAACAACAATTCTTTGCAATAACCAAATTCCAGCCTCTAGATCTCATGGAGGAGAGATCCATATATAGATGTTTGGAGAGAGGATGAGTCAGCTTGAGATCTGACTAGTGTCCTCTCCCTCTGTCAGTTCTTGTTTCCACTTGGAGTTTGAGAACCTCTTACTCATCATGAGTCGAATTCATTGAGGCAAGTGTCATTGAGGAAGATTCTGGAAGCTTCCAGGGTCTTGACACCTCGTTGAATGAACTTGCCATTTGTCAATTCCCGCTCAGCGCACCCTGGTAGTGCTTCTACCTACATTGCAGTGTAGGTAGCCAGTTCAGACTTTGCATTTCAGCGCAGACAGCTAGTAGAGCTCTTGAATTGATCCTGAATTGACTTGTTTTTGAGCAGTTTCTGGTGGAGAACTTCTGTGAATTGCTGTGGTTTGTTAGCCTTGTTCCTCTAGGGGTAGGAACAACATGATTAGGGACTTTGGATCCCTTAGATTATGGACATTTCATGCTTATAGCTGTAAGGCACAAAAATGTCTATAACAGATGGCGAGGCTTTATAGCCGATGTCCCACATTGGGATGAACCACGGTAAAATCTGTGTCTTCATGTGTTTATTTTCTTATTATCTATTGTAGCATAGTAGTTTATTACAATTGCATATTATTTCAGTACAATGAGTTTTTATGGATGTATATGATATGTTTTAAGTGATGAATGTAATGTGGTGAAGTAATGTATGGATGTGAAGTAACTTATTAATGTTAAGTATTAGAAACCATAAAAACACCACATCTTTGCATCCCTCAAGGCTGCAAAAACCTTGTTCTTCATCCTCCCATACTCACTCCGGGTGAGACTATGATTTTCTTATAGGTTGTTGCCAAAAGGGCCGGTGATTGAGGGCTTTGTTGGTGCGCAGTAAATAATCGAACCTAGGTCAGTGCAACCTAAGCCAACAATGTTTAGATTTCCTTCTAAAATGAATGAATGTCTTACTTATGATATGGTTGCATTGAAGCTAAATACTGACAACGCTAATGATATTTGGATATCAATCTAGTTCCCTACATTTTCACATGGTTCTAGCTTGCCTCGAGTGAGATGCTCCTTTGAAAAGGGAGTGAAAATGTCAACGGAAAGCTAGACTATGATGGTATCTTTTGTTGGCACACCAAGTTGAACCTGGGTCATTAACATTTTATATTTTCCCCCTAACAAATGGTTCCATTTCCAAGACCCTAATTTTAAAAGGGATCTAGATCATGGTATCTAGGATCCTTGGTCAAGGTATTCAGAATTGGTGGCATGAATAGGTCGACCAATTTATTTTGAAACAAGCCTAAATGCACCAAAAGAACTTAGAATGGGTTAGATCAGAAGCTTTTTACATTGAACCTACCTGTGATCAATATGAAATCTTTTGGTGTGATTTTATTGAAAATTTGCAAGATTGGATAAGTTGTTTACATCATAAGTCTGGGTTGGGAGTCGACCTGTGATTTGTTGGGATTGGTTGGGCTCTGATCTAGCTAAAATGTACTTTTGGGTGAATTTAGCTATAGAAGGTTACATTATTGAGTTTTTTGTTGAATACCATTAGTACTTTTCTAAAGTAGAAGCAATTTTTAAGTTTGGATTATGGGGAAGATTGTTGAAAGAGATTCCCATGTGGATTAAGGTATTACTGGTCAAAGAAAACTTGTTACCATTCCAAGAAGAAAATGGCTACTTAAAACCCTAGGTGATAGGGTTTATATTTTCATGGAGGAATGAGGTTCAATTAAATAAAATGAGGGAATGTTGTGATGGATCTAGAGGAGTTGCGAAAGGCACACGATTTTACAGCATTATGGAGGGAAAGAATAATTGAGGAATGGTGAGAAAAAAGTTGCGAGATATTAGGTGTTGAAGGCGATAATTGTAAAGGATAGGAGAAGTAGTGATAGGTTCAGTGTCGTAGAAGTATATGGATAGTCCTGAGTTGTAGAGAAGCGAAGCGCATGAGGGATTTTAGTCTAGTGAAGTAGGAGACATGTTGGGTATGTGTTATATTTTTTCCATGACTAGAATTAGAATTTGTACATTGTGTTGGGCACAACAGGGTGGGGGTTGGTCGCAATGCGGTGGGGGTTGTTCACGGGGGGGCTGACATCCCCCCGTATCGGGGGGTTTGCAGGGTGGTGGTAGCCCCCTACACTGGATCTGTGGAAGCATCCTATGATTTTTTTTATGCGGACCCAATAATAGTTGGGTGGACCCAAGGATGGGGGGCGAACCCAAATATGGTGGGCGAACCTACCCACGGTTTTGTGCATGGGTTTTTCACATGGTTTTGGGAAAGATTGTTTTCTTCCCATGGTATCTTGTAGACCCAAGCAGACAAACTACTGTTATGTTCTAATCCAGTGTTAATGTATTAGGGTTTATCAATGCTTCAACATGTATATGTATGTATCATAACATTGAGAGGAATATAATGAAAATTCAATCTGGTGATCTTGCTTTTGGGATCCAGGGGCAAATATTTGTGTATATTTATTTTATATTCTCGCCATTGTATGTTTTTCCATCTTAAGAATTTTCTTATAGGTAATTTTTGTAAAGGGTTAAAACCTACAAATGTCAGCGACAGTTTTGTGAAGCATCTAGTAAGGATTGGTATACCCCACTCAGAGTCTGAAGGATTTCATACACCTGAGCCATCTGTGCAACCAATTATGATGTTAGGAGAATATACTCCAATAGATGTTGATATGCATTTTATAATGAGATGATTGTTCTTTGAAGATGAGTTGGTTTCCAATAGAAATAGCCTGCAAAATATGGCTACAATAATTCCTTGTCCTAATATTCCCCTTGTATTGTATCAAAATCCTAATCAGTTATTTCCTAATTAGCAAAAACTATTAAAATTCAGCAAATACATTCTAGATATAGTACTGGTAGTTCCAGTGGAAGCAGTAATTACTGTAGTGGTGTTCAATCTAGTTTAGTTAATAATTTTGATCTTGGATCCAAGGGATTTATAATTGTTTATTTAGAGCACATATTCATGGCTATAAATATGGATGACTTACTTACTCGTTAGCCAAATTTTTTAGGATGGAGTGGTGAAGATGTTGAGCAACATTGGTACCTTTGCGAGGTTGATTGGAGGGCTCCATAGACTCATGATGCCACTAAAATTTTTGAATTCCAAACTAATTTATGAGATCGAGCACTTCGATGGTTTATTATATGGATTGATGCAAATCCTAGTGCCACCATGGATTTTCTTAAATAGGAGTTTGTCCAGGAATTCAAGTTACCTCAGTTGAATCAGCATGGCCTAGTGGAATTGTTGGATGTCCGTCAAAGAGAAGGTGAATCTGCTTGGAAGTGCATGTAGCACTTCAAAGATGCTATTAGAAAACTCTCCTATCTCATTGACCCTCACCATAAAAGGGATTATTTTATTAAATATTTTCTACATATGACTTTGATTCTGTTGTTGCAAAAGAAGGCTGTGACATTGCAGGATGCTTTGGAGCAGGCAATGAAGATTGAGGCAATGGAAGGATATCCTCAACATTATAAATTGTGTTTTTATTCATCTGACCCTTCTATTATGGGACTTCAGAAGAAATTTTCCAATCTTACTGAGAAACTAAAGGATCTTACTCCTACAAGGCCCGTGAAATCTCAAGTTTGGTGCACACACTACTAAGTTGAAGGGAATTATGTCACTAAATTCCCAAGGCTCAGGAGTCAAGGGCCATCAAGTTTTCCTATGGGTCATCTTCGACCACTGTCACATAACACTAGAGTAGCGCAAATTTCTTCGAAAATTCCATTTCTAGGTCGAGCTCAGTATCAGGTGTTCCCTCTACAACAAGGTATATCTCTCAATGAGAATTGTAAAATTTGTAGTTCTTATGGTCACTAACCCGGTTCTATCCTATTTTGCAAATGCACTCCAACATACCCAAAAATTTATTTTTCGAATTCTGCAGGTCACCCACACATCATACAGATCAATTTTGGTCCTTATATGCTCTAAATGACCATTTAAATCATACAAAATTCTACATCAATGAATCTCCTCAGTGACGAGGAGGTGGCACCCTGAACGGGGGAAGGGGGGGGAGGATATGAGGAAGATGTCTAATTAGGTGTTATATTTGTGATAAAGAAATCCATGTGGCAAAAGAATATTCAATGTGGAGAAGACCTTGGCGTTCACACGATTGGGTGAATACACAAGCTACACAATATTTTCCAATGTTAATTGCCTGTTGGGAAGAGCGTAACCAGATGAAGGGAAATAATTTGATTAATGTCAAACCATGAGAGCCATAGCCTGTAGCACAAATAAATATTAATTTCGTAACTAGACAATGGAAAAGAATCGAAGCTGATGTTAAAACCTCTTAACAAACAACTATTATAAGGTCTGCATCACCAAAGAAATCTTGTAACTCCAATCAACAAAGAGAATATTATACAGATGTAGTTGAATTATTCCGGCAATTAATGTCTTCTCAAGATCTACGAATTGAGTAGTCAGAACAAGGTCTGATCAATATCCACGGATTATTACAGGAGACATCCCAACCAATTCAAAATGGTTTAAACCATTCTTATAGATAATGGATGATGAGTGACTTGTTGGAAAGTTGCACAAAAAGTTAAAATATGTTCTGAAGGATGACCCATTAACCAAAGAACCTATTTCTGCTAATCTTCTGAAAAGGAATTTTAGGAGAATTTGACGAAATAAGAAGTGAAATGGAAGATAATTTCAGGTTGATGCTCAAATTGTTGGATACCAGATCAAATATTCCATTTTGGGTCTTGGTTCAGATGTTAATATTCTACCAAGGAAAACTAGGGAAGTGCTCGGGAAACCCAAATTGGTCTTTTCACCTATCCAATTGTGTATGGAAAATGAGTATTGTATTCTCCCCATTGGGATATTAGAAGATGTTGAGGTTGTTATTGCAGTGTTAAGACTTACGTTGATTTTGAAGTAATTGATATTATGGGTGATCATGATCCATTCCCAGCATTATTGTGTATTGATTGGGAATTTAAAAATTATGCAGTGATCGAATTAAAATGGGAAAATATGATATGGAGTTCGATTTTTACAACTGCTAGATCTATATCAAGGGTCGTGATTCACTGAACTAGAAGATTATGTTGAGGAAATTAATTTTTTATATAAACTATATCAATTGATAGCTAGAAGGAGGGAGGATTATATCAATCCCATGGTGGTTGGGTCCTTTAGTTGGAGTGTTCAAAGTAGAGAAGTAAGATCTAATGTTCTAATGGAGGATTAGCATAAAGGGTATCATGAGCTTCATTCGCGACATTGTGCAACTGTTAGATGTCTCCATTGGATTGGTACTGAGGTACACAATTATCATGGTTTTAATGGTACTAAATATTTTGTAAATTTTATTCAAGAAATTGATGCCCACATCGACAAAAGTCAAAAGGTATCTTTGATGAATGTTTCCTTACAAGAAACCCCTGCAAGATGGTGGACATCCAATTGTAATCAGTTACATGATTGGGATACTATTAAAACTTCTTTTCTCTATAGATTCTCATCTCTAGATAAAAATCTTAGTGAAATTCCTATGTGTCATGGATATGCTAGTCCTCAAAAGCACATTCAAAATTATTGTTCCATATGGAACGATGATGGTGTACCAACTACGATGTGGACACATGAGTTTATGCATACCTTAGGTACTATTCCGCAAGATTGGTACTTGAAGGAAGAAACAAAAATACAAACAACTAACTGGGAAAAGGTGATTTATTAGTTCTACACATTTTTAATTTCATGATGCTAATGAAAAAATAACTGAAGCTCTCAAATCTATAAATAAATTATTGTTTCCGAATCGGAAAGATATGGAGAGTTTGCACATCAATATGAGTCTAGGTTTCATGAAGTTGTAGCCTGCGGGAAAATTAATAAAGAACCAAATGATGACATCAAAGCACTAAGCCATTTTTATTTTAGATAATATAAATGGGAGTGAGAGATAAAAGAAGATCATGCCATTGATGCACCACATATACAGTCGCTCTAGTTTAAGAAGTTGAATAGAATTGAAGAAAAACCCAAACTTGCTTCTATTGCTGATTATTGGGATGAGCAAACTATCAAGGAGGTTTTTTATTTTCTTAGGGAATATGAAGATCTATTTCCTGCTTCAATTTTAGAGCTAAAGGGTATTAAAGGGGAAATTGGAGAGATGAAGATAGAACTAAAATCATAAATGAACCCGATAAAGAATGAACCTTACAGGTTGAATGCAAGAGCAAAAGAGAAAGTGAAAAAAGGAGATCAAGAAGATGCTAACTGTCAGACTTATATTTTCGGTTGATGAGGCTGATTGGATAAGCACAATTGTCATTCAAGATAAGAAACATTCTCAGTATATTTGGGTGTTTGTTGATTATAGAAGCATTAACAATGCTTGTGTACATGAACCGTTTCCCACTCCTTTTAGTGATCAGGTTTTGGACAATGTTGCGGGAAACGAGGCTTATTATTTTACTGATGGATTTCCAGGTTATTATTAGATCAGTATTGTAGAGGAGGACAAGAATAAAACTACATTTACCACCAAATGGGGCTCTTATGCATATATTGTCATGCCATTTGGGTTAAATAATTCTCCTTCTATTTTCTCGCAGAATGTGATCGCTGCTTTCTAAGAATATATTCATAAGTTTCTTGAGTTCTACTGTTATGAAACCAACTCACAAAAAGATAGAAAAGATATATGAACACCTTAGAAATAATCCTCTTCGAGGAGGCAACCTCCTTTACATTACACAACTGAACAATTCTTGGATGATAAAAATGACAAGACCTCCTTTCTATATATAGGAGTCTAAGGGGTCATAATATAATTAGAGTTGAAATAACAATAATAATGTAAGGGCACAATAATAACAATAGTGGGCTTCTATGGGGCACAATAATAACAATATCGGGACTACATGGGCACAAAAATATAATAAGGAGGTTGCACTAATAACAATAAGGGGTTACACTAGTAGTATAGGGACCTAACATGCCCCTCTCCTTCAAAAAGTTTTGTCCTCAATGGTTGAGTAGTTATGGATGCTTCAATATAAAATTATTGTCCTCCCATGTGGAATCTTCAGCGGGTAAGTTCTTCCACTTGATGAGATATTCTGAAATAGATCAATTTTGTAGCTATCGGGTTCTTGTTTCTATGACTGCTCCAGGTTCCAATATGATTTTTCCTTCCTCGTAAAGCTCTGGAAATACTGTTTGAACTGGGCTCTTCTCATTATGTAAGGTCACCATTTCTTAAGTGCATGTAGTCTTGCCAACATTTCCTTCTCATAAATAGCTTTGTGTAAATACTTTCCTTTAATTGGACGACTTTCAAAAGTAGTGGGTCTTTCTTCTTGCATTAAAACATCACCAGTTCCATTTCCTAATGCATCATATTCCATAATAAAGGTTTTTGTGAAGTCTGGTGTAGCTAAGACCGGTGCTTGGCACATTGCCTCTCTAAGATGTTCAAAGGCCTTCGTTGCTTCTGGAGTCCATGAAAATGCATCTTTCTTCAATATTGTTGTTTTTGGAATGTCTTAAGTCTTCATTCTTATTTGATGATATCCTGAACGAAGATCCAACTTGGTGAAGTAAATAAATCCATGCAATTCATCCAATACTTCATCAATGTCAAGAATGGGAAATTTATCTTTAACAATGAGTTTGTTGAGCTCTCTGTAATCCGAACACATGCACCATGACCCATCCTTCTTGTGCATCAATACTACTAGAGCAAAGTAAGAACTTTGACTAGGTTGAATTATACCAGCCTCTAGCATTTCTGCAACCATACATTCAATTCACTCATTTGGGCATAGGGATATCTGTAAGGCCTGGTGTTTGGAGGAACACTTCCTTGAATCAAATGAATAGAATGATCATGATCATGAATAGGTGGGAGGCATTTGGGAGTCTCCAATACCTTTGAATGATTTTCCAAGACTTTTTGGAGATCTAGAGAAATAGATGATTTTGATGTGGGAACCTCTAGCGAACATAATTGTGCAATTACGCCTCGTTTTTCATTCTTTAGAAGCTTTGTCAGTTCGTTAGATCTGATTATATTTCCCAATTTCCCTATGATACCCCTTAATTCAACTTCCTTTCCTTCTGAAGAAAATTTCATGAGAAGTTCTTGAAAATTAAAAGCTATTGTACCCAAGGATTGTAGCCATTAGACACCTAGTACAACATCAACACCACGGATTGGAATGGAAAGCATTGGGCTATTCAATACATATTATACCATGGATAGCTTGATATTATGGCACTTTCCAAAGAAGTTTATGGTTCCTCCACTTGCATCCATCACTTGACACTTTGGCGTTGGATATAGGAAGAAATTCAATTCCTTGGCTATCTTACAATGAATAAAATTTAGGGCACTGCTCGAATCAATCAAGACTATTACCTTTTTCTTCTTGATATGTCCTTCTATCTTGATAGTTTGAGGAGTGGTAATTCTGGCCAATGCATTACAAGATATGGTCATATTCATTTCTTCTTTCTTGATGTGATCTTTCACTTCTTGAACCTTTTTCTTCTTGATATGTCCTTCTATCTTGAGAGTTTGAGGAGTGGTAATTCTTTCCAATTGTTTACAAGATATAGTCAGATTCATTTCTTCTTTCTCTGGGGTTGGTTCTTGGTGTATATCATCTTCTTTTGATGTTTCTTGATCCTTTTCTTCCTCCTCTTCACAATCTATGTAAAATAATTTCTTCTCGGCACACTTATGACCTTTAATGTATTTGTTATCACAATTGTAACAAAGCCCTTTTGCTCTTTTTTCTTCCAATTGTTGTGGGAACAACCTTGTAGGTTGTGGAAGGCTATAAGAAAAAACAATTCCATCTTTATAGTTGTGAGGGGTAGACTTCCTTGTTGCCATAATTTTGCTTTCCACTTTTCTTGCCAACCTGAATGCCTTCTCCAATGAATCAGTTTCCCAAATATGAACCTCATGTTGAGTGTTATCCTTTAAAGTCCCTATGGAGACATCAATTCTCTGCTTCTCTGGAATATCATTTTCCCTTATATTCAATTTTCGAAAGTCCTCAATGCGCTCTTCCATTGAACACTTTTGTTTGAGATTTATCAATTGGCTAAAGAAGGTGTTTCTCTTTGTATCCTTGTAATGTGTTATCATTTCCTCCATGAAAATTGACCATGTAATAAGTGGTTTACGAGAACAAAGCCCTTTATACCATAAAAATTGATCCAGTTCTAAATATGAGGATGTAATATGTACCTTTTGTAACAGTTGCACCTCATGCATATCAAAATATTGCTCCATCTATAGTATCCAATTTACCGGATCCTTGCCATCAAACTTCCTCATATTGCCTTTTATTGATTTTAGGAGCTCGATCTTGAAACAAAGGAAACTCTGTAATTTTAGATCTCCAAGTTATGAAATTATGTCCTGCAGTATCCCTCTGAGTTCTCTTTCTAACCCCACAAGTTTGATCAAGATTGGAAACTGCAAGGAATAATTATGTCAAATCTCTCACAATGACCTGATTATATAATGGTTTGGTAGAGCTCACTTGTACGAAGTTCCACGTGTCACTATTTCAACTTTAGGACCTAAAACCGATACACATAAAACTACAGTCCATCCTCTTTCTGAAACTTCTTATGAAATTTCAATCTGATGCTCAGAGAGAAAGTTATGACGATCGTCCCAAGGTCATATGTTTAGGATGTAATTCGTGAGCTTGCAGAAACTCTAAATGTCTTGGACTATATCTCCAAAAATATAGTGAAATAAGATCTGAAATTTGGGCCCGAGCTTCACCAAGATCTTGGCTCAAATGGGTTTTAAGTTCAGAGTCAGAACCTTCACAGAAAAACAATTATAGAGAAAATTCCACGATGACCTGTGTGAGATGGAATTATGGAGTTTTCAAAAACTCTAACTTCCTTAGATCATATCTCTGAAAATATAGCGAGATAAGATCGAAAATTTTGACTTGAGGTGTAGAAAGATTTCGGCTCAAATGGGTTTTTGTTTTAGCTTCTGAAACTTTGTAGCAAAAAGGTTATAGTGACAATTCCATAATGACTTATTTGAAGTAGCAAAACCCTAGAATCCAAAGCTCTGATACTAGATGTTATGAAACCAGCTCACAAAAAGACAGAAAAGATAGATAAATGCCTTAGAAATAAGCCTCTTCGAGGGGGCAACCTCTTTTACATTACACAACTGAACAATTCTTGGATGATACAAATGACAAGACCTCCTTCCTATATATAGGAGTCTAAGGGGTCATAATATAGTCAGAGGCGACACAACAATAATAATGTAAGGGAACAATAATAACAATAGTGGGTTTCTATGGGGCACAACAATATAATAATGGGGTTGATAGTATAGGGACCTAACATCTACATGGATGATTGGACAATTTACAATATATTAAAGTATCATTCCAATTTTCTAAGAGTGATGTTTGATATATGCATGATGCTTCAAATTTCCATAAACTTAAAAAAATGTATTTTTGTTGATCCTTTTGGGACATTATTAGACCATATAGTATGTAAGGAAGGAGTTTGTGTGGACCTTCCAAATTTTCAATGATATTGAATATGCCTCCTCCAACCTTGGTGAAGTAGTTGCGGTCAACTCTAGGAGATACTACCCATTATCTCTAGTTCATTAGGAATTATGCTTCAATCACGGCACTGTCGAAGAAGCTATTGAAGAAATCAGAAAGGTTTATCTGGCCTACTTAATGTGACTCAGCGTTTGATACTCTCAAGAAGAAACTCGTAACTTCACCCATTCTAGTTTATCTGGATCAGAATAAGGAGTTCCATGTGCATATCAATGCATCTATAATTGTGTTAGGAGCTATCTTGACACAACCTGGAGATGAAAATTTAGATCATCCCTTATATTTTACTAGTCACAAACTTTCTACAATGGAGAAGAATTATACCACTACAGAAATGGAAACTCTTGCTATGGTATACTCCCTTCAGAAGTTTTGACATTATTTATTGGGAGGACCATTTAAATTCTTTATGTATCATTTGGCATTGAAGTACTTGGTCAAAAACCTAGTGTTAGAGGGGAGAAATTTTTGTTGGTTGTTTCTATTCCAAGAGTTCACCTTTGAAGTTATTGTTAAGCTGAGAAGATAAAATGTAGGTCCTGATCATTTATCTCGCTTAGAGTCAATGGAGTCGGGAGGATCCATTGATGATCAGTTTCCTAATTTTCATTTATTCTGCATTGAAGCAATCCCAAGTTATATAGAAGACATTACATTGTTCCTTGCAATAGGTCACTGCCCAGAGAAATATAAGCCCACACATAAACGATATATGTTTGTTCGTGTTGTTGATTATCAATTGATTGATGACTAGTTTTATAAGATGGGACTTGATCATATTCTTAGACGTTGTGTATTGAATCATGAGCGGGATGATATTTTATGGGAATGTCATGTAGGTGTCATTGGAGATGATGTTGGAGGAAAGGCTACTGCTCAGAAATTGTTACAAGTTGGTTTATGGTGGCCAAATTTTTTCAAAGATTCCAAGGACTATGGAAAATGGTGTGATGTTTTCCAATGGGTTGGTCCACCATCACAAAGGGATGAGATGCGTTTGCATCCTGTCTGGGCATTGGAATCATTTTAGAAATGGGATATTGATTTTATTGGACCAAACCAACTGCTTGCTCGACACTCTCACGCTAGATATATCATTGCAACAAAAAATTATTTGACTCGTTGGGTAGAGGCATCCCCTATTAAGGAATGCATTTTTGATACATCAACATGATTTATTTTTTAGAACGTCATTACCATATTTAGATTTCCTCTAATTCTTACCAATGATCAAGGTTCCCACTTTATTAATGAGAAAGTTCAAACGTTGCTACAAAATTTTATGATTCAACACCACAGGAGTAGTCCTTATAGTCCACAAGCAAACAAGATTGTTGAAGCATTTAATAAAATTTTGGAGAGAGTTCTTACTAAAATTTTCTGAGCAAGTAAGGATGATTGGGATGAATGAGTTCATGTGACATTATGGGCTTACTGCACTACAAACCAAAACATTGCATAAATATACACCTTTTCATTTAGTCTATGGTTGGGAAGAAGTGGTTCCATCATAATTTATAGTTCCTAATATTTATTGCTTACTCCATGAAGATGTCTGAGAACAAATCCATTCCACAGAGGCTACAAGAGTTTTAGAAATTGGATGAGAAATTCTTCCTTGCCGACTTTCACCAAACAGTGGAGAAGGAAATGCAAAAAGCTTGGCATGACTAATATATCAAGAAGAAGTTGTTTTTGGTGGGGGTTTATGTATTTCTTATGACAACAAGTTCCTACATCATCTTGGTAAGCTCCAGATACATTAGCTCAGTCTATTTTATGTTGCGGAAATTTGAAATTATTGATTTGTTAAGCTTGCTCAATTAGATGGCATCCTTTTGCTTGGTTGGGTGAATGATGCTCGCCTGAAGCCCTATTTTGGTTCACCAAATTATTCTTTATGTGCTCTCTGAAAAGGGATTATTAGTTAGGATTTTAGCTAGCTATATTAATTCTGGTTAGAGTCCATTCCTTTTTCTTTTAGTTTTGTTAGTCTTATTTAGAGTCAATCCCTTTTGTTCTCGCATAAATAAGGATTTTTGTGTTACGACCCACCGCAAGTGATTGTGGCTAGGGAGGATTTCATCGTGTCTTACCTTATCATTTGTCTTAAATACGTGTCTTGTCAAGGGTTTCACCACATCTTATCTTATAATTTGTCTTAAATTTGTATCTTTTCAGTCATTAAGTCTAGTCTTGTATTAGTTAGTTTGCAATCCAATCTGCTCGCATATCGATACAATTTCCCATTACTCCTAGATATGGGTGTCAATCATTTAAGTTTTCAAACAAGTGGAGCAGAAAGTTGTAATCATGAGGGATTTTTAGGTTTAGTGCATATCCATAGTGTAACGATTAAGTAATTTCAACCTTCTCCTTTACGTTTCTCTATATAGCCCATAGTCATTGTTATTCACATATTGTTCCCCTTAGCATTCCTCTAGTTTTCCATCCTAGCTTCAATGTTGTGTCCCGCTAAGTTTACATTCTATTGTCACCCTCTGTTTATTTTGTTTACAATTGCCTCTCTAATACCAAGGGTGGCACTGTTAAAGCCACCATCTCTCTTTCCCCATCAACTCCTACATTCATTCCTATGATAACCTCCTTGGAAATTGTGATAAACGAACTCTAGTTGATAATTATTTTTCCGATATTGAAGTTTTATTTTTCCTCCACACTGAAGTTTTTATGGAGCCGAATGTTTGACCTGGAGCCTGATCTAACCTTAATATCAACTTCGAATTTTACCCGATCAAACATTCTTCCTTACTAGTTCTGTGTGACTTACCTATCTTTGGTACCAATGGGAGGTCATGAGGTCTACTAAGTTCCTAATTAGTCGCCTTCATGGAGGCTCGTTCTAGTTGGACCGGGAATAACCAATCCATGTTCAAGACATCCATACTCTCACTTGTCTCTCTGCCTATGGCTCTAGTGTTAATATGACATTATAGAAGGTCTTAAAGTGGGGAAAAAGAGGGATGAGGATAATATCTATAAGAAGTATGGCACCAAAAGGAAGGGATGAGGAGTTATTATTGAGATGATTAACAATCAGCCTATCAAGGTCACCTGCACTATAATTTCTAGTAAGCTCATGTTAAACTTCACTAGAGGGGAATGTTCTTGGATGTCATTTTTGTTGTTGAGACCTATGTTTGATGAGATTAGCTAAATTTTTGTAGTTACTTAGTTAATGAATTATTTGAAGTTGTGGAAGATGCTCATGCTCAGGAAACCTATTTCATTTTTGGGTATTTACTCATTCCTCTCGCCATGTACAAGTGGTTCCCAACTGACAGAAGAGACTTAACATATGTTTCTAAAAATGAACTGTTTTCTTATGCATATGCTTCATGGTGAAGTATTGAGGACACCACTAATTGTGTTTTTAATGATCTTTCTTTTGGTCATTAGTACAACAATATGGTCGGTGTTACTTGCAATGTTTCAAGAATGCCTCTTTTTCTCCTAGACCGATATGTGCACCAAATCAAGTTCGGGATTGGCCACAATCATTGTTATATTCAACCACTGAATGTACACTAGGAAACTTTCTCCATGCGCAAGATTCCCTTCTATCTCTGTGAGAATGAATTTCATAGTGAGGTCCTCTCATGTCGAGGTGTAATTGCATGGAAGCAGGATTGCCAAGGCCTATATGTTGGCATTATGATACATGTGTTTTACTTGATGGCAACCCACTTGTAGCATAACAAATCACTTGTATATCATAACTACATGAATCTACAGGAGAGATATTAGATGTGACAGAATGGATGGTAGTTTTGTTTAAAGATGTGAAAAAATTGAGGGAAGTTCAAAGGAATCAATTCAGAAGTAATGTACAATGGAAAATCACATTATAACAGGTCTATTCAGAGGGAGCAAAGTAATGGTACAAAAGAATAGGATGAAGGAACAAAGGAATACAAATAAGAATCAAGAAGTTGAAGAAAAAGGACATTTTCAAGTATGTTAAGTTGTATATGCGGGTTCACTATACAAAAAGAGTGTGTACACGTGGGTTCACTGTATAAAAAGAGCATATACATATGCACACACTTTCATAGAAGACAAAGTGCATATGAGATGGAAAATTAAGGAAATTAAGGTGAAATAATACCAAGGGTCAATACCATGGTATTAGCCCACAATATTGAGCGGAGTAACGACTATTTGATCCCGTCTAAGAATACCATAGGCTCTAAGTGTTGTTTTGATCCGAGATATTGAGATAGGCTAAAACTATATAAGGAGGAGAATATCAAAGGGCTAAGGGAAGAAGTAATGAATATCTTATGAAGTGTTAGATCAAAATAAAATACGCATGTTATGGGTTTCTAATGCTTTTCTTGATCTGAACTAAGTATGCACCCAAGTGTTTGATGACGGATGAGATCTAATGATGGATTAGGATCATAATGACTAGTCATTATGGGAACTTATAATGGATAGGCTAGATCTAATTGCTAATGCACGTTTTATCCTTTATATATGATGATCTGGGTATGTCTAAAGTCTAGAATTGTAGTGAAGTTATAAGTAAGTATTTGAATATCTATATGCTGGTTCGCTTTAGTGAAGGTGTGTATACACACTGGTTTGGCTCTTCCAAGTAGCGTATGCAAAAGAAAAGCTTGATGTTCAAGGATGACTGATCTATCCGACCAGTGTTGTTCTACTGTTGTTTGTCAATGATGTCTTCTTAGATTTGAAAGTAGAACTGAAAATATAAGGAAATTGAGTTTGATTGATTGGTTGATTAAGAAAGATGGGTGATACTTGTCGCTATTTGTTTAGAACTTTGTAATATGATAGTAGATCTTCAAAATGTCACTGATTGATACAGTTTGTGGTTCAAAGGTTTTATTATTTAGTATCTTTAGAGGTATACGCAGGTTGAGCTAAAGGAAGTAGCGTATACACGCAGGTTGGATTCATTAAAGGAGCGTATACATTCTGAAAAATGACTTGTGAGGTTACAGGTGGTTCTGGTTGTTGCTCCAATGTTTTGGGTTCATATTTGTGTACTAGTTATAGTGATATGTATGTTCCAATTGTTTGGTTGAATTTGATTAAGTTTGAATGAATGGTTGATGCAGTTGTGTCAGAGGTTCAATGATTGTATGATTTAGTATGTCAGAGGTTTCAGTGATTGTTTGATTTAGTATGTCAGAGGTTTCAATGATTGTATGATTCAGTATGACAGATGTTTCAGTGATTGTTTGATTTAGTATGTTAGAAGTTTTAGTGATTGATTGATTCAGAGATTGATGATTGGGTTTTAGTTATGTCAGAGATTGACAATTGAGTTTCAGTGATTGGTTAATGCAGATGTATTTGATGGATGTACTGGTGATTTATTTTGAGCTTCAATGTTACTCATGGGTCTAGTGTGAATATTTGATTAAACATGGCCTTCATATTATAGTATTGTGTACCAAGAGTATCCAGTGTGAAAATTTATGAAAAGTGGTCCCTGGAGGATACTGAGGGTTGGAGCCTTCAGTGAGCCTTCAGTGAGGAAGTCGAAGCTTCCTGCCAATAGTGGCTATTGATTTGATCAAGGGGTTGGAGGTCCCTTCCAGTAGTAGCTGGAGAATGAGGGAAGGTTGTAGCCCTCTGTAGGTCAGAGCCTACGTACTAGTAAACATATCGGCTAGTATAAGAACTAGTGGGTTGTAGCTCCCTTCCAGTAGAAGCTGGAGAATGAGAGAAGGTTGTAGCCTTTTGTAGGTGGGTGCCTGCATACTGGTATGAGGCTACACCAGTACAAGATTGTAAATAGATTATTCTTTATATTAAAAGAAGACAGAGACAACAACAACGGGTGGTTTTTCTCCTACAGTAGGTTTCCACCTTAAATCTTGGTGTTCATGTGTGTTTCTTATGTGTGATGGTTTATTCTATTATTACTACATATGGTTACTATTTAATGTTTAAATAAAGTACTAATCCACTAATTAAAGATTGAAATATGATGAATTAACTTAATCATAAGTTCATTGGATATAAGTTGGTTGCCTTAAGAACAATTGCATGCACATGCAAGTTCCCTTCACTGAAGTATCGTATGTAAATATGATTATGGAAATGAAAAATATATTGATTTGTAAATACTAATTCACCCCCCCTCTCCGTATTATTCCCAAAAATTGGTATCAGAGTGAGTCCTTTGGCAGAAGCTTGATCACTTGAAGGATATCCATAGTAACAATGGGAAAGAAGCTAAAGAATATATCAACTCAAAAGAATAATACATCTCAAAGGAACTATGACAGTGGGAGAGATGATTGGCCTTTATGTGGAAGAAACTCTTCAGATTCAGAATCACCTTAAAATGAAGATGAACAAGCGAAAGAACTATCTCATACGAATTTGTTGTCCTCTGGTTATACATTTCTATGTTCATTTGAAGATAATGAAAGTGACAATAAAACAAATGAATTTGATCTTATGGGTGAAAGAGAAAGAAATCAAATAGAGGCAGAATTTAAAAAGCTCATAGACCAATTAGAGATCAAAAGGATCTAATTGATAAAAGGGAATGTTCCTACAAAGAAGAAGTTACCAGGTTAAAATCCCAGTTGGAGGAAGGAAACAAAATAAAGAAGCAATACAAAGAAAAGGAAGATCAAAGTCAAAGGCTGCAGGATGAAGTGACATCATTGAGAAATGAAGTGAATGAAAAGGACACAACAACCAAGGAACTTATAGAAAGAACTAGCTACTGTGAAGGTCTTGAAGCTATGGTCGTTTCTCTAAAAGAAGATCTCAAAAATTAAAATAAGTAGAATGAAGAACTACTCCAAGCATTTTAAGAGCAAGAAAACGAAGGTCTCGAATTAAGGCAATAAGTGGAAGAAGGAAGAAAACATGAAGAAGCATTATCTTGAAAAGGAAGAGAAATATTAGGTTGAGGTAAATATCCTAAAAGGTAAATTAGAAGAAAAGGATAAACTTTTACGATTTCAAGATAGTACTAAGATTTTGATGATATTCTTAGTAGTCAAAGGTCTCCTGCCATCAAATCTAGTCTTGGTTTTCATGAAACTGTTAAAGATGAATCTGCCATCAAATCTGGTCTTGGTTTTCATGAAACTTTTAAAGATGAATCTATCTCACAAACTAGAGCAAGGAACTCTAGTGCAAAATCTAAAATGCTCAACAACGAGATAAGAGGTCAACCCCATCAACAACCAAGGAAAGAAAGTCTTCAAATAAAATCATTTACTCCTAACTATGGAAGTGTTAATCGATTCTTTCCTCCGATGAACAATGTTGAATGTTTTATATGTCATAATTTTGGACATGTTGCACCCAGATGTAGAAGTAGATTGGTTCAAGCTAATAACTATCAAACAGAAAGATCATCAGCTTCCAGGTACATCAAGGGATATTTTTTTCTTGTAATATGTTTGTTCATAAAGCCATTAACTGCTATAGAGGGAATATGAAACATATAAGATGTTATTCTTGTAACAAGTTTGGGCATATAGCAAAAGAATGTAGGAGAAAATTTTGGCCAACATACCAAAAGGAGAAAATATCATCACACTCCAAGGTATGGAATAAGAAGGAAGTACAACCATAAATATGTGGCATAGCTCAATATACTGATAGAACAGACTTAGGAGAAACTAAGAGTATGAAATTTGAGTGTTCTAATTCTCATACGAAATTATCATGAAGACAAGTCACATATATACGTGAGTTCAAAGTTGCACAATCACGTATATGTTGGTTTGATGAAGAAGTTGTGGAACAGACTAAGGAAAAGGGGTTTGATATGGTTCAATCAATTATCAATTATCTTTTCTGTTCTGATTAATGATGATTACATTCTGTTGATGATATGTAGAAGTGATTTTGACCCTCATAAGTTGTTGATGACTTGATGTATAACTAGTTGATGATGATCCCTTGATGATCCTTACTGATATATGCAATGATCAGATCTAACAGTAAACAGTTGGCACAGATTCGGGGGGAGAATATGCTATGCTTCTAATAATGCATTGTTGGCATTATGTTCAGAAGTCTTTGGTACTTACATTGTTGAAATGTTTAAATGATACATCATGCTATGTTGTAGTTATGAGTTGCCTATGATAAAGTCTCAGATGATACTTGTATTTCTTGGGGTTACATAGTTGTTATTCAAATCAAATTTATGGATGATAGTGGATGACTTTTTGATGATGCATACAGTACATAGACATGGTGATATTCATAAGGACAATGAGAAGAACAAAGCTTGAGTACACAACTTCATGATGATAAGAGTCACTCATTTCTTTTATGCTATTGTCAACATGCCTTCAAATATGTATAAAGTTCATATGGTGCAGTTATGGTGCAAGATTCACATAGTTCTTGGCTCTCACATGATATATTGGTTGAGGATTGTTGATCTTGATGGTATCAAGAAAGTTTGACAAATGACTGTGAGATCATGGTTTTATTTTCACATTGATGAGAAGCTAGATACATATTGCCATCTCTTTGATGGATACACATTAGGCATATTGATAAATATTGTTGGTTGGCCAAGAGAAGGTGACATTGTAGGTTTCATGAAGACATATCTATTTGGAGACATGCATTACTTAGTCACATAATGATGATGACTTCTTACTTTATGATGATAGGTTTGATACTCACATATGTTATTATCATGGTTGATGCTTATCAGATGTGGGATGTTTCCTGGTGATGATACATGGTTGATATATTGAGGGTTCTTGTGGAAATATCATGTAGTTCTTGATGATAATGCTATGATCATAGATGATGACTATGTTGTTTTCACATACATATGATATGATGTGAATAATTTGTGTTAATGCTTGGAGATATGACATATGCCTAGTTGATTCATGGAAGGTTATGATAAGGCTCTTTCTGCTAAGGAAACAGAGCAAGTTGATCTTGATGAGATCAAGAGGATGAGTTGATATCTATATGTAGCATACTTTGTCACAGGTTGATGATAATTACATTGTCATATCTTGGGAACTAATGATGGACATATACAAGTTGTTGGTCTGGATGTTGTTGACAGATGCTTATAGTGTAGGTCATACATGGTGTATGATAGATTCTGATGTTTATCATGGTCTTGTTTAGATCTTTGGTCTCTATTATAAATGTCATGTATATAATTCGATGTAAAGGTAATATAAATACCCATGATCTAATAATATGTCTCTGTCTATTGTAGTCTTTTAATGAGTCCTTCTTGGTCATATGATGTAATTTGTGCCCCCACTATTCATGGGAAAGATGATGCAGTAATTGCTATATTTGAGTCATGTATAAACAATTGGTATATCCCCACTTGGTTGGGTAGATGAGTCAAATTTGGTATATCCCCACTTGGTTGGGAGATTGATGTATTATGAGTCATTAGTGATAGGAAGGTCATACTCACATAGTTGAGTTATAGAGTCATGCTATTCTTTTGGAAAATATTTTTGTAGACTCTGCATGTGCTTAGGGGAAGCATGGACGGTATAGTGCATCTCACCATGTACAAAATGGGAGCTTAATCATAGAATTTAGCATGTGCCTAGGGGGAGCATGATCAATGTTCATATTCAGTTGTTCAGATATGAAAGTCTTCATTTTGGTCATCCCTTTACCCTTGATCTCAAAAGGAGAGAATATCTTGGTGCTTCCTTTGCCCTTGATGTCAAAGAGGGAGAGTATTTTGGTGTTTCTTGTTATCTCTAACAGTTTCTACAGCTTACAGTAATCAACACCAACATGGTTGCCATCAAGTCCAAAGGGGGAGATTATTGGCATTATGATACATGTGTTGTACTTGATGGCAACCCACTTGTAGCCGAACAAATCACTTGTATATGGTAACTAGATGAATCTACATAACTAGATGAATCTATAGGAGAGATATCAAATGTGACAGAATGCATGGCAATTGTGTTTATAGACGTGACAAAATTCAAAGCAGTTCAAAGGAATCAATTCAGAAGTAATGTACAATGGAAAATCACATTATAACAAGTCTATTTAGAGGGAACAAAGTAATGGTACAAAAGAATAAGATGAAGGAACAAAGGAATATAGATCAGAATCAAGAAGTTGAAGAAAAAGGACATTTTCAAGTATGTTAAGTTGTATATGTGGGTTCACCATACAAAAAGAACGTGTACACGTGGGTTCACTATACAAAAAAAGTGCATATGTATGCACACACTTTCATACAAGAAAAAGTGCATATGAGATGAAAAATTAAGGAAATTAAGGTGAAAGAATACCAAGGGTAAATACGATGGTATTAGCCCACAATATTGAGCGGAGTAATGGTTATTTCATCTCATCTAAGAATACCACGGGCTCTAAGTGTTGTTTTGATCCGAGGTATTGAGAAAGGCTAAAACTATATAAGGAGGAGAAGATCAAAGGGCTAAGGGCATAAGTAATGAATATCTTATGAAGTGTTAGATCAAAAGAAAATATGCATGTTATGGGTTTCTGATGCTTTGCTTGAACTGAACTAAGTATGCACCTGAGTGTTTGATGATGTATGAGATCTAATGATGGATCAACATCATAATGACTTATCATTATGTGATCTGATAATGGATAGGCTAGATCTGATTGCTAATGCACGTTTTATCCTTTATATATGATGATCTGGGTATGTCTGAAGTCTAGAATTGCAGCGAAGTTATAAGTAAGTATTTGCAGATCTATACACCAGTTCACTTTGGTGAAGGTGTGTATACACGTTGGTTTGGCTCTTCCAAGTAGTGTATGCAAAAGAAAAGCTTGATGTTTAGGGATGACTAATCTATCAGATCAGTGCTGTTGTTTTATTGTTGTTTTTCAATGAAGTCTTCTTAGATCTGAAAGTAGAACTAAATGTATAAGGAAATTGAGTCTAATTGATTGATTGATTAAGAAAGAAGGGTGATCCTTGTTGCTATCTATTTAGAACTTTGTAATATGATATTAGATCTTCAAACTATCACTGATTGATATAGTTTGTGGTTCAGAGGTTTTATGATTCAGTATCTTTAGAGGTATATGCAGGTTGGGCTAAAGGAAGTAGTGTATACACGCAAGTTGGCTTCATTAAAGGAGCGTATACATTCTGACACATGACGTGTGAGGTTACAGTTGGTTCTAGTTGTTGATGCAGTGTTCTAGGTTCAGATCTATGTACTGGTTACAGTGATCTGTCTGTTCCAGTTGTTTGGTTGAATTTGATTAAGTTTGAATGAATGGTTGATGTAGTTGTGTCATAGGTTCAGTGATTGTATGACTCAGTATGTCAGAGGTTTTAGTGATTGTTTGATTCAGTATGTCAAAGGTTTCAATGATTGTATGATTCAATATGTCATAGGTTTCGGTGATTGTTTGATCCAATATGTTAGAATTTTCAGTGATAGATTGATTCAAAGGTTAATGATTGGGTTTCAGTTATTTCAGATATTGATGATTGAGTTTCAATGATTGGTTGATGTAGATGTATTTGATGGATGCAGTGGTGATTGATTTTGAGATTCAATGTTACTAATGGGTCCGGTGTGAAAAATTGATGAAACGTGTCCTTCATATTGTAGTATTGTGTACCAGGATTATCCAGTGTGAAAATTTATGAAACAAGGTCCCTAGAGAATATTAAGGGTTCGAGCCTTCAGTGAGGAAGTTGAAGCTTCCTGCTAGTATTCACTGGTGACTTGATCAGGGGGTTGGAGGTCCCTTCCAGTAGCAGCTGGAGAACGAGGGAAGGTTGTAGCCTTTTGTAGGTCGAAGCCTATGTACTAGTAAACATATTGGCTAGTACAAGAACTAGGGGGTTGTAGCTCCCTTCCAGTAGAAGCTGGAGAACGAGAGAAGGTTGTAGCCTTCTGTAGGTGGGTTCCTGCATACTGGTATGAGCCTGCACTAGTACAAGATTGTAAATAGATTATTATTTATATTAAAAGAAGACGAAGACAACAAAAGCAGGTGGTTTTTCTCCCATATTGGGTTTCCACCTTAAATCTTGGTGTTCATGTGTGTTTCATATGTGTGATCGTTTATTCTATTATCACTGCACATGGTTACTGTTTAATGTTTAAATAAAGTACTGATGCATTGATTAAAGATTGACATATGATGAATTAACTGAATCATAAGTTCACTAGATATACTTGGGTTGCCTTAATAACAGTTACTTGCACATGCAAGTTCCCTTCATTGAAGTAGCGTATGTAAATCTTATTATGGAAATGAAAAATTTAGTGATTTGTAAATATGGATTCACCCCCCCTCTCAGTATTATTCCCAACACTATATTCTTTCGACACTATGTGCCTTAAATATTCCTCCAGAGATGTTCCTTCTTCCTCTCGCAAGTATCCTACTACTACAAAAGTAGATAGTTAGCCATTATTACAAAAATAACATGAGAACATTTCCTTAGCCTCTAATAATTGGTTAGAGGTAGTATATATGGTTCATCAAGCTACAACAATTCATTTTGTTACACCAATGTCTATTGCACCACCCACTATTCTGTCTATACTTCCACCAGCTATAACTAGCACTCCTTTTTCACCATGCCATCCTACCTCCACTCCAACTAGTGTTATAGACCTAACTACTGAGCCGAACATGGCTACAAAATCTGCTATGCCAATTCATAAGGAGCATCCCACTTCTCAACATTCCACTTCCAGTGCCTCACCCAAACGTTATGAAGAAACTATCTCTGACTAGCCTGATTTTGTTGAAGGGTTGAACGTACCTACTAACATGGATACTGAATAGGTCGTTGTTACTTCCCCTATATTTCTTACGTCTACCATGATTCCTTTCTTATCATTGTTACCAGTTTCTGAACCAACCATTTCTAAATTCGATAACCCTTCTTCCTCACCCAGTTCATTCCTTTCCATCGAACAGGTTGCCACTTTCCTTAGTGATCCTCAACATTGTCACCAATTCATTTATCTCGCTACTTAGTAGCATGATATTGTTCAATTTCTTCCACCACAAGTTTTATTGTAGCTTCATCAGGAGATATCTAAGGAGCATGAACATAAGCGATAATATTCTCCTCGGGATCAATCAGAAAAATCAATTGCTAGTGGGCAATCTTTGCAGGCTAGGTTTCCACCAGCATATACACTATCGCTAGATGCCCTTAGCACATGGCCTACATTGCATCTCTTCTAGCTTATTCATGCTTCTACAACAAAAATTGAAGACCACATCATTCAGATGGAATGTCGATGTATTGAACTTATAAAAACATGTGATCAACACCAACAATAACTTGCCCTAGTTACAAGTGAGTGTGACCAATAGTGTATGGATAAAGTTTAGCTGCAGTAGCAACTATCTAGACTAGGCATCAAATTTTAGAACATGTGGCTAACTGTTAATGAATATATTAATGAGCCACGAGAAGATATTGTCACCTATTCCCCAAACTACTGTTGTGCATATATTGAAGTGACATGTATCAAACTCATTGCATAAAACCAAGAGTTACATACCATTGTAACTTTGCTTTCTTAGGCAGTCCCAAATCCATCCTCGCAGTATTAGGCACAGGTTGCTCAAAAAATCTCTTTTTCTTCATCCATTGAAGAAACTCTTCCTCATCTAAGGAAGAATTCCCAGGATATTTTTGGTCATGTTTGTCACTAGTGCGGTGTCCTTGCCAAGAAAAATCAACCTATTTATCCACTCATAGATAATGTTGAGTAGTTGTTTGCATAGGCTATGATCGCCTTCGACCTAGAGAAAAAGAAATCACTTTGGGCACAAGCTTCTACACTTGAGAACCAGATTAATTAGCTTGAAGACACATCCCAGGTCACTAAGTGAGTTCTCCAAAACCTCTGTACAAAAGCGCAGTGCCACTGTCATAGCTTGAGCACCCTTGTAACCAATGCAGATGAACAACTACAACAACCACTTTAGTCACAACCCACTGAGTTCACTGTCAAGATGACTGCAACTTTTCTGGGAGAGATTTCCACCATCCTGAACACTTGTAATGATGTTATTTCCATATACACCACCTTCAATGACAATGTGTTGCAGTTAATTTCGGAGTTGGGTCCTTTGTTTGAGGGAGAAACAATTCCATCTAGTGAAGAACCAGCGTACCAAGAGCCGGATGTATCAATAGTGCATTGACTCAAGGGTGAGTCAATGGATTGTGGTCAAGACCTATTGGGTCCTTATTTTTTTGAAAATACAGTAAACAACATTTGTGGAAGGTAAATGGAAAAAGTGATAAAGAACAGATCACTAGAAATATAAAATCGGCAGAGAGGAATAAAGTATCAACACTTGAATAGATGAAAATCGAGGGAGTGTGCCACAAAAGAAGGCAAATGGGACTAGTTTTGAAGGAATTTCTAGGACAAATGGAAATGGTTCAATTATTTTGTCAAAGTGGACCAAATTAAGCAAGGATGAAGAAACTACCATAGAGGACTGGATCAAGCGAGGGTTCCTATAAAGAAAAGTATAAGGGAGCGCAATGAGAATTATATTTTCATATAGATTGGGTCTCTTTGATAGTCTAAGTTGTTGTATTAGGGTTTCTATGTCCATACAGAAGATCTGGTGTCTATGTCGTGTAAACTTGATGTAATATTTTTTTAAGAGATAGTCCTATGATATGTATATTTTTTGTTGTAATAATTGGCGCTATTAATAAAATGGAGTTTAAGAAAATCTTGTGTTAGCGATATGTTTATACGCCTAATGTATGACCCCTTTAAAATTTCAGTTTCTTTACATAAGTAATGTTCAAATTTCCTTCTAAAATGAATGAATGTCTTACTTATGATATGGTTGCATAGAAGATAAATATTGAAGACACCAATGATATTTGAATATCAATCTAGATCCCTCCATATTCACATGGTTCTAGCTCACCTCGGGTAGGATGCTCCTTCGAAAAGGGAGTGAAAATGTTGAAAAAAAGCTAGAGTATGATGGTATCTTTTTTTGGCGCCTTAGGCTGAACTTGGGTCATTAATATTTAAAAAAATTCTCCAACAAGTCGCAAGCCACACTTGCAAGAATTAGAAGGTTCACACTGGAAGGAATTGGAATATCACACTTATAGGAATTTAAATATCACAGTAAAACTTGCAGAAGTTAAAATATCACTTACAAGAGTTGAAATACTAGCTACGACACTTTTACAAAATTGTAGATCACACTTTTTTGGAAATCAATCACACGGACAAGAGATAAATCACATTTTGATGGAAAGTAAATAGTCAGGTAAGAAAAAAAATCACCCTATATTGGAAAGTAAACTCCCAAGAAGGAAATAAAGAGGTGACTTGATAAAGATAACTAGCCATTCATAAGATCTACAAATGAAGCATCTTGGATTGATGAAATACTACAATAAATGATATCTACTCAACACAGTGAATTAAGAATATTAAAAATAGAATTAAATTTACTTCAATAAATAAAAACATCATCATGAGATAAATTCAATAATATAATTGTAGAAATTTTGAATAATTTAACACATATTCACAGAGATTATCCTGATCATACAATTATAAGCGGAACATGTATAATACATAATCTCCTCTACGTTGATCATCAATTTACAGAAGCAGAAACATTCACAGGCACACATAGAAGCATCAATCAAACTCATTAACACAGTATGTATCCCGGGGAAAGCATCTCGCTAAAAACCCCAACTATCTGTATATTATATTGATTGAATCATGTAACATTACAAAGTACAATACTCCTCACAAGTACTCAGTACTATCTCCACATGCTACACACAATACAGCTCAGATTTGATCTCCAAATCTCCCTCGTTGCTTGCCTGCCTCCACTTCTCAATACCTGCTCAAGAATTGATGAGAATGGCTTCCCAAACTCGTATTTCACCTCAAAATAATCACTCACACTTTGTTGGACGTAAGAAAAGGCTACAATACTGGGCAAATACGTGAGCAAACTCATTGGCATACTCAATCCCTTGATTGTGCAAGATCTGGTGCACAACTATAGTCACAACTGATAGCAATCTGATTCTCTAACACCTGTCCCTGCTGAACTGAACATGCACTGACATGCAACTGAGTTAACTGATGTATTCTATAGTTGAATTATGAGTTAATAACTTGTGAATTAATTAATAACTAATTCACCCAACTCATCTCTAGTCTATTGATCAGTTAGACTAAATACAACTAGTTTAACAAAGCTAAACTGAACACAACTCCATCAACTGCACCTCCAGTCCACTAAACTCAACTCACTTGAGTTTTAATTGAAGTCCTGCATGCAAATATTAGTCATCCCATAGGTAACCACGTATTTCCCTCTGTGATCTGCATGTACCACATCTGTAGCTCATCCTAAAGTGCTCCAAGAGAATAAGATCAAGTTTATAGTCCAAATATTATTATGAGACAATAATATTTGACTTTTCTATTTTTGACAGCCAGTCTAAAAATAGACTTTGATAACTCACACTGTGATCACTCACACTTTCATAAAAAATAGACGTCCATCTATTTTTCCCAACTTGACCAATCATCCATAAACAGCAACCTGCAATCCATAGACATGATCCATATGTCTAAAAATAGACATAGTCTAAAAATAGACTTGCGCCAAAAATAGCCTGCGGGCCCACTTAGTGAAGGCGACTCTTTTCACTAAGCTCCATCATCTTGTTGCACTCTCAACAAGCATTTCTTGTTGCACACTTTTCAACACTCCCTCTCAACAAGAAAGGCTTCCTCTCAAACCCGATCCTGTAACTCTGGAATGTTCTCCATGCAACACATCTGGCTGGTCCACTTGCTCTGTCATCAAAGTCTCTGACTGTTATTGCCTCTGTCGACTAAAACTCTGCATCTCTGTGCTCTTCAGTATCTGACTGCTCTAGCCTCTGTCACTTTGATCTCTGACTGCATCCGTGCTGCTGCTGGTTCTATCTCCCAGCATTGCATCCGCACTGCACTTCCCAACTGACCTCCCTGTTGGGATAGAAACACCCTCTGACGCTGAAGCTCTACCTGCTGCTTACAAGTTCTCCCTCTCTGACATCTGCGCTACTACAACATCTCCATGCATCTCGCACCATTGCACACCTCTCTGTGCCACCTAGCACTGTGCAAAACACTTGTGCCTCTCGCATTGCTACAGCCTGCTAGCTATGCACTGTCCTGGGATTCCCTGCATTGTCGCTCTCTCTGTCGCTCCATCCGCATCTGTCTCTACCCAATCAGTCAGTTCCTGCTACTACACATCGGGGGCTCCCGTAGCAAGGTCTCATCCAAGAGGTTGGGTACCTCAAGGATCCTACCCCTCCTCCTTGGGACAATCAATCCACATCACCCCACCTCCTACCTAGAGGTATGGCTGCATGCGATCCCTCAGCCCACCTGGCTCGAAGTTTCCACCTATTGGAGGTCTTTGGATGAGTAGATGTCTCTACTCGATCTCCTCTCAGCTTCCACTGTTGTGGCTTCCACTGTTGAGAGGTAATATACGCTCCCTCTCAACCACCAAGTCTCCATCAGTTGCCTCGCTGGTCAAGGCTTTGCATGCATCTTGAACCTCAAGAGCATACAGGTTCTTGACCCGTGAACCAATCTGCTTCACCTGTCTAGTGATGATGTGTCTAAGGAAAACCTTTCCCTTACTAAAGACCACATCATAGCCTCTGTCTTCCAACATCGTGATCAACACCAAGTTTCTCTTCAGTCCTGGTACATACTTGACATCGGTCAAGGTAAGGCGAGCTCCATGCTCCCTCTGAAAAATAACCGTGCCTACACCTGAGACACTATACTTCTCATCATTACCCATCCCTATGAGTATCTGGAGATCTTTCTCCTCCAAAGTACTGAACAAACTTTTGTCACCAGTCATGTGGAAAGAAGCTCCACTGTCAAGAAACCAACCACTTCCCACCATGGATGAAACCATGCATGCGAAGAGTGTGAAGTCCAACTCAAACTGTGAAGCAAGTGAGGCTGCCTCACCTTCAGATCCTTCCCTGGATCCCTTCTTGGACTTCTTCTTTGGGCAATTAGTAGCATAATGACCCAACTCATGACAACGAAATCATCTCACCTTCGCCTTGTCAACCTTCTTCCCATCATTGGAAGAACTGGATTTGGAAAGAGAAACCTTCCCCTTCCCCTTCTTCGCCTTACTCGCTAAGGCACAGTTCTCCTCATCATGCATAGATGAAGAACTGTCTCTGGTGCACCGTCTAATCTCCTCCTGCATCAAATCCGACCATAGTCGTTCCCAATTTGGCAGTTTCTCCCTTCCATTCACCGAGTCCTGGTAGCTATGCCAACTCTTAGGAAGGTCAAGGAGTGCTAGACTCACCATCCTCATCCGACAGTCACCCCCACACTTCCCAGCTCATCCCGGCATTGGGTGAACTTCGTGAGATACCTGGGCATACTGTCTCCATTCTCACACTGAATGTTTCTGAGTTTTGCTCTTGCTTTGGAATTAAATTCGAATTCCACCAGCTCAAAACTCAACCGCTTCCAATCTAGAATTCGTGAGAACAAAGTATTTCTTGTACAGAGATCGACTGTATGGCATTCACCGGATATCTCACCTTCCAAAAGAAGGATGAATCCAGAGGCTATCTGGCCCGATTACAGACTCTGCCTGAAGAAATAAAATGTAAACACTTTCTGAATAATAAATCCGATGATCAATCCTCGCTTGATATCCTGTAAAAATCTCTTCTACAAATCAAGCAGCTCCGATACCATGTAGAAATTTTGAATAATTTAACAGATATTCACAGAGATTATCCTGATCATACAAATATAAGCGGAACATGTATAATACATAATCTCCTCTACGTTGATCATCAATTTACAGAAGCAGAAACATTCACAGGCACACATAGAAGCATCAATCAAACTCATTAACACAGTATGTATCCCGGGGAAAGCATCTCGCTAAAAACCCCAACTATCTATATATTATATTGATTGAATCATGTAACATTACAAAGTACAATAATCCTCACAAGTACTCAGTACTATCTCCACATGCTACACACAATACAGCTCAGATTTGATCTCCAAATCTCCCCCACTGCTTGCCTGCCTCCACTGCTCAATACCTACTCAAGAATTGATGAGAATGGCTTCCCAAACTCGTATTTCACCTCAAAATAATCACTCATACTTTGTTGGATGTGAGCAAAGGCTACAATACTGGGAAAATACGTGAGCAAACTCATTGGCATACTCAATCCTTGATTGTGCAAGATCTGGTGCACAACTATAGTCACAACTGATAGCAATCTGATTCTCTAACACCTGTCCCTGCTGAATTGAACATGCACTGACATGCAACTGAGTTAACTGATGTATTCTATAGTTGCATTATGATTTAATAACTTGTGAATTAATTAATAACTAATTCACCCAACTCATCTCTAGTCTATTGATCAGTTAGACTAAATACAACTAGTTTAACAAAGCTAAACTGAACACAACTCCATCAACTGCACCTCCAGTCCACTAAACTCAACTCACTTGAGTTCTAACTGAAGTCCTGCATGAAAATATTAGTCATCCCATAGGTAACCACGTATTTCCCTCTGGGATCTGCATGTACCACATCCGTAGCTCATCCTGAAGTGCTCCAAGAGAATAAGATCAAGTTTATAGTCCAAATATTATTATGAGACAATAATATTTGACTTTTCTATTTTTGACAGCCAGTCTAAAAATAGACTTTGATCACTCACACTATGATCACTCACACTTTCATCAAAAATAGAAGTCCATCTATTTTTCCCAACTTGACCAATCATCCATAAACAGCAACCTGCAATCCATAGACATGATCCATATGTCTAAAAATAGACATAGTCTAAAAATAGACTTGCGCCAAAAATAGTCTGCGGGCCCACTTAGTGAAGGCGACTCTTTTCACTAAGCTCCATCATCTTGTTGCACTCTCAACAAGCATTTCTTGTTGCACACTTTTCAACAATAATAAGTTGCAGCAAAACTATTTAATTGGAAAATAGAGTAAATGCTAGGGAGTTGTAGCAAAATATAGTAATTTCTAATTGTGTTGCAACATCATAAATAATTAGGAAGTTGTGTAAATAAACAAATTAATTAATATGTAAATGAAATTATAACTTCTCCTTACTGAAATGATAGGAAATTCTTGTCTAAGGAGAGGGGCCTACCTCCCTAGATGAGGCATTATTTAAACTTACAGAATTCATATATTATCAACACATCACACACATAGGAAATGAAAAAGAATGAGAACATATTTTTTTTGTATCAATAGAAATCAAAGTAGAATTTTAGGAATATCCTCTCCTCTTTAATGTTACCTTAGAGCTCAAGTAGGGTAGGAGTACTTATATATTATCACAGTTTCTCAATTTAACCAAGGAATCAGGGGAAAACCATGAGAAGATTGGACTGTCAAATTGTTTCCTCTTCACTACAACCATAATACCAAAATATGGAGATATTGACTCACTCAGCCAACACAATGATTATGAAATCGATTCAAGAATAGGTACAATCAATCCTTCCTTGCTAGATGGACCAAGTTCCTTGTTTCCTTTCCTTCATTGGGTGGAAAGTGGTCAATTCTCTTGTTGGGAAATCATTGAGAGACAACAGTGCATTTGGTGGTTCAATTAGGTTGAGCTATTATAGTTTTCTATGGAGTTATAAAAATTGATTTTAACCATCAATGTATTTTAGAATTGAGACTCAATGTGTGTTGCAATATAAGGTGTTGTCGCAACATTACTTCTATCATGTTGCAACATCAATTCTCTAATCATGTTGCAACATCGATAATGGTTTTGTAACAACATGAAGGTGTTGCAACACCAATATGTTGGAGGTGAACTAATGGTGTAGTAGTGTTGGCTTGTTGGGGCCTGACCCAGGTTCAGAGTTAACTAGCCAAACAAATCCCTGTACTACTGGCCCTTTTGGCAACAGTCCGCGGAGCGCAGATTAAGGTCTCACCCGAAGTAGTATGGGGGGGTGCTGGAACCAGGTTTCCGCACCCTTGAGATGTCTGAGAGGCTGATTCGGTCCAACTGTTAGTCCCTGCGTGCAGGTTGCTTCACGCACTTCCCTGTCCTTTGCACCCTAATGTATTCACCTTCACACAACCCTAATCAAGGACTGTGGGGCTTCCGCGCTACTAGAGTAGCACTCTACACTATTTAACGGTTAATTATCTTCACGTAAATGGATGCCTTATGTTATATTTATTTGTACAACACATTCATATAAGTTCTCACAACAAATAAATAGTAACTTGCCATTCATACCCAATAATACATAAAACAAGAAAAGATACACAAAAATATGGTAAAATTTCTCTTTATTAATTCTTCCCATAGGTACAGACTCGACCTTCCCTGCGCACTTAGCTGTAGGGGTTTGTGCACTCAACTGCAGACTACTAGGCCACTATGCACATAGCTGTAGACTACTAGGCCTCTGCGCACACAACTGCAAAACCTTCTCCTACTCTACGACCCAAAGACACACTTTACACTTCGACTCAATTCCTTAGACTGATAATGCTTCTATTTTATTCTTCCATGATCCCCTCTACATTTAGAGCCTTGCTCTATTTATACCATCCCATGGTCCATGAACCATGGGTGGATCTTTCAATCCGACATTATATTACAAAACCAAGGGTGGACAACCCTGTGACTCTATTATGACTTCACACTCTACGCCCACAAATTGTGGATTCTTTACCATGGGTTTGGTCAAAACTTGGGCTTTAAGCCCCAAATCATGCCTTTGGGGATTTCCACGCTCAACAGGCCCCCAACACAAACATCGTGACTCGCCCTTGAGTCACTCTGTTGGTGTATAGATCTTCATGTGGAGTCCCTCCAACTCTGCTCGAACAGCTACAAGGTCAATAGCGCACTGAGTGCCTACCTACTGAATCTCCTGTACCCGTTGTTCCAAGACCGTGGTGTCGAAACTACTTCCCTGGACCTGTTCCTACATCCCTTGCATTTGCGCGAGCTTGCCCTCAATTGTTTCTGTAATGGTGAAGGCCTCGTCAATCCAAGGCTGAATGTGTGCCATTAGAACTGCTTCTCAATGTTGTGCAACGTCCACTTACTCTTTTAGCACTTTGTCTTGTTGCATTCACGTGAGCCTTTGAGTGAGGGCCAGTGTCTGCATAGTCCCTTTTGTTAGTGTTAGTCTTTGCAGCCTTCCTCCAGTGATCAAACATGCTCTTACAAAGTGATTTTAAGGTTTCAAGGTTAATTTTTGTCATTTCAGTGAGTCTTCAAACAAAATTTCGTCACTAGGTATTAGGTCTAGGGTTTGCTTTCACTCCTTTCAAAGTTGTCCAAATGTCAGTCCATGTCCCCATTCAGCTGACTGTACCATCATTCAGAGGGTTTTCATCATCATGTCAAGTTCCACTAGGTCATTTTATACCTTGTTCATGCTTCAGTTGCGCCTAGGTAAGGTTCATTTCCCTCTTATAGGGTTTTGAAGGTTATTTCTCTTAGATGGTAAAATCATCAGCAAAAATTGTATCCAGATGTTCATACACCTTCCCCTATCCTTAATGTACCTTATTAAACACTTCCCATCACTTATATCCCCCGAGTTCCTCTTTTTCGCACAAACCCTAGTTTCTTGCTACAACTTGAAAATTTTCTAGGCTAGGCCTGTGTTTTTCCCTTTTGGACCCCTTCCCCTCACTCAATCTTTGAAATTCCACTTTCCCCTACTTCCTAGAATCCCTCCCTACTTCCCAAAATTTTCTCAAGAATTTAGAAGCCCTTTATCCCCTTCATTTTGACAAATCCCCTGTTCCACACATCAGGATAGGTTTTACTCCAATAATGTTTATGAGAAATAAAAGATGAATTTGGAAAACTGAGAGATTTTTTTGTCCACAATAGGCCAATAAAGAAAAACCTCCTTCACTTTTTACACAAGTGTCATGGCTTTAGAGAAATGTCAAACATACAGTTGCCTCGGGAGAATTGATGCACCTCTGAAGTGACCTTGGGAAAATCAATATTTCTCTTAGCTTGGTTGGCCAAATGACTTTATTGATGATTCAAATGATAACTAGACACAAATATCTTTCCAATGAGCTATCATGATATCAATTTGGAGTTGAGGAAGACCTTCAAAAGTTGACTGCAACAGCACTCTACCTTTAGGTAGCCTCATTTTGCACATTTTGACTAGTCTTGGGATATTTGTTTTTTGACAGGGAAAATGAACTCCAAATTGAACAATTCTAGTTGGGTTGGAAAGTAGACTCAATATCCTTTCCAATAAACTATCCTGTGCCTAATTTGGACACCTTGAAGGCCTCCAAAAGTCTCCTGCAAAATCACTACGCATTGGGTCACTGGCGCGGCGCATAGAGCTGGCGCAACGCATTGAGCTGCCCTTCACAGTGCAAAAAATACACTGGTGTGGTGCATAGAGAAGGCACAATACATTGGGTTTGAGGTGTGATGCATAGAGCTTCCAAGCTCGATTCTCTCGAAAACTCCCTCAAATTTCCAAAATCACTCAACTCTTCTACTGTGCAAGCAAGTAAAGATCTTTTCCTTGCTAGTAAAGGAGTTTTTCTTAAAGTTTATGGTGGTTGTGTAAAAGAAAATTCAAACCCTAATACCTTGCAATTTATCAAAAGCCATTTCCTAGTGTTTTTACTTGTCATTTTTCTGCCAAGTTTTTTCTACCACTTCCTCATTTTTTCACTCCTCCATTCATTTTCTCAGCTTATCCACCCATTCCCTAACTCCCATATTCAGTCCTCCCTATCCCCAATTCCCATTTTCCCAAATCCTAACTACAAATCCCCACACCCTAATTGCCACCCCAAACCCTAAATATCATCCCCTAAACCCTTTCATTCGCTAAAACCCTACAGCTAGCATCAATCCCTGTTACACTAAAAAATGTCACCATGACTATTTACAGTTAGTATGGCTCAATCAACAGTCATGCTACCCTCTTAGGCAAGTCTTATGCCTCTGCTCTCCATGTCAAACTCCAAAAAAGAGAGAAAGTCTTGTATAAATGTATTTATCTCTGGGGACGCAAGTTCTCTCAACCTTACCTGCGGGGACACTCCCAACGTTCACAAAAGCTGCATCCTTGGACGCTCTGTATGTAAAGGGACAGGTGCGTCCCCCTGTAAAGGTTAGAATGCGCAAGTTTCATCTTTAAAAAGTTACTTGTGGTCATTTCTAGAGCATTCTAGAAGGTTGTTCGACGTGTATTGGGCGCCTCTAGATGGTTCATGCACTCCTATCAAATAGGAACTTATCCCATCAATAAGGGAGCTATCCCACCCAAAGAGGGGATTATCCCATTGATGGTGGACCTGATTAACCTCCTCTTGAGCACTATAAATACAGGCATTGGGCCAGAAGGAGGAGAGGTTGAAAGCTATACATTTCTAAGGGTAAATGCTGCAGGAATTAGGACTCCCATTTAGAAGCTTGTGAGGAGAGATTGCCATCTTTGCTTGTTCTATTTGGAAGTGGGTGAGCTTTGTCAAAGTAAAGGAAGACTCTTGTGGACCCTGGAAGGAGCTTGCACAACACCAAGGCTCAGGTTGTAATGGTTCCTTTTGATTACCTTTAATGCAAATTGGTCCATTCTTCTCAATAACTTGTTGTTTATGAGTTATTTCATGTACTCCTTGGTCTATATGTTGAATATGCTTTGTTTTATGTTATAATCAGGTGCTATTTAATTGTTTGACTGTTGGTGATTGCAGGTTTTGGAGAAAAGGAGGAGCTCATCCAAATCAACAAAGCTTGGACTTCTACAACAGTGTTTGGACAAAGGTAAGAACAAAACACTTGATTTCTCATATTACAATGCATGTTTAGAGAAGGATAGTTCTAGTTTGTCTTGTTTGTCACTAGAGAGTCTTAGGCTCCTAGGGAGGTTGGTTGTGTCCACACAATCGACTCTTTCCGCCTGACAAATTGGCGACTCCACTGGGGAGGCCATTAATGTGAAAAGTCTTTTCCTTTGTGTGAACTTTGCTCTGAGAAAATTAGTTTATTTTTCTGATTTTTGGCTCTATGACTTTGTCTTTGGGTGGGTTAGCTTAGAGTTAGAATCCTTTTAGTTTTTCTTGAGTTTTTCAGTAGGACGCACCCTCTGAGTGCTGCACAGTGCGTCCCTCGACGCACTGTTGCTGTGTGCACAGAGCGGGCCCGCACCTGTTCTAACGGGTATCCTGCGTCCCCCTGCTAAAAGTTGAGAAAACTCCATTTTTTGCATTTTTTCTCTTAGATTTTGTTTTTTCTTAGTTTTTTCTGCCCAGATTCATTAGTCCCTTGCCAAGAATCTTCACCTGAACTTGTTTCATTAGCATTCCTGTTCTAAGCTTTCATCAATTGGGTGTTTTGAGTCTCTTTCTTGAGAAATTCTTGATTTGATTTCCTTTGGTCATTACTTGGCGGTTTGTCTCAGTCTTTTCACAATTTTGCATCTTTTTGCTTTTGTTTTTGCAAAAAAATTTCCCCCTCATTCGCTAAATTGCGTATGAGTGTTAATCGCCTTTGAGTGTTTTTATTATTTGATCTTTGGAACTCTCACCCAATTTTCTCGACTTGCACTTGCTTGGTTCTTAGATCACACTAGAATCGTCTTGTGTTTGAGAATTCTCTTGCATAGATCACATTTGCATAATTAGAATTCTCATTTTCAGAATATGAATGAAAAATGTGCATAGATTACATTTGCATACTTTTCAAGTGAATTGTGCATAGATTACAATTGCATAGTTTACATTCTGAAAAAATCAATCGTAGATTTAGATCAGTTTTCTTTGATTTGAATTTACACAAAAATAAAAATAAAAAAAGGATTTTCGAATTGATTTGCATTAGTTTTTCTTGATGAAATTAGTGCATTAGAGAATTTGTTATATTTTCTCTTAGTGATCAATTTTTTGCATTGTTGGAAGTGAATGGAAACTCTCTCCTTACTTTAGTTAGGATTCATCGAATTGAAAAGATTACATTATCATATTCGATTGCATTCAGTTGAGTCGGGTCATAACACCATTGGTTTCGTATCCATTTACCCATTTGAGTAATAACAGCCTTAATAACACAGCACTTAATTAAAATTCATCTAGTAATTTTTACATTTCTAGGGCTCTGAAGCACCAACATAGCTTAGGCTAGTGTCTTGGAGTAGGTGAGTACTTAACTCTCCAAGACAGTAAAACCAAACAAGTAGCTGATCTTGTGATAGAATCAAATCCAATTGTTACATTTACACTCTGGGAAAGCTCCTCTTAAAGGAGAAGCACGAGCTCGTGTCCGAACCAGTGAGGGGATCAATCCTCCCTCGTTGGGAACGACGCCAGACACGCACGTATTACAAACGGTAAACCTCGGATTAACCATTGTCGAGGAGCCAAGGGTCACTTGTCGGTAAACCTTGGATTATTGTCAAGGAGCCGACAAGGGGATTGAGCTTGCTACTCTGCCCTTGCGTGCTGTCAGAGTTTAGACTGTTCCCCCAGGTGTACTTGTGGCCGTTGGTAACCTTAGTGACCATAATCTTTAGGATTCTACCCAAGGTGACGGTGGAGGGAAGATCCCACTGTACCTGGAGCAGACGTCGGTTATACTCACTTGGATTTTCCGGGGGGTTCACTTCACTCGAGACGGTTAAAGTGGAGGAACTTGGTCCAGTCTATTCATTAAGCAGGTTGCCGGGGTAACTGTTCCACCCTCCACTTCTGTACTGAATTCGGCGATGTTGGATTTCATCACCAACTAGTGTTTTCGGTCCGGAAGGCTACTGTTTGTGTGTGGTTTGACTCCTAGATTTGATAGCGCGTGTTAATTTGTTTGTTTTTACTTTTAGAGACCATAGGTGTGAATTGTGAATTTTAATTGTTAGGTGTGAATTGTGAATTGTTAATTTTAGTTTTAAAATTGTTAATAAAATTCACTGAAGTTGAATATAATGGCAAATGTTCCGGAATTTACCAACCTAGGAACCCCTCCTAACGAGAATCCTAGTACTTTTCCTTACTTTGGAAATGTTGGTCCTCCTTATATGGCTACTTTGTCATTACCTGGATTTACAATAGGATTACCGATATGGTTATTTTCAACTTCGTTGGCCCAAAGTACTCCAATTGTTCCATCTCAACCGGATGCTTCACCTCAACAGAGTTCACCATCTCAACATCACCAACCTTCTGTTGACCCTTTACCTTCTTCGCCTAATTTTTCTTCCTCCATTTCTTCCTCTTCGCCTGGTAAAAGCCTTGATGCTAGTAACCAGGAGGCTAAGAAGAAGAAGAAAGGGAAGAAGAAGAAGAAGAAGAAGCAAGATAAGAAAGAAGTCAACCAACCAACTGTGGCTGTAAGTGTTAGTTGTGTTGAGGAAAATTCCGACATGCAACGTAAACCCAAATACCCTTGCAGGCTTTGTAAGGGTGACCACTTCCTTGTCAATTGTCCTGGTATTCCAAAGGTCTTGGAAGTATGGTCGGAAAAATCTCATCAACTTTCTATTGATCCATCAACCAGTGATAGTCACGTTCTTAGGAAAAAGGGTAAAGTTAGGTTTCTTTGTAAGTTATGCAAAGGGAGTCATCAAACTCACATTTGCCCTCACATGGATGAAGCCTCAACATTATTGGAAAAACTTACTGTTCCACAGCAAGAATTTCCAACTGGTTACCGTAAACTTTCTCCCAACCTACCGTCAACTGACGGAGTGATTGATCTAAATTCAAGTATAGTCAATCACACTCTTCCATTGGAGAGTGAAACTCATGTCACTCAGGTTGATTATCCATTAGTTGATCAAGTGGTCGATTCAATTTCACACTTGGTCGATCCCACTTTCCCTTTAGAGAGTGAACTTCATACCGCTCAGGTTCTTCTTGTTACATCAGATTCTTCGATGCCGAGGGGCATTTCACCTGTTTCTACAGAACCCTCTCCAAGTACTGAGGTCTTTTCCTTTGATTGGAATAGACTGACAGAACCTCGTCTTCCTTCCTCCATCCCTTTCCAAATCATTGTCAAGGCTGGTGGTAGGGACATACATCGTACTCAGGTAGATGAAGGTGCTTCTGTTAGTATTTTATCCTCAACTGTTTGGAAAGCTTTGGGTTCCCCTCAGCTTGCGCCTATTACGCAGAATCTGAAAGCTTTTAACAGAACCATTAGTGAACCTTTAGGGATCCTTCCTAAGTTTTCTATTACCTTGGAAGGTAAAACTGTCTGTATTGATCTTATGGTAGTTCGAGGTCCCTTGGATTTCAATTTACTCCTTGGCCGAGACTATGTTTATGCAATGAAAGCTGTCGTATCGACACTCTTTCGCGTGATGTCTTTCCCTCACAATGGAAATATTGTGACTGTAGACCAGCTTTCGTTCCCTAGTCTTGTCTCAACTACCAATAATATGACACCCCTAAATGTTCCTGATTCTAAAGTGGTATCTACCCTGCCACGGGTTAATTATGTGGCAACCGGTCCCATGCTTTCAGTTACCGATGTAAGTGAGCCTCTCACTGTTTGCTCATCTTCCTTTGATTTAGATCCGGTAATTGACATGGAAAACTCTATGGGATTACTTGAACACGATGTTCTTATCCCTTTTGAGTCCCTTGACATGTGCTCCTTCCAAAAGACTATTCTTCCTTCTGATGAAGACCTTTTGGAAGCCATGATCAAGGTGTGTCCATTGACATGTCTTTCTTCCAGTTGGAAGCCATGATCAATGTGCCGAGGAAAGTTCCTTTTACTGTGTCAACCTCGTTAAAAAATGAATCAGTGTGAGTGAGGATAGTTTCTTCTAGTCTCAACCTCGTTAAAAAATGAAATAGGAGGTCATGAGCATAGTTCCTTGTCTTGTGTCAAGCTCATTAAAAAATGAAACAAGGAGTTGCGAGGACAGTTCCTTTTCCTGTGCCAACCTCGTTAAAAAATGAAACAGGTGTCGCAGAGGAAAGTTCCTTTTACTGTGTCAACCTCGTTAAAAAATGAATCAGTGTGAGTGAGGATAGTTTCTTCTAGTCTCAACCTCGTTAAAAAATGAAATAGGAGGTCATGAGGATAGTTCTTTTACTGAGTCAACCTCATTAAAAAATGAATCAGCTAGATTTTAGGATATTTAGGTAGATTGTAGAAGCTAGGGTTTTGAGGATAGTTCCTGTTACTGAGTCAACCTCGTTAAAAAATGAATCAGGTTTGAGGACAGTTCCTGTTACTGAGTCAACCTCGTTAAAAAATGAATCAGGTATGAGGATAGTTCTTTTCTTGTGTCAACCTCCTTAAAAATGAAACAACTCCCTTTTCAAGTTAAATATTGAAAGTAAACCTTCATTCCATCCAGCCGGTTGAATGCAATGAAGCCTGGGGGGCATGTACCTCGTTTTGCATCATTATACTGGGGGCATGCGAACTTTTTGAGCATAGTTCCTTGTCTTGTGTCAAGCTCGTTAAAAAATGAAACAAGGATAGGTTAAGTAGGTATATTGTAGAGAGTAGTCATGAGCATAGTTCCTTGTCTTGTGTCAAGCTCATTCAAAAATGAATCAAGGATTTTAGAGCATAGTTCCCTGTCTTGTGTCAAGCTCGTTAAAAAATGAATCAAGGTTTTTAGAGTAGAGTTTTTGTTAGGTAGATTGTAGAGTGTAGTTATGAGCATAGTTCCTTATCCTGTGTCAAGCTCGTTTAAAAAATGAAACAAGGGTTTTGAGGATAGTTCTTTTCCTGTGTCAACCTCACTAAAAAATGAAGCAACTCCCACAAGGCTTTCCAAGATCTTGAAAGTAAAGCTTCATTCCATCCACCTCATTGAATGCAATGAAGCTTGGGGGGCATGTACCTCGTTTTGCGTCATTATGCCGGGGGCATGTGAACTTATAACAAGCATAGTTTTTCGGTTCAAGCTTGCGTAAACATGAAACCGAATCCGAGCATAGTTCTTTTCCTATGTCAAGCTCATTAAAAAATGAAACAAATCCTCCTCTACTTGAGTCGAGAGATTGACTAGATCTCATAAATGTTAAGTTTTTAGGTTAGTTATTTCAGTTTTTGCGTAATTTTCTTATAGTTTTAGGTCGAGTCTTTCAAATGATCTCGTTCATGAACCTTCATTTCATCCAACTGGTTGAATGAAATGAAGCTGGGGGGCATGCCCTCTAGCAGTTAAGCTTAGGGGGCATCAAGCACAGTTTTTTCTCTATTTCAAGCTTGTGTAAAAATGAAACTACTTTGAAGCATAGTTTTTCTTTGTTTCAAGCTTTTGTAAAAATGAAAACTCGAAAAAATGAAAACCATGAGTACATTTTTATCATTTTTTCGAACTCGTTAAAACTTACGAAAAAGTGAAACCTTGGAGTTCTCTTTGAAGCCCTTTTCAGACTCCTAAAACATGAAAAGATTGCCGAGCGTTTCTTTTACACTCGTTAAAACGGAATTAAAAGACGGTCCCCTTATAGCCCTTTTCTGACCGTAAAATCAGGAAAAGATTGCCGGGTTTTTGTCGTTTCAAACTCGATACGGAAATAAAACGACGTGTCTTTGATCGCTTTTTACTTTTCAGGTCAGTGGCACTAATTATGAAAGTACTCCTTGGTCGCAAGATCAAGCGGTTCCCCCAGGTATTATTTTATACTTTTTTGGGCTTGAGGGACACAAATCTACGAAAAAGTTCAACTTGGAGTCTTCTTAAGTTTTTCAGACTCTCTAAAATTGAAAAACGCCGAGTTTCTCCTATACTGGGCTCGTTAAACATTTCACAGTAAAGGACCTGTTCAATTACAAACAGGAACGAACCACTCCTTCCTAGGGTTTGAATCAAAACTAGGTTAGACTCATCCGAAGGATGAGCTTATAATCAAGCATATGTTATCCTCCTCAAGCTTGTTAAAAATAAAGAGGTACTTGCCAGAAATGGTGGGGGAAAAGAGAGAAGAATGAGCCTATTTGTTATCTTTTGTCTCAAAAGAAACTTTATTACCACTCTTGAACACGACACTTTTCATTCACCTGGGTTGGGAAATCTTTTACCTCACAGTTGATCAAACCACTTTGAAAGTCTTTAGCCGGGTTCCGGGGATTAACTTTGAGTTATTCGTCACCAAGCCATCTGTCGTGTCGTTATGTGTTCAAGAGGTCTGCAAACAAAACTTTCATCTGCAAAATACTTGTCATCCATTTTGACCATCCCTGGGTCAGTCCTTACAGCAACATTTCTTCAACTTGAACAAATGATTTCGTGTTGCGGGCTTGCCTGCAACAGGTCGCTTTCTATCGACATCAGCACATTATCTAGAGAGATGACTTAGAAATCGACAGTACCTTGAAGTCTGCATGCATCAATGGCAGGTTTCTCGCCTTTGACGTCAGTTTACATCATTGACTTTCGATCAAAGGATTCCGTGAAGTGTTCGACATCAAAACATCTATTCACATTTCACGGGTTGTGCTTGGTACTTTGAGAACCATTGACATTACTGGTGGTCTCTCTCACGCTTGTTAACAGTTTACATCATCGACTGGTAATCAAGTGGTTTCTAACATGTTCGACATCAAATCATTTAATCACATGGCTAGAATCGTACCAATTCGGGAAGTAGAAGTGAAGACCCTGGATCTAGTTTCTACCATCCAGGCTGCGAGGAGTTTTGTATTCATTATCTATGTAGACTAATCATAAACAGATGGCTGCGTCCATACTGTGTCTACAAAAGTCTATGATTGTGATGTACTGCAAGATCATTCCTGTATCAGAGTAGTTAGTCTGTTAGTTAAAGTTTTAAATCTGAGTATGGGAATGCCTACCTCAGTGATGATATAATCTTATACATGTATTTTGTGTTGAAAATTGCGGGTTCCAACCAGGTCATCCATAAGACAATCCTTGAAATGATAAAGTGCTTCACCCTTCCTAGAATTACAAAACCCTAATCTATTCCAGGCTTTGCACTTTAGGGGGCAATCTGTTACACTAAAAAATGTCACCATGACTATTTACAGTTAGTATGGCTCAATCAACAGTCATGCTACCCTCTTAGGCAAGTCTTATGCCTCTGCTATCCATCTCAAACTCAAAGAAGAGAGAAAGTCTTGTAAAAAATGTGTTTATCTCTGGGGACGCAGGTTCTCTCAAGCCTTACCTGCGGGGACGCTCACAATGTTCACAAAGGCTGCGTCCTTGGACGCTCTGTATGTTAAGGGACAGGTGCGTCCTTCTGTAAAAGGCAAAATGCGCAAGTTTCATCTTAAAAAAGTTACTTGTGGTTACTTCTAGAACTTTCTAGAGGTCGGTTTGATGAAATGGATGCGCCTCCAGTTGGTTCATGTATCCCTATTAAGGAGGAACTTATCCCATCAATAAGGGAGCTATCCCACCCAAAGAGGGGGATTATCCCATTGATGGTGGACCTGAATAACCTCTTTACAGCACTATAAATAAAGGCATTGAGCCAGAGGGAGAGGAGGTTGAAAGCTATACATTTCTAAGGGTAAATGTTGCAGGAATTAGGACTCCCATTTAGAAGCTTGTGAGGAGAGATTGCCATCTTTGCTTGTTCTATTTGGAAGTGGGTGAGCTTTGTCAAAGTAGAGGAAGACTCTTGTGGACCCTGGAAGGAGCTTGCAATTTGTCAGGCGGAAAGAGTCGATTGTGCGGACACAACCAACCTCCCTAGGAGCCTAAGACTCTCTAGTGACAATCCCTCCCCTCATTAGTCCCACTCATCCATGGAGCTCAAAAACATGCAAGCAACAGGAAAGCTGCTAAGAGAAGGAAAACCAAGTTGACAACACTTGAAAGGGAAATTCAAGCTGAGCATGAATCATGGCATGAAAGAGCTAATATCGACTTAGAGAGGTTGTTGGAGAAGGCCAACAAGGAGAATACATTATTGAGACATATGACATATCATTACATGGTGAGAAACAATGTCTGCAAGGCGAGAATCAGGAGCTTAATGGTAAAATTGAAGAGGGCATCAAAGAGGTGAAAGGAGCATGATTGACTTCAAATATTGGCTGAGGCTTCTTTGGCCAAACACAATGCTTGATGGAGAAGACTCAGACCAAATTTCAAAAAAATTGGGACACTTTTTGCATTTTTGAAATTTTTGGACTAAAACACAAAATTTTCTGCCCTACGTGCCGTGCCACCTGGCGCTCACTTTTGATAGGAACCTCCAAATGACAAAAAATCAGAATTTTTAAATTTGGCATGAAAAAATATTCTTTCTTACCAATGGCCAAGAAATTTGGATAGGTTTTGAGCCCTCAGAAAGGTCAAAAACACTCAAAAAATGACCTTACTGCCCCTATTTTGACACACAGGAAGTAGTGTTGGGAGAACTGAATTTTGGAGTGGAAAATGGAGGAAAATTTGAAAAATTCCACTTGGGTTGGAACGTAGATAGGTATACCTTTCCAAAAAGCACACTTGGAGAAAATTTTGACACTAGGAAGGCCTTCAAAAGTGGCCTCAAACAGGCACTATGCATAGAGAATTTGGCGCGGCACATAGAGGAAATTTTGCCAGTTTGACCAAGTATACTCTGTTTTTTGCCTAGCTTTTGCCAGTTTGACTTTTTCACCTTCTTAATGTCAAATTTGTGATGTAATTTAATGTAAATTTATGGATAATGATGTAAATATGTCAAATTTTCACTTATGGAGGTAGATTCATCCATGAACAGGTAGTTTGCAACTGAATGAACCAGTTCCCTAGTTTATAGAGGCAAACTGTTCCACTGCCTAATTTGTAGTTCTCAGTTTAGAACTAGTTGGAACAGATCCTAAACTCATGAGCTTGACCCCTAGAAGCTAGGATGAATTTTTTTTGCCTATATATTATGTTTTTTCAGTCATTAGCATGGTTGGACTTTTGAGAAAGCCTTGAGCTTCATTGTACATTCATTTCATCATTTTGGCTAAGGAATTGAGACTAGGATTTGCAGCACTCTTTGGGATTCATGTGGCAATTTGTCTTGGTACAGTGCTTTTTTTGTAATTGTAAATTTTCTTATATGTCATGTATGCCATTATCTATCTTGTTTCTTCTGAACTAAACAAACAAGAGTGTAAGTAGAATCCACTGAAAGTGCAGTGATCTACTTGAAGTTTGCTTTAGTTTTTTGATGTTTTTAGCTATTTGGGGAGGATCCATGATTACTCTTGCCCTATTCAACACCTGTCTATTCCTTTCGTCTCATTTGCCAAAAACAATTGCCTACCTTGCCCCATTGAGATCTCTGCAAGACTGAACCTCATTCCCTGCACCCAAAATCTACCTTTCCATATAAGCCAACAAAAACATCATTTTATTCAATCAAACTTTTTCATACATATACCTAGCCTAAGATCATTATTTCTATCAGTCATCTCAAGCCCTCATCGATCATAATTTGCTAAGATTGACCCGGAGAGAGCCCTCTCCCGACCTGGTAGGGCTAGCTACCAAGTTAAGTGTGGTTTGATGTTGGCCCTGGATCCTACCTTCCTCAGCGTAAGGTAAATCTAGGCTCTAACACCTTTGACATTGTTGTAATACTACTAGAGCTCACACACCTCTATCTCTAAGTGTTGGATGTTAGGGTCCTCTTGCAAATTCGTGAGGACCTAAAATGACTCCTCCAACATTCTGGTGCAGTCCCTTACTGCATTGCCAATCTCTTCCAGCCCTGATGTAATAGCGCTAGCGTGCTGTTCTCTTACTTCTGAAGGGGTGGACAGTTGCGCCTTCATCCGCAGCTATTCTCTCTAAAGGTTCGGCTCCAGCTGTACCTTGGTCATTTCTTCTCGCGCCTCACACACCCCTGCTGCTAGTCGGTGGATGCGTTCCTTTGTTGGTGCGTCTGCTGGGATGGCCAGCTCAGGGACCATCTGACAGGCTTCCTCCAGTACCTGTACCATCTACCTATTCTATGACATCACTTTGTCGCGCTGTAAGCTCAACTGCTTCATGTTGATATTTTTCTCACTCAACACTTGCATTGTGCGGCTCTCCCTAGCCCGCAGTTCTGCAGTAATCCCATCTTGCAGAACATATAACATCTCCTGTGGGAGAGAAGTCATGTTGATCCTGATACCTTTCAGTGCACTAAGTGTAGGCTTGTTGGCCTCATTTTTTGTAACGAGTGCCCCTTCGGTCATAACTATTGTATTTGTTGTCTGAGCGCGTAACATCTGCTCTGTTGCAGTTGTCCCTAATGCGAGGCTGGTCAAAAGAGTACCAGCCTGAGGAGTGCGCACCTGCAACTCCTAAAGATGTACTTTGAAGGCCCCCAACACAATCGGATTCTCTTACCCAAAGTTCTAGAGGGCCTCAGAGGTGACGTCGCGCACCATCTCATCGATGCCATGCAGATCACCCTCAGTAAGGGTGATCGGGTCAATAGACAAATTTAATGCCTTGACCTTCTTGCGCGGCCTCGTCCACTCGCTCGGGTGCTAGCGCTTCAGTTGTGTTGATGTGGTTTGTGGGTATACGCCATGCTCTTCTTCCTCTATTTCCTACCCATGTGAAGGTGACTTCTGGCCCTCGTGCACCTTCTCGACTACCCCCTGTGCTGCTGCAACCTTTTTCTATTCTACTCTTGTCTGCAGAGCATCCCACGCCTCCTGCACTTTTTTTGTCATGGCTTCCTGCCTTCTCTTCTATGCCAACTATGCCATGTGTAGTTTGGCCTCCTCTTTCTTCTTATGCACCACATACTTCTCCACCGCGCTGTGATGTCTAGGGTGCACCACTCCAGTGGCCATGTTTCCAATACATTGAAAATTACATCATCCGTGGCTACAAAGGGTAGCTCTCTCCATTGCTTGGATGGGTCCTTGCGCGCTCTAATATATATGCTATGGAGGTCTGCTTTAAATTCTGCAAAATTTTGCAGGCTGTTGTAGATAGTGGGTGATAATTGTGGCCTGCGGTTAATCCCAATTCTGATGTTCATCTCCATGAACACCCAGAATATCTTGTTGTCACGGATCTGGTTTGCATCTTTTGTGACCCACAATGAAGCATACTTCACGGCCTCCAGCAGATCCCTATCAATGTGGGGAATTGACTGTCCTCTGGTAATTCCCCTGCCACGAGCACTATGGACAACAAAAGCCATGAATAGTGGAATGTTTTTCCTTGTTCCTGTGTCTTGTGGAAATCTTTCAAGAACTCCTTGCATAGGAACTCGGACCTGTTAAACTGGACTCCCTCCGTGCACTGCTCAGCAAGTGCCACCATCGACGCGGGTACCTCTTCTGCCCGGTACTTTCACATCACTTTACTCACCAGTATTTGGGTTGCCACTTTAACTGCTTTGTTGTTGATGCTGGATATTGCATAGCCCCTTTTCTTGTTTTCCAGCTTGTACTTCTTATTCATGGCCTCCGCGATGGCCAAGTCACTGCTCTTCCCCTCCGAGATGTCTGTAGGGTCCTCTCCTTTGCATGGGAGTCGAGTAATGTTGTGGATTAAGTGGTCCGTGATGGGGATGGGATCCTCCAGCCACAAACACACACCATTCACCAGGCAGAGCAGCTTCCTGATGACGAATATTTTTATTGGGCCGCGATGTAAATGTGGCACCCAGAGCAGGTTTAGTAACCCTGCCTTTTCTACTCTACATAACCACTTTTGTGGCTCCAATTCGATAACCCCCTCCACGGTGTTCTACTTGGGCTTCATGAGCTACACAGTCTCTAGGTGAGGGAACTTCTCGTGGTCAGTGAGATCCAAATCTTCAAATTTCAAGCTAGGCACCCGCCCCAGGTGTGTGCCCTCAAAGATGATGTTGTTGGGGAGGAGTGGAGTCTGGAGAGAACTCTTTCTCTTGTCGAGATCCTTGGGCACTTTTGCCTTCCCCTTCTGCAGGGGGATATAGGCAGGACACTTTGTTGGAGGGTGCGTAGGCTCAGTTTCTTCCTCCATGCCTTCATCCTCGTCTTCTTCAATTATAAGGTCCTCTAGGTCTGCTATAGGATAAAATGCATGGTGTATGGAGAAGAGAGATACCCTCAAGAGTCTTCCCAAGATACTTGGTAGACTGTAAGATTATATGCAGCTGTCACAAAGTTTACATGCATGTCCATAAACAATAACTAACTATCAAAGCAAGACAAATTCATTACCTCAAGTCTTCGTGGAGAGAACAATGCAGCTAGGTGGAAGTCCCCTGAGCCAGATCTAGATCAAGTCCTACACATAGAAGAGACAAGCATAATTACGGCATACAACCTTGATAACTAATACATGAATATATAAAGGGCATATAGATACACATAACTAACCTACTCATGCTAAAAGGTTTTGGACAAACAACTAAATTAATAATAGTACTGACACCACGTAGTAGACAGTGCAATTGCAGTTCTATATTAATGTCGGAAAAGTGATTACAACCATCTATCGCATCAGCCTTCCCTTACCCCTCCATCTCCTCTATTTCTCTCCCTTCTTACCAACCTCTTATGCTTATATTTGAGACTATGCTCGACAATCAAGTAAGCTATCCTTTCAAATGATTTGACCTTTATCACCATAGCCCTAGCTTTGCTTCTATAGCAATCGAGTTAGCATTGCCAAGTTCCTCCATGAGTCTCTTAAGGTAAAAGAAATGATGTTGCCATGCTTTTGAGCTCTTTCCCATTTGCCTTCTTCATTAGGATTAAAAATTCCACAAATAGGTCGAACTTTAGATGTTTCCTTTCTTTTTTGAGTAGATTTAGGAGGGAATATAGAGATATTTATGAGTCAATTCACTCCTTTGACCTCTAGATTCTCATTAGGATCCACTAACGCTATCCCCGAACCAAAAAATAGAGTTAGTAGGGTCACTAATGCTCCCTTAGGCTTACAGAGAAGCTTTAGAAAGCATCTTGTTAGTGTTTAGCCAGCATTAGTGTGGAAACAAGGCTTGTGATCTTGATCTTTTCTTCAACTATCATGTCTTTCCCCTCTGAGCTGATGAGGGGTTCATTTTGTTGTATAACATATGCCCCCTAAGATATGAGATTAGAGGCTGTGACAATGGTTGAAATACTTTACTTAACTGTAATTTTCCTTCCTCAACAAAAAGAGAGAGAGGATCAGAGCTTCGGGTGGTACGGGAAACTTGATACAACACACACACATATATATATATATATAAGAACTAAAATCATGTCCTGAGTCGGGCATTCCCATGCTCAGTAGCTATGTCAGAGTGATTTTCTCATCAAAGAGATATGATGATTCTAGCCGCAGATAAGCACAATGCCGATCCGGTGTCATAATAGGATAATTCTGATGAGTTGTCTCCAAAAAACAATATACGCAACTTGGGAGAGGAAACAAGGTTGAGTGATGCAAGCCTCTACCCAAGGTCTTGATTTCTGCTTCATCGAACAACATAGATCGATACATGTGAATATATGCATTGATGTCAAACATGCATGTAATCATATGATTACCATTCAATAATGGAGATCGTTAACAGATGTGAGGAAGGCCACCAATAATGGTGATGGTATCCAAGATGCATAGTACAATCTAGCGAGTGTGAAAAATGTCTTTTCCATCGAACACTCGTAGAATCACTTAACCAAGAGCTAATAATGAGAACTCCTGATCAAACACAAGGTGACCCACCACTGATGTCTGCAAGTACCAAGGCACTGGATGTGTTTCTGGGTTGTCTTCCTAGATAGAGTGTTGAAGTCGATAGGAAGATACCTGTCGAAAGTTACGCAATAATGTGTCCTACATCAATTGACACAAAACAGGACAAGAATGATTTTTTTTAGGAATCTTTGAGCATTGGGTCTAAACGACAGAGGGCATGATAAAAGGATATGCTTGATGGGTTGATGGAGGAAACAAAAGGTTAACCCTTGAACAATAGAAGGCACGATAATGGTTTTAACCATGCAGCACTAGACTCGTGAACACCAAAGAGTGTTAGGATACAGAGATGCAAGAACATCAGGGTATTTAGGTTAAACTCATAGGATGGTAGGATTCATATTGAGAGGCCGTCACAAGGAAGGTTTATCTGAGGGAGTGCCATGTTCAAGGGAACGACTACTACCAAACCATGCTTTCTAATACTTAAATACAATTGTATTTTCCACTTTCCCAGTCTGATTAGTTTAGTGAGTCCAGACGGGTAAACTCGTCGATCTTTTCATATTTTAAGAGTCTGAAAAGGACCACAAAAAGAGTGACTCTATCCCCCATCTGATTAGTTTAATGAGTCCAGACAGACAAACTCATTGATTTTTTCATGTTTTAAGAGTCTTAAAATGATCGAAAAAAGAGTGAATCTATATCTCATATGTTTAATTTAATGAGTCCAGACAAGACAAATCGATGATCTTTTCATATTTAGAGAGTCTAAAAAGATTGTGAAGAATGACTCTAGGGTGGTCCCTTTGTCATAGTTGGTAACCAGGTGCAAAAAAAGGTTAATAGTATACCTGGAGTCACTCGATGATAAACTCAATACCTTCATCAAATTTTAACGAGTTAAATGAAGAAAACTCAAGGTATCTTTTTCAGTTTATTGAGCGAGGAAGAAGAGGTAAAATAACTTCTCATTCCTTCTTCGTATATTTAACGAGCCCGAAGAACAGGAAAAACTCAGGGATTTTTCGATTTTAAGAGCGAGAAATGGTCCCAAAAAAAGTAAGTGCTCTAGTTGTTGCCGTAGATTTTTAATGAGCTCGATGACAAAAGCTCAGGATTTTTTAGTTTAAAAAGCAAGAAAAGTACCTAAAAGAATGCTTGGGTCATCTTTATAAATGTTTAACGAGCCTAAAGAAAAAACTCAGGATTTTTTCAATTTTATGAGCAAGAAAACAACGCCTAAAAAGAATGCTCTAATGATCTTTTTCAATTTAATGAGCTAGAAAAAGAGCGAAAAATAGTTGCTCGGACTATCGTCGTATGTGTTTAACGAGTCCAACGATGACAAACTTAGGGACTTTTAGAGCAAGAAAACATCCCATAAAAGAAAGCGCTCATATCTTCTTTGTAGTAGTTTAATGAGCCCAAAGAAGGAGACTCGAGGTTTTTTGGATTAACGAGCAAGAAAAATACCATAAAAAGAACGCTCGCTCTTCTTCATGGTAGTTTAACAAGCCTGAAGAAGGAGACTCAAGGTTTTTCTAGATTGACGAGCAAGAAAAATACCATAAAAATAATGCTCAGTCTTTCTTGATCTCATGCTTGACAATAAAAGGGTCTATGCCATGCATTTCCTCATAAGACCAAGGGAAAACAACACAAAAGTCCTTAAAAGGATAGGTGAAGCTCGTAATTTCCTTAGGATTGGGATTGGCTCCAATCTGTATGTTTTCTATGATGCTTGTTGTGACAGAAATATCGATGAGAAATGTCTTTGAAATATTGCCCATGTTTTCGTCCAAGTCTAGGGTTTGGATAGTTGTATATGTTGAGGAAACGATTTCAGGTGCGTTAGGTGATAGGATTTGAAGAGGCATCATGTCCAAATAAGATATCGAAACACGATGGTGTGAGTCCTCCCAAGGTTTCTCTTCTAAACTCATGATTTCTCTAATAGATTCATCTGTAGGTAGCACTTGATTGAGTGGATCGAAAGAAGGAGCAGTTATGGGAGGGGCAATGGTACCGTTGGCTATGACCAAAGTGACTGGAGACTCAGATGTAGATTGAATGGCTTGGTAGGCCAATTCAGCTGATAACAATGACATTTTTTCTCTGTAAGTGTCAATGTTTGAAGGGGTCGTGAGGATCTAAGGATCAGTCGGTTCATGAGGAATGGATGAAACCATATAGACCATCTGTGGAACCGCGGGTGGTGGAATAGGGAAACAACCCATCAGGGAAGAGCCCTTCAATAGACCAGTACCGATACTAACATAAGAGTCAGGTACACCACCCACTAAGGGTACAAAGCCGCTAGGTAACAGGGAGTAATCTAGGGTGCAAAAGGACAACTGGTCCACTGTGACTATCTTTCCATCTAAGGGAAATAGGATGATACAGAAGACCAAAGACACAATGGCTTTCATGGCATAAGTCCAATTGTGGCCCAAAAGTAGACTATAGTCAAGTTTATGATCCATGACTTCGATATCCACCATTACTGTTTTCCCACTCAGTGGGGTAGTCGACTAGGTAACCTTTTGGGATGAAAGTGTGGCCGTCGAAAGCTTTAAGGGAATTCGATAGTGGGGATAGGGTTGGAGAACCCAAAGAGAGCCAACATGAAGTCGACATGATGCATGTAGAAGCACCTTCGTCGATGACAGTTCTATGTATACCTTTACCTTTCGAAAAGATTTGCACCTGAAATGCACGCTGGTGGGAAAGGGGAAGTTTACACTTTTCCATGTCAAAAATTGCAAGCATGGAATCATGTGGGTCAATACCACCAATTGCCGAAAGAAATGCTTTCCTTTGTGCTAGACATGTTTGTAATACTTCGATCACCGACATAGCCAACGACGCTTGTGCCAAGTCTTCTAAAATGCTGTAGTTTTGGACGGCACGTGCAGATGTATTATGAGTTGTGCGTCGAAGTGCCCCTTTAGGGGGGCGAATCACAAGGTTAGCAACTGGCCTTTCGATATGAAAATCATTAGGCGGTAGTGGGTTTTGACATGAGGAAGGTTCCTCTGCATGAGCGACAGGAACTCCATAAGATTTGGCTCTGGTTTGTAGATCTATCGTTTCAAAGCTGTAAATGGTAGAGGGTCCTTCACCAGCTGAAGGATGTTGTGAACGACCATTTCCCCCTTGCAAGGGTTAGGGTTGGTTTGTAATAAGAATTTGTTGTTTCTGAGGGTGGAAAGGATTATTCAAGACAATAGGGGTCCTTCTGGTGTCTTTTTTAGCAATGAAATATGTGCATTGCTGAAGACGTGGACATAGATATGTCATGTGGTCTTGCGCACAAATTTTGCAAGGGAATTGGGTGGGTTTATCCTTTCCATCGTCAAGAGGTGCAATAGCCTTCTGCTTTGGGTTTTGCTTCTTTGTTGACTACTCCTCAGAAGGAGTAGTATCTTTCTTATTCTTCTTGTTCTTACCACCATGTTTTTGCATAGACTGCATAGAGTTTGTCACAGTGGTAGGAAGAGCGGTTGATTTGGTAGAGGAGCCCATTGACATCTAAGAAATGTGACCGCTAAATTGTTTTAGAGTAGCCATGGAGGTTTCACCGATAATCCCATCGACATGTTCTCCGGGGTGCTGAGTAGCAGAAGCATTGGAGTTGCAAGGGGCATTGGGTATTACTGTTGGGTTGTGTTATATTCTTTCCATGACTTGCTCACGTAGTTAACTAGGGGGTTAGAGGGGGGGTGAAGCCCCCCTTCGTTGCGCCAATTATGTAGTGGGGGCGGGGGGGGCGGGCGGGGTCACAGGGGGTTTGAGGCATACCCGTAACCCCACTTTATGGGGTTTGGAGCAGCGCCCTGGAAAATTTTGGTTTTGGAACCTATGTTAGGATGGGTAGACCCACCTATGGTTTTATGCATGATCTTCGCACATGTTTTTGGATGTGATGGTTTTCGGTCCATGGTATTGGATGCTTCATCATGTATAAATATGTATTATAACATTGAAAGGAACATAATGAAAAATCAAGCTGGTAGTCCCAGTTTTGGGATCTACGAGAAAATCTATGTGTATATTTGTTTTATGTGTTATGCTCTCACATTGTTTATTTTCTATGCTTTAGAATTCGTATGCAGGTAATTTCTGTACGGGGTTAAAACCTACATTTGGTATTAGAGGTGTTTTGGCTTCAAGGGGACGCCTTTGTTGCTGAGGGGTTTTGCTTGGGCCTGTGGTAGACCCTATTCAGTGGGAGATCTGCGAGTTCGATTCTAGTGGTAAAAGAAGATGCCAAGTAGTGGAAAGACAGAGATCGAGAAATTTAATGGTCAGAGTTTTGAGTTGTGGAAACTCAAGACAGAGGATCTGTTGGTGGATAAAGATCAGTGGATCGCGGTAGATTCAGGTACTAAACCAACGGGAGTGACCGTTGAAGAATGGAAGAAGTTGGATCGGAAGGCAAAGAGCACAATACGATTGTGTGTCTCAGATTCAATATTGTTGAATGTATCAGGGGAGGCTATGACGAAGGCTTTGTGGGACAAGTTAGGGACTTTGTACCAATCTAAGTCTCTAGTGATGCGGAAAAAGTTGTATAACCTGAGGATGAAAGATGGAGACTCAGTGACAGAGCATATGAATGCGTTTAATACCGTGGTAAGTCAATTATCGTTTGTTGATATCAAAATTTTAGATGAATATAAGTGCATCGGTTTGTTGTGTTCTCTACTAGATTCGTGGGATAGTATGGTTATTGCAATAGGTAGCAATGCAATTGCCTTGCAATTTGATGAAATAGTCTCAACGTTGTTGACGAAGGAGATGAGACGGAAAAATATGGAGAGCTAGAATGGTGATGCCTTGTATGTACGAGGATGGTCCCAGAACAGAAACAAAAATAAGTCATCGAGTGGGAGATCTAAATCTAGAGGGAGATCTAAATCTCCAGAAAAACCTATAAAGGTGGTGTGTTGGAAATGTGGAAAGGAAAGGCACTTCAAAAGGGACTGTAAATCTAAAGCTCCTGATAAAGGAAAGGGATCTGATGATGTTCCTTTTGTGGAGGCGAAAACCACCTTAGATGAAGGTGGGGATGTGTACTTGGCTTCTTCAAGTACACATTAGATCATGAGGCATGGTTGATTGACTCAGGTGCATCCTTTCACTTCACTCCCCATAGAGAGTGGTTCTGCTAGTATGAGAAATATGATGGTGGTGATGTCTTCTTGGGGGATGATAGGAAGGCTAGAATCATTGGTCATGGAAAAGTAAAGTTGAAGTTGCAAGGTGGAAGGGTTAGAACACTTCCGATTGTTCTGCATATTCCTTCATTGGCCAGAAATATGATTTTTGTAAGCAAGTTGGATGATGCAGGTGTAAAGATAGTATTCGAGAAAGATACCTGCAAGATGGTTTAGGGAGCACTGGTATTAATGAAGGAAGTTTGGATTAGAACTCTATACAAGCTACAAGATAGCACTGTTGTTTGTGGGTGAAACAGTTCTGTGGTTCCTGAAAGTGGAGCTGAAAATATAGTGGTTTCTAGAGAGAAGACCATGTTGTGGCATCAAAGGCTTGGACATATTGGAGAGAAGGGCCTTCGAATACTTCATGGTAAAGGTATGGTAGAAGGTATGAGTAATAGCTCTCTAGATTTTGATTTCTGTTAAAATTGTGTATATGGGAAGCAGAATCAGGTGAGTTTCCCCTCTGGTGGTAAGAGGGCGAAACAGATATTAGAGCTTGGGCACAGTGATGTGTTTGGACCTATGAAGGTTCTATCACTGGGTAAGTCTGTGTACTATGTATCATTTATAGATGACTTCTCAAGGAATACATGGATATATTTCCTTAAGGAGAAACCTGAAGCCTTTGATAGGTTTAAAGAATTTAAGGCTCTTATGGAAAATCAGATAGAGAAGAAGATAAAGGTGCTGAGGATAGATAATGGTGGAGAGCTTCGCAGCAAGGAATTTGAAGAATTATGTAAGAAGTGTGGTATAGCATGACAGAAGACTACTCTATATACGCCTCAACAAAATGGAGTTGCAGAAAGAATGAATAAGACATTGATGGAAAGGGCAAGAAGCATGCTCAGTGGTGTCGGGTTAGGACAAGAATTTTGGGCAGAGGTAGTGGATACTGCATGTTACATGGTCAACAGGTCACCTTCATCAGCGTTGGAGGATAAGACTCCACAAGAGGTGTGGACTGGTAACAAACCCTCTCTTCCACATCTAAGGGTATTTGGATGTGATGCATATGTACATGTTCCAAAGGAGAAACGAACCAATTTGGATAGTAAATCTGAAAAATGCATCTTTATTGGGTTTAAGGATGGTTTAAAGGGTTATAAGATTTGGAACCCAGTCACACAGAAGGTTGTGTATAGCTAAGATGTGGTGTTCATAGAGGTAAAAGATGTTATTAAACATGAAGTCCAACCAAAGGAACCTGAGAAGATAGAGTTTGATGTTAAGGAGGAAGAATCAGACTCTACAGTAGAGGAGGAATCAGAATATGAAGAGACAAAAACTCTAGGTGTGAGAAGATCAGTTCGAGAAAGAAGGCAGCTAGAAAGGTATAATCCATTTGCTTTCTATTCAAATTTTGCTTTATCTATTACTGACGATGATCCAAAAACATTGAATGAAGCAATATATTTAGAGGATGGCAAACTCTGGAAAGAGGCCATGGTTGATGAAATGGAATCTTTGCACAAAAATGAGGCTTGGGATCTGGTGGAGTTGCCGGCTGGAAGGAAACCCATTGGTAGAAAATGGGTGTTCAAGAAGAAGACAAATACAGAAGGAAAGGTGGAGAAATACAAAGCTCGGTTGGTAGAAAAAGGTTATTCCTAGGTGCCGAGAATTGATTTGGTGATATTTTTTCTCCTGTTGCCAGGGTAAATTCTATTAGATTACTTTTATCTGTTGCTGCTGCTTTTGATTTTGAGGTAGAACAGATGGGTGTGAAGACAACATTTATTCATGGGGATCTAGAAGAGGAAATATACTTGAAGCAACCTAAAGGCTTTCTAGTGAAGGGTAAGAAAGAATTGGTATGCAAGTTAAATAAGTCTCTGTATGGGTTAAAACAATCACCAAGGATGTGGTATCAAAAATTTGATACATTTATACGGGGACTTGGCTTCACCAGAAGCAAAGCAGATCACTGTGTGTATTTTAAATTAATTGGTGATTGTGTTATTTATCTGGTCTTATATGTGGATGATATGTTGCTGGTTGGAAATGACAAAGAAATTATCCAAGATTTGAAGACCCAATTGTCCTCAAAATTCGACATGAAAGATCTTGTTGTTGCAAACTATATTTTGGGCATGGAAATTAAAAGAGATCGGGAAAAGAGGAAGCTCTAGTTAAACCGGAGGAAGTATGTCGAGACAATACTGCAGAGGTTTAATATGTAGGATAGTAAACCGGTGAAGGTTCCTATTCCTGTAGGTGTGAGGTTATCTTCTGAACAGTGTCCCAAGACACAAGAAGAGGAAGAGGACATGTCTCATGTTCCATATGCAAGTGCAGTCGGTAGCTTGATGTATGGAATGGTCTGTACTAGACCAGACATTGCACATGCAGTGGGAGTATTGAGCATGTTTATGTCAAAACCAGGGAAGGAGCACTGGACAACAGTGGAGCGAGTTTTTAGGTATTTGTGTGGCACTAGTGATTATGGTTTTTGCTACCAAGGAAGATCAGGATTGGATAGAATGTTGGATATTCGTGGCTTTGTTGATGCAGACTGGGTTGGAGATCTGGATCAGAGAAGATCTACAAGTGGGTATGTGCTTAACTTATTTGGAGTTGCAGTCAGTTGGATGAGTAAGAAACAATCTGTAGTGGCACTATCAACTACAGAGGCAGAATACATGGCAGCCACTCATGCAAGCAAGGAAGTAGTTTGGTTGCAGAGATTGTGTTCAAGTATGGGGTTAGTATAGGGAGCTATAAGGATATACTATGACAACCAAAGTGAAATTTTCTTGGCAAAGAATCCTACATATCATTCAAAGACAAAGCACATTGATGTTTAGTATCACTTTGTGAGGGATGTGATAGAAGACAAAAAGGTGTTGCTGGTAAAGGTGGACACTTTGAAGAATACTACAGATGCATTGACAAAATCTATGAGCTCTGAGAAGTTCTCTTGGTGTAGAGAGACAATGGGTGTTTCAGGGCTGGAAAAATGACTCAGCTCTCTTGTGGCCCCCTGTGGAAAGAAAACAACCGGTGGGATAATTTTGGGTTTTGTTATATTCTTTCCACGACTAGCCCACCTAGTTAATCAAAGCGTTAGAGGGGGGGCGGAGCCCCCCTTCACTGTGCTGATTGTGTAGCCGGGGGGGGGGTCATAGGGGGTTTGAGGCATACCCATGACCCCACTTTATGGGGTTCAGGGCAGTGCCATAGGAAATTTTGCTTTTGGACCCTATGTTAGGATGGGCAGACCCACCTATGGTTTTGTGCATGATTTTCGCACATGTTTTTGGACGTGATGGTTTTCGGTCCATGGTATTGGATGCTTCAGCATGTATAAATATGTATAATAACATTGAAAGGAACATAATGAAAAATCAAGCTGGTAGTCCGGGTTTTTGGATCCAGGGGAAATCTCTATGTATATGTGTTTTATGTGTTATGCTCTCGCATTGTTTATTTTCTGTGTTTTAGAATTCATATGCAGGTAATTTCTTTACGGGGTTAAAACCTACAATTACGTCGTAAGGTGTGCCAGACTGTGAATATATTAGATCTAAGTGTTGGGCACGATGTATGGATTTGTCTTCTGTGACTGCACCACCTAAGGTGACATCCTTAGTGATTTGGGGTAGTACAGACTTGCGAAACCAATTCGCTAAGAGATAGTCTGGGAGGGGAGCTTTGAGTAACCTCCACCTACATCTCCATTCATGTATATGATCAGAGATGTGGGTGGTGGTATCCTAACATAATGAAGTGAGGAGTTCCATCCCAGTCTCATAGCGGATGGGTAGCTGGAAGTGATTTAAGAATTCCATCGCTAGAGCATCAAAGGTATTTAATGACGTGTGTGGTAACTCGATGTACCACTTGGTTGTGTTGCCAGTAAGGGTGCGGGGAAAAAGATGTAACTGGATACTATCATCCACCATGGAGTTAGAAACACACCAAAGATGATAGGTGGTGATATGGGTACCCAGATCCTCCCCTTGTTTCCCTTCAAACTTGGGGATGTCTGTCGGTATTTTATGTGGGATTGGCGGCCAGAGTAAGTTATGATAGATGGGGTCATTTGTAAGTTTGTACAAGTTGGGGATATCCAACGTTGCCAAAAAAGGCAGAGTGTGTGATGCCCCCAACTTGGACCAAGGTGATGACATATGACTTGAGGATCCTTGCAGTCCTCCCATCATTTGAGTCCCAATATTATACATAGGTTGCATGGTATAGTAGTTGCCTTGGGGTATGGCATTGTAATGTGGATTTCCATGGGGATTGTGATGTTGGGGTATAGCATTGCCCCTAGGATAAGCAGTGCCCCCTTGACTCATTTGAGGTTGTGAGTAGGGTGCCCCATGGATTGGTTGGGACCTCCTTGAGGATTCCTGCCCACCACAGAACTAACCATATGTCCTTGACTAACATAAGGAGTGCTCATGTCAATCAGTGACTGACCATGCATGCCTAAAAATGGAGGGGGAACTGTTACGTTCCCGACCAGTATATGCATATTGGGAGTGCCCCCAGATAGTTGGATTTGGTTGTTAGAACTATACAATGGATGCCAACCATATTGTTGGTTGAAGGGACCCACACTAACTGTGCTATATTGAGCATTATAAGGAGCATTGTATGTAGCACTTGTCAAAGGTATAGAGTTTGACACTAAGGGGTAGAACCTGGAATAGGCTGGGTTCCACTTGTGGAGGGTGTCATGTGTGGGTTTGTACCTAGAACAAATGGAATAGCAAGGTTTTCCATCAATAGTGTGGTAGTGACTGTCAACTGGGGAAGTGGTGGGGGACCAAAACTGTCCAAAAAGTTCCACAACCCTGTTATCACCAAAATAAGAGTTTACATTGTTCCTAGTCATGGTCTTAGATAAGTGTCAAGTCATCCTATGTTTTAATGGATAGGTGATAGGTTAGGAGTCTCAAAGGTCTCATTTTTCATATCTATATAAAGTATAACAACTTTATTCCATGTCTCATAAGTCTCACATTCTGTTTAGAAACTCATATCTTAAACCATTTTGAAAATTTTTGGAATTAGCCCCGAAACCATGTTTCCGTAGCATAGACAGTGTAAAATGTCTGTTTTGCGCTACAAAAATGATGCTCTTTTCGTAGTACTTTTCCCTGCGCGCTACGAAAGCACGAATTCGTAACCAGTCTTGTCAAAACATCAATCCGTTAAGATTCCGTTAAATTTTCATTATTAGGTGTCAGCTAGGAGTCAGTTCTTAAGCATGCCGCCATCCAAAACTCATCATTTCGAATTTAGGGGTCATCATGATAGGTAATTTCAAATTCAGAAGGGCTGACTAGTTTCTTACTGCAGTTTACATGCAAGCCCTCAAACAAATCTTTTTCGAATGACAAGCTTATGGTAATTTCTTGCCAAGGTTTCTCTCATCCATAATTCAAGCGAGGCTGACCACCATAAGCAAGTGAGGCTGATAAACAAAATTTCAAGTGAGGCTGGTTTGTTATAGGAATTCAAAGGCAAACATGATAGGAGAAATGAAAAGTCATAGGTCTGGTCATTGTTTAAGAATAAAGCCTGAAAGCACCGAGCTCTTAGTTAGAGATAAATTAGTTGTAAAAGCCTTCAAGAAAGCAGGATGTTGGAAGTTTTGTAAAAATTGTAGGGAGGACATACTTAGGTGAAAAAGGAGTTTGCACTACATTTCACTGGCACAAACAAAAAGGTTGGAATCCTAAACTTGCAAATTTCTCCAAAGATCATAGCATTGGTGACAAAGATTCCTAGGGGTCAAGATGTATGGTTCAAAAACTTCAAATTTGATATGGAACCATATAAAGTGTTCCTAAAGCCAGAGTTTGCAGAAACAGACTTAACCAAGGTAGTTCTAAGGAACTATGTCAAAGACAGCGATGCCAACTTGCTATTCAACATTCAACGTTATCTTACCTGTGAGGGTAGATATCATAAGATTTATTCATATCATTTTAACCTCTTGTTGCATTTTACTGGTATGATTTCTTTAGATTTGCCTTACTTCCTGTATCAAAGTATAGCTAAGATGGTAGATAAAGTGCAAATGAAATCTCAAGGACATGAAACTTCCCTTTTTGATCATGGTCTAATTAAACTGATTGTTTTACATGAACTTAAAAGGATCAACAGAGAATGTTCTTCATTTTTGTTTTTATCTAGTTTTGGAGGGGGAAATCAACATACAGGCATTAGCCCTAAGGTTAAAGAAACTCCATTAGTAGAAACCAGTAAGTCTGTAATGTCCAGGTCAAAAAGATTTGTTAAGCTAAAACCTAGAAAGTAGGTGAAAGAGCAAGTGTGCAAAACATCAGTGGTTATTCCTGAGACTCCTAAATCCATAAAGGAAAAGATAGCTGAAGTTTAAAAAAGGACACAAGAGCAGTCAACTACCAAACCAGTTCAAAGGAGATTGACTAGAAGTCAAATTGCAAAGGAGAAGGGTAAAAAAGTGATCTCGGGAGAAAGTCCAAGATTGAAGGGTAATTTAAATGATATTTTAAAAGCCATTGATATTGCAAAATCCCCTTTGGTGCAGGCAGATGTCATAGAATATGATAAAGGAAAGTCGAAGAAGATGAAATCCTCTAAGAAACTGGAATTTGAGGATGATGTTACAACATTTATGTTCAAGCCTAGAAAGCCCTTAACTAGGCAATCTAAAAAGATACAAGAGTCCAATATTGAGTTAAAGAAAATAGAAGAAGCCTTTGTTGTTCAGGAAGAGTTGATAGACTTTTCATCACCAATTCCTGAAGGTGACAAAAACAGAGTTTTTTCCACTCAAACAGAAAAATCCAGTTACGAAGAAATGGAAAGAAAGTTAAGAGCAACTAATAATGAAATTTCTAGACTAAGGATGAGAGCAAGAAGGCACACTGCTAAAAAGATAGATTTCAAAAAGATAAAGGCTCTCTGGGAAGTTGAAAAAGTTTCTAAAATAGAAATAGTCAGTAGTGAAACTCAGTACTTCACTTGGACTGTTCCTGCAATCAAAGAAGCCAGATTTGTAAGGAGGATGAATGCTCAGTTGAGAGCTACTAACAGGAGATTGAAGAGATAGATTGAAGACCTAGAAATACAATTGACAAAATCTGAAGAAAGGCTACAACAATAATGAAACAGGGTAATGAAAAGGGCACTAAAGGATATATCTTACAACAATTTTGGTATTAAAAAGAAGGTCATCTATGAAGAAGAACATATTATAAGGTTAAGTTGTTTTAATTTTTGGTGATCATAACAGTCTTTATGAAATTTTGAAAATTCCCAAACTGTAGATTTTTGAAAACAGTGTTAAAAATAGAACATACACAGCAGTTTCATAGTGCGCTACGAAACTATTGAAGTTGACCTTTTAGCACTTTATAGATGCATTTTGAAGGTAAGGTCTGATAAATTCCAAGTTTTGATGTTTCTGGCAGACATATGAGGATCATAGATGAAGTTTCAAATGGCAGTGATGTAGAAAGAAAGGTTCCAAGAAGTTTTCCATAAGTGATATAAAAGCTGTGCTATGAAAATAGACTATTTTCGTAGCACAATCATGTTTCATCCTCTTTTCCATATGTTCCAGGTTCCTTTTTTTGCATAGGTGGAAATTGAATTTTTAATGGATTACTAATACATGCCACATATACACCAGCAAAACTGCTCAAAGATAAGCACAAAGCATCAAGGGCTTTAAAGGGAGGAACTCTGTCTCCTTGTTTTCAGGACAGTTAGGTCATGACTTAGCAGGGTTTGCAACAATACTGGAAACATAATAAAGCTCGAAGACATGAATTAGTAGCTGGTTAAAGAATGTATTTAATTCATAGATAAGGTTGTTGAAAGCATGTTTTAGGAGTTTCATTCCTATTTGTATTAGGACTCTTAAAGACAGCTAGCTGTCAAGTTGTAATTAAGTAGTTTGTTTTATGAATAGATAGGTGTCAATGTTAGGAATTCAAATTCTCCTAAACATGGATCATAGAATCCAAGATTGTAAAAATTCTAAATAAAGCATTAGAATCGAATTCCTCAGGGTTGGTAATTTCGTTAGCAAAAGAAAGTTGTGTTATTGTAAGAAACTGTGGTTTTTCAAACTTAATACAAAGATTAGTTTGACTACTCAAGATTCACAAGGGGTTTATGTGTTTGATGTTCTTATGGCCTTTTTCAATTACTTATTTGCAGTGGCATGAGCTTGTGATACTTAGAACTCATTGGAAAATGCTCTAACTTCCTTCACATGCTTGTAAACTTTGTTGATTCGCTGTGTTACTATTTTACTTATAAACATAAACTCCAAGTGCCTTGACTTCCATGTTTTGTTGATCATGTTGTTTTGTTGAAGACTATCTTGACTCCATAGCCCAATAGATGTTTGCTAATCTTTGATTCAATCAATTATATATTTTTCCATTTTTGTTCCTAGAGTTATCCATATAATCATTAATCAAAAATCTTAAACCTATTGGGAGAACCCTCTCAGGTTGAGGAGGCTAAGCCTCAACCAAAAGATTGGTTTGAAAGAGTTACTCAGAGTCTACTTGATCAGCAGCCTATCAGGGTCAGATTTTGTGATAACAGACCCATTAGTTGTCGATGGTATGGATGTAAATGTTCCAACTGAAGACACAATGGGGTATAGGTGCCATGTGAAACAAGAGTGGGTCCAACAGATTCATGATCGAAGGGTTATAGGGAGGAAGAAATCCTACAATAAAGAAATCCTCCGCTAAGCTTGAATCGTCAGTTGTCCAAATAGATTCTGTGTGAGATCTTGGAGATTGATTTCTCGAAGATGGGGAATCTGGTTCACTGGAGCTCGGTGAATCTTCAAAAATGAGTGGAGGAAGTCCTAACAATCATCTAGATTGACAACGAGGGCCGAATGTAGCCACGGTGACCGTTAACTTTTATCAATAAATTTTATCATGATATTTGTTAAAGTCTCAATGATAACACTCGGGTGCCTAAAAAATAAAAATAAAAATAAAAAATACACTAAGTGAAACAATCAGCAAACAGAGGGAAATGACCCTGTCTAATAAGCACCAATCACTGGAGATGAAACCCAATATCACAATGAATAATAGAGAGGGATAGCCAAATGTATAGTTACAGTTACTCTAGAGCTTTTCCTGAACCTCAAATCGAGGGGCTAAGTACTCTCATGAAGATAAGGACCCTCCCAAAAACTGAAGACATAGTAGGTCCGTCTATGTTAGGTACCAAGGCAGCCTGCCCCAACCACCTTGTGTAAGTCCCTAAAAGTATGGCCACTAAGGATACCTCAGATCATATACACTACCAGGAAGGCCATAGTTGTAGATAGTACACTGTGTGGGTAGGATACCTGAGTCCCTAACTTAGCTCCGAAATCCCCAAAGGGATCCCCAATACACAGAATACCCAAAGGAGTTGTAAGCAAAGGCAGGCTACCTTCACTTACAATCTGATGTTGTCTTGTATTTAGCTCCACTTTGATTGGAGTGGTCCAGGTAGTATGAGTGCAGAAGGAATTTTCTCTCTTTTAATGACACTAGTTTCAGTTTATGATCTTGGGCAGTTTACTCACACTGCCTATCCCAAGGTCCTAGCCTGAACTAATGTTTTTTTGCTCTATAAAGAGTTAATAATTGATTTTAGGTAGATTTTATGTTTACTTTTTTAGTGTCTTCAGTAGGGCTATTGACGTATGATATTTGGTGGACTCTGACTCAAAGTCATGCAAAAGACAATGCTTGAAAATATTCAATTCGATGAAATAAGTTGTATTCTAAAGTGAGATTCTTTCATACATTCATATTTGTTCCATGCATCCTAGTCATTATAACACATGCATAACCAACAAAAATCTTTCCAATGCTTTCTAACAACTATTTGAAACCAAAATAAAGTAGATTTTAACTAGCTAAGCAGAAGAATGAATTAAAAAATGTTGATTTTTCTTTTATAAAAACTTTTTAAGAAAGAAAAATAAACTATTTCCTAATGAAAATTTCTTTTAGGACACATATTTTGCTAACAAAATACAGCTGCAAATCCTTTTTCAGTCCATGAGTAGGTTTCCCATCCCTTTGAGTTTACAGACACAGTTTCATGTCAAAATTTGGGTGACTAACGCTCTGTAGCAAAGGCCACATAGAGTTACTGGTCTACTAACACACTGTTTATGCAGACACGGAGCTTTATAAAGCTCTTTTTTCTCTGCCAACCTACGTTAGTGTGGGAAAAGAGTTCAAAATATGGATTTGGGGATCAGATCCAAGGTTGGATGTATGAGGGAAGAATGCAGCAAGGTCTTGATGGGCCAGAAAAGAAATGCAGAATTATGGGGAGGTCTAGAAGGAGGAGGAAACTGAGAACTGTCTAGGTGAACCGAGAATTAAATGTATAGTCCCCAGCGGAGTCGACAATTCTGCTATATGATAAAATGCATGGTGTATGGAAAATTGAGATACCCTCAAGAGTCTTCCCATGACCCTTGGAAAACTGTAAAATTATCTGCATCTATCACAAAGTTTACATGCATGTCCATAAACAATAACTAACTATCAAAGCAAGACAGATTCATTACTTCAAGTCTCTGTGTAGATTTGATGGAGAGCACAATGCAGCTAGGTGGAAGTCCTCTGAGCCAGCTCCAAATCAAGTCCTGCACATAGAAGAGACAAGAATAATCACATCATACAACCTTGATAACTAATACATGAATATATAAAGGACATATAGTTACACATAACTAAGCTACTCATGCTAAAAGGTATGGGACAAACAACTAAATGAATGATAGTACCAACACCATGGAGTAGATAGTACAACTACATTTCTATATTAATGTCAGAAGAGTGATTACAACCATCTGTTGCATCAGCCTTCCCTTACCCTTCCAGCTCCTATCTCTCTCTCCCTTCTTACCAACTTCTTATGCTTATATTTGAGACTATGCTCGACAATCAAGTAAGCTATCCTTTCAAATAATCTGACCTTTATCACCATAGCCCTAGCTTTTCTTATGTAGTAATCGAGTTAGGGTTGCCAAGTTCCTCCATGAGTCTCTTAAGGTAAAAGCAATGATGTTGCCATGCTTTTGATCTCTTTCCCATTTACCTCCTTCATTAGGATTAGAAATCCCACAAATAGGTTTGAACTTTAGATGTTTACTTTCTTTTCTGAGTAGATTTAGGAGGGAATATAGAGATATTTATGAGTACCTCTAGATTCTCATTAGGATCCACTAACGTTGTCCCCAAACCAACAAGTAGAGTTAGTAGGGTCACTAATGCTCCCTTAGGCTTACAGACAAGCTTTATAAAGCATGTTGTCAATGTTTAGCGAGCATTAGTGTGGAAACAAGGCTTGTAATCTTGGTCTTTGCTTCAGCTATCATGTCTTCCCCCTATGAGCTGATGAGGAGGTCATTTTGTTGTATAACAAGGTCTTCCTCCTCCTCGTCGGTTACCAAGTTAACGGCTTTCCCTTTCTCCTCCATCGTTAACCTTGTGCGCAGTGGGTTTTGATGGGACACACGTACAGGAACCATCGATTGTTTGTCTTTCGTCAGCCTCGATGTGGGTGGTGATTTGGGGATTTCCACCACAATCCCTGTTCCTTCAGGGGCATACCCCACAGTCAGGGCCTATGTGGCCTCTTCAGCAGTCATCTCTGCAATTTCCTTAACTTCATGTGACACTGCCATCTTGTTGGTCCAGAAATCGTTCAATCGCATACTCAGGGGCTCAACCAATGATCGGCATAGGGAAAATAGATCTTGGTTCAGGATACACAGGGCATACAACACCTCAATTCACAAATGACCAAGTGTTTTTTGTTGGGCAGCGATTTGTAATTTATAGTGACTTTTGAATTTGAATTCGATTGTTCCCCCCAAATCTGGTTCATTAATGCTCCCTTGGCAGTGGATTTTCACAAATCATGCCCATAAAGCGCATCTTAAATGCTTTCCACCCATTCCATTTGGTCTCAAGTTGAGCATCACATTGTGAATAGTGACTCAAATAGTCACTTTCCAGCCAACACTATGGCAACGTAGCCCCCTTCACGGTTGCAGACCGTGTGACACTTTGCTTCTGCGCGTAGCTCCAATATCAAGTAGCTCCCGGGCAGAGTAGTTTATAGTCCCACGTCTCCTTTCAACTACCTGGAGTGATAATACTGTACTTCCCACAACTATTCAAGTGGTCGCACCACCTATATAGGGTTTCATCCAGTCATCCATCACTTTTCCTGGAAAATACCCACCTTTAATTATTACTGGCTGCGTCGCACACTTTATCATCAACATCGTGCCACCATGGTTAATCCGTTTAGTAATATGTGGTCCAATCTAAGGCATCAGGATGATCAATTTGCGATGATAGTCCCCAAATTTGTCAACGTGATCGTGCGCACCCTATTTTATCACCCCGGTCTTCTTATCGAGAAAATATTCCTTCATCTTATCCTCAAGCTTCTTGACTTTCGCTTCCACTAGAGCCCTTTTCTTCCTTAATCGCACCCTTTCTTTCATAAGTTCTTGGAGCCTATGTCACCCTATTGGGTTTCTTCATTAGGTCCCAAGTGTTCTTCTTCATTCAGTTGCTCTACCCCTTCTTCCAAGGTTCCGCGAACCGTCATATCTACCAGTGCTGCCATGCATAGACTAGGAATTTTATGCTCTATGGGGATTATGGCATTCACTCCATACTCTAGCCTCAGAGGTGCCTACACCGTCAGTTTCTTCCACGTGGTCCTATAAGCCCATAGAACCGCTGGTACGCATAGGTCCCAATCAGTCCATTGCGCATTGTGTACCTTGTTCAGCGCTTCGCATACTTCGTTAAAGGCTTCTGCGTGGATAACCTTCTATGCACTTGGTCTTTCCACACTCCGTGGTTCCAACTGAAGGGGTCATTTGTGCCATTGCCTTGCCCACACATGCTTACTGACTGTGTCTCCTAACGCGAAGACTATGTGCATCCATGTAGGTTTCGTACCATATGCCTATACCCATCTAGACAGGTGGCCGCGCAGACCGTTTCATCCAGAAATCTTGTCTGTTAATCACATCTAAGGCTTCCCAAATTGTATGTACATCATTCTCTTGCATTCGCGCCAGTCCCCAAATATTTCTTGGTGCATACCTCACCACCTCGCTGGCATAGCATGTAGTACCCATTTCAAAGCTTCGAAACATTGTTTTCCCGGTACCTCTCTTTCAAATCTATTCAGGAAGCCATCTACCTCACTTAACCCATCATATGTAGGCAGATCCCTTACCTCCGTTGATATGCAATGCAATGATCTCATCATCATGTTACAGTTCAGCATGGTTACCTCATGTAACCAGTTCTACCATCGTTCTATATCCTCGTCAAAATCCATGGTGCAGGAGCTTTCGTGCTCCCATGAGATTCATCCATCTATGGTTGGATTTACCCAATCTTGCTCTAACGCAGTTATCTTGTAGATGCAGTCCAAGTCGTTGTCACTTTCATAGTCACGCACTGGCTCTTTGTAGCACAATCCTTCTGCAGGGTCTAATGGTACAACTACGCATAGAGACTTTTTCTCAAAAATCATCTTGCACTTCTTCAGATTTATCACTCCATTCATGTAAGTGGCCCAATATATCCCTAATAGCACAGGGTAGGGATTTTTATCATCAACAATCTCTATCACTTCAAAATCTGCTAGCGCACTTTCTCCTTCGATATCCACTATAATTCCCTGCAATATTCCCATAGGTAGGATCTTTTGTTGGTTCACCATTCATAGTTAGATAGGAGACCATTGCAGCATAGGCCTTCCCATGCACTCCCATGTCTGCTTCGGCAGAATGTTCGTGTCCGATCCTAGATCTAGAATTACTTTCTCCATCTCATATTCTCAAATCTGCATGGTCAATCTCATCTCCCTTATCATCCTCGTCGTGTACTTTCTGAGCTTCCAGACTACATGTGGTTCTCCTGGCACGGTCCCAGCACATCTATTTATGAGTTCCCATAGCCCCTTTATAGCCTTGCTATCGCACAGCAACTTCATGCATGTTTCCAGGAACGTTGTGAGCATCGATGGGTCCATTTCCATCTTCAATCTATCTTTGCTTCCTAAAGTGGAGGCATTAGTGAAGCTCTTCTTGGCTTCCATGAATGTTTCCTTAGCGCGCTCCAAATCAAACTATGGTTCTTTCGTTAGAGCCTTATGAACCCAAGTACTCTCTTCAGGCTGCTTGCCTTTATCATCCCCTGTTGTATTTCCACTTCGGAGCATAATATTCACATTAAGGTCTTCCTTGCGCGGCTCAGACCTCATCATTTGTAGGTTCTGAGTCGAGGGAGGTTGGAGCACTCCTTTATCACGTAGCCATGCTATTAGTGTGGGAAAATCCTCCATCTCATGATCAAATAATGTACAATACAAGCATGATGGACACATCAGATTCATACAATCACGGGCATAATGTCCCGGCCCTCCATAACTGTAACATATTAGCTATCTGCGACCTCTTCTAGGTCCTCCTCCACCTCGGCCTCGTCTCCGCCCCTGAAATCCGGTTCGCGCCATCCCTGTGTTCTGGTCAAGGGGCTACGTTTCGGCTTGAACTCTATAGGTAGGAGTCCAATCCATCATCAGCTCATAACTTGTACAAGTGCACTCATCATGTCCCACTGATCTACAAAAATTACAGAACAACTGTTGTGAATTATGTGTGTACTTCTGCAATAAATGGTAGTTATCTGTAGCATGCTTTCCTCCTATTTAACAAATCACGCACCACAATGCAGGCACTGCACTAGGTCCTGCTTGTGCCTCTGGTCTTAGTGGCATTGTTCCTCCTCCCTCGAGGTAATTCGTGAACACCAGGAAGTGGTCCTTGTCCTGTCCCTGACCCTTGCACTTTACGTACCATACCTCGTCGTGCACTTCTGGGAAAGCTATCCTATCTTGTTTCAGACTATTCATCTCAAGGCACAAGTTTTTCAACTGCGCATGAATATGTTGAACTCCTAGGTTGGGATCCTGTATCGGGGTCTTGTGCAGTCTCATCATGATCTCCAAAGCCTTGGCTTGATTTGTTAGCCTCTGTTGTGACAACGCGTTCCTTAGATGTAGCGTTAATGATGCTACAAACCATTCGCGGTGTTATCCATCCGTCAACATCATGTCTGAATTGTGCACTTCAGTCTCTGATCCAACTCCAAAGGGGTCTCACCTAGTATCATTGTGATTTCCTTGAAGCTAATGATCGACTGCGCTTCTGACTTTGGCCTACTAAATTCTTTGTTTAGCACAGTTTGAATATCCATGATCCTCGCATTTGGATTGTTATTGGAATGCTTAATGTACCAGGTCAACGCGTGATCCTGCAGAGTGCTGACCAACATTTCTTTCTTTATATTATCATTCGTAACTCCCTACGCTTCCCATACAGCTTTTATCATGAACCAAAACTTGTTTGGATCTTCATTTCCCACTCCCTTGAATACTAGCAACTTTATCGCAGTTGCCATATTGACTCGCGGTGGTGGCGAAGGTGGTATGGGCAAAGATGGGGGTGAAGACAGTGAAATTGACAATGGTGTGGGTGGGGATGGTATGCGTAGAATCCTCTGCCTTATCAAATTGATCACACTTCTTGGTGAGACCTTCGTGAGCTCTTCCTCGTGCCCTCATGGAGGTGAAATCAAGGGGCTAGTTTCTAGTTCCGCACTACTTTCATTTTTGTATAGTCTCCCACTTCACGTAGCCCCAAACATTAGTTTATTCGCATAACCCACTTTTCACACAGTAGCATTTTAATCCAAGTGTTCAAAGACTTAACGTACTTACCTCACAATCCTTTGAGGAAAGTGTCGTTCTGCCTCACTATAGCTGACTGAAGTATCTACTGTGAACTCAGTGATGAATCCTCCTATAATTTGATCGAGCAAGTGATCGACAGCGCGTGCAATCTTATCCTCTGATGCTTCCAATATGTGCACTAATTTTTTGGTCCACACAATAGGTTTATCGATCTTGCACCCTCCTTGACTATCTTCTAGCTTCGTGATCCACTCATATAGATCAATAGGGAAATATGCGAAGAAAATTTCGAAAATTTCGTGTATAAGTAGCAACCTAACCACTCTTCTTTTGATAGTTGTGGATTCTTGTTTTCTTGTGTCGCGAACCCATGAATATTCCTATCCAACCAATATTCAAGTCCTTTCTTAGTTAGATTCCAGTGATACGACATCAGACAGCTCTATGCAGATCTCGGTCCCAGCAACGGAACCATTTGTTGGCTTGTTGGGGCCTGACCCAGGTTTAGATTTAATTATCCAAACAAATCCCTATACTACTGTCCCTTTTGGCAATATTCCACGAAGTGTGGACTAAGGTCTCACCTGAAGTAGTATGGGGGGGAGCTGGAACCAGGTTTTTGCACCCTTGAGATGTATGAGAGGTTGATTCGGTCTAGTTGTTAGTCCCTGTGTGCAGGTTGCTTCACTCACTTCCCTATCCCTCACACCCTGATGTATTCGCCTTCATGCATCCCTAATCAAGGACTATGGGGATTCTGCGCTACCTGCACTATTTACCGGTTAATTATCTTCACGTAAATGGATGCCTTATGTTATATTTATTTGTACAACACATTCATATAAGTTTGTGAAACAAATAAACAATAACTTGCCATTCATACCCAATAATACATAAAATAAGAAAAGATACATAGAAATATGGTAAAACTTCTCTTTATTAATTCTTCCCACGATTACAAACTCAACCTGCCCTACGCACTTAGCTGTGGACTACTAGGCCTCTGCACACATAGCTGCAGAGCCTTCTCCTACTTTATGACCCAAAGACACACTTTACACTTTGACTCAATTCCTTAGACTCATCATGCTTATATTCTATTCTTCCATGATCCGTTCTACACTTAAAGCCTCACTCTATTTATACATTCCCATGGTCTGCAGACCATGGGTGGATCTTTCAAGCTAACATTATATTACAAAACCAAGGGTGGAAAACCCAGTGACTCTATTATGACTTCACGCTTCGCACCCAAAAATCGCGGAGTCTTTACCATGGACTTGGTCAAAACTTGGGCTTTAAGCCCCAAAACATGCCTTGGGGGATTCCACACCCAACAAGTAGCAACACAAAGGTGTTGAAGCAACATAGAGGTATTGTAGTGACACAGAGGAGTTTTAGGATTGACTCTTCAATTATTCACCAATGCATCTAGGGGTAACTATTATGAGTGTATCTATAGTATTTCTCATGCTTTCCTTGTTGTGCCAAGAGGTGATTTACATCCCGGTATGGGGGACATGTTGAGGCACAACGAAAGTTTGTCAACATTTTTTAAATGTCAAAAAAGCTATATATACAAAAAAAAAACAAAATTAAATATCAGCTTCATATGTTTTAGTTAATATTCAAATTAAAATATATATATAAATGTAAAGTGTAAAATGTAAGGCATAGATCTACCAATTTGATTAGAATAAATTGGTCTATCTATAATGTAAAGTTAACATACTATTGTTTCCTTAATAGGTTATTTCTTTATATATAATTGTTGGTATAATAATAAATAATATGGATTATTAGTATTCCAATATATTATAATAATAATCATCTCCATTATAAGTATTATTATATTAGACCTTATATTATTTATTATGTAGAATGATAATTCTTGATCATATGGAGAGAGATGGGGGGAGGAGAACAAATACATAGAAATATATAGGTGGAGAAAGAGAGTGAGTGACAAGGGAGAGATGGAGAGGGAGGCGGGGAGAGATGAGAGAAGGAGGGAAGAGAGAGAGAAGGAGAGGATAGGGGGGGAGACATAGAGATGGAGGGGCAAGTGAGTGAGAGAGAGATAATATGAGAGGGAGGGAGATAGCTACAGAGTTGGAGGAAATATAGAGAGTGAGAGTGATGTCGGGGATAGACAAAGAGAGGTGGGAAAGAAAAGGAGAGAGAAGAAGAGAGAGATAGAGAGAGATATGGAGTTGAAGGGGGGAGAGAGAGAGGGAAGAAGAAAGACATAGAGAGAGAAAGTTGGAGAGAGAGCAATGGAGAGTGGGGAGTAGGAGGGAAGAGAGAGAGAAGGAGAGAGAGAGGGAGTGAAGGGGAAGAAATAAATGGAGAGGAAAAGGGAGGGGGAGAGGGTATGTTTTAGGGTTGAGGTAGAGATACAAATAAGGGGTGAGAGAGGGAAGAAGAGAGAGACAAAGAGAGAGAGGGAGGGAGAGATAGATAGATATGGAGAGAAAAAGTGTGTGTGTTTGGGGGGCTAAGATAGAGAGACAAATAAAGAGATATGAAGGTAGATATAAATATATATTTTTGGGATAGATGGAGAGATATAGAGGAAGGGGGAGAGAAAGGAGAGAGGGAGAGAGATAGACAAAAGGATGGAGGGGGGAGGGAGGGAAGGAGAAAGTGACATATAGAGACAAATATAAATATTATATAGTATTATAAAATATTAAACATTCTTAACGATACTTGAATAGTAAGTAATGATTTTGAAAAAGCTATAATAGGTTAGATTTATAAAGCTATGCATATTTTGGTTTTTCACTGAAATAGATGCATTGATTTCAGTGTAGACGTTGATTCCTAATCCTGTTTGATTGATTTCACTAGATGCAATGATTTCAATGTAGTTGTTGATTTCTAATCTTACACTAGATGGAATGGTTTCAATTTGAATATTCATTTCTAATCCTATTTGATTTCTTGCACTAGATGCATTGATTTAAGTGTACATGTTGATTTCTAATCCTATTTGATTGCTTGCACTAGATGCATTGATTTCAATGTAGATTTTGATTTATGATTTGATGTAACTAGATGTATGATGTACATTAATTTCAAGTAATTAGATTAATAGTATGTATTAGTTTTAACGTAAGCACACAAAAATTATGGACAAAGTGTTTTTATTTTTTGTGTTACAGTAATTCAACCATAAATACAATACTTGAATTTTCATTTTAAATAAAATCTTCACATACCTGGAATATTTTCTTCTTGAAATAGTAAACTATTTGTAATTGAATACATTAATATTATTCCCATTTTCCATCATTCAACATTTTTAGTTACTTTTCATTCAAACAAGGTAATAGAAAACAACTACCATTGAAACTTACTTGAGGTTTAACACTCCATAAGTCACAATAATTGACTTTGGAGAAAACTACTATTACTATTGGAGAGCAAGAGAGATAAGGTATGGAATTTACTACAATAGCTCAAGTTAAAGATTTTAATGGTCTACAATTTCAATTTCCCTTTTCATATGATCAATATGAAAAAATGGAAAAACTAATAGGTGTGACAATACGAACAATAGAATAAAATAGTTTTATATTGATCACAATGAATACTATTTGTAATTGAATACATTCTTATTATTCACATTTTCTATCATTCGACACTGTTGCATTGTCACTTTGCATTCAAAATTTTTATTTCATCATTTTTCATAATTCAAGTCATTAACAGTCTATATAACCTCAACAAACTGAGGTGACTAATCAAATTTAAAATTAAAATGGGAAGATTAACCTTAAACATATTTAAAATATTTAAAATGAATACTTATATATTCAACAATTTTGTGTGAATGTGCATGACTTAATCCAATCTAGATCCATCTTAACCTAGGATCTATCAAGCACCAAGAGGGATCAAATATCTTGAGGTGCAAACCTTTGCTCAAGTTTTGTACTAAAAAAATGGGTTTGCACCTCGAGAGATTTGAGCCCTCTCAATGCTTGATAGATCCGAGGTTAAGATGGATCTAGGTTGGTTAGCATAAAAAGGTGGATAAGAATGAATAACTAAAATGAACATAATCAAAGAAATATTATACCTTGGTCAAAAATTTGTTGTTAGGGAAAAATGGATTATAATAAGGCATATGTGTGGTAAAAAGGAATAAAAAAGGTGGTGAATTAATCCCAAAAGGGTGTCAATTATTAATTGTGGCACCCCTTTCATTATACCAATTTTTCCAATGTAATTAAGAACATGTAATGTTGTGGTGTGAGCATTGATGCTATGATCTCAAACTCTATTATATGATGTAATGCTTATTTTTATTAATAAAATGCTAGAGCTAAAGAAATGGGACAACCACCAGATTATGATGCCTTGGGGAGGGGGAAAGCTTTACATAAGAGGAAAAATATACCTGGGATGAATATTTTGCTTTGATGTGATGGTTATTCTTCCCAAGAAGATGAAGGGTTGGGATGATGAAGGGTCAAGGAGTGATTATAAAAATAAGAGGGAGGAGAAATCAAGGGATTCTTATAGGCTTCTTGGTTCTTAAGCTTTTATTTTATCTCTCTTATATTACTCTCTCATGCATCTCTCTCTCACTTAAAAAATATGATTTGGAAAAGCTATTGGTGGTAGAATCATTAGAGGTTCATACCTTATGATTGGTTATAATTTTTAGTGAAAACATATGTGATATAAAATGAATGTGTCACAATGCTTTTTCTTTGGACTAGATGGATCGAAAGACTGGGAATGGTCCTAGTTATGTGTGGCACATACAACATTGAAGATAACAGGGAAAATGTATTGTGGAGATCAAGGAAGGAATACCTTGTGATGTGAAGAATTACACGTTATTTTTGTGAATGTGAGCCCCATCAAAGATGGAAAGGTTGATCACTAGGTTTTCCTATGTGTGTGAAGGAGAAAGGGCTTCACTTTTGGTGTTAAAACCTGGTCTAAATTTGAGGGTGTGAAATACACATGAGTTAAGTTCTCCTCAAGGCATAAATATCTTCCACAAGGGTGGCCAACCACGATTGAACCTATGTTGGAGTAGAACTTTGCTCACCCTACTTCAATTTCTAGTATTTTTGGGTTGCAATATATAATGTTTTTTTTCTTAATGATATTTATTGCACATGCAGGATTATTTAATTTATCTTTTTGGCAAGTTTATATGTAAATGCATTTATCCTTTATAAAATTCATCATGGTTGTAGATATTATACTATTTGAATGTAGATTTTATTATGTATTAAATTTTGTAATAACACTAGTTTAGGAAGATAGTATTCCTAAATACATTTTTAAACAATTCATATTGGAGTTTATTCTATAAATTTTCTTCTACCAGGTTCCAAAAGGTAAAACATGGACCATAGTAAGGGGAAATCTTGGTGATCATCTGATTCAAATTTTATACCTTGGATCATGATGTTTTAGGAGATATGATCAAAGGAAGTCAAGCTTTATGGATGCTCCTAAAGTCATGCATCAAATAGGTCATGTTGGAATTTCTACTATACATTTTGTTTCGGGAGGTTCCAAAAGTTGAAACTTTGACCATAGTGAGGGGAAATCCTTATGATCATATGATCTAAATTTTAGATCTTGGGTCACAAAATTTTAGGATATATGATCAAATGAAGTCGAGCTTCTTGGATGGTCCTAAAATCATGCATAAAAAAGGACTTGTTGGAATTTTTGTTATAACTTTTCATTTGGGAGGTTTCAAAGGCTTAAACTTGGACCATAATGAGGGGAAATCCCACTGATCCTTTAGTTCTATTTCCAAAACTTGGAATTATATAATTTAGGATATATGCTCTGAGGAAGTTGCTATATTAGTTTTGCATGCAATGTGTTTGAAGAAATGCCTAATTGGTTTAATGATTCATTGCATACAAACTCTTTGATGAAATTCCCCAATTAAAATGTTGTTTTATGAATGGGGAAAATATTATTGTATGTTAGCATTGTTGCATGATAGTAATTTTTTATCTGATCTATGTTTGTATGCATTCAAATCATTTGAATAAATGTGTTAAAGATGTTTTATAATTACAATTTTCATACAAACTATTTGATAAAATCCCTGAAAGACAAAAACTCAAAATTGGCATGATTGAGTGGTTTATTTCAATTAATATGCTACAAGTGGAATCAAATAAAATGGTCCTTATTTGATTTCATACACAATGTTTGAAAAAATGTCTACAAGAAAAATATTACTTAATTGGCTATAGACAAAGCGTTTGAAGAAATGCTTACATGTAAAGTGTTTAATAAAATGCATGAGATATGAAACTTAAGTTTTTGGAAAGTGTGATTAGAATAAATTTAGTAGGGGTATCTGACAAAGTGGTATCAAAGAATGGTTCAACATTGGACTTGGATGGGATCAAGAACATATGAAATGGGAGCTCTAATACTACTTGGCAAAGTAGTATCAGAGTTAAGGTTCAATATTGAGCCTGGATGGGCTCAAGTATAGGAATGAGTTCAAGTTTTAAATTAATATCAATGTGTGCATGTGTACTTATGCGAAATTATTTTTTTGTATATATGAGTACATTTATGTTGCTGAATACGAAGTTGAGTTTGATGTAAAAAGATAAACATGTAGGATGCTGACTAGATTCCCTAGAGTAGCCCCACAAAATTGGAAAAGTTTACGGTCGAGTGATGTAGCCATAACTATGAGGGGGAATATCCTAAATTACTTCTTTCTAGTTTTAATACTATTATTTAATGTTTTGAGAAGTTGTCATATGATGATGCATATCACATAGGAATTATAAAAAATGAAAGAGATGAAATAGTTCAAAGGCATGTGTCCCTTGAATATATATTAAATAAATATATGCTAGATGCATGAAGATATGCTAGGTGCATACAGTAATTGATGTGCATGTCTATAGAATTGGATTATTCTATTGTCATAGTATGATTCATATGAATAATAATGTTTAATGGTGAACATGTAACAAGGAACAAGTTGACAACATGGCTTGGAATCCAATGGATGCGTTTCATGTTTCCTTGTGGAATCAAGGCTATGGAATATAAGGTGTTGATGAGAGAATGGAACAAGTGGCACCTATGCATGTTGATATGCATGTTGCAATAATGTTGTGAGTGAACTTCTCCTTGGGTTACCTTGTGGAAGGTTGGAGACCTGGAGGGAGGAGTGTAGGGACAAGTATTTGTGTCTGGGGCCTAGAGAGTACATAAATCACCTAAATCAAATTAAACTCCTATAATCCATAGAGATCTGAACAATCCTCTGCCAACCCTAGTTAGAGACCTGGGGAGGATATTTGCACTACTCAAGGGAATGTTGTGATTAGACAAGGGGTGCACTACCTTGGTTTGAGCGGGATGATGGAGGGATGTGAGATTGTTGGTTGGAGACTGCTGGGGTTGGTACCTTGACCTTGCTTTTATTCAATATTGGCTATGTATTATACTTAGCTCTTAATAAGCCAATTTCATTATGGAGCCATGACCTAGCTTGAGAATGAACCATTATTGAACAAAACATGAGTAACATAGCCTATGGATAAGAGAAAATAAGAGGTTTTCTACCATTCAATGGTTTTCTCTAGATAAGTGTTCTAAGAATTATTAATTATGACTCTTGAATTTTATGCACACTTAAAGCATTGTTTAAATACCTGATTAAGTGCATGATATGAGTATAGGCTTCTGAGATTGTAAGAAGGAATGGTCATGTTTTAATATAATTGTATTGATATAATATGTGTTGATACAACTGATATGCACAGGAGTGTAATGGGGAGAGACCCCTTGCAGCTATTACAACAAATAAATTTGGATTGTGAGCCTTCTAAGAATTTGAGAAAAAATATTTCTTTATTTAATAAAATTTCTATACTTATTCATGTAATGAAACTCATACTGAACTTCACAAATTTCTTTGTAGATTTGAATTAGAGGGTTGACGTTGATAAAGAATCAGTCAAGGAGGGATTCACTAGGTCAATATGAATTAGATTGATAATGAAGTTTCGCTTAAGAAGGGAGTCTCTCTTAACTGAAAAATTCTGCTTAGCTGATATATTTTATTTACGAAGATAATATGAATGCATGATGTTGAAAATTGGCAACAAGAAATTGCTAAAACTAGAAGTGCTAAAAATAGCAGTTTGGGCATCAATGCTAGATTGGGAAACAGGGAATGAAAAATGGAAGTGCTAAAATTAGAAGTTCTATTTTTAGCAGTGCAGTGTGGATTCCTATTTTAGTTAGTCCCTGGACTAGAAATAGGAAGTAAAATTCAAATTTGGTCTTACCAACAGTTTGAATATTGATTAATTAATTCAGTTTGAGTTAATTAGTTAAGGAAAATCAAACTTGAAGTCTTTGTGAGAACATGCAATAATTTCTCCACTGATTGGAGAATGTGTCCTTGATTTACTCCACTGATTGAGGAATTAAGGATGAGTTCTATATTGAGAGGATCAGTTAACTTAGTTTAACCTAGTCAAGTCCAGTTAGATTAATTTAACAAGTTGTTAAATTAATGAGAATTAGTTTGTTGATGCTTGCATGCATGTGACAACTAGTATTTTCAGATAACTAAGTATTCACTCATGGATAACTGATGCATGGCAGTTCAAACAGAGACCCTTGAGATAAAATGAGGGACAATGTACTATCAGTTGCTAGGATATTCCTAGTGAATATTCCTTGCATGAGGAAGGAATATTATTTCTTCTAGTACTACGTAGTTGGACCTGAGTTGACAGCAGGTATGATTTGGCCAATTCACACATGTTATGTAATTGGACCCCAATCAAAACTGCACAAGGAAATAGGGGCTTGGAGGACTTGTGAAGCCTATATATATAAGCCTAGATAGTCCATGAGCTACATCATCAGAGTACAGAGAGAACAAGATAGATTTTGAGTTGATTCTTTTTGTATGTTGTTGAGGATTTCCACTTGAATGATAATACAGAGATGGGGTTTTAGGCTGGTGCTTTCCCCAAGTTATATATTCTATGTTATGGTTGATTACTTCTCATTCTCAGTTATATCTGTTCATGCTTGATGTTGCTCATGTTCAATTAAGCTTCTGCAAAGTTTATGATAGATGTAGATCTAGTATTATGATTTAGTACATTGCATATATCAATTTGATCTACAAGTGAAATTTCTACATGATATCAATGAGCTAGCTAATTTGTAGAGAAAATTCTACATGGTTTCAGAGCACAGGTGATCAAGGAGGAATAGTATACAAGAAGGGAGAAGTTGAAGTTTGTGGTTTCTGAATGTTGAATTGAGTTCTTATCACATCTATTTCACCAATGGTGTTCTATGGTTTGAGACTTGAATATGCCCTTGACGGTAGTTCGAATTATATAGCCTGGAAGGATCGCATGGAGGCAGTATTAGAAGATAATGGCCTTAAGGACTTCATTGATCAAGAAGTCCCAAAGCCGATTGATGCTACTCAACTGGCGGAATGGAAGAAGTGTGTGGCTAGAGCTAGGATAATCCTCCTGGAGGGAGTTTGAGATCACATTGTCTCGAGCCTCCATGGGAAGGAGACTCCATTTTTGATGTGGAAAACATTGAAAGATCTATATTAGAATAGCAGTGATCAAAGGAAGTTGGCACTGAAGGACAAACTTCAAAAGATCAAGTGTGAAAAGGATGAAACGATCTCTATGTATCTGAAGAAGATCACCTCATGTAGGGATGAGCTTGGAAGTGTAGGGATTGTGACCGCTAATGATGACATGGTGAGTCTTGCACTCCTCGGTCTTCCTAAGAGCTAGTATAGAAACCAGGACTCGGTTAATGGAAGAGAGAAACTGCCAGATTGGGAATGACTTTGGTCGGATTTGATGCAGGAGGAGATAAGAAGAAGCACCAGAGACAGTTCTTAATCTATGGAGAATGAATAAAACTACACATTAGTGAGTGAGGTGAAGAAAGAGAAGGAGAAGGTTTCTCTTTCCAAATCTAGTTCTTCCCATGATGGGAAGAAGTTTGACAAATCGAAAGTGTGATGTTTTCGTTGTCATGAGGTGGGCCATTTTGCTACAAATTTTCCACAGAGGAAATCCAAGAAGGGATCCAGGGAAGGATCTGACAATGAGGCACTTGCTTCATATTTCAAGTTGGATTTCACACTCTTTGCATGCATGGTTTCATCCATGGTGGGAAGTGGTTGGTTTCTTGAAAGTGGAGCTTCTTTCGACATGACCAGTGATAAGAGTTTGTTCAATACTTTGGAGGAGAAAGATCTCTAGATACTCATAGCGATGGGTAATGATGAAAAGTACAGTGTCTCAGGTGTAGGCATGGTTATTTTTCAGAGGGAGCATGGAGCTTGCCTTACCTTGACTAATGTCAAGCATGTACCAGGACTAAAGAGAAACTTAGTGTCAATCGCGATGCTGGAAGATAGAGGCTATGATGTAGTCTTCAGTAAGGGAAAGGTTTTCCTTAGACAAATCATCACTAGATAGTTGAAGCAAATTGGTTCACGGGTCAAGAACCTGCATGCTCTTAAGGTTAAAGATGCATGCAAAGCCTTGAGCAGCAAGGAAACTGATGGAGACTTGGTGGTTGAGAGGGAGAGTATATTACCTCTCAACATGCAGCACCAGAATAAGTCTCAGACGATTGTGGAGGAGCCACGATTGGTGTAGCAACTTCAGGAGGTTGTGGATTAGCCACAATAGGGGAAGCTGAGAGGAGATCAAGTAGAGACATCTACTCATGCAGAGACCTCTAGTAGGGGGAAACTTTGAGCTAGGTGGGCTGAGAGATCACATGTAGCCATACCTCCAAGTAGGAGGTGGGATGATGTAAAGTGATCGTCCCAAGGATGAGGGGCAGGATCCTTGAGGTATCCAACCTCTTGGATGAGACCTTGCTACGAGATCCCCAATGTGGAGTAGCAGGAACTGACTGATTAGGTAGAGACCGATGTGGATGGAGTGGCAAAGGGAGCTATAATGCATGGAATCCCAAGACAACATAGAGCATGCAAGCTGCAGCAATGCGAGAGTCACAAGTGTGTGGCATAGTGCAGGGTAGCACAAAGAAGGGTGCAATGGTGTGAGATGCATGGAGATGTTGCAGTAGCGCAGAGGCCAGAGAGGGAGCACTTGTCAGCAGCAGGTAGAGATTCAGCATCAAAGTATGTTTCTAGCCCAACAGAGAGGTCAGTTGGGAGGTTTTTTGTTCCCAGAGTTGTTGGAGCAACCACACTTGGTAGATCTGTTGCATGCAGAACGTTCCAGAGGTACAGGATCGGGTTCGAGAGGAAGCCTTTCTTGTTGAGAGGGAGTGTTGAAAATTAGCAACAAGAAATTGCTAAAAATAGAAGTGCTAAAAATAGCAGTTTTGGCATCAGTGATAGATTGGGCAACAAGGAATGAAAAATGGAAGTGCTAAAAATAGAAGTTCTGTTTTTAGTAGTCCAGTGTGGATTCCTATTTTAGTTAGTCCTTGGACTAGAAATAGGAAGTAAAATTCGAATTTGGTCTTACCAGCAGTTTGAATATTAACTAATTAATTCAGTTTGAGTTAATTAGTTAAGGAAAATCAAACTTGAAATCTTTGTGAGAACATGCAATAATTTCTCCACTGATTGGGGAATGTGTCCTTGATTTGCTCCACTGATTGAGGAATTAAGGATGAGTTCTATATTGAGAGGATCAGTTGACTTAGTTTAACTTAGTCAAGTCTAGTTAGATTATTTTAACAAGTTGTTAAATTAATGAGAATCAGTTTGTTGATGCTTGCATGCATGTGACATCTGGTATTTTTAGATAACTGAGTATTCACTCATGGATAACCGATGCATGGCATTTCAGACAGAGACCCAGTTGAGATCAAATGAGGGACAATGTACTATTAGTTTCTAGGATATTCCTAGTGAATATTCCTTGCATGAAGAAGGAATGTTATTCCTTCTACTGCTGCGTAGTTGGACCCGAGGTGACAGCAAGTATGATTTGGCCAATTCACACATGTTATGTAATTGGACCCCAATCAAAACTGTGCAAGGAAATAGGGGCTTGGAGGTCTTTTGGAGCCTATATATACAGGCCTAGATAGTCCATGAGCTACATCATTAGAGTACAAAGAGAGCAGGATAGCTTTTGAGCTGATTCTTTTTGTATGTTGTTGAGGATTTCCACTTGATTGATAATACAGAGATGGGGCTTTAGGCTGGTGCTTTCCCTAGGTTATATATTCTGTGTTATGGTTGATTACTTCTCATTCTCAGTTATATATTTTCATGCTTGATGTTTCTCATGTTCAATTAAGCTTCCGCAAAGTTTATGGTAGATGTAGATCTAGTATTATGCTTTAGTACATTGCATATATCAGTTTGATCTACAGGTGAAATTTCTACATGATATCAGTGAGCTAACTGATTTGTAGAGAAAATTATACACATGAATGTTAAGAAAATAAAATTTGGTACTTGCTATGTTTTGGGTAATACAATAATGTTACCTAATAAATTTTATGTCACCTGGAATCTTCATATGGAAAGTGTGAAAGAGTGATGTCCTTTTGTTAACTACCACATGAAATAAAGTAGTGTGTTTATGCTTGTGATTATGAGACTTGACATGTGAATGCTTGAAAACAAGAGAGGCTGAAAATTAAATTTAAAAATAAATGTATATGAATAGCATGGAATACATGCAAGTATGTCACATGCATGAAAATATATATCTGCACATGTTTGGGTGCATGATTGAAGACATTGTTTGAATGTGTGAATTGGATACAAGTACGAATTCCCTTTATGAATATTCATTGAAGCTTGTGTGTAAGCAGATGAAATGATATACTTTTGACTAATACTTGAGGTTGAGATGATTTTAGGGGTTACTGAAAGTGGCAACATCAAGTATCATAAGGGGTCAAATAAGCTCCTTCAAAATATCTTAGCTATGAATGCATGTGATGGTAGCCAGGTAAGTAGGGAAAATAGAAAACAAAGGTAAAAAGGTAAAGGAATTAGGTAAGAAATTCTTTGAGTTGAATTTGATGTCCTTTGTTTTTCAAATTGATGCATGTATTGCGTGGATACCCAAGAAGGGGTATGGTTACAGAAAAAAAATAATTGTTAACAACAAAATATTTAGTAAAATATTAATAATGTGTATATGCATTGAGTTGACATGTTGGAAAAAGATTGAATGAATGAATAATAAACTAATGAGATAAAATATGTTTGGTAATGCATTGGGAGAATGCATGAAAATTTGGGATGTATGAAGAAAATGTAGGGATTGCAATTGTGTTCACGAGTCCATGAGTATTGACACAGTTGTTACTAAGCTTGAGATAAGTGATTCAATCATATAACATAGATTTTTTTGGTAAGGAACATGTAATTGAAGGGTTGGTTTTTTCTAGTTAATTTCAAAATTGTATGGAATTTTTTATATATCAAAGAATTTTTTTCATTAATACCTAGTGGGTTATGACAAAGGAAAGAATCCTTCTATGTGTAATGATTTCTAGAATTGTTTTGATGCATCATGAGTTATTGTGGCATGAAATTATCATGACACTCATATTATTAATCATGATGGTACATATGCTTGGTGCATTAAGGACATGCATGATTGTATGAGACAATCAATTGCATGATTGAATGCCGTGAAAAGAAATAGCTTCTAATAATTTTGAGGAATTTTTTAGTTGTGGGATGAGTGGCATGAATCCCTCAACCTTTTTTTCATGTGACCTAGAGGAACCCAAAAGTCCTCTTGACACGTAATTGCTACTAAAAATCTAGGGGGATATGATCTGTCCTCCTACCCATATCCCAAGTCACAACAGGGGGGTTTGAACTAGGTTCTCTCAAGTGCCAAGGATTTCACATGTCTCAGATTACCAATTAAGTTGTCCCCTCAGGACATGAATCCCTCATCTTGAAAAGAAAAGTGGAAGCTAATTACTCATGAATTTAGAGATATGTATCTTTTAGTTTTGACACTTTGGTTGATGGAATAAATGTTTGGATACATTATGGAATGCTTGGAATGATTGTGATGCAAATAATTAATACAATGGTAGCTTCATTTCAATTTATTTTTAAATATATTAAAAGTGATTGAATTATTATTTTTACAATAATCTAATATCAGTTTAGGGGAATGCATGAGCTACAACCTGACTTAGCCATCACTGGAATGGCTCATGCTAACCCATTAGGGGTGAGAGGAATTTATGTATGAACACTTACCACTATTGGGTTGATTAAAAGTACATATTGTAGTTGAAGTGTCCTTGGTTATGATAAGGTTCAACACTACCATATGCAAGAGTCAAACATCATGAGAAGAATCTCATATTTGTGAAATCTAATTCTTATATGAGGTAATTTTGGAAAAGAAAAGAAAAAGGAAGAATGTTTGATTTAAATTATTATGATTAATATCATGGAAATATAGGTGAGGGGATGATCTATCCAGGAAGGATAGATGGTGGTTGTGAAGTAGAAAGTCCTAGGGACAAGGCCATTGTGGTAACATTGGAACCCTATGACATACATTGATCATCATGAATTATGTTATGAAAAATGTGTTGCGTTGTTTAGAGAATGTTAGAGGGTTGTCTTGGATGTGAGACTCCATAAGTCTTGAGACTCTTCTTGTGCAAGGAATCATTGGGAAGGAATGGATCACCTGAGGGATTGGAGAGGAAAATAAGGGGATGCATGAACTTGGAAGGCGTGTGTCTGTAAGGAAGGGAAGACTTGAATGAATTGGTTTTAAAATATTCATGGTCATACTTATTTGGATTATGAATGCATTAGGTGTGTCCAAGAAAATAATGAGTTGAACTTGTTCCTTATGGAAACCTTATGAAGCAATGGACAACGATGAAGGAATATAATAGAATTCCAAGAGCTCTAGAGGTAACTAGACCATAAAAAATGAATGACAATTCTCAAAGTGGAAACTAAGGACATGGAAAATGTTATTGATATGAAATTTTCATATCCCTTCTTCTTCATAAAATGGTTCTACATATAGTAAAACATCGAGGACAATGTTCTTTAAAAGGGGAGGGGATTGTGGTGCCCCTTTCATTACCCCAAATACTTTAATGTAATTAATAACATTAATGCTAGGATTCCAACATTAATACTATAATTTGAAACTCTATTATATGATGCAATGCTTATTTTTATTAATAATAATTCTAGAGCCAAAGAAATGGGACATCCAATAGATTATGATGCCTTGGGGAGGTGTAAAATTTTTCTTAAGAGGAAAAATATACCTTTGGTGAATATTTCCCTTTGATATGATGGTTAGACTTCTCAAGAATCTTAAAGGTTGGGAATATGAAGGGTTATGGTGTGATTATAAAATTAAGAGGGAGAGCAATCAACAAGTTTGTATTCTTCTTGGTTCTTAAGCTTTTAGTTTCTCTCTACTATTACTCTCTCATGCATCTCTATCTCTCTCTCACACTCAAAAAATTTGATTTGGAAAAGGGATTGGTCGTAGAATGAGAGAGGTTCATACTTTATAGCTAGATAATATATGTGAGTGAAAACTTATATGACAAGAAATGAATGTGTCATAATGCCTTTTCTTTGGACTAGCTGGATTTCAGGACTAATAATGGTCTTGGTTGTGTGTGGCACATAGAGAATTGAAGAGGGGAGGGATGAGGGATTTAAAATATTAGAGAAGGAATCCCTTGTGATGTGCATAAGTGCATGGTATTTTCATGAACACGAGTCTATTCAAAGATGGAAAGGCTAATCACTAATTTTTCCCATGTGTGTGTGAAGGAGAATGGAATTCACTTTTGGTGTTAAAATATGGTTTGAATCTGAATGTGTGAAATACCCCTAAGTTAAGTTCTCCTCAAGGAATCAAGATTTGGAAGGGAGGTGGCCAAGTGTGAAAAAAATTCCAACACAATCGAGCCTATGCTGGGGTAGAACGTGGCTCATTCCACTTGAGTTTCAAGTACTTTTCTAGATGCAATGGATACATATTTATTTCTATGTTAATGATATTTCTGGCATATGATTTAGTGACATACATGATTCTTTTATTGCTCTTTTCAACAAATTTATATGTACATGCATTTACCCTTAAGAGAATTTATCATGGTTGTATTTGTTATATTTTATGGTTGTAGTTATTTTATAAGTGTTAAAATTTGTAACAACATTGGTTGAGGAACATATGATTCCTAAATGCATCTTTAAACAAGTCATGTTGGAATTTTTCTATAACTTTTCTTCTAAGAAGTTCAAAGAGATAAAACTTGGACCATAGTGAGAGGAAATCCTACCAATTATCTAGCCCAATTTTCAAATATTGGGTAATGATATTTAGGAGATTTGGTAAGAGGAATTCAAGCTTCCTGGATGGTCATAAAATTATGCATCAAACAAGTAATGTTGGAATGTATACTTAAAATTTTCTTCTCGAAGTTTCCAAAATCGAAAATTTGGACGACAATAAGGGGAAGTTTCGCTAATAATCTGATCCAAATTTCAGACCTTGGGTCATGATATTTTAGGAGATATGATCAGAGGAATTTGGGCTTCCAATATACTCCTAAAATCATGCATCAAACAGGTCATGTTGGAATTCCTATTATAACTTTTCATCTAGGAGTTCTAGAGGTTGAAACCTGGATCATAGTAATGTGAATGCCCACTAATTATTTGGTTCAATTTAAAAAAATTGGACTACTTTAATTTAGGAGATATTCCATCGAGAAATTTCTATATTAGTTTTCATGCAAAATATTTGAAGAAATGCCTAAATGGTTTAATGATTCATTGCATAAAAATTGTTTGATGAAATGCCCCAATAAAAATGATGTTTTGTGGATGGGGACAATATTGTTTTATATTATCATTTTTGTATGATAATACTCTTGTAACTAATCTGTGCCTATTTTCATGCAAAGAATTTGAATAAATGTGTTAAAGGTGTTTTATTACAATTTACATACAAACTATTTTATAAAATACCTTAAAGACAAAAATCAAAATTTGCATGATTGAGTGGTATATTTCAATTACTATGTTACAAGTGGAATCAAATAAATGTTTCTTATTTGATTTCATACAATATGTTTGAAATTTTTTCTACAAGAAAATATAAAATACTACTAAATTGGTTGTATATGCAGTATTTGAAGAAATTTTTACATTAAGAGTTTGACAAAATGTATGAGAGATGAAAATCAAGTTTTTACAAGTGTGGTTAGGATAAATTTAGTAGGTTTATGTGAAAAAGTAGTATTAGATTATTTTCAAGAGAGTTAAAAAGAAAAATAAATTTTAGGTGCCCTGTAACCTATGTAAGTCATTGAGGGAACTGGGTAGGTGACATTGAGCTTGTACCTATGAGGCCTCTTCATCATTTTGGGTCTCTTTTGTTCCAGGTATTATGACCCTTCTAGGGGTTATCACTTTATCTTTTAGAATATGTATTAATGTATTGTATCTTGGATCATCATCATGTTTTTCCATGGTCACTATTTGTATCTTAACCTATCCCTTTCTCATGATGTCATGGCCCCATATATACCTTGACTTGATAGTCATACATGCAAGGGTGTGCCCAACTCATGAGGAAAGAGTGACCATCCTTATAACTTTGTTTGTATTTGTAAATGGATTTTTACCTTATGAAATAGGATAATTTCTTCTCATTCAAACCACTAGGTGTTCTCTTGGACTTGTCTATAGAAAATAATATTGTATTTCGATCATCGTAATGCCTCTCCTTCCCTTGTATATTAAGGGGAATCTATTGACATATTAGTTTTATCACCTTGTTACAATTAATGTTGGATTTTATAGACATCACCATGTGATATGTGAAAACCAAAAGATCCCATGATTACTAAAAACTTGAAAAAATATGAATATTCCTAGTTATATAAGCCCACACTCTTTTCTATTTAAACAGAATATTATCGCATCTATATCAAGCTCAAAAAATGTCATCCATTGGACATAGTCAAACTTAACATAAGGGAACTAATCTAATATACATAATGTTGATATAGTAAAAATTGATCATTTGGAAGTGTGTAATGTTGGGTTGTTGATTTTCAATTCCTTTAGCTATTCAAAGCATCTTTTCTTGGTCATTTTCTTTCATGTTGTTACTCATTCATTGCCCTTATTACCTAGTTTTTCCATGAATGTGTCGTAATAAACATAAGGATGCTAAGTAGTTAATTATTGTCATTTTCTTTTATTCTTAATGGATTAAAGAGGTTCATGCTTGATTTTATTACTAATGAAAGTTTTGTTTATTGTTGGGAAAAATACTGGGGGGGGGGGGGGGGGTGAATCAATATTTTAAAAACTCATAATAATAATTTTCTTTTCTGAAATATGTACATGAATTTACTAAACCCAACTCAAGTATGTACATGATTGTTGTAAAATAAACTAACGTATGCTTGGTAAACTTGTAAAATAGCTCATTCTTTTTATGTTAAACTTAAACCATAATTTAAGAGATTTATCAGGCATTTGATAAGTAGTAAGTAGGTGCAGTAAGAACATAATAAAGTATCACACATAAGAAACACACGCAAACACCAATATTTAAGGTGGAAACCTAATGTGGGATAAAATCACTGTTGATGTCGTCTCAATGTTCAAACTTATTAATATCAAAAACTTCTTACATTATTGTACTGGTGCAGACTCATGCCAGTACGCAGGCACCCACCTGTTGAAGGCTACAACCTTCACTCGTTCTCCAGCTCCTACTAGAAGGGAGCTCCAACCCTCTTATCTGATTACCAACTACTACTAACAGGAAGCTTCAACTTCCTCACTGAAGGATCCAACCCTCAACAACATCCATGGACCATGTTTCATAAATTTTCACACTAGATCCACCTACTTTAATATATCACAACTTGTGGATCAACTGAAGAAAACAACAACTTAATTAAAACAAAACAGTGAGATCATTGTAAGATGAACACAGAATTGAACTCAGAATACTGCATCAACACACAAAATCAATTGCAACCGTGATCATTCATATGCGAACATGTATATGCTACTTCACTTAAGGCAACCTGAGTGTATACATGCTTTTCTGTAGAGAAACCTACATACAGATCTCAATATACTAAAAAATTGTAATTCTAAATCAGAAACAGAGTGTACCAGAGTTATTTTGAAATATTTTGTTCGCTAACAAAACCCTCATACAGTTAGTAGCATCAATAATCTTTTCAACCAATCAACATGTAACCAAATTCAACTTCATCATTCAATCAGTTCTGCTTCATACATTATCACTCAACCCAGATCAACATGAGGACATCGTTGATAGACATTAGAGATACAACAACATTGATTAGGTTAATCATTCATTATGAACATAAAGCCTTCCTTTATGAATGTGACTATGAAGAAATGAACCCGTATGTATACGTGACTTAACCGAGACCAACCTACATATAGATATGCAAATTTTGACCTAAAATTGCACAACTCTTTAGAACTTTAGAAAGACCCAGATCATAATATTTAGAGGTAAAAACATGCGTCAATACTTAGATCTAGTCAATCCATGAGCATATCATACAATGTAAATTCATTTTAGGTCTCATGGTCCTGATCCATCATTGTATTCATCGGTGCATAATTATTTCAGATCTATGTGTCAACTATGGTCCTTACAATGCAAATATACTTCAGATTAAAGTATTCATCAAAAACCCTTTCACCTACACACTTAGCACTTTGATATTCACCTCCTTATATAGTTAGAGCCTTAGAAAATACCATGAGTCAAATTTACACTAGTGTCGGTGGTAATCTTGGACAAGATCAAGTAATTGTTACTGCGCTCAATATTGTGGGCTAATACCATGGTAAGGACCCTTGGTATTCTTAAATTAGTGTGCCATCATGTACATGACTTTTCTTCTTTGTACCTTCATGTATACATGACTTGGCCTTGACTAACTTGCGTATAGATCTTCAAATATTCAACTTTATCACACTTTTGATTATGATCTGTAAGCCTTTGTCCCATCATTATGTTATTATGTATCATCACTCTGTCACCTCTACAGTGACCTGTGGATTCACATAGTTACCATATACTTGTTCTGTTACAAGTGAGTTTCCATCAAGGACAACACATACATCATAATGCCAACATTTAGCTAGTTCCTATAACTCCTATGTAGGTTTGGTAACCAACCCCCAAGGTTGACATATTTATGTAACACTAAGGATAATTTCAGAATATGGGTTTTGTTCTTAGATTCAATGACATGGTTTTATATTGTATACATCTCACCCATGTCAGTTCTAGAAACCTCCAAGTAATGATCAACAATTTCGACAACTCGTGCTAGAAAAAATAGAGTCATCAACTTCAAGTACTATTTATGGGAAGATGGAGAAGAATTTGGAAAATATAAAACACAGGTTTTGCTCAAAACATCCCCAATTAGTCAATGTCATTAATTTGCTCCAAAATATATGCATATTAGGAGATTTTCGTGGTTCTTTCAAAGGGTAATTTCTAGTTGTCCCATTGACCAACTATGCCGCAAATTGAGAAACTAATTAGTCTAGCGCATAATATCAATGTAGTCTCAGAGGATTGAATGCACAATAAACCCTATGTGATTAGATATTTAACTAAGAATGTATCAAATATAATATTTTGCAAACTGACCATAGTTTGACATGTTATTTTTGGGGAAAACAATTTTAACTCTTTCCTACATAACTATATGAGTAAAGCCTAGGTTCATAGGTTGCTAAAGGGGAGGTTTTGTCATTTTTTATGTCTATGGGATGATCCCATGTTGTGACTATTGAGATCAAGCACCATTGTATTATTTATGATGTAAAATTTGGAGTGTTATAATATCAATGTTGATGTTCAAGTTCTACCATGTATTGTTTTAAGCTCTCTATGATTTTATCTTTCAAAGAGCCAATGTCACTAGTTGGATTGAGCCCACCAACTCAACATGTTTCCCTCCTACACTATTATTTTTCTAATTCTTAGGCTTGTGTATGTATAACTTATATTTGAAGATTTGACTATGTTTCACATGGAGTTTATATGTGCTTTTCATATTGAAGGTTAATGGTTTATAGCTATGTGTTATTTTATTTAGATTGAATTTTTATTTGAAGTATTGAACATTAGCATTGAGTGTATGCAAGACGATATCAGGGTGTGTTTTATTTCTAGTTTAGATCAGATCTGGAGAATCTATATGCTAATATTGTTTCTTAGTGTATAATGATCACATGAATAATCTTGTTGTTTAAGAATACAAGCCATGTATAATTTATTGCAGATATAGGATCACGGTTCATTGATGTAAAATGTCTCTGGATAATTTGAGGTTATATTTCCTCTAGCACGCAACATAATGCATGAAGCTGGAAATATCTTTTTTTATAACTATCATTCATAGTTTGCAAATATTTGTTGACAATATAACGTTTTGTTTCAAGTATATTTGTGTGCTCTTACTTGTTTATACTTATTATATGACATATGCCAAACTCCTATGCTTCTATATAGTTTGATGGGTTCATTAATCACATCTATAGAGACTAAATATAAGACTTTGAAATGAATATGAATCAAAGCTTTGCATGAAATGGCACAAGGGAATGGTTAAAGAGTTGAGTGTAGTTTGCACTTAGGATTATTACTTGTATTTGCTATGGATTTATATTTAATAGAGGTAATATGTGTGGTTTTTATTAGTTTTGAGTGAGGCTTTGGATATGAATTCAAATATTATTTATCCTCTATCTCTTTCTATAAAGAAAAGAAGTATATGTGTATCATTATATAAATGATAATATGTTTAATTGACGTGTGTTTGAAGCAGGTTTTTGTTACATGCTACACACATTCTAATCCCTCTATTTTGTATCTAAATACTGATGAATATTTAGTAGTGGTTTGACCCTATGGGGAACTTAGGATTAGCCACCCTTTCTTTTTAAAATTAAGTGATATCAACACTTCCTAGTTGATTAGGGGTTTCTTGTTAAAACCTGGGATTCCTTTCTTGCAAAGAGATTATAGAACCCACAATGAGTTCTTGAGTACTTTCTCCACTTGAATATACAAGGTAATGGAAGATCAATTGGTCAAGGAGGGCTTAACATTATGAAATTAGTGGTCCCTTAGTTAGGATTTCCCGATTGCTCTGAGTGAAAACTACAACTAAAGGTTTTTCAATTTCTTCTAGTCTAGGAGATGACTCTCTGATGGAAACCATGGTGATCCAAGTTTTGACGTTGTTTTGTGTGAAAATTTCTTAGGTATTTAGGTAGATACCTAGCATAGTAGGTCTCTATGGTTTAAATCCCTACACAAAATTTGTAGTGTCTCTAAGTTTATGACCCTAGTAAATGTTGAGTAATTGTTTTACCAACTATTCAACCCAACATTTTGGTGTCATTGTTGGGGATGTGCTTGAGTGATAGAACCTTCGTGATATGAATTTTTTTTATTGGATTCCCTGACATTTAAGTCTTGGAGGATGGGAGGTAAGAAACTATGCTACTACCCAGGTGTTCCCCACAAGCCCTTGTCATTTTGGTTAGATAGTGTGGTTTTATTGAAGTAAACAAAGTTCGGTTGAATATAATTAGGTCAGAATCATTAGGACCCAAAATTCTGATTTGATTCTTTTACCATGTTTTTATGCAAAGTGTGTCTTCTTTTCCTTTAAGCTTGATTTATGGAAATGATAAGATAACTCATGTTAGAAAAGTATTGAGAGCATGAAAACCTCCAAGTACATGAAAAATATCTCCTTGAATTTGTTCTCTTTCCATATATTTTTTTTATTTCTTTAAAGGGTTTCATTTTCAAGGTGTTATAAAAAAACCCCTCCCCCATTTTCAAGGTGTTACAAAAAAAACCCTCCCCCATATACTAATCCATGTACTGACATGATCTCCTAGTTGGTAGAATGTTATACAGGAAAATGACCTCCTCACTAGCTCAGAGGAGAAAGGCAGGATAACTGAAAGATTGACCAAGTTCACAGGCCTATTTGTCAAGCTAACGCTCTCCAGGAACTAGCAACCTGCATTATAAATCTTCCTAGAAATGCATAATGTGCGTTGGTGCCTAGGGTAACTTTGTTTGTTGCCTCGGGAAGAGCGTTACTTAACCTAAATGAGTTTCCATGGGTCAAAGGAACAAGTTGACCATGAAATATCTCGATATTCACTCTTATGTCAACTCATAAAAGTAGGGAAACTTCAAGATTCGACCTATTTGGAGGAATTACTATTCCTGACAGAGTCTACAAATGGGGAAAGAGCACAAAATCATGGAAACATCTCTGCTTTTGTCCAAAGGAACTCATGAAGGATTTGGAAAGGCTTATCCTCTCATGCTATATATGTGAGGCTAGGGCCATTGTGGAAAAGGTCGAAACATTTGAAAGGATTGCTTATTTGACTATCGAAGCTAGTATCCAACAAAGGCACTACAAGAGGTTAAGAAGGGAGAGAGAGAGAGGATTTGGAGGTGTAAGGGAAGGCTGATACAACTGATGGTTGTAATCACCCTTTTCTATCATTAATATAGAACTGCAATTGTGTTGTCCACTCCATGGCATTGGTATTGTAACTAGTTTACATGTTTATGCAATGTCATTATTATGAGTGGCTTAGATACATGTGATTAGACACCTTTATATGTTAGTGCATTGATTGTCAAAGTTATATGATGTGATATTACACCTTGTCTTATCTATGTGAAAGTTTTGATCTTGGAGCTAGTTGAGGGGTCTTCCACTCCGCTACTTTATGCTCTCTGGCAACACCACACCAAGACTTGAGGTAATAAGTCCTTCTTCCTGATTTGATTCTCTTTTGACTGACATAGATATGTATGTATCTTCGTGCCAGCTACAACTAATCTGTAAGTCTTCCAAGGATCCCGGGAAGATCCTTAAGGGTATCTTCATCACCAAACACCCGTGCATTAATCCCTATAGTAGAATTGGCGACTCCACTGGGGAATACACTTAGTTCCCAATTTTCTCCCATAAAGTTCCTAGATCTCTCTTTCCTCCAGCCCTTCTTGTACTTCTTGATCCCCTTTTTGACTACTTAGGACTATACAACACCCTTCTCTCTGTGCTCAACCCTAGATCTTATCCCCACATTCTTCTTTCTTAGCCTATTTCCTCACTAACATTTTCTTCCAGTGTAAACAGTGCTTTATAAAGCACTATGGCCTTACACACAGTGAATTAGTGCAACCACTAACTCTTTGTACCCTCTCTTACAGTGTGTTAGCCAACCATTTCTTCACAAACAAATTGTTCTATGACCTCATGGGTTGGGAAATCTGCTTATAGACTGGTCAGGGATTTGCAATTGTGCATGTTTGCTTTATATCTATCTCTTGAACAAATTTTTCTTTTAGAGAAATAGCTTTACTGCTTAAATTTTTTTTTTTTATAGAAAAAAATTTGAATTTTTTTATTGTTTTCTACTTAGTTGGTTAGATCTGCATTTATTTGGTTTAAAAAATTGTTAGTGACCATTGTTAGTTCTGTCAATTGTGCTTGTGTTTTACTGAACTGTATGCATGGTATATATATTGATGTATAAATGACTCTTCCTTTGTAGAAGAAACTTATTCATCAAAAGTGAAATTTACAAGTATTTTTTTGGCATGATTTGGGTCAGATTCCCACATAACTTCATACGTCAACACCTCTGCCGAAGACTTTAACAAAGTAGATTTAAAATTTACATAATAAAATCAACAAGCAACTCTTTTTTGAGTAAAAACATGTTAGTTTAGGCTAGGATATTGGGATAGACAGTTGTGAGTTAACTGCCTAAGATCATACATTGAAACTAGTGTCATTAACGAGGGAAATCCTTCTACACTCATACTATCCAGGACCACTCCAGTAAAAGCAAAGCTAAATACAAGACAAAATTAGATTGTAAATGAAGGTAGCCCACCTTCTCTAACATCTCCTTTGGGTATTCTATGTATCAGGGATCCCTTCAGGGATATCGGAGCTGAGTCAGGGACTCAGCTATCCTGCCCACACAGCATACTGTCTGCCACTATGTCCCCCCAGCAGTGCTTGTGATTTGAGGTAACCATAGTGGCCATACTTTTAGGGATGAACATAAGGTGATTGGGGTTGGCTACCTTGGTACCTAACACAGATGAACCTACTTTTTCTTTGGTTTTGGGGAGGGTGCTCATCTTCACGAGAGTACTTGGCCCTTAATCTGAGGTTCAGGAGAAGCTAAAGAGTAATCGTAACTGTACATTTGGCCAACTCTCTCTTTTATCCATTGTGATACTGGGTTTCATCTCTAGCAAATGGTGGTTTTTAGACAGGGTCATACCCTCTGCTTATTGATTGATTTCTTTAGTGTATTTTTTATTTTTTAGGTGCCACCTTGTTATCACCAAAACTTTAATAAATATCACTATAAAATCTATTGATAAAATTTATCGGTCACTGTGGCTACATACGACCCTCTTTGTCAATCTAGACAACTATTAGGTCTTCCCCCACTCACTGTGGAGGATTCGCCAAGCCCCAATGAATTGAATTACTGATCTTTGGGCAATCAGTCTCCAAGATCTAACACTGAATCAGTTTGGACATCCCACGACTCAAGCTTACCAGAAGATTTCTTTACTAAAGGTTTAATTCCTCCATACAATCCTCTGATCATGAACCCATTGGGACCAGTCTTGATTCTGGTTGCATTTGTACCTCCTATGTCTTTTGTAGGACCTACACCTACCATCCCATCAACCACTAATAGGTCATGGGCTTTTGTGGAAACTTTTGGTCCACCACCACCTCCCCAGTCGATAGTCAGTACCACACCTCTGATGGAAAACCCTACTATCCCAATTGTCCTAGGTTCAAACCCTATCATGACACCCAATGCGAGTGGAACCCAGTACATACCGGTTTCCGCCCCTTTTGTGTCAGCTCTTGGACCTTCGACAAGTGCTACATATAGCACTCCTTATAATGCTACATATAACATGGTTAGCACGGGTCCCTTCAACAACCCCTTTGGTTGGAATCCATTATTTAGTTCCAACCCCCAGGTTCAGATGCCTGGGGGCACTGTTCCCAATATGCACATACCAGCCAGGAATGTTACAGTTCCCCCTCCGTTTACAGGACAACAGGGATAATCATTGATTGACATGAGCCTTCCTTATGTCAGTCAAGGATCTATAGTTAATTATGTGGTGAGTGGGATCCCTCAACAAGGTCTCACTCAATCCAAATGGGCACCCCACTCTCAACCTCAAATGAGTCAAGGGGGGCATTCCTTATCCTGGGGCACTTACATCCCCCAGTCTAACAATCCCTATGGACAACCACAATATATGAATGTACCCCAAGGAAATTACTATTCCACGATCCTGTGTATAATATTGGGAACAACACGATGGGAGGAGCGCAAGGATCCTCAAGTCATGTGTCATTGCCTTAGTCCGATTTGGGGGCATCAAACACATTGCCTCTTTTGGAAACACTTAATATCCCCTACTTGTACAAATTCACCAATGACCCCATCTATCACAACTTATTTTGGCCTCCAATCCTGCACAAAATTCCCACAGACATCCCAATGTTCGAAGGGAAAGAAGGGGGGGATCCGGATACACACATCACTACCTATCATTTGTGTTGCTTTCTAACTCCATGGTGGATGATAGTATCCAGCTACGACTCTTTCTCCGCATCCTTACTGGAAATGCAGCCAAGTGATACATTGAGTTACCATGCGTGTCAGTGAATATATTTGGTGCTTTAGCGATGGAATTTTTAAAGCACTTTTAGCTACCTATCTGCTATGAAATTGGGACGGAACTCGTCACTTATTTACGTCAGGACATCACCACCCACATCTCTGTTCACATCCATGAATGGAGACATAAGTGGAGGCTAGTCAAAGCTCACCTCCCAGACTATCTATTAGTGGGTTGGTTCTGCAAATATCTTCTCCCTCAAATCGCTAAAGACGTTGCCTTGAATGGTGCAGTCACAAAAGACCAATCCATTCATCGTGCCCAACACCTAGATTTAATTTATTCATATTCTAGCACATTATACAACATCATTCCCAATGCCCCTAGAAACTCCAATGCTCCTGCTACCCATCAACCCGATGCGCATGTCGATGGTATTATCGATGCTACCTCCAGGGTGTTTGTAAAACAACTTGGCAGTCACATTGCCTAGTTGTCAGTTGACCCCACTACCCAATCAACTGCTCTTCCTATCACTCCAATAAACTCTGTGCAGTCTACACAAAAACCCAATGGTAAGAACAAGAAGAACAAGAAAAATACCACTCCTTCTGAAGAGCAGTCAACCAAGCAATACAACCCAAAGCAGAAAGTTGTTGTGCCTCCTGATAGTGGTAAGGACAAACCTGCCAAGTTCCCTTGAAAAATCTGTGCGGAAGACCATATGACACACCGTTGTCCGTGTCTCCACGAATGCACATATTTCCTTGCTCAAAAGGACACTGGCCGAACCCCTACAGTCTATTATCACTCAGAATTTTTCCCTAGAAGTTATCATAAGAAGGAAAATACTGAGGTAACCACAAACCAATCTTTTAAGTATATGCTCTAGCCAACCTATAACTCAGAGAGGGCTCTCTCTATATGATTTAGCTTTGTTTGATGGGGTTTTAAGCTAGTTCTTAACGTTCGGGGGGTTTTGATTTATATCAAAGTTTGGATGGTGGAATCCTTAAAACAAATGGATAGAATGATTTCTCTGGACTATTGGGCTATGGAGTCAAAGAAGGGTAGTAGAACTAGAATTAATTCATTAAAGGGAGTGTTCAAAGGGGCAAGCTAGTAGAGTAAAGTGCAGGTCTTTGGGCTGAATGGGTGAAACGATCTTAACCAAGGTGAGAGAGCATTTAAGAATTCTCAAACCGGGATTAAAATGAGGAATAGAGGATAATCATGAGCAAAGGGAAATTAAGAATCCTTTACTATAGATTAGAGGGAAACTACCTAAACTAAGGAGCAATCAAGAATTCCTTAACTTAGATAATTAGAAGAAAACATTAAAATGTATAATAGTTAAAACAGAGTGCAATGAAGCAAATTCTGAGATATCATTCCATATTATAGCATTCAGATTTCAGATACATTAAATATTATGGAAAAACTTTTAAAGAAAGATAACAACACAAGAGAAAATACTTGTCTATACTGTACACTACACATGAATCTTGTGAAATGTCTTGGCTTTATTCATTAATCCAGCTTGCTAGTCCAAACAGTGATACAATATCTTACAGTCTTTGATCAAGAAAGTCTATAGAAATGTCTAAGAATCCACCCTACATACTTTGAATTATGAAGTATTTATACAAAAACTATTACAAAATATCTCACAACAACCTTGAGATTTATTCTAGGAAATACAAGTATCTTCTTGCAAGAAGATAGAGACAACTATTGAATTGTTTCATGCTGTCCCTTTTATTATGGTACTGTTGGATTTTATGGTTGGATTTGTAGCCCTTTATGTTGGCTTGCAGTTGTGGTATTTTTACGCTGGAATCTTCTTCAATTTTGATCTTTCACCTGACACTCTTTGACCTTGATACTCTTTGACTATGCTGCCATGTTTTCATCTGTTTACCTGGCTGCTCTCATTTTTACTATGTAGTAACTTTTTGCTATAAATTTATCACAGTAAATCATTCATTGTCTCCCACCATTCTCCATCAGGTAATTTTACATTCATCATCATTCTATAGATCTCATCAGCTTCAGTATACTTGGAAAAATTTGGCTTGGTGAGGAATAAGTGTTTTATCTCATGCTCAAGAAAAAACAAGTTCTCAAATGTGTTGTGTCACACGGAATGAGTCAATCTTTCAGACAAGATAGACCTTCCTAGAATATAACGATATCTAGTGACAAGCAAGCCAATCAAAAACTATGTTTCTCTAAATATGCAATATATAAACAAAGGCAAACAAGTGTTTTAGGCCTACCTTGGGTCCAATGCAAGTTTGTGGAAGCCTCGCTCCTTTGATCCAAATGAGCCCCCTTGTAGAAAATCTGCAAACAAAAACAAGCAAACAAATTAAATAGCACCTGAAAAGCCAATATCATAAAGCATACTTATCATGATGATCAAGGAATTCATGAAACAAATGACATAAGACAATTTGTTGAGAAAAATGAATCTGATTGTATTAATTCAAATCAAAGAAGAACTTTACAACCTGTGCCTTGATGCTGTACAAGCTCCTCCTAGGGTCAAACAAGAAGTCTCCTCTACTTTGACAAGTTTCACTCTCTTCCCAATGAAGCCAAAAAGGTATGTGATCTTTCCTCTCAAGCTTAACTAGGAAGTCTCAATTCCACCAGCATTTACCCTCAAAATTTTCAGCTTCTAACCTCCCTAGCAACCAGCTCAATGCCTTAATTTATAGTGCAATGGAGGGAAGTTACTAGGTCCTCCTTCAAAGGGATAGCTCCTCTCATCAAGGGATTAGCTCCTCCTCTTTTGGGATGCATGAACCACCTAAGAGCGAACAATCCACGTCAAAATTCCTTCTAGAATCATCTAGAATTAACCCAAAGTGAGTTTTTTAGAATAAACTTGCGCCTTTTTGACTTTCATAGGGGTCCGCACCCACTCCTTTAGGGACAGAGCAGGCAGGTCCGCAGGTAATGTGAACAGGGGGTGCAGGACCGCAGGCAACAGTGAGAGAAAGTGCGGAACTAGAGCTTTGTTGATTTTCAATGTCTTTCTCTCATTTTCAAAGCTTGACTTGAAGAGCTGAGGTTTGAGACTTGCTTAGGAGGAAAGTACAAGTGATGGTAGACCCATACTGACTGAAAATAGTCATGGTGACGATATTTTTGTGTAACAAATTGCCCCCTAAAGTGCGAAGTCTGTAGTAGATGAGGATTTCATTTATCATTTAGGAAGAGTGAAGTACTTTATCATTTCTAGGATCATCTTGTGGAGAGCCTGGTTGGAACCTGTAAAAACATTCAATGAAAAATATATATATGAGATCATATCATCGCTGAGGTAGGCATTCCCATACTCAAATCAAAACTGACTAGAAAAATAACTACTGCTCTGATATAGGAATGATCTTGTAATACATCACAAGTATAAACACATGTAGACACAGTATGGACGCAGCCATCTGTTTATGAATAGTCCACAATATAATGAATACAAAATTCCTCACAACCTGGATGGTGGAAACTAGATCCAGGGTCTTCATTTCTACTTCCCGAAATAGTATGATTCTATCCATGCGAATGAATGTGTTGAAGTTGAACATGGTAGAAACCACTTGATTACCAGTCAATGATGTAAACTGTTAACAATTGTGAGAGAAACCACCAGTAATGTCAATGGCTCTCAAATTACTCAGTACAATCCATGAGATGTGAATAGATGTGTTGATGTCGAACATGTCACAGAATCCTTTGATCGAAGGTCAATGATGCAACCTATCGTCGAAGGCAAGAAACCTGCCATTGAGGCATGCAAATCCCAAGGTACTGACAATTTCTAGATCATCTTACTAGATAATGAGCTGGAGTCGATAGAAAGCGATCCATCATAGGCAAGCCCACAACACGAAATCATAGATCAAGTTTGAAGAAATTTAGTTGCAAGGGCTGACTCAGGGATGGTCAAGATGGATGATAGATATTTTGCAGATGAATGGATTATTGGAACTGACCTCTTGAACACATAACGACACGGCAGATGGTTTGGTGACAATTGACCCAAAGTTAATACCCAGAAACTGGCTGAAGACTTTCAATGTGGTTTGATCAACTGTTAGGCAAAGTATTTCCCAACCCAGGTGAATGAAAGTGTCGTGTTCAAGAGTGGTTACAAAGTATGACAAACAGGCTCATTTTTCTCTCTTTTCCCCCACCATTTCTGGCAAGTACCTCTTTATTTTTGACAAGCTTGAGGAGGATAACATTTGCTTGATTATAAGCTCATCCTTCGGATGAGTCCAACTTAGTTTAAATTTGAACCCTAAGAAGGAGTGGTCCATTCCTGTTTGTAATTGAACAGGTCCTTTACTGTTAAATTTTAACGAGTCCAGTATAGGAGAAACTCGGTGATTTTCAATTTTAAAGAGTCTAAAAAACTTAAGAAGACTCCAGGATTGAACTTTTTCGTAAATTGTGTCTCCCAAGCCCGAAAAAGTATAAAATAATACTTGAGAGAACCACTTGATCTTTACGACCAAGGAGTACTTTTCGTACTTAGTGTCTTTGATCCGAAAAAGTAAAAAAGCGATCAATGACACGTCGTTTTATAACCAATATCGAATTTGAAACAACAAAAATCTGGCAATCTTTTCATGTTTTTACAGTCAGAAAAAGAGTTGTAAGTGGACCATCTTTTTAGTTCCGTTTTAACGAATTTAAAAAGAAAAACTCAGTGATATTTTCATGTTTTAGGAGTCAGAAAAGAGCTTAAAGGTGACTCTAATGTTTTTCGTCGAAAATGACCGATTTTGCCTGAAAAATCCGTTATCCTGAACAAAAAATTAAACATTACTCATACCTGTTTAAAATGGATAAGAATGCTGCAAAATTTACCTTTCTAAAGTGAAACATAAAAAAATTTACAATTCATTTATTCAAAAAACTTATAAAAAGGGCTTTCATCAATTCATTTTTACCATTTGAGATCTGGGTGAGAAAATAAAGCTTTTGGTCATAAACTTTCCGTGAAGATTGTGGAAAATCCATCCGTCGGAATCGAGCGTTGTCTCCTCCAGGTAATCCACATCATCCTACTCTTCAATTTCATCCATTTCAAATCATTTTTTAGGGTTTTATTCCATTTTTTAGAGGGTTTTTAGGCTAGAAACTTGCACGAGGGGCCCGCAGGCATAACACAGGCAGCCTGCGGACCCCGACTTTTTCTCAATGGGGAAAAAGTTAGGGGTCCGCACCTGCCGTGAAGGCAAGGTGCAGACCCATGCACTGTCTCTAACAGAGAGGGTGCGGTCCCCGCAGCAAGGGTTTTTAACCCTAAATTTCTCAAAATTTACCCAAACAATTCAATTTTTTGTATTCTAATTCGCCTTTTTGTTGGATGTAGAGTATACATCATGCTTGATTGGCAAGAACGGGAGCATGAGGACGTAGATCTTACCACTTTAAATCATCAACCTTCGATCAATGCATTTAAGGCATGCGGCTTGTACAAATTCTGGGCCATACCTGGCATGAGGGCCCAGGTGGACTTCTTGCAGTGGTTGGTAGATAGGTGGATCATACAGGATTAGTGCTTCTTCATTGGTGGTCACCAGCTCGAAATGGAGCCGGAAGACATATACTTTTTGACTAGTTTGCCTAAGAGAGGCGAAGACTTGACTCTATTCGGGACTAGGCCAGGTGGCCAGTCTGTCGATAGCCTCTGGCTAGAGTTCTGCAACAACCAGACTAGAGACAAAGGGATAGACATCAAAACCATATCCCGTCCTGAACTCATGGTGATCGCGTTTACTGTTACCAGGCTCTGTGGGAGCACCGCACTACATATAGCCACTGGATCCCAGATGCGGATGGCAGTTGACTGCTTTCGAGGCACCATCTTCAACTGGTGCGATGCTGTGTTGGCTAATGTAAAAGGCCAACTGACCAGAGCCAAGAACGGACAACTGAAGACCTTTGGATATGGTGCTTTAGTTGTGAGCTTTAGTCTGGAGAGGGTCCCAATGTTGGTCCCGCAGCACCTCACTGTTGGCGTTGGACTTCCTCGAGAGCCCAAACAGATGCGATGGGTTGCAGTTATGGCCCGTCATCCTGACAAGGGGACAGAGGTCGTTCGATTCAAACCTGAGTATTTCCATTGGTTGGAAAACCAGGTTTTTGCTATTCAGGACTTCCCTTACATTGGGGTAGATTTTCGTGGTGACCCAGACATGGCTCTTCCACCAGGAGAGAAATGGGATGACTCAGGTAAAATCATTTTCAACGTTTTCCTATTTTAATTTTTTTTTTTTTTTATCTCATCCCAAAACTGATAGTAAAAGTTTCAAATGCAGATGTGGGTCCACAGCGACCAGCTGCTCTCCGGCCTTATGAGAGGAAACAACCAGCTGCAGCGGCACCAGCCCCACAGGATGAATCAGCAGAGACCTTGGCCGAATTGGAGAGCCATCTAGAGCGTTTTACAGGAGACATTCCAGAGACCGGCATAGATGACATTCCTCGTCGACTACAGCGCTGTGTGATCGGGGTCCCAAGACCTTTTAGGAGGTTCCTTTGTAAGGTGGCCCGTATAGTGGTTTCTAATCGAGATCATCACTAGTGATAGGATGATCGCCTATTGTAGACACATATGACATTTTTGCTTTTTGTATATCATTTTTGCCGATCATAAGGTGTTTTTCAACCTATGATCGAGGATGATGTATATTTTGACACACTCCTATATTATACTATATCACTATTACCGTCTTATCTTGTAAAACATGTTATGGAATGATTTTAAATTTACATGTATGATTATTGCAAATTTCTACTTAACATTCGAGAAGCAGTTGCATCTGCTAATGTATTTAAAGATCTCGGAATATGCTGATATTCAATATAATCAAATTCACATTCCAAGAGATGCACTCTCAAAAATAATCTCAATAACACTGGATTTCTAATGGCATATACTCTATTAAGCTGTAATACAATGAGTTCAGAATCTAACTTCACTATCAAACTCTGAATCCCAAATGAAATAGATTCAGATAATAACTCAATCACTGCACTATACTCGACAATGTTGTTCGTTGTTTGACTGAGGCTTACCCCATGCATAGATACCAACTCATTAGAGGGTGAATAGATAACCCAAGCTGCGGAAGAAATGTTCCATGTACTACGACAAGCACCATCAGCGAAATCAATGTATGTTTGGAGAGGCGTCGACATCTGCAATATCAAGAGTAAAACCAAGATAAGCAAGAATAATGGCGAAAAACACTCTCTAAGCTAAGCACACTTTTTAAACTAAAACACACCAGCTAGAAAGAAAACTATCTGAACTAAAAAATCTTCACACCCATTTTAAGCATAATACCTCTTCAGGTAAAGACCATTTATGGGTTTGCCTAAATAGTCCCCGTCAAAGTTTACCAATTCATAGGCACCTTTTGCTAGCTTTCGCTTGACAACATAGGGACCATGCCACATAGGAATGAATTTCCCAGTGCCTAATTTATCATTTGCTTGATCGTATAATAAGACTAGGTCTCCTTCCGAAAAATTTCGAGGGGTCACATTTCGATCATACTGAGCTTTAATACGTTTTGCACGAGTTTCAATCACCAATGCAGCATCACGTCAATTCTCATCTAGTTGAGCTAAGTATAACAAACGTTTTTCCTCTTCGGAAGTGGCTGGAAGTAACTCGACGGCCATTTGCAATGACGGGATTTTGCATTCAATGGGTAACACAACTTCCAAACCATAAACTAGTTGGAAAGGAATGAACCCTGTTGACGTTTTTACTGAGGTTCGATACGCCCAAAGTGCTGAAAATAGCATGTTATGCCAATTCAACCGATGAATCCCAATGATTTGTCGGTTCATGATGACTAAAACTTTGTTGATGGATTCAACCAGACCATTAGCTTGTGGATAATAAGGAGTTGAACTATCGTGACGCAAGCCAAGCTGGCTTGTAAGTTCATTCATCATAACGTTTCGAAAATGACGCCCATGATCAGTGATAATCGCTTGTGGAACACCAAACCTAGCAATTATATGATTGAAAACGAAAATCGCAGTTGTTTTGTCGTCTGCCTCAAATGTAGGCATCGCCTTGGCCCACTTGGTAAAATAATCTACCGCAAGGATGATATACGCATGCCCCCCGGCCGAGTGAGGGTTACATGTAATAAAATCGATACCCCATTTTGCAAACGGACCGACGGCAATTATAGGGTGGAGAGGAGCAAGTGGAGCGTGCATCTTTTGATCAAAAATTTGGCAGTTGTGGCATTTTCGAACTGCGTTAATACAATCTTTAAACAAGGATGGCCAGAAGTAGCCAGCCCGCAATATCTTTTGGGCTGTAGCATACCCAGACATATGACCGCCACATGCTCCAGAGTGACAGTCATTTAGAACCATTTCAGCTTCCTCTTGAGTTAAAACAACGTCGAAAAATAGAGTCCGCCCCACAGCAATAAAGAGTATCTCCAATAATTCTGAATTGTTGGGACTGAAATTGTATTTTTTGACGTTCTGACCTTGAAATTTCTGGCCGAAAGGATTGGGTTTGGAGATAAATGATGATATCCCCATACCACAGATCTAAAGTGCTGATTAGAAACAAGGATTCGTCCGCCACAGTTTTCGTGTCAGCACGCGGGAAGTCACACATTAACTCTACAAAAACTAAAGATTTCTTCGACTTAGAATTTTCAAATTCCAAGTTGAACTCCTGTAGGATGACAATCCATTTGGAGTACTTTCCCCCTAGCAATTGCTTGGTCAAAATATAGATCATAGGGTTGCAATCAGAAATTACTGTAGTTTTACGTAGTAAAATGTAATGACGAAAACGTTGGACAGCTTGAACAACTGCCAATGCTAATTTCTCCACATGTGAGTATTTTAACTCAGTTGGATTTAAAGTTCGACTAAGGTAATATATCACATGTTCAGTACCTAATTCATCTTCTTGAACTAACACCATTCCAATGGTGGAATGGGAGGTGGCGAGATACAAGAAGTAGTCCTGGTTGTAGTTGGGAGGATGCAATAACGGTGCATGGGTCAACGCGTGTTTTAGTGCATCAATACTTCTGAGCTATCTCATCCCAATAGAATGGAGTATTCTGTTTCAACAACTGGGTAAAACCCTTTGTAATCTCGGCATAGTTAGGAATGAATCATCGTAAAAAGTTTGCTATCCCTTGCAAACTTTGGAGTTGGTGAAGACTCGAAGGAGGAGGCAATTTGACAATAGCTTCAACCTTCGAGGGATCGACACGAATGCCGGCTTTCAAAACAACAAACCCCAGCAACCGACCTGTTTCTATACAGAAAACACACTTGTGTGGATTCAACCTAATATGATAATGCCTACACCTCATAAAGATTGCTCGTAAATGGATGAGATGATCAGCTTGATGTAATGAATGAGCAGGCAAATCATCGAGATAGGGTTGCAAAATGTGCTTGATGTCATGAAACGCATAAGACATGGCCCTTTGAAAAGTTGCCTCGGCATTCTTGAGCCCAAAAGGTAATTTGCAATAAGAAAATGTCCCCCATGGATAAATGAAAGCCATTTTTGGTTGATAGTCAGGTAGAATATTGATTTGATTGTATCTATAAAAACCATCCATGAAGGAGAATATTTCACTTCCGCCATAATCATCAATGATTTGATCGATATAGGGAGTTGGATAATTGTCCTTTGGACAAGCTCGATTAATGTACCTATAATCGATACGTATTCTTATTGTCCCTTGCTTTTTGTTAACCAGTACAATATTCGATACCCAATCCGTTAATGGAATCAGATAAACGAAACCTGCTTTGAGTAATTTTTTAACTTTTGCTTTAATAACAGTAGCTTTTCTCAGGTGAATCTGACGCAAACGTTGCCGGAAGGGTTTAGCATCCAGGTAAGTTTTGATTTCATGAACAACAATTGCAGGGTCAATTCCTGGCATTTCTTCTTATGACCAGGCAAACACGTTGCAGAATTCTTGAAATAGGGCCTTATATATTTGAATTTCATCTTCTGTACACAAGGCACCTATATGAATGTTTTCAACAATTCTAGGCTTAACCGAAATGTCAATAGGAATAGTTCGAGAAATGTTTCCCAAATTTAACTCTGAATCAGGATTTTTCATTGGATTCTGAGGTTCCTTGACATATTCAGTCATAAAAATTGATGAAAAATCATTTTCAAAACGATTACTCTTGGGTAAAAACGAAGATCTATGATGGAGATCTTCCCATGGTAAATCATCGACACATAGGATTTCACGAATTTTCTCATCAGTATGAACAAGTTCAGAAAACATTGTTGAATCCAAGTTTGATGTGAAAAGTGATTCCTCATGGACCACATTCATTAAGTCATTTTTGGTTGAAGATGGGTCAGAAAATGACTGCACGGCCTGATACGCAATTTCATATGGACTCAAAGGCATAACATCACCAAATGAGTCTATCTCAGATTCAAAAGGTACGATCCAAGGATCATCATAAACAATGGTGTCTGACGAAATCATATGAATGGCTGCTGTAGAAGATGATGCGTTGATAGGAGGAAAAGGAAAAGTTCCCAGTAAACCGGCATCTTTAACTAATCCTACTCCAACATCCTTATACGGGATAGTCGTTTTACCGACATGCTGAATACTTTCAGAAGAGGCTAGGTCAGATGAAAAGTAAGTCAGCTGGTCTATAGTTACGATCTTTCCATTATGAGGGAACTTTATAAGCCGAAATACCAATGAAACGACAGTGGTCATAGCGTAAGACCAACTATGACCCAAGAGAAGGTTGTAATCTAGAGGGGCATCAACCACCTCCACATCTAGATTAACAGTTTTTCCTTCAACCCCTATAGGTAGATCCTATAGAATGCCAAAAGGATGAAACCCATGACCATCAAAGGCCTTTAGAATCATTGGGAATTGATTTAGTGATGGAGAACCAAGCGATCTCCGACACTGTATCGACATAACACATGTTGAGGCTCCCTCATCAATCACAGTCCTGTAAATAGGTCTGTTTTTTACTAACACTAGGATCTGGAAAGCCATTTGATGAGGACACACGGTATACTATTTTCTAGATCGAAAAATATAAGGTTCGAGTCCTGAACGTCAATAGCTCCTATATCCGACAATAGTAATTTACATTGTGCTGGACATGATTGCAGCACTTCCAAAGCCAACATTACTGAAGGTGAAACAGGTAAATCTTCAACAATGTTATAGTTATGAGCCGCTCTCGCATGTGGATTGAAAGCTGACTTTCGAAGTATACCCTTGGCAGGCAGTTTGATTACTAAGTCTGGATTAGGTTTCTCGATCTGTAGTGGATCGGAACCGGGAGCTGAGGTTGATGGGTTAGAATGAGAAGATTCTGCTTCTTTACCATCAACAGGACTTTTACTACCATAATCATGCGATCGAGTCGCAATCCTAACATGGGACATCATCAGTATGGGTTCTTCATTGGCATTTGAGGAAGAACCTATCATCTTACTGTCTTGACTTGGAAAAGGATCCTTCAAAACAGCAAGCGTTTGGGAACCTTTGACAATTTTCGCAACCTCTGCACGATGAGGGCAGTCTCTTGTAAAATGCTCTTCGTCACAAATGAGACAAGGATAACGAGGTTTGCGTTTCTCATCATTTGATTCCGCTTTTTCTAGTTTCTCTTTCGAATTTTTATCTGTTTTATTTTTCTTCTTCCCTTTCTTCTTACCACCGGATTTTGATTTGGCTATAGATGACTCTACAACATGAATATCGATGGAAATTTCCACGGAAGAATCTCCTGTCGAGGAATCTGGCAAGGTTATGATAGGAGAAGAATTCTTGGAAGATTTCTTCTTACTTTTGGTGCTAACCGTACCAATCATACCATCAGTGGCATGAGACCCTAAAGGAGCTGCAACGATTTGATTTTGCTTAGGAAGATCGGGGATTTTCTCGTGTAATGTACCTACCTGAGTATAAACTAAGTCAAGGTACTGTGCTTGAGCAATTACTTGCTCTTCAGTAATGACTCCAGCCTTAGCTACATCCTCAGTGATCTTTGGTAATAAAGATTTTACAAACCATTCGGCTAAGATCTGATCCGGAATAAAAACCTTCACTAAACGTCGTCGACATCTCCGTTCATGAATGTGATCTAAAATGTAACTCAATGTACCACTTGGCCGCAAGAGCAATTAGAGTGCATTGGAAAAGCCTTAAACGGATTGAATCATCTGAAATAGAGTTAGACGCACACCAGAGGTGATAAGTCATCACATGGTTCAACGGGTCCTCTCCTGATTTGCCTTCAAACTTAGGAATATCACTAGGCAACTTATTCGGCATTGGCAGCCAAAACGGAAGATAATTAATGGGATCGTTCGTTAGGCGCAACAAGTCAGGCAAGTCCAAAGTTGTGATAAATGGTAACTGACGATTAGGGTCCCTAAAACTCTGGGTCATGAGACCAGCCCCAGGACGAGGATATCCAGGATAACTAGGAATTGGGATTCCATTTGGGATATTATATCCTCCCGAAAAACCAGGATTAACTAGACTGTACTGGGGTTGTTGAGGCTGTTGATATGTATACCCAGGGTACGGTTGATACTGATAGACTGGCTGCTGCATAGCAGGACACTACAGGCATCTGAACCGAAGTTTGAATTGTGGATCCAGACTGAGGTAAAGATGTCTGAGGAGTTGATACAGGAATAGTAGAAACTGGAGCTATCGATACTCCAGAAGTAGGTGGGGTAGATTGAATAGATGTTGCAACAGTTGCAGCAGCCATTTGAGGCAGAGTACGATGTGTACTAGGCCCAGGATGAGAAACTACCAAAGGTACAGAAGTTTGAATAGTAGACTGGACAGGTTGCTGGGGTGAACCAGAAACTAAGGGTTGTCCAGTTTGAGATGAAAACTATACATTCGGTTGCAAGACCTGTTGAGTTTGCGATGGATCCCACACTAAGTTCATTCTGGGGTACAGACCCATAACAGGTTGAGACTATTGAGGACGATAACCAGGTTGAGGGTAGGGTTGATAATTCAGAGGTACATTTCCAGTTCCTTGAACATATGATTGACCGGAAGGTGGTTGGAAGCCTTGGTTCGAGTACTGACCTTGGGGTTGATAACCCTGAGGCACGTAATGATACTGGGGTTGACCTTGAGGTACATATTGATACTGGGGTTGACCTTGAGGTACATATTGAGTCTGGGGTTGACATTCAGGAATATACTGTCCCGTAGGTATGTACTGTCCTTGAGGTTGCCCCCCAGGCGCAAATTGGGTACCTTGAGGTTGCCCCCCAGGTGATAATTGAGGATTTTGAGGCTACCCCAAGGCAATAACTAGCCACCTTAAGGTTGAGGATTAGGAATAGTACCTGACATCATGAGAATATCTTCTACACTCAACGACTTAGTACCATTATTTCTAGTTAATAACCCTTGTTCAATGGGTTGAGGAGATGCTCTCGAAAAAGTACTAGTAAGTTACTGATACCTAGAGGGAACAGAAGGACCACCGTACAAAAAGGATTCTGGAGATTGAGAAAACATGGACGACTGTCTTGACATATTTAATGGAGGATAGTAACCTCTAGGTGTTGGGTGATAAGGAATACGAGGTGGTGAAAAACTTAGTCCCGGGTTTTCCAAAAAGTTAGTCAATGAAAGATACCAAGCACTGCTCCTAGGTGGACTGTAAAAGATTGATTCATGCTCCCTAAGTTCTATAACAGGTTGATTTTCAGGGATAGGGATGCCTACTTCTTCTTCCGAAGTAGCAAGTTCTTCAATAGCTATAAGTCCAAAAGGAAGATTTTGGGTAATTATTCTTTCTACCCTGGGTGAACCAGGACCACTAGAAGTTGGAGAGGTAAATCCCGATGTCGAAGTAGCAGCAAATTCACTTTCAGGTTTAGATATTTTAGGTTCCTCACCTATATCACTAGTAGATGAAAAACTACTAGTAATTTTGGAAACAGACACAAATTGTGGATTATAATCTACTACTAAAGCTTGAAAATCAGGATGTACCACCAAAGAAGACTCTCCTTCTTCAGGTGATCCAACTCTACTGTCTCCAGGAGCAACGAGGGCTCTTAACCCTTCAGGTTGGCTCGGTGAAAACTCAGGAGGTTGGCCCCGAAGTCTACGGGACTTCCTCGGTAATTTAGCCACGATTAAATATTTTAACTACTTCACACGCAAACAAAGTAAAATCTCAATGAAAACCACCTAAAGCCTCTAAAGAACCAAACAAATTTGAATCACACGTGTTATAGACATTTTTGGGCACTACAACCCCAAGCATAAAATTTCCATAAACCAAGGGCTCCTAAGTCCCTAAAGGTGTTGTTCCAACCCCTAAAAGAACAAGGTAAACTTATTACAGCATCTCCCAGAAGTTCTCCATGAAAAACTACTCATAACTGGTCAAAACTGGACCATTTCACCTGCTCCATAGGCAAAGTGCGTTGCATCCCACCTAAATACACACAGTAGGTGCATTTCATTTCAAAAATCCCTTCTATGGGGTGCGATGGGCGAGAAGGGACAAATGGCAGGGTCAATCCGCAAGGTGGAGAAGCATGGAATCTTCCAGAAACTTCTCCAGTGACACTTGCCTATCTGAATTCGACCAGGGATGAGTAAGAGATCATCAATCTCCAAGTGGAATCAAGAACTATTAGAGGGAAGACACTAATCAAATCACAAGCTGACTCATCTCCCTTGCAGACATCTATATATGGATCCCTCATCCCAGAGATCCAGAGGCTGGAATTTTGCATCTTGTAAGGAATTGCTGTTGGTTTCTTGAGGAAACATCATAGTGTTGGGTGATCTAAGCTTTTCATGAGGTGAAGGAGGGCTTCTTGCTGAGAGGATGATGTTGGGTCAGAACAATTGGTTGTAACTCTCTTGGCTCTTTCTTGATTATCAATAAATCTATTCAAGTTTTCCTCCATACTCTTGTGTGATTTATGTTTTATGCATTTGTATGGTCAATTTACATCTGATCCTAAATTGTTTATGATAATAGATCTATGTTCTCATATAGTGTTATGCTGCTTTGATTCTACAGGTACTCTGTGAAGCTGGGTATACAAGAAAGCAAGTAGCAAAGGACTATTAGAAGAGAGAGGAATCGAACAAAGAACCAAGCGCAAGACAGAGGTTGGTCTCTTTCATTCTTCTCTCATCTATCTTTCATAAAGGAAAACGAAAGTAGTTTTACTTTGTTTGTTTCTAAGGTAGCTATCAACCTTAATGGGATTAGCAGTTCTGCATAGACACTATTCCTAGTAACAAAAATGGAGACTCCACTGGGGGGCGAGTAGATTGTTTGTTCATCTACATTTTTTTACTTTATAAACTTACAGACAGAGCCTAAAGTCAAGCCATCTAGCCTTCGAACTGCATTTGCTATGCAAGTGCAAAGTAGATCAACACTGCTTTAGTCAATCTCTGGGTTTTTTTATGATTTAAACAATTGATTTACAAGCTCTCTAATTGACCTTGTGGTGGCTCGAGTAACCTCCTTAGATCTGCCCCTGTGATTGATTTACTGATTACCACTTGCTCCACCAAAATCCCTGAACTGAACTACAAACTGTGACCCGGAACCCAATCAAAGTCTCGTCCCTAGTCCAGCGCACTGTCTATTCTGTGAATCTCAAATTCAGCGCACTTCTCGGGTGTAGTAGGTGCGTTGCATTTCAGTTTCATTGTGTTACAGGTGCGCTGATCAGACTAGGCATTGTTCCTAAATTTTGGTTTCTGTGTTCACTCTTTTCAGATCTATTCAAGAGTTTTGCTGCCTATAGTCAATACACCTCTGTTTGAAACCCCTTTCCTTGTTGTTATTCCGCCTCCATTGTGCAAAGAACTGTAAATGCTTTTATGTATTTTTTGAGTCATTTTCAGTTCTCCTTTACAAAGAAGTAGCATAATTGTACTGTCGTTTCTTGATTTGAAAGTGTCACAAGTGTCGTTTTCAGTCATAGAAGAGAGTCTAATTGCTCTTAAAAGTCGATTACCTTGTTACTATTGTATTTGATCTGAATTGGTAGTTTTTTTCTAGTGTCGAAAGCAAGTTTTCAATTCCAAATCGCAAAGTGTTGTCATTGTCCTCATTTTGTTTTGAAAAGAAACTTGTTAGTAATTGTCGCTTTGAAAAATAATTCAGGTTTGCACATTAGCTTTCTTTTTATCATTTACACATTAAGAAGGTTGAAAACAAATACATGCATGTGCATTTGCATTTAGACTGTTTGTTGGTTTGATTTAGGACAATGCATATAGTGTGTGCTCTTTGCTCTTTGTTGAAAGAACGCCATCTCTCTTACATTAGTAGCTAGGATTTTCATTGCACAAAGAAGATAAAACGACTATTTATCATCTTAGATTGCATTTTAGGGATTGTACATCTACATCATGCGGTGAACCTGAAAGGAAAATTTCTTAAGCAAGATCAACTATAAAATAAATTTAATGAATATAACAACGCTTTGGAACCTAATGCACAACATCTAGAAGTCTAGGCTAGAGACGTATTCGGGCGTCGTAAATCCTGGTAACTGTTGTTTTCACTGTTGGTTGGGTGATTCCTCCACTTTGAGACGATAAGTGCCAGTACGGACTTGTGCTCCCACGTACCGTCGAGTATATTTTGGGAGACCACAATAGGCTTAATCCTTTATCCATAGGAATCCATGTCTGCCGCCCTATCGATCGCAATGCACTGAACACAACATTTGGGAAGATTGACTGTCGTACCGTAAAAAGTATTTTTCGGTTTTGCGATTGGTTTGGTAATCCCTCTGCCTAGATTTCCAGAGCAATCCCTTTCGTTCCTTTTCAGACTCCTTAACGGAAAGGGTCCATCTAAGCACTTGTCACTTCAGGCTCATTAAAAATCGAAGGCAACTAGAGTCATCTTTTGTTTTTTCTCGACTCTTTAAAATTGAAAAAACAAGTTGTGTCAAAGCGTCTAAAATTTATTTTAAACGGAATAATTATCACCTTTCCTACATTGGTCTTAGGTTGAAGAAAAATGGAGTCCACCAACCAAGGAGTTCCCCTTGGAGGAAATCCTAGTCCCTTCTCCTCTTGGGGAGATGTTGGTGCGCCCCATATGGCCACATTGTCGCTTCCAGGATTGAAAATAGGCTTGCCCGTCTGGATTTTCTCAACCTCCGTCGTTCAGAACACCACGATTCTTGAACAATCGAGTCAGCAACTAAACGATTCCAGAGTTACCCCCCAACCCTCTACTTTGTCCAATTCTTCCTCTCCTCCTTCCTCTTCGCTTGATGAAGCTGGTAAAGCCAAAAATCAAGTACCTGAGAAGAAGAAGGAAAAGAAGAAGAAAGAGAAGAAGAAGAAGGAGCCAAAGGTGAAAAGGGGCAACCAAGCGTCGTCTAGTGAAAATCCACACACTACACTGACTAGGCCTAAATCGCCATGTGTCATTTGCAAAGGAGACCACTATCATAGAGATTGTCCTTGCATCCCTCGAATCTTAAGGGACTGGTCTCCTCGTTTGCACAACATGGTGTCGTCAACCTCTGATGATCATGTTGAAAATACATCGTCAACTAGTGAAAGTGAAGCCCCTGGACAAAAAGGAAAATGCAAATTTCCTTGTAAACTGTGTGAAGGCGATCACGCCATCCACCGTTGTCCCTTCTTAGACGAGGCTAAAAGAGTTTTGGACGACCGTCCGGTTTCACCGTTACGGCTCCCTCCTGGATATAAGAAACTCTTGCCAAGTCCATCACTAGTTGAAAATCTGGCTGACACGCCCTTGTGGTCGGCCGAAGTATCTATCACTGAAGAAAAACCATCTGAATCCATGCCAGACGAAAGTCAAAGGGTCGAGGCAGCAGTTGACCCGGTCTTGCCTTCAGAGGTTCCACCTTCAGATGATATAGTCACCGAAGAGAACAAGGATGACACTGTCCAAATTAATTTCGTAAACACAGACTCTGATGAACATGGGGGCAGTTTACCCATTCCTTTACCACAGGAAGGAAGTTCGTCAGAGTCGTACCCGGCCGTCTATTCGGTCCCACCTCCAAGCAACCTAGTTGTTTCCTTTGACTGGAATCTACTAGGCAGACCCTACTTACCGGCTAGTGTACCATTCCAAATCATTGCTCAAATATATAGAATGGTTATGGCCAGTACCATCATAAATGAAGGGGCTTCTGTGAGTATCCTTTCCTCGACTGCTTGGAAAGCGCTTGGTTCGCCATCGCTTTTGCCTGAGATTAGGAATCTAACAGGCTTTAACAAAGGAACTAGTCGACCATTAGGGATCCTTCCCAATGTGCCCATAACATTGAGAGGGAAAACCGTTCACATGAACATAATGGTAGTCCAAGGACCCCTGGATTATAATCTACTCCTTGGACAAGACTATGTTTATTGCATGGAGGCCATTGTCTCCTCACTCTTTAGAGTAATGTGTTTTCCGCACGAAGGAAGAGTGGTCAAGCTCGTAGACCAGCTTTCATTCCCCGGTTCACGCATAGCAAATAGTCATATGCCATCCCTGAATGGTCTTTTCATGCAAGGAATGTCTCATCAATCCCCTATCCATCCACCTGATGAGCACGAGTGATTCAGGGGACATGACTGAAACCCAGGGGGCATGCACCCTGGTCTGCTTCGGCAGGAAAACTTCAGGTATAGGATAGGTTTCCACGAAGGATATCTGACTAGTCTGACACTCCCATCTGTCTAGGAAAAGGGGGTTAGACTGGAATAAGAATCCCTCATCAAAGTTATGTGAGTGGGGGCGTCTGCACCACTCGCCTTTGTTTATTTCGGTAGACATCGCCAAAGAAGTGTTTTGTTTGCGGTGCGAATAGAACAATCTTTGGTAACCTGAAAGAGGTAGGCCTTTCCCAATAAAACAAATGTTTTGTCTGCAAATTGTGGGGTAACCTTGAAACTCTATGTCTCTATACCTAGGGGCATGAAAACCTTTTGGCATGCAAGCGAAGAGCGACCGTTTATTTTTTTAAATTTGTAGGTCATGTTGAGCCTCAAACCTGCACCTTCCTATACACCCTCTCAGCCTTCCTTTTCCACGTTTGCATCCACCCAGCTGTTAAATCATTGCATTATAGTTTAAAAAGAGCTCTTTACATGGTTTTCTGACTATACTTATGACTGTTGTTTGGTTTAGTTTTTTTGTTCATGCAGCTGCGGAAACTTGTTAATTTCCGCAGCCAGCACATGTTTCCGCAGCCAGCACAGGATTCCGCAGCTATTTTGTTAAAAGCTGTGCTACAGGTGTCCTATGAAGAAACGAGCCACATGGGCAATCTCTAGGTGACGGATACATGGAACGTGTCCCTTTGACGCAGCCAAATCATCCATGGAAGGTCGCGGTCAATGAAGGTCAAAGGTAGAGCCAACCAAAGAGTTCAGCGGTGGCACGTCTCTGTTTTGAGCACGTGAACGTTACGTGGCACAGTCCTCAGCTCACGAAGACACCAGCACACCTGGAGATCACTTCTGTAACCGGAATCTAACAGCAACCACTCCAGAGATTTAATAGACATGATGACAGTTACGCTAGATCTCGGCTGAAGGGATCTACGTGTCTTTGGCAACACAGTCAATAGCGTAGGAGTTAGTTAGCTAGTTTCAGCATTTTGTCATTATAAATAACGCGTCGATGAACGCTGTAAAGGAGTTTTTTTCTTGATATGTAAATTCTGAACTGTTGTCACCCCACTGTTTATATATGTTGTTGTTTTAATATATGAGGAGACTTTTCTGAGTTTATTCGTGTGACTACTTGTTGACCGGCTGAAGTGGCAGAGGGCCCCTGCGCGCTGAAGCCTTGTAAAGTTTTCATTTGGTTTTATTATGTTCTTGTATCATTAGCTTGTACATAACACACCGTTTGATGTTTCTTAACTCACTGCTGTTTAGATTTTCACCTCTGTTTTCTTATAACTGTCAACTGATCAGTGCTTTTCTGCAGGTTTTCTTAGGCAGCCCGGGCAAATTTTCATCTTTTTTATAACTATTGGCATATGAGATCATCTTGTCCTTCCTGCTAACTTTCATTTTCTGAAGTTTAATTTCAGCACTATCTTTTTCAAGTTGTGATTTGCTTACTTATTTTTTTGTTATTTAGATATCATACTGCTCATCAATTTATGGTTTCTTTCTATAGTGAAGTGACTCTATTAGCAAGAAATCAGAATATCACTAACTGTAGTGTGATTTAGTTATCATATTGCTTAAACTTATTCATGATTGCTTCCCACAAGGTAGATTGAGCTGAAGGGTAAAGGATCAGAAGAGTTGAAGTAGTGTGATTAGTTTCCTTTCTGCAATTTAATTTCTTGCAATTTAGTTATCATATTGCTTGAACTTATTCATGGTTGCTTCCCACAAGGTAGATTGAGTTGAAGGGTAAAGGACCAGAAGAGTTAAAGTAGTGTGACTAGTTTCTTTTATGCAATTTAATTTCTTGCCATTTAGATAACATATTGCTTGACTTATTCATGATTACTTCCCACAAGGTAGATTGAGCTGAAGGGTAAAGGATCTAAAGAGTTTAAGTAGTGTGAATTAGTTTCTTTGCTTTTGGTTTGAGTTGCTTTAAGTTCAGTTTTTACTTTCTTTTCATTCAGCAGCAAGGATACTGGGCCATTGTCATTAGTTCACTTTTTGATGCATTTACTTTCTCATAAGAATTGATTTCAGTTTAGTTGTTCTAAAGCTTTCTTCTTGAGCACTTTCAAGTTTGAGAAAATCACCATAGAAACCACCATCACCATCCATATTTCATACTTCACTTTCACTCTCACCATCACACATTAGGGAAAGATAAATCCAAAAATAAACTAAAAACTCAAAAACGACAAAAGACTAAGGAAATGGTTATCTAGTACATATAGTACACTTCACTTTGTCAGTTTACGAACCCCAGATTGACATTTTAAATAGAAATTTAGATCACACTAAATTGACCAAACATTTTGGCGCCGTTGCCGGGGAAGTGAAACTAGGTAGCCAATTTCTTAAAAAAAAAAAAAAAACAAGAAAATTTCAAGGAAGGAAAATTGATAACCTCTCAAAGTATGCTCTCCTCTTGCACTTAGTGTGATCTGGAGGATCAGAAAAGAGAAAGTTATTGGTTTAATAGTTTCTTGAGTATGCTCTCTTCTTGCACCTAGAGTGACCTAGAAGATCAGAAAGAGAATTATTAGCCCGACTTGAAGAAAAATGACATGCATAGAGCAAGAGATTCTAGGGGAAGGTTTTTAGCTAGAGCCAAGAGTTCGATTTTTACAACTCCATCTACTTCAAGGAATAGACAAGAGACACCTCCATCATCTCCAACTTACACTCCTAGCCCTAGGATTCCTGGAATTCAAGAGGCAGTAGTTGACTCTCCCACACCTTCCATCGAATCTGAATTAGAAAGGGATCCTTTCCTTCTTTCTACAGAGAGACAAATTGTAATTGAAGAAGTAGAATCATCTGAAGAAGAAGAGGGAGAAATTCCTTCTCGTTCACCCTTAGTAGAGGAACCAGAGGACTCTGAAGTCTCCAGGGAAACTACCATGATAGAGGAAGGAGCAACTGGATTTGGTAGAGGTAGAGGAGGAGGAGGAAATAATGGAGGAGGTAGAGGTAACATTGGGGGAAATAGGGATGGAGATAACTCATTCGGATTTCCTATAGTCGATGAGGAATCCCGAGCCACAATGAAAAACATCTCACCATCTGTCCTCCCAAACTTTCATGGGCTAAGAAATGAGGACCCTGAAACATTTCTATTTGAGTTTGAGGTCGTGTGTCGAACTTATGATTATCTGGAAGACTCTCAAAAACTCAAACTGTTTCTTTCAACATTGAAAGGAGCAGCCTTGAAATGGTTCATGGGATTACTCACTCAATCCATTAGGACTTGGAATGATATGAAACAAACATTTTTGGATAGGTACCTGGATTATTGTATGCCCACCAATCACAAGGATGAGGTATTCAAAATGGGGCAAAGAGAAGATGAAAATTTGGAGGATTTACTTGAAAGATTTCAATACAACCTGAAAAGAGCAAAAATGAGTAACTTAGATGAGGAGACCTTGAAATCCCTTCTATTAAAAGCCATTAGAGATGAATGGATAGATATTTTGAACATGATGGGGAAAGGAGACATATCTCAACTTCCACTTCATGATATAGCAGAGCTATGTGTCCATCTCTCAAGGGGGAAGTCTAAAACTCAAAAAGGGCCTAGAGATCTTTCTCTCATCAGAGCAAACAAATCTGTAACTGGATCAGTAAGTAGGGCTGAGATTGGCAACATGCTTGATGAATTCAAGACTAACATCTTAGGGAGTCTTAGTGAGCAACTAGACACTCTTAAGATTCACAATAAGCAGAAAGTAGAAGCTGAGGCTTTGGCCATCTTTTGCCCAAAGTGTAGAAAGAAACATGCTCTAAGGGAATGTCTCTTGGATGCAAAAGTTGTAGAAACATGTGTAATTTGTTCAGAGAATCATGAGACCAAGGATTGTCCTTCAATTCCAGGGCTCAAAGCTGTCTTTCAAGAAGATCCAAATACAATCGAGTCTCTCTATTTTGTTGCAAGGAGACCTTGGCAGGGGCAACAAAATCAAGGGTTTAACAACTCTATGAATTTTCAACCCCCGCCAAATTGGAATCCTTGGCAACAACCTTGGTCCCAACCTCAAAATCCTTTTCAATCATGGGTACAAGGTATGCAAAATCCTTATGGGAGATTTGCTCAATTTCATCAATATCCTCCATATTTTCAAAACCAACAAGCTCCACAACTTCCAAATCAAAATCCACAATTATCATTGCCATTTCAACAACAACAGCAACCTTCTCAATAGAATCCAAATTCTCAACTCTTGCTTCCATTCCAACAAAAGTCAAATCAACTTCCTTCTCATCCATTGCCAAACCCCAATAAAAAAAACCCTCAAAATGCTTACATGATGGAAGGTCAACAATTTCCTGCCTATATGAATGTTCCTCTCAATGATGTACAACTCAAATCAGGTAGAGTCCTAGATAAGCCTTCTATAGATACTCAAAAGCAAAGCATTTCTGAGGAAGATTCTCTTGAAGCCAATAAGGGTTCTGAAGAATCTCTTCAAAACCCAAGCACTCAAAAAGAAAAAGAAAAAGAGTTAACCCCCACAACTCCTATAGTTGAGCAACCTGCATCTTCATCCACACCTCCTTTTCCTGAAAGATTACAAATTGACAAAGGGGTAGAAAAACAAATCTTGTTGCCTGACTATGATTTTCTAGATGAATTGAAGAATGTCTGTATCAAGATTCCCTTGTTACGCCATTAAAGAGATTCCTATTCTAGCGAAAACAATAAAGGAGTTGAGTCTTAAAAGACCAGGAAGGAAACCAAGAGATACAAGAAAAATCCACCTGGTAGGAAAAATTGTAGATATCATGATGGGAAAAATTACTATGTAGAAGTATGTAGATCCCGGTAGTCCAATTGTCAAAACACATATCAATGGGGTAGAAATACCAAATACTTTGATTGATTTAGGGGTTGCTATCAACATCATGAGTAGACAGACTATGGAATAGCTAAAACTTCCTAATCTTCTTTTTACACCTACTTTATTGCAACTTGCAGATCGATCAATTATTAAACCAGATGGTGTATTAGAAGACATTTCAGTCTCCTTAGAGTCTTGGGAATATCCAGTAGATTTCATGATTTTAACTCCCAAGAGTAATTTAGGAGGACATCCTCTCATCTTAGGAAGACCTTGGCTAGCCACAGCTGATGCTTTTATCAGTTGTAGGTCTGGGGATATGTATATTTCTGATGGTAATTCGACAAAGAAGTTCAATCTGTATCCTCCAGCAAAAACAATTACAGAAATAGGAGATAATGAGTGGGTTGATGATGAAGATACTATACAACCTGTCTTTACCATTTCTGAGATCAGTGAAGATAGTCAAATTCTGAACACATTAGAAAACTTTGAACCATCTTCAGAATATGACCACACACAATTTCAGTTGGATTCTGACATTGAGTGTCTATCATCTAGACAAATGTCTCTTTTCTCTATGGAAGAGTTTGGTAGTTCCACCATTGAGATTTTTCCAGGAAAAACATTGAATATCAACAAAAACTTGGAAAAATCACAACAGGAAGAGCTAACCAAAATCTTGCAAAAACATTCTACTGCATTTGCATGGGAGTATACCGATATGAAAGGTATTGACCCTAAGACTTGCATTCATCACATCTACATTGAGGAAAAAAGTAGACAAATCAGACAACCTCAAAGAAGGATGAATCCAAACCTTAGGGAGATAGTGAAAGAAGAGCTCCAAAAGTTACTTAATGTAAACTTCATTTATCCAATTTCAGATAGCCGGTGGGTTTCTCCTTAGGTTATAGTACCTAAAAAGAATGGTAAATGGAGGGTTTGCATTGATTACAGAGAATTGAACAAAGCAACTTTGAAGGATCACTTTTCTTTACCATTTATTGATCAGGTATTAGATACTTTAGTAGGCAAAAAGTATTTCTCATTTTTGGATGGTTTTAGTGGTTACAATCAGATTCAAGTAGCACCTGAAGATCAGGACAAGACCACATTTACTTGTCCATGGGGAACTTTTGCTTACCGAGTACTTCCTTTTGGATTATGTAATGCACCCGCAACATTTCAAAGGGCAGTACTAGGAATCTTTTCTGATCTAATTCATGATTGTGTAGAGGTTTATATGGATGATTTTACAGTTTATGGTAATTCATTTGAAGAGGCATTAGAGAATTTGGAAAAAGTCCTTATAAGATGTAAAGAAACAAACCTTTCATTAAGTCATGAGAAATGCTTTATGATGTTTACTGAAGGGATTGTTTTAGGACATCATATTTCAGGGGATGGGATTAAAGTTGATAGATCAAAAGTTGAAGTCATCTCCAAGTTGCCTATTCCAAATTGTCAAAAAGATGTTAGAAGTTTTCTTGGATTTACTGGATATTATAGAAGATTTATTGAAAACTTCACCAAAATAGCATCTCCACTCTTCAAATTACTTACAAAAGACTGTGAATTCAAATGGGATCCTGATTGTCAATCTGCATTTGAAACTTTAAAAACAAGAATATCTGAAGCACCCATTTTGAGAGGGCCAAATTGGAAACTTCCTTTCCATATTTCTACAGATGCTTCAGATACAGCTCTAGGAGCTGTGTTGGGTCAAAAGGATTTAGTTCCTTATGCCATTTACTACACCAGTAAAAATTTGACTCCCACTGAGTTAAATTACACTGTGACTGAAAAAGAATTCTTAGCTGTTGTTCATGCAATCAACAAGTTTAGACATTATATAACAGGCTATGAAACTTTTGTCCATACTGATCATTCTGCAATTAGATATCTCATGAACAAACCTGTTACTAATGGCAGAGTTACAAGATGGCTTTTACTTTTACAAGAATTCAATATTACTGTGTTAGATAGACCAGGGAAACAAAATACAATAGCTGATTTCTTGTCTAGAATCCAAAATACTAATGAAGATTCTCCTGTAGAGGATAAGTTTCCAGATGAATATTTGTTTGCAGTAACTACTAAGACTCCTTGGTATGCAGATATTGCTAACTATTTGGTTATAGGGAAGCTACCTCCACACTTATTTCCTAATGAGAAAAGGAAAATTATTCAGGAGAGTTCAAATTATTCATGGATTTCTAATGAATTGTTTAAGACAGGGCTAGATTGTGTGATCAGAAGATGTGTTCAGGAAGATGAAATACCTGACATCCTCAAGGCATGTCATGATGAACCATGTGGTGGACACTTTGCTGACAAGAGGACGGCCTATAAAATCCTTTCTTTAGGATATTATTGGCCTTCTCTCTTCAAAGATGAAAAATAATATGTCAGAAGGTGTGATAGCTGCCAGAGAGTTGGGAGACCGACTCTTTCAAATGAAATTCCATTACAGCCACAGGTACTCATCGAACCCTTTGAAAAATGGGCTTTAGATTTCATTGGACCCATTAATCCACCATCTAGACAAAAGAAATATATATTGGTTTGCACTGATTATGTCACTAAATGGGTAGAAGCCAAGGCATTGCCTTCTGCCACTGAAAATTTAGTTGTTCAATTTCTTTTTGAGGATATTTTTACTCATTTTGGTGTCCCAAGAGAAATTGTGACAGATCAGGGAAGTCAATTCACATCTAACTTGATGGAGAAGCTGATGGAAGAATACAAAATCAAGCACAAAAAATCTACTCCTTACCATCCTCAAGAAAATGGTCAAGTGGAATCTACAAACAAAGGTCTTGAGAGCATCATCACCAAAACTGTTCATCTCCACAGAAGAGATTGGGTAGAAAGGCTCCCTGAAGCCTTATGGGCCTACAGAACTACATGGAGGAACACAACAGGACATTCTCCCTATGAACTTGTTTATGGGAAAGAAGTCCTGCTCCCCATTGAGTTTCAAGTCAAGACTTTCAAGATGGCAGTTCAGTTGGGGATGAATCTATCAGAAGCCCAAAAGCATAGAATGGAGCAACTGAATGAGCTAGAAGAGATCAGACAAGATGCAATTTTAAGGACTGATCTAGTTCAACATCAAAGAACTAAGTGGCGTGATAGATATATTAAAGAGAGAAAGTTTCAAGAGGGAGATTGGGCTTTACTGTTTGATTCCAAGTTTAAAGACTTTAAAGGGAAGTTTCAGACTCATTGGCTTGGGCCATATGAGATTGATAAAGTCTTTAACAATGGAGCAGTAAGAATCAAGACCATTGATGAATTTCAGACTCCTCTTATTGTGAATGGCCACCGATTGAAAATTTATCATAAGCCACTTTCAAAAGAGGAGTTTGTCAAAATGTTCCAAGAGAATTCTGCAATAAGGCTGGTGGAGAAGAATCCTTCTCTCCCACCAGCCTATTCTTGTTTCTTTTAGTTTTTGAAAAAAAAAAGAGAAAAAAGTGTGTATAAGCCTGAAAACCAATCTCAGATTGCCGGTCTTATGCAAAAAATATAGAGTGAAAATCAGGAACACCTGACACTCTATATTTTCCAAAAAAAAATCTCCTCTCCTTCTCTTTCCATCTTCACTTCATCTCACTTGTCATTTCACTTCACCTCCATCTCATTTTCATCTCCATTTCACCTCATTCCACTTCATTTTCACTTCATTCCACTCATTCCATTTTATTTCATTAATAAAAACCCCTTCCAGGACTATTTTCATTCAGTTAGTTCTTTTCTAACTATCTTTGTGCAGACAAGGGGGTGCTGTCTCAGTTTCCGCAGCCAGAAGCAGTTTCCGCAGCCAGAAACGATTTCCGCAGCCAGCATCACTCTGTTTTCAAAAATACAATCAACTGTTAGTGCCATAATCATGAAATGCAAGTGTAATTGAGCTAAAGACATGGGGCATCTATCAAAGAAGAGCAACTGGTTAGAAGCCTTGAGCAAGAATTGACAAAGTTTCCAAAGGTATGATCAAAAATCTTTATCAAATGACAATTCAAGTCATAATTACGTATAGTTATTAAACCATAACAGGCTCTCCTATGTGCAATGATTTGATATATTAGCCCACTATCACTCTTATTCCGCGATGTCACTCCACACACCTCGCATTTATCTCCCTAACGGTCTCATGATTACTCCGAGTTTGAACTCAAGTGTGACTGCACTTCTAGTTATTACCCGTACTCTTGAGACGTGACCTATTGTGTTACGGCTCTTCCCAGCCGTAATTTCCGAAGCCGTCTGTTGAGACGTGTAAAATCTCATACACAGTCATCCAACTCGAAAGAATCTTGCCGTTACTCCACCGCTTATCACTCCACTCATACTCCACTTATATCATACTCCTTGCATGCGTCCACATTTCATTTTATGAACTCGTTTATCACTGCTCACTCACTGTTCCTCCCGTAATTCGGGTATTTCCATTCACTGTTCTCTATTTCCAACTGCCGTCACTACAGTTTGCTCTAAACCCTGACTACCGTCATTACAGTCTATCCTAAACCCTGAACAGAGCTATTTTTTTCCCTTAACCCTCACACGCAGAAGAACTCTCAGTGGAATTTAAAACAGAAGATGGGAAAATTACTGAGAGCTGAGCCGAAAGGACCGAAATAATTGGAGGGTTATCCTCAAGTTAAGTAATTGTTGAAGAAAGTCAGATGGCTACGATTTATCCAGAAGTTTAAAGGCTATAACAAGGAGGTGACCAAAGCTTTTGCAAGGTCGTTTAATGGACAAGCAGTGGAGGTTGGAGATTTAAAATTCACAGTGACCGAGGCCACAGTAGTAGCTGCCACAGGCCTACCTCAAGAGGGTGAAAGGTGGTTTAAAAATAGAAGTGTGGACGATCAAATATGGAGAACCATGCTACAAAACCAAGGTATGGATACCACTGTGTTCACAAGAGGCATCCCTGTTAATGTATTAAAAGAAGAATGGTCTAGTCTATTGTTAGTCATTCAGAAATTTATCACGTGTGAAGGTCGTTTTGGCTCTATGTATATGTATCATGTCAGACTGATGATGAATTTTATGGACAGTCACACTCTTAATTTGCCTCATTTTCTTCTATCAAGTTTGAAAAAGATGAGTTTTACAGTTCAAAAACATGTAGGCAATATTGAACCTCATCTTTACCACCATGGACTCATCAAAATTCTTATTGAGGATCAGTTGAAGAAAACTAAGGATACATGGGAGCAATTCTTAACAAGAAACTACTTCCAAGAGCCGTCTGAGGCCTCTGGAAGCAGTCCACCAAAAATTCCAAGGAAAAGTAGGAGGAAAGAAAAAAGCATTACAATCCAAGACTCCCCTACAATAGAAATTCAAGAAACAGTCCAAAAAGGAAAAGAAGATAGAGCTAGAAGTAAGAAACAGAAGAAGGAAAAAGGCAAAAGGACTATCCAAGAAGTCTATCCATCCCCTGAGCAATCCATAGAAGAGGATTATCAACCTCTGTCAGAAAAATTAATAGATTTTCAAGCTGCTACCATAGCCAAGAAAAAGCAAAAAGGAAAACAGAGTGCACAAGAGAAGAGTACTAGTTCATACTTAAGAAGGAGCACTAGGCTAAAAGGGAAGGGGAATAAAACCAAAGAAAAACAGTCTCACTTTATTGATTTAGATGAAGAGACACTTGAGAAATCTCCAACTCAGCCAAGCATTGAGTCAAGTCCTCCACGTGAGGAAAGCCCTTTTCGGCCGGAAAGAGAGAGCAGTCCTCCTTCACCAGAATTTGAGTTTAGGCCGAGAAAGACACCTGAGGTAGATTCTAATCAGCAAGAGGCATACAATTACCTGGAAACCTTAGAACAATCAGCTGCAGGACCAAGTACCTCTCTGCCACCTGATGCACAAGTTCAGTCTTTGAAACAGGAAATATTTGAGTTAGAAGTCCTAAATAGGCATATCATACAAGAAAATGAAGCACTCAAAGAGCAGAGTAAAGTAGACAAGATTGTCCATGATAATACTATGCTCCATTTAGGACTGTGGCAAAAGAAAAACAGAAAACTGAAGAAGAAGTGCAAAAAGTTAAGCAGAGCATTGATTAACCTCAAGTTCAAATGCCTAGTCAGGAAGCCAAGGATGATGTTAGCATCAAGGAAGAAGAAAAGAGGGCCAGATGTCCTTGCAGAAGCATCAGAACACATGGATTAGAGGGAAATAACTCAATTTTGGTTGCATGAGGACATGCAACACCTTCACAGTGGGGGTATGTTGAGCCTCAAACCTGCACCTTCCTATACACCCTCTCAGCCTTCCTTTTCCACTTATTGCATCCACCCAGCTGTTAAATCATTGCATTGTAGTTTAAAAAGAGCTATTTACATGGTTTTCTGACTATACTTATGACTGTTGTTTGGTTTAGTTTTTTTCTTCATGCAGTTGCGGAAACTTGTTAATTTCCGCAGCCAGCACAGGATTTCGCAGCTATTTTGTTAAAAGCTGTGCTACAGGTGTCCTATGAAGAAACGAGCCACATGGGCAAGCTCCAGGTGACGGATACATGGAACGTGTCCCTTCGAAGCAGCCAAATCATCCATGGAAGGTCATGGTCAACGAAGGTCAAAGGTAGAGCCAACCAAAGAGTTCAGCAGTGGCACGTCTCTATTTTGAGCACATGAACGTTACGTGGCACAGTCCTCAGCTCATGAAGACACCAGCACACCTGGAGATCACTTCTGTAACTGGAATCTAACAGCAACCACTCCAGAGATTTAATAGACATGATGACAGTTACGCTAGATCTCGGCTGAAGGGATCTACGTGTCTTTGGCAACACAGTCAATAGTGTAGGAGTTAGTTAGCTAGTTTTAGCATTTTGTCATTATAAATAACGCATCGATGAACGTTGTAAAGGAGTTTTTTTCTTGATATGTAAATTCTGAACTGTTGTCACCCCACTGTTTATATATGTTGTTTTTTTAATATATGAGGAGACTTTTCTGAGTTTATTCGTGTGACTACTTGTTGACCGGCTGAAGTGGCAGAGGGCCCCTGCGCGCTGAAGCCTTGTAAAGTTTTCATTTGGTTTTATTATTTTCTTGTATCATTAGCTTGTACATAACACACCGTTTGATGTTTCTTAACTCACTGCTGTTTAGATTTTCACCTCTGTTTTCTTATAAATGTCAACTGATCAATGCTTTTCTGCAGGTTTTCTTAGGCAGCTGGGGCAAATTTTCATCTTTTTGATAACTATTGGCATATGAGATCATCTTGTCCTTCCTGCTAACTTTCATTTTCTGAAGTTTAATTTCAACACTGTCTTTTTCAAGTTGTGATTTTCTTACTTATTTTTTTGTTATTTAGATATCATACTGCTCATCAATTTATGGTTTCTTTCTATAGTGAAGTGACTCTATTAGCAAGAAATCAAAATATCACTAATTGTAGTGTGATTTAGTTATCATATTGCTTAAACTTATTCATGATTGCTTCCCACAAGGTAGATTGAGCTGAAGGGTAAAGGATCAGAAGAGTTGAAGTAGTGTGATTAGTTTCCTTTCTGCAATTTAATTTCTTTCAATTTAGTTATCATATTGCTTGAACTTATTCATGGTTGCTTCCCACAAGGTAGATTGAGCTGAAGGGTAAAGAACCAGAAGAGTTAAAGTAGTGTGACTAGTTTCTTTTATGCAATTTAATTTCTTGCCATTTAGATAGCATATTGCTTGACTTATTCATGATTACTTCCCACAAGGTAGATTGAGCTGAAGGGTAAAGGATCTGAAGAGTTTAAGTAGTGTGAATTAGTTGCTTTGCTTTTGGTTTGAGTTGCTTTAAGTTCAGTTTTTACTTTCTTTTCATTCAGCAGCAAGGATATTGGGCCATTGTCATTAGTTCACTTTTTGATGCATTTACTTTCTCTTAAGAATTGATTTCAGTTTAGTTGTTCTAAAGCTTTCTTCTTGAGCACTTTCAAGTTTGAGAAAATCACCATAGAAACCACCATCACCATCCATATTTCATACTTCACTTTCACTCTCACCATCACACATTAGGGAAAGATAAATCCAAAAGTAAACTAAAAACTCAAAAATGACAAAAGATTAAGGAAATGGTTATCTAGTACATATAGTACACTTCACTTCGTCAGTTTACGAACCCCGGATTGACATTTTAAATAGCAATTTAGATCACACTAAATTGACCAAACAGGTCCTCTAACCCTTTAAAATCGTAGGATTGGTCGTTTCCTAACTTGCATAAAGAAAGGATGTTGGGGCAAAGCTTTGAAAAAATGTCGTTTTTAGATGAGACATTTTTATTATACGACTGGATTAATCGAGCAGTTTTAACGCGGACTTCATGCTCGTTAAAAAATAAACATAAGCAATGAGCAAATGTTTCCCCCAACATTTAAGCTCATTAAAAAATGAACCAATTTCTGGTAAATAACCATCGTGAATGTAGTACTTCAGCCTTTGAAGCCTTGGTCGTGTTCTCATCATCACCTCCACTCTGTATTGGCCAATCATTCACCTCCACTTGATTGTTTACCCCTTTTGAGGAACAGCTACGAAGAGTGATCCTATTAGCCATCCTTGTAACACTACCGTAATTGGAAAATTCCAAACCTTACCTGGAATCAGCTGCTACCTGAATTTATCACTCGTTCCTCAAAGACGAGTCTCCTTTAAGCTCTTTTCAATTGACTCGTAAAATATGAAAATATTGTCGAGCCATTGGCCTCTCCAGCTCATTAAAGTGACCGGAAGTGTTATCCCTCCTTTAGATTTTAATTTTTTTGGACCTGAGGGATTATTACACAAAAAGATCGAGCGCTTGTTTTGTTTGGCTCGTTAAAAGTACCGAAAATTCATCCCTTCTATATTGTTTTATACTTTTTCAGACCTAAGGGATTAGATGATGAAAAAGGATTTTTGGAGTTTCCTTTATGTCCCTTTTCAGACTCTCTAAAATTGAAAAGGACCGAGTTATCTTTGTTGTTAAAGTCGTTAAAGCCTAATAGCGACAAACTTGTCTATAACAGACAAGAACGTGTTTCACTATCGCTAGGCTCGTTAAAACATAGCGATGGGTTTGCCCGAAGGGCAAATTATAGAACAAGCATATGTTATCCTCCTCAAGCTTGAAAAAAATAAAGAGGTACTGGTCAGAAATGACTGGGGAAAAATTGGGAAGAAAAACTTGAAAAACTTTGTTGGTAGCAAGTCGCTCTTGAACATGACACTTTCACTCCGCATCCAAGTCGGGTTGGGTTGTTCCATTCACTGGTCATATCACCATGGTTCCGTCACACCATCCATGTTTGGGGTTAATGATACCAATCCATCATGTCAGTGTCACCGATATGTTCAAGAGAAGTCATTCAGAGAATTCACCTGTGTCTCACCCACTGCAATACATTTACGCTCCATTCTTTCATGACCGCCACCTTGAACCATATATCACCAGATTGTTTTCACCTCCATTAAAATCATTTGCTCTGTTCCGTGTCATTGATGTGGGATTCATTAATGCCCTCCTATGATGGATCGCTTCTTGTCGACATCAGTTCATTATCCAAGAAGGCGATCTAGGAACAACCCTTTCAGTACTTTGAAGCTTGCATGCCTGAATGGCAAGTTTCTCACTTCCAGCGATAGGTTTACATCAATTGCCTTCGACCGAAAGATTTTACGTGGTGTTCGACACAAAGTCCCTTATTCACACCACGTGAATTGTATTATAGTACCTTGAGGATCATTATCATTATCGGTGATTCCTCTCACACCTGTTAACAACTTACATCATTGGTTGGTAATCAGGCGATGTCTTTCCATGTTCGACTCCAAAACATCTCTCACATGGATCGACTTGTACTTTGAGTAAAGATCGAACGAGATTGAAGACCCCAGATCTAGTTTCATCCATCTAGGCTGCGATATATATTCAGGAAAATAAAGACATCAAATGTATATCATTGCTGCACAGATAATCATCCAATCTAAGGGATGATGGCTCTACCAGAATCATCAGTCTACACTCAGACGATTGTCTGCCTCATGTACATGAAAAATGAATTTATAAAGCTGAGCATGGGAATGCCTACCTCAGCTAGATCATGAAAAAATTATGAAGATAATTTATTGTATTGTATCTTATTACAGGTCTCCTTCCAGCCTGAAAGAACTTCGGATCCTCATGATAAAGCATTTCACCTGACATCAAAAGACTAACGACCTCATGCTTTAGGGGGCAACTGTTATAGACATTTTTGGGCACTGCAACCCCGAGCATAAAATGACCATAAAACAAGGGCTCCTAAGTCCTAAAGGTGTTGTTCCAACCCCTAAAAGAACAAGGTCAACTAATTACAGCATCTCCCAGAAGTTCTCCATGAAAAACTACTCAAAATTGGTCAAAACTGGACCATTTCACCTGCTCCATAGGCAAAGTGCATTGCATCCCACCTAAATACACATAGTAGGTGTGTTGCATTTCAAAAAGCCCTTCTATGGGGTGCGATGGGTGAGAAGGGACAAATGGCAGGGTCAATCTGCAAGGTGGAGAAGCATGGAATCTTCCAGAAACTTCTCAGTGACACTTGCCTACCTAAATTCGACCAGGGATGAGTAAGAGATCATCAGTCTCCATGTGGAATCAAGAACTATCAGAGCAAAGACACTAATCAAATCACAAGCTGACTCATCTCCCTTGCAGACATATATATATGGATCCCTCATCCTAGAGATCCAGAGGCTGGAATTTTGCATCTTGTAAGGAATTGTTGTTGGTTTCTTGAGGCAACATCATAGTGTTGGGTGATCTAAGCTTTTCATGAGGTGAAGAAGGGCTTCTTGCTGAGAGGATAATGTTGGGTCAGAACAATTGGTTGTAACTCTCTTGGCTCTTTCTTGATTATCAATAAAGCTATACAATTTTTCCTCCATACTCTTGTGTGATTTATGTTTTATGCATTTGTATGGTCAATTTACATCTAATACTAAATTGTTTATGATAATAGATCTATGTTCTCGTATAGTGTTATGCTGCTTTGATTCTACAGGTACTCTGTGAAGCTGGGTATACAAGAAAGCAAGTAGCAAAGGACTATCAAAAGAGAGAGGAATCGAACAAAGAACCAAGCGCAAGACAGAGGTTGGTCTCTTTTATTCTTTTCTCATCTATCTTTCATAAAGGAAAATGAAAGTAGTTTTACTTTGTTTGTTTCTAAGGTAGCTACCAGCCTTAGTGGGATGAGAAGTTCTGCATAGACACTATTCCCGGTAACAACACGCCTAAATAATCTAGGAGATCAAACCACACACAAACAGTAACTTTCCGTACTGAAAACACTAGTTGGTGATGAAATCCAACATCACAGAGTTCAATACAGAAATGGCGGTTGGAACAGTTACCCCGGCAACTTGCTCAATGAATAGACTGGCATAATTTCCTCCACTAAACCATCTCGAGTGAAGAGAACCCCCCAGAAAATCCAAGTGAGTCTAGCCGACGTCTGCTCCAGGTACAGTGGGATCTTCCCACCACTGTCACCTTAGGAAGAATCCTATAGAATATGGTCACTATGTGTTATCGGGAAAAGTGTCTATTCAGAACGACCCTATCTCACTGGGTTGTGACAGAGACCTCAGAAACAAACAGGGAAAACTACTCTTGTATTCTCCTTTATGAACTATAAACGAAGAGGAATAGGATGAACCAACCTATGTCTTGCGCTAGTCCTTTGATCCAATCTCTCTTCTCTTTGACAACTTCCAGCTACCTACTCCCTCACTTGCCCAGCGTCACCAAGTTCCTGCAAGATCACAGAAGAAGGAAACTACACAAAGACATGGATTTATGTTCATAAAAAGCTTAGGATCAGATTTAAGCTAAACATACAACTATAACACACATCAATGATATACAAGCATGTAGGAGAAACTCAAATAGTTTTGTTGATAAAACAAGAAGATCCAGGAGGAGTTACAATCGATGATTCCTGATCCAGCATCAACCTCCCAGCATAGAATCCCTTCTTCACCTCCAACAAAGCATAAATCACCCAATACTCTGATATCTATCCCAAAACCAACATCAATTCTCTGCAATGTACAAAATTCCAGCCTCCAACCTCTGGATCTCTGGGATGAGAGATCTATATATAGATATTTGCAGAGGTGTGAGTCAGCTCTGGGTTTTCGATTAGTGTCTTCTCTCTGATAGTTCTTGATGCCACTTGGAGATCTCATTGATCTCTTACTCATCCTTGGGCGATTTTGAGAGGCAAGTGTCCCAGGCGAAGTTTCTGGAAGATTCCATGATCATCCACCTCGCAAACTGTCTCCGCCACTTGTCTTTTCCCGTCCATCGCACCCTCACAGTGTATTTAGGTGCGCTGAAACGCACTTCCCGTGTGTACAAGGTGCGCTGCATAGCACCCTGGCCATGGAGCAAGTGCACTGATCCAGTTTTGACCAATTTTGAGTAGTTTCTGGTGGAGAACTTCTGGGAGAAGCTGTAATTTGTTGACCTTGTTCCTTTAGGAGTTATAACAACACTTTTAAGGACTTAGGAGCCCTTGGTTTATGGACATTTCATGCTTGGAGCTGTAAGGCACAAAAATTTCTATAACAGTTGCCCCCTAAAGTATGAGGTCATTTATCGAGTGAAATTCTTTATTAGGAGGATCCGAAGTTCTTCCAATGCTGGGAGGAGACCTGTAATAAGATACAATACAATATATTATCTTCATACTGTTTTCATGATCTAGCTGAGGTGGGCATTCCCATGCTCAGTCTTTATAAATTCATTTTCATGTACATAGGACAGACAATCGTCTGATGGTAGACTGATGATTCTGATGGAGTCATCATCCTTTTGGTAGGATGATTATCTGTGCTGCAATGCTGTACATTTCAATGTCTTTATTTTTCCTGAATATATATCGCAGCCCGGATGGATGAAACTAGATCCGAGGTCTTCAATCTCGTCCAATCTTTACTCGAAGTACAAGTCGATCCATGTGAGAAATGTTTTGAAGTCGAACATGGAAAGACATCACTTGGTTACCAGTCAATGATGTAAACTGTTAACAAGCGCGAGAGGAATCACCGATAATGATAATGACCCTCAAGGTACTGCAGTACAATCCACATGGTGTGAATAAAGGACTTGGCGTCGAACACCACGCAAAATCTTTCGGTCGAAGGTCATTGATGTATACCTGTCGCCAGAAGTGAGAAACTTGCCATTGAGGCATGCAAGCTTCAAAGTACTGAAGGGGTTGTTCCTAGATCAACTTCTTGGATAATGAGCTGATGTCGACAAGAAGCGATCCATCAAAGGAGGGCCTTAATGAATCCCACATCAATGACACGGAACGGAGCAAATGATTTTGATGGAGGTGAAAACGATCTGATGATATATGGTTCAGGGTGGCGGTCATGAAAGAATGAGGTATAATGTATGGTAGTGGATGGGACACGGGTGACTTCTCTGGATGACTTCTCTTGAACATGTCGGCGACACTTATGTGATGGATTGGTAGCATTTACCCCAAATGTGGATGGTGTGGCGTGACCATGGTGATGTGACCGGTGAATGAAACAACCCAACCCGACTCTGGCACGAAGTGGAAGTGTCATGTTCAAGAGCGACTTGCTACCAACAAAGTTTCTTTGAGTTTTCTTCCCAATTTTTCCCCAGTCATTGCTGACCAGTACCTCTTTATTTTTGTCAAGCTTGAGGAGGATAACATATGCTTTTTCTATAATTTGCCCTTCGGGAAAACCCATCGCTATGTTTTAACGAGCCTAGCGATAGTGAAACTCGTTCTCGCCTAAAGACAAGTTTGTCGCTATTAATCTTTTTAACGAGTCTAACGACAAAGATAACTCGGTCCTTTTCATTTTTAGAGAGTCTGAAAAGGTACGTAAAGGTAACTCCGGAATTCTGTTTTCATCATCTAATCCCTTAAGTCCGAAAAAGTATAAAACAATACAGAAGGGATGAGTTTTTGATAGTTTTAACGAGCCGAACAAAACAAGCGCTCGATCTTTTTGTGCAATAATCCCTCAGGTCCAAAAAGATTAAAATATAGAGGAGGGATAGCACTTCCTATCGCTTTAACGAGCTGGAAGGCCAAAACTCGGCAATCTTTTCATATTTTACGAGTCAGATGAAAAGAGCTTAAAGAAGACTCGTCTTTTGAGGAACGAGTGATAAAATGGGTAGCAGCTGATTCCAGGTAAGGTTTGGAATTTTCCAATCACGGCAGTGTCACAAGGATGGCTAGTGAAATCACTCTTCGCAGCTGTTCCTCAAAATGGGTAAACAATCAAATGGAGGTGAATGATCGGCCAATGGAAAAGTGGAGGTGACGGTGCAAACACGACCAAGGCTTTAATGGCTGAAAACGCTTCATTCATGGTGGTTATTTACCGGGGGGATAGTTCATTTTTTAACGAGCTTAAACGCGGGTGGAAACATTTTCTCGGTCTTATGTTTATTTTTTAACGAGCTTGAACTATGCGCTAAAACTGCTCGATTAATCAAGTCATATGATAAGAATGTCTCATATAAAAACGACAACTTTTAGATTTTTGCCCCACATCCTTTCTTAATGCAAGTTAGGTGACGACTAATCCTACGAGTTTAAAGGGTTAGAGGTCCTAAAAATTTAAAAAATAAATAGCCGCCCATCGCTTGCACTCCAAAAGGTTTTCATGCCCCCAGGTATAAAATATGGTTTCAAGGTTACCCCTCAATTTGCAGACAAAACATTTGTTCTATCGGGAGAGGCCTACCTCTTACAGGTTACCCAAAGATTGCTCTATTCGCAGTGCAAACAAAACACTTCTTCGGCGATGTCTACCGAAATAGACAAAGGTGAGTGGCGAGATCAACCAACTCTCATAACTTTGACAAGAGAATCTTATTCTAGAATAACCCCTCTTCCAATCACGGACGGTGTACAGACTAGTCATATTCTCCCACGGAAACCTACTCTATACCCGAAGTTTTCTTGTTGAAGCAGACCAGGATGCATGCCCCCTGGGTTTCAGTCATATCCCTCCGAATTACTCGCGCTCATCGGGAGGACGGACCGGGAATTGAGACATTTCTTGCATGAAGAGACCATTTAGGGATGGTATATGACTATTTGCTATGCGTGATCCGGGAAATGAAAGCTGGTCCACGAGCTTGACCACTCTTCCTTCGTGCGGAAAACACATTACTCTAAAGTGTGAGGAGACAATGGCTTCCATGCAATAAATATAGTCTCGTCAAAGGAGTAGGTTATAATCCAAGGGTCCTTGAACGACCACGACGTTCATGCGAACTGTCTTCCTTCTCAATGTTATGGGCACATCGGGAAGGATGTTGGGTCCCTATAATACTAGTGATTACCCCATTACTATTGTAGTTATACCCCCTATTTATATTGTTGTGCCCCTATTACCCCCATATTGTTATTTCTGTGCCCCATAGAATCCCTCTATTGTTATTTTTGTGGCTTTATATTATTATTGTTAGGTCGGCTGGATTATATTGTGACTCCTTAGACTCCTATATATAGAAAGGAGGTTTTGTCATTTGTATCATCCAAGAATTGTTCATTTATGTGAAGGAGGTTGCCCCCTCGAAGAGGCTGAATTCTAAGGCGTGGATCTCTCTTTTCTATCTTTTTGTGAGCTGGTTTCATAACATTTGGTATCAGAGCTTTGGATTCTAGGGTTTCGCTGCTCCAAACAGGTCATCGTGGAATTTTCGCTATAACTTTTTTTCTGTGACGTTTCAGAAGTCACAAAAAAAACCCATTTGAGAAGAAATCGCGCTGAACCTTGGGTCCAAATTTCAGAGCTTTTCGCGCGATATTTGCGGAGATATGATCTGAGGAAGTTGGTCTTTTTGCAGACTCCTGAATTACATTCAAAACAGGTGACCTGGGGAAAATCGTCATAACTTTCTCTCTGAGGATCGGATTGAAATTTTGTAAGAAGGTACAGAAAGAGGACGGACTGTAGTTTTTTGTATGTGTGTTTCAGATTCAAAGGTTGAAACAGTGACTCGTGGCACGTCGTACAAGTTCGCTCTACTGAACCAGTCTAAAAGCAAGTCACTGTGGGAGATTTCACATAACTCTTCCTTGGAGAATCCAATTTGGCTCAGACTTGTGGCATTGGAAAGAGGACGTAGAAGGCTACTACAGGTAGCAATTTCAGAATTGGATGATCCAAAATTACAGAGATACATCAGATTCAATATCAGGCTTCTATAAAGTGAAAAAAGGTGTGTAGTTTTTTTTTAATTTTTGTGTAAGCTTGGTTTAACGGAATTCAAAGGGCATAGTAAAGCATTATTATCGGTAACTGATGCCCCGAGGAAAGAAAATGCAAACACCTAGTAAGGAACCTGAAAGCTCTAGCATGACTCATGAAGAAGAGGAAGAAATGCTACATGATATATCAAAATTACAAGAACAAGTGCAACAAATGTCACGCTCACAAAAGCTAACAGAAGCTAAGATAAATGGCGTGGAATCTAAGATAAAGGGCATGGAAGCTAAGATGGAGGATTCGATGGCAAATTTGAAGATAGATTTGAAGACAGACATGGAATAATTGAAGAAGTTGCTACAAGAAAGGGTCACTAATGGTGAAAAGGTAGTAAAGGAAACTCATGATGAGAACAAAAGAAATGTTAATCATGATTCCATAGACTCTAATGTTGGATCGAAGACTCACCATGTTCCAAAAATCGATATGAGGAAGTTTGATGGCAAGGATCCCGCCACATGGATATTACAGATGGAGCAATTCTTCGATCTCAATAATGTGCAAAACACACAAAAGGTACGTATGGCAACTTTATATTTGGAACCAAATCAGTTTGTATGGTATCAATGGCTTTGTTCTCGTAAACAATTTATCACTTGGGCAATTTTTACGGAAGAATTGATAGCACATTATGAGGATACAAAAAGCAACACTTTTTTTAGCCAATTGATAAGTCTCAAACAAAAGGGTTCAATAATGGAGTTCCAAAAATTGAACATAAGGGTAAAAGATATTCCAGAGGAGCATAGGATTGATGTGTTCATAGGGTCTTTAAAGGATAATATCCAACATGATGTGCGCCTTTGGGAACCTGATTCATTAGAGAAGGCATTCAGGTTAGCAAGAAAAATGGAAAGCAAAATTATGGCAACTAGGAAGCATACCATTCACAACTATAAAGACGGAAGTGTTGTTGCCCATAGTCTTCCACAACCTACAAGGTTGACACCACAACAATTGGAAGAAAAAAGAGCAAAAGGGCTTTGTTACAATTGTGATAGCAAATACACAAAAGGTCATAAGTGTGCTGAGAAGAAATTATTCTACATAGATTGTGAAGAGGAAGAAGAAAAGGAGCAAGAAAGGTCAAAAGAAGAGGATATATTCCAGGAACAAAGCCTAGATGAAGAACAAATAAATCCGACCATATCTTGTAATGCATTGGCGGGAATTACCACTCCTCAAACCATCAAGATAGAAGGACAAATCAAGAAGAAAAAGGTAATAGTGTTGATTGATTCAGGAAGCACCCACAATTTTATTCATTGTAGGGTAGCAAAAGAATTGAATTGCTTCCTATATCCAGCACCAGAGTGTCAAGTGATGATTGCAAATGGAGGAACAATAAATTGCTCTGGAAAGTGCCATAATATCAAGCTATCCATGGGAGAATATGTATTGACTAGCCCAATGCTTTCCATTCCAATGGGAGGTGCTGATGTTGTACTAGGAGTCCAATGGCTACAATCCTTGGGTACAATAGCTTTTAATTTTCAAGAACTTTTCATGAAATTTTCTGTGGAAGGAAAGGAAGTTGAATTAAGGGGTATTGCAGGGAAACCAGGAAAGATAATCAGCTCTAATGGCATGACAAAGCTTCTAAAAAAGGAGCAAAGAGGTGTAATTGCACAATTATGTTCGCTAGATGTTTCCACATTGGAATCATCTATTTCTCCAGATCTCCAAAAAGTCCTGGACAATCATTCCAAGGTATTTGAGACTCCCAAAGGTCTCCCACCTATGCGTGATCATGATCATGCTATTCATCTGATTCCAGGAAGTGTTCCTCCAAACATCAGGCCGTACAGATATCCCTATGTCCAAAAAAGTGAAATTGAACGTATGGTTGCAGAAATGCTAGAGGCTGGTATAATTCAACCGAGTCAAAGTTCTTTCTCAGCTCCAGTAGTATTGGTGCACAAGAAGGATGGATCATGGCGCATGTGTCCAGATTATAGGGAGCTCAACAAGCTCACTATTAAAGATAAGTTCCCCATTCCTGTCATTGATGAATTACTGGATGAATTGCATGGATCAATTTACTTCACCAAGTTGGATCTTCGTTCGGGATATCATCAAATCAGAATGAAGATTGAAGACATTCCGAAAACGGCATTTAGAACTCATGAGGGTCATTATGAATTTTTGGTCATGCCTTTTGGCCTTACCAATGCACCTTCAACATTTCAAGGTTTGATGAATTCAATTTTCAAACCATTCCTTAGAAAATTTGTGTTAGTATTTTTTGATGATATACTAATCTACAGCAAGTCTTGGAAGGATCATGTTGAACATGTTGACAGGGTGCTACAACTATTGGAGGAGAAACAATTATATGCAAAAAGATCCAAATGTTTCTTTGGAGTCCAGGAGGTGGAATATTTGGGTCATATTGTATCTCATGAAGGAGTTAAGGTAGACCCTAGCAAAATTAAAGCCATTAAGGAATGGAAAATCCCCACATCCATAAAGCATCTGCGAGGATTTCTTGGGTTGACAGGGTATTATCGCAAGTTTGTTAAGAATTATGGGAGAATAGCAGCACCTCTAACAACATTATTGAAGAAAGATTCATTTTCATGGACTTCGGAAGCAACAAAGGCCTTTGAACATCTTAAAGAGGCAATGTGCCAAGCACCGGTCTTAGCTACACCGGACTTCACAAAAACCTTTATTGTGGAATGTGATGCTTCAGGAAATGGAATTGGTGTTGTTCTAATGCAAGATGAAAGACCCATTGCTTTTGAAAGTCGTCCAATCAAGGGAAAGTTTTTAAGCAAAGCTATTTATGAGAAGGAAATGTTGGCAATACTCCATGCACTTAAGAAATGGCGACCCTACCTAATGGGAAGACACTTCAAGGTAAAAACGGATCATGATAGCCTTAAATACTTTTTAGAACAAAGATTATCCTCTGAAGAGCAACAAAAGTGGGTCACAAAGATGTTGGGTTATGACTTTGAAATCATCTACAAAAAAGGGAAGCAAAATGTGGTGGCAGATGCACTCTCAAGAAAGGATGAGGATGTGGAAGCATTGTTGTGTGCCATTTCTATTATCCAACCAGATTGGATAAACGAAGCAAGGGAGGAATGGAAGAATGACGAAGAAGTGTGGGCACTTATTCGAAAGCTACAACAAGATTCCAGTACTTCTGATACATTTAGCTGGCAAAATGATTCGTTATGGTACAAAGATCGCTTATACCTCTGTAAGAATTCCCAGCTAAAACAAAAGATTCTTATGGAATTGCACACTTCTCCCTTAGGAGGGCACTCAGGATTTTTAAAAACTTACCACAGGGTTAAGAAGGAATTTTTTTGGGATGGCCTTAAATCAGATATTCAAAAGTTTGTGGCGGAATGTTTGGTTTGCCAACAAAATAAAGTTGAAACAATTAAGACACCAGGTCTATTACAACCTTTATCCATTCCAAGCCAACGTTGGGAGGAGGTTTCAATGGATTTTATCACAGGTTTACCCAAGTCTGAGGGAAAGAGTGTCATCATGGTGGTAGTTGACAGACTTACCAAGTATGCACACTTTTGTGCATTATCACATCCATTTAAAGCCAGTACAGTTTCTACTGCATTTATGGAAACAGTTCAAAAGCTACATGGAAACCCAAAGATTATTGTAAGTGACAGAGATCCCATTTTCACTGGAAATTTTTGGACAGAATTATTTTCTTGTCTTGGTACTCAGTTAGCTCATAGCTCATCTTATCATCCTCAATCTGATGGGCAAACTGAGATAGTAAACAAATGTTTGGAAGGATATCTTCGTTGCTTTGTATCTGATAAACAGACACAATGGGTCAAATGGTTGCCTCTGGCTGAATGGTGGTATAACACTTCCTTCCATACAGCAACAAAAATGACCCCATTTATGGCACTTTATGGGTATCAACCACCATCCATCACATCATATTTAAGAGAAAATTCTAAGGTTCAGGCAGTGGAACATCACATCGAACATCAACAACAAGTCCTCCAACTCTTAAAGGATAACCTCGTGTTGGCACAAAATAGAATGAAACAACAGGCAGATCAACATCGCAGTGAAAGAAGTTTTGATGTAGGTGATTGGGTATTCCTACGGCTACAACCATATAAGCAAATGTCCCTAAAGCAAGCTAAGAAGGATAATAAATTATCACCAAAGTATTATGGTCCGTACAAGGTGTTGCAAAAGATTGGTACTATGGCATACAAATTGGAGCTTCCTGCAGCTTCTCGATTGCACCCAGTTTTCCATGTTTCATGTTTAAAGAAGGTTATAGGTGACAAGCTCCCAATTCAAACAATATTGCCAGAACTTGACGAGGAAGGAAAAATTATATTGGAAACGGAAGCAGTCACAGAAACAAGAACTCGACAGCTACGAAATCGATCAATTTCAGAGTATCTTATCAAGTGGAAGAACTTATCCGCTGAAGATTCCACATGGGAGGATGAGAATTTTATGCAGAAGTATCCAGAACTACTCAAGCGTTGAGGACAACACTTTTTTGAAGGAGAGGGGCATGTTGGGTCCCTATAATACTAGTGATTACCCCATTACTATTGTAGTTATACCCCCTATTTATATTGTTGTGCCCCTATTACCCCCATATTGTTATTTCTGTGCCCCATAGAATCCCTCTATTGTTATTTTTGTGGCTTTATATTATTATTGTTAGGTCGGCTGGATTATATTGTGACTCCTTAGACTCCTATATATAGAAAGGAGGTTTTGTCATTTGTATCATCCAAGAATTTTTCATTTATGTAAAGGAGGTTGCCCCCTCAAAGAGGCTGAATTATAAGGCGTGGATCTCTCTTTTCTATCTTTTTGTGAGTTGGTTCCATAACAAAGGATTCCTAAAGGTCGACTGGTTCCTTTATCAAAGCCTGTCAGATTTCTCATTTCAGGCAACAGCGATGGCGAACCAAGCGCTTTCCAAGCAATAGAGGAAAGGATACTCATAGAAGCCCCCTCATCAATGATGGTACCAGCCATGACCATTCTATATATTTGAACGATAATTCAGAATGGTATGCTTGCTGGCAAACGGGGTCTGCCTAGTTGATTCCAGTCGAAGGATACAACTAGGTTGCTTGGAGGTGGGACCGAGTAGACGGCCGGGTATGGCTCTGACGAACTTCCTTCCTGCGGTAAAGGAATGGGTGGATTGCCCCCATGTTCGTCGGAGTCTGTGTTGATGAAGAGAATTTGGACGGTGTCATCCTTGTTCTCTTCAGTGACTGTATCATCCGAAGATAAAACCTCTGAAGGCAAGACCGGGTCAACTGCCACCTCGACCTTTTGACTTTCGTCTGGTATGGATTCAGTTGGTTTATCCTCGATGATAGACGCTTCAGCCGACCACTTGAGCGGGCCAGCTGGATTCTCAACTAGTGACGGACTTGGCAAGAGTTTTTTATATCCAGGAGGAAGTCGTAACGGTCAAGCCGGACGATCATCCAAAACTCTTTTAGCCTCGTCTAAGAAGGGACAACGGTGGAGGGCATGGTCGCCTTCGCACAGTCTACAAGGAAATCTAGCTTTCCCTCTTTGTCCTGGGGCTTCACTTTCACTAGTTGATGGTGCGCTTTCAACATGATCTCCAGAGGTTGATGACACCGGATTGTGCAAACAAGGAGACCAGTCCCTTAGTATCCGGGGGATGCAAGGACAATATCTGTGAAAGTGGTCTCCTCTGCAAATGACACATGGCGATTTAGGCCTAGTCGGTGCTGTGTGTGGATTTTCATTAGATGACACTCGTTTTCCCCCATTCGCCTTTGGCTCCTTCTTCTTTTTCTCTTTCTTCTTCTTTTCCTTCTTCTCCTTAAGAACTTGGCTTTTAGCTTTACCAGTCCCTTCAAGTGAAGAGGAAGGAGGAGAGGAAGAATTAGAGGAAGTAGAAGGCTGGTGGGTAACTCTGGACTCGTCTAATTGCTGATTCGATTGTTCAGGAATAGTGGTGTTTTGAACGACATTGGTTGAGGAAAGCCATACTGGCAAGCCAATTGTCAGTCCTGGAAGTGACAATGTGGCCATATGGGGTGCACCAACATCTCCCCAAGAGGAGAAGGGACTAGGATTTCCACCAAGGGGAATTCCTTGGTTGGTGGGCTCCATTTTCTCAACCTAAAGATCAACATAGGAAAAGGGGATGAATATTCCGTTTAAAATAAATTTTGACACGCTTTGACACAACTTGTTTTTTTCAGTTTTAAAGAGTCGAGAAAAAACAAAAGATGACTCTAGTCTCCTTCGATTTTTAATGAGCCTGAAGTGACAAGTGCTCAGATGGACCTTTTCCGTTAAGGAGTCTAAAAAGGAACAAAAGGGACTGCTCTGGAGGTCTAGGTAGAGGGAGTACCAAACCAATCGCAAAACCGCAAAATACTTTTTAAGGTACGGCAGTCAATCTTCCCGAATGCTGTGTTCGGTGCATTGCGATCAGTAGGGCGGCCGACACGGCTTCCTATGGATAAAGGTTTTATGCCTATAGGGGTCTCCCAATATATACTCGACAGTACGTGGGAGCACAAGTCCGTACTAGCACTTATCGTCTTAAAGTGGAGGAATCACCCAACCATCAGTGAGGACAACAGTTACCAGGCTTTACGACGTCGGAATACGTCTCTAGCCTAGACCTCTAGATGTTGTGCGTTAAGTTACAAAGCGTTGTTAAGTTCATTGAATTTATTTTAGGTTGATCTTTCTTATGAAGTTTGCCTTTTGGGTTCACCACGAGATGTAGATGTAATTCCTAAAATGCAATCTAAAGATGATAAGCAAGCTTTTATCTCTTTTTAGCAATGAAAATCCTAGCTACAAGGGGAAAAGAAAGACACAATCTTTTCTCAAAGAGCAAAGAGCACACTGTAGATGCACTTTTCCTAAATCAAGCCAAACAGAGTGTCAATATGCAAATGCACATGTGCATGTATTTGTTTTTCACTTTCTTAATATTGATGCCTAAAAAGAAAGTTGTTGTACAAATTTGAATTCGCTTTCAAGTGAAAAACACAAACAAGCTTCTTTTCGAAATCAAAAGGTAGAGACGATTACGACACTTTGTGATTTTGAAGTAAATACTTGCTTCGACACTAGAAATTCACAAATTCAAGCCAAAGGCAAAAGTAAAAGCATAATCGACTGTCAACAGCAAATAAACTTTCTCCTAAGATCAAAATCGACACTTACGACAGATCTAAATCCAAGGACGATAGTATGACTAGTCTACTTTTGCAAAGGGAAACTGTAAATGACGTAACAAACACACAAAAACAAATACAGTTTCTTTTATACAACTGAGGCAGAATTAAGGCAAATAAAAGGGTCTTTTAAACAGACACACTCACTAATCACAGGCTGCAAAAATCAGAAGCAAAACTGGAAAAAATGAGCAAAGAACCTCAGCTGCACAGGGTTAAGCTGATCAACGCACCTGCTACACAGAGAAACTGGATTGCAACGCAGGTAGCCCTCTCGGGAACTGCGTTGAAATGCAGAATCTCTTCATAGAGCCTACACTGGGACAGAAACGAGATTTCTCTCCGGGTTCTGGGTCACAGTTTGCAGTTTAATCTATGGTTTTTGGCCGGGTAAAAGCAATCAGTAATGCACAATCAGAGGGTTGATTTAAAAGAGGTTTAAGAGCTATCACAAAGGGTAATCAGATCATTTGTGAATCAGCTATTCAGATCATAAACAGATCCAGTGAATGGATCGAAGTAGCAAATGTCTACTTTGCATTTGTAAATGGCAAATGCAGTTCGATTCGCTACTTCTAAGTTTATGAAACAAACAATCAAAGAAACACAAACAAACTAACTAGACACGATCCCCAGTGGAGTCACCATTTTGTTATCGGGATAAGTGTCTATTCAGAACGATCCTATCCCACTGGGTTGTGACAGAGACCTTAGAAACAAATAGGGAAAACTACTCTTGTATTCTCCTTTATGAACTATAAACGAAGAGGAATAGGATGAACCAACCTGTGTCTTGTGCTAGTCCTTTGATCCAATCTCTCTTCTCTTTGACAGCTTCCAGCTACCTGCTCCCTCACTTGCCCAGCGTCACCAAGTTCCTGCAAGATCACAAAAGAAGGAAACTACACAAAGACATGGATTTATGTTCATAAAAAGCTTAGGATCATATTTAAGCTAAACATACAACTATAACACACATCAATGATATACAAGCATGTAGGAGAAACTCAAATAGTTTTATTGATAAAACGAGAAGATCTAGGAGGAGTTACAACCGATGATTCCTGATCCAGCATCAACCTCCCAGCATAGAATCCCTTCTTCACCTCCAACAAAGCATAAATCACCCAATACTCTGATATCTATCCCTAAACCAACAGCAATTCTCTGCAATGTACAAAATTCCAGCCTCCAACCTCTGGATCTCTGGGATGAGAGATCTATATATAGATATTTGCAAAGGTGTGAGTCAGCTCTGGGTTTTCGATTAGTGTCTTCTCTCTGATAGTTCTTGATGCCACTTGGAGATCTCATTGATCTCTTACTCATCCTTGGGCGATTTTGAGAGGCAAGTGTCCCAGGCGAAGTTTCTGGAAGATTCCATGATCATCCACCTCGCAAACTGTCTCCGCCACTTGTCTTTTCCTGTCCATCGCACCCTCACAGTGTATTTAGGTGCGCTGAAACACACTTCCCGTGTGTACAAGGTGCGCTGCATAGCACCCTGGCCATGGAGCAAGTGCACTAATCCAGTTTTGACCAATTTTGAGTAGTTTCTGGTGGAGAACTTCTGGGAGAAGCTGTAATTTGTTGACCTTGTTCCTTTAGGAGTTATAAAAACACTTTTAAGGACTTAGGAGCCCTTGGTTTATGGACATTTCATGCTTGGAGCTGTAAGGCACAAAAATGTCTATAACACTATGGTTACCAACGGAAACAAATATACCTGGGGGAACAGTCTATGATCCGATATGCACGCAAGGGCAGAGTAACAAGCTCAATCCCCTTGAAGGCTCCTTGACATAATCCAAGGTTTACCAACAAGTGACCCTAGGCTCCTCGACAATGGTTAATCTGAGGTTTACCATTTTTAATACGTGAATATCTGGCGTCGTTCCCAATGAGGAAGGATTGATTCCCACACTAGTTCAGACACAATCTCGTGCTTATCCTTTAAGAGGAGCTTTCCCAGAGCATAGATGCAACAATTGGATTTTTCTCCTACCGCAAGATACAGCTACTTGTTTGTTTTACTGTCTTGGAGAGTTAATTACTCCCTACTCCAAGACACTAGCCTAAGCTATGTTGGTGTATTAGAGCCCTAGAAACAAAAAGATTACTAGATAGATTTTACTTTAAGCGTTATTTTTATTGGTTTTTGTTTAAGTCAAGAGGTGCGGAGATGAAACTTGTGGTGTGAAGATTTGACTCAAAATCACTAAAAAATGCACTTAAGATGATTAAGCAATCTTTTCCCTTCAATGAACTTCTAGCTAGGAAAGAGTTTGAGAATGCAAATGCTTGTAAACACAAATCTTTCTTAACAAACAAATTAAAAGAAGAGCTTTTTGTCTTTTCCAATGCACTCAAAACGAGACAACTAGTTATTTTCACAAAAATTTCCCTTTTCTTTCAAACACTCAAATACTACAAAAACAAACTCTTTTCAAAAGAGATTTTTTATTTTTTTATAAAACACTCAAAACTATGGAAATAACTAATCTTGAGATCTATAAACTATTAAAACTATTTGAAGTCAAAGCTTACAAGATGTCTTTTTCAAGGATGTTTTACTTAGCTATAAAAAAACTGAGGACTAATTTGTCCAGAATCACAAATCAATCAAAAAACAACCAATTTTTGTTTTCTTTTCTAAAAATGAAATCCAAACTTTTAACACAAGCCTTTTCGAAGTTTAGCAAAGAGAAAACACAAGGTGGGTTCCTCAACAAAGGTAGATTTTGCAAATGGTCAGACTCATAAGAAGGCCAGTAGAAACCAAGGTGATCTGAGGCTTCTACAGCTTCTAAGCTCTGAGCTACTATAAGACCAAAATGAAAACCAAGCCTGACAACCAAAACTTCTAGGAATTTCACCTAAAACCCTAACACCAATGGAATTAACCTAAGAAAAGCTTCTGACAAGTTACCTGTAGGTCTGGGCAGGGGATAACAACATCTAAACAAAAACTAAACTGACTAAAAGAGAAAATCTTAAGTTTTTCAAAATTTTAGCAGGGTCCACAGGCCCACTGTTCACATAGGTGTGGTACCACTCTATGCTAAAAGCAAAAGTGTGGATAGGTCCGCACTATGTTCCAAGCCGAGGGTGCGTTCCTCTCCCAAAGTTATGAAAAACAAAAAATAATCCTAGATCTACTAAATCTACCCAATTCTACACACAACAAGCCAAAAACAGAAACAAAAACAAGTTTCTCAGGTCAAAGTAAAAAAAAAGGAAAAAATCAAGTCCCCAGTATGGTCACCATTTTGTCACACGGAATGAGTCGATCTTGCGGACAAGATAGACCTTCCTAGAATCTAACAATATCTAGTGACAAGCAAGCCAATCAAAAATATCTTTCTCTAAATATGCAATATATAAACAAAGGCAAACAAGTTTTTTAGGCCTACCTTGGGTCCAATGCAAGTTTGTGGAAGCCTCGCTTCTTTGATCCAAATGAGCTCCCTTGTAGTGAATCTACAAACACAAACAAGCAAACAAATTAAATAGCACCTGAAAATCTAATATCATAAAGCATACTTATCATGATGATCAAGGAATGCATGAAACAAATGAGATAAGACAATTTGTTGAGAAAAATGAATTTGATTGTATTAATTCAAATCAAAGAAGAACTTTACAACCTATGCCTTGATGCTGTACAAGCTCCTCCCAGGGTCCAACAAGAAGTCTCCTCTACTTTGACAAGTTTCACTCTCTTCCCAATGAAGCCAAAAAGGTATGTGATCTTTCCTCTCAAGCTTAACTAGGAAGTCTCAATTCCACCAGCATTTACCCTCAAAATGTTCAGCTTCTAACCTCCCTAGCAACCAACCCAATGCCTTAATTTATACTGAAATGGAGGGAAGTTACTAGGTCCTCCTTCAAAGGGATAAAGCCCTCCTTCAAAGGGATAGCTCCTCTCATCAAGGGATTAGCTCCTTCTATTTTGGGATGCATGAACCACCTAAGAGCGAATAATCCATGTCAAAATTCCTTCTAGAATCATCTAGAATTAACCCAAAGTGAGTTTTTTAGAATAAACTTGTGCCCTTTTTACTTTCACAGGGGTCCGCACCCACTCCTTTAGGGACAGAGTGGGTAGGTCCACAGGTAATGTGAAGAGGGGGTGCAGGACCGCAGGAATCAGTGAGAGAAAGTGTGGAACTAGAGCTTTGTTGATTTTCAATGTCTTTCTCTCATTTTCAAAGCTTGACCTGAAGAGCTGAGGTCTGAGACTTTCTTAGGAGGACAGTACAAGTGATGATAGACCTATACTGACTGCAAATAGTCATGGTGACGATATTTTTGTGTAACATGTTGTACAAAAATTTTCCTGTTGGCAGTGCTTTTATGGATGAAGTGCTAGCTTGTTCCTTAGCCAACTGTCTGAGTCTATTACCATAGTCCAACTATGTCATGAGTTTATCATTAATAACTAAAGGACTAGGCAATCCTTTCTCCCACAAAATCTGAAATTTAGCCATGAACCTATCAATGGCTACTTGCATGTTATGGCACTTTTCTTCTAAGTTAAACATTAGGTTTCTCTTGGAAAGGACCTTCCTTATTTCCAAGATGGTTTTAGTCCTGTCTTCTATATTGAGTTCATGGAGCTCATACCTATTCTTTCTATTGAGGAAGTGGATGAGTCTATTAGTGCCCTCAGGCTTATCTCCCAACTCCTCCTTTACTTTCTGGATAGCTTATGTAGCTATCTTTATTAATTTGTTTGTTCAAAAACAACTTGAATTGATGGCCAAATATCATTGACAAAGTCAATGATATTTGCCCACAACATTTCTTTGGTTTTACCAAGGGGTTCCTCCAGTGTTAAATCTTTATCTAAGACTTTGATTCTTTCACTCATTCTTTGGGCCTTTTGTGCCTCTTCCTTTTGCTTAAGTTGGGCAAGTTTGTAGTCAGTTTCCAAACTTGCCACCTTTTCTTTTAGCCTGTTCATTTAGTAGCCTGGATAAACATCTTTTCCATGGATTTAACTAATTCTGCTACTTTCTTAGCTGATGCAACTATTGTTGTAGATTCTATGGTAATTGGAAAAGTTGTGGCAGGTGGAGCTTTTGGTGCCGCAGAAGCTCTATGGCAGTGGTATCTTTGATTTGGAAATCGTTGTCGGCTAAGGGAAGGTGGTCCAAGTCTAGGTGTGGAGTAGTAATGGGTCTAACGTCCTTGTTGACAGGGGCAGCCATAATTTAGTTCTTATGGATTTGAATTATGTTCTAAGGGGTTTTTATCCACATTTTTGGGATTTTTCAAAGGGTTTAGGCAAGCAATTTCTTTAATTGACAGCATTTTTACTCAATTTATTAATTTAAAATACTGCACAGGCCATAGGTTTTAATATTTTGTAGGGGTAAGAGGTATTTCGTGGTGAAATACCTGGAATTGGGTGATTTGGCTCTGAAATTGTTGGTTCATGGTAGCTGCAGCAGTTGGTGTAGTCCTGGTATAGTCTGAAAAGGTTGGCTGGTTGTCTGCAATGTCTTATGGGGTGGAATTGGAAGTCTGTGGATAAATTAAGCGTTTGCAACCATTGGCAATGTTTTTTAGAATTTAAACAGAGAATGCATGAAAAAGGGTAAAAGAGGGCTTCATGGTCTTTTATAGAGAAAACAGTTAATTTTTGGTAGGGTTCACTTTCGGATGAATAGTAACGATTTTTTGGGTAAATGGGGGAAGCAGTTTTGGAGGGCCATCGCACCGCTTTTGTGGTGCGGGAAGTATTCGGGAGGGGTCACTCGATGCTATACATCATCTGAAACATAGCATTGGGGGTTGGGTGGAAAACCACTTTATCGGGCAGTTATTTTCTAGTCATCAGGCACGGCCAATATGATTATGCACCATTGGATGTGGGGGAGGAATTATCAACGGTAGTCAGGAGGTGAAGCTACATGTGGGAAAATGACGGGGGTTTAATGGGGGGCCCAGGAACTTAGTTATGGTGGTTTGGGATTAGTTTAGGGACTAATCAAGGGTTAAGTAATTGGGCTAGGCTTTAATGAGGGATTTTAGGGAGTCGGGTGAAGCCAATGCAAGATTAACTTAATTTTTACCGGGGTTAGGTAAATTAAGTGAAATTATTGGGATAAGGGGTAGCTTATATTAGCTTTTATTTAAATCTAAGGGGTTTGGATATTCTATATAGGTTTTTAATTTAATACAGGCTTAATGGGTTTTGGGGGAATTTACATAATAAATTGAGTTTAATTAATATGAAAGTGATGGCAGAGTGGGTTTTCCTAAGTAAAAAAGGGTAAAGTGTATGCAATTACGCGTTTTGATTTATACTTAAGATAAAAGCTTTTGGTGCATCTTTTGTGCGAAAGGGTTTTACATAGGGGTGAGTCACTTTTCCTAGGAAAAAGGTGTTTAAACCTTAGGAAAACGGGTTTTCTTAGGTTAATGAGGGGAAATGGATTTTTATGAAGGGGGAATGTGTTTTTATGAAGGGGGTTCTAGTACTTGCACCCCTAAAGTCATTAAGCTGAGGGTCCTGTCCCTCCAAAAGTCAAAGAAATTCTTTGAGCCTTTTTGACTTGTAGGTTTCAAGTACTAGAACTTATTTATGGGCAGTTAGTGAAGTAAAAGGGTGAAATGAATAAGGGGGTGTTAAATAAACCATATTGTGAACCATTGTCTTTGCTTTGTTTACTGCTTATGCTCATTTTAAAGATGCATTTAAAACTATGACATAAATTATTTTGTGTAATCACATGATATTTTTGCAACCTTTCTACTACTTACCCATTTACTCACCCTACCATTTTTTCTTCATTTTATTTGGGTGCATTTAGGCTAGCAAACCCTTATCAATATTTTCTTTTCTTTTACAAAGTAAACTATCTAATTCTAACCTTATCACATCCAAGGGCTCAAATTAAACTAATGAGCTCATTTTATTTACTCTACCTATCTAATGATCTACCAAGATTACACTGTTTGGTCAGATTTTATTCACTAGCTATAAACATAAAATTCAAAGCATGGTATAATCAAGATTAAACAGTTTGATTACCATGGATTGTGGCATGAGTAATAAGCTGCACACAATCATTATTATGCATAAAAGTAAATAGCAGTGGCATTTTGACTTGCACACTTTCATGGTCTCTTTTTGTCTTTTGGGGTTTATATATCTTTCCTTTTTTTTACCTTTTCTTATTATTTTGTCCTTTGATTATTCTTTTAAGACATACCCTCTTTACATTTCTTTATTTTTTAATATGGAAAACATTTGCAGAAAGCAAAGGTATGTACAATATTACAAGGTTTCACCTTAGTCATTCAAAATTATGACTCCTATTGGTATAGGAACCTAACAGTGGATCCACTTGGGGATTGCATTTTCTATTGAAATGTTAAGAACTTTGTAGATCAGTAGCCTTTGAATTGCTATTGATGTTACCTTGCAAAATTTTCCTCTGTGCTTCTACATTATTAATACTTATGACAGTGAATCTTTCAAAGCTTAGGGCCTTCTCTTCAGGCTTCAACTTAAAAAAATCACCATCCAATCCAATCTAGACTTTTTGAAAATAAAATATGCTCTAATGTAAACTAAAAATTAGTAACCATGATCAAAATAGTGTTTTAGCATTTGACCATTCACTGGCCCACCTTCTACTTCTGTACCATCCATTTCTCTTAGGAAGAAAGCATTATTACCTCTGAAAGCATAAATGACATATCAGCCTTTCCATAGGAAATCAAATATCCCATGTTTACCTTTGTCTTCCCTCCTTGAATCCCACTTGAGCACCTTGTCACCAAGGTAGAAATCTTCAACCTTGGTTCTCTTATCAAAAATACTTTTAATCCTTTCTTGCACAACTTGAGACCTAATATAGACTTCTTCCTTGGTTTGTTGAAGATGAATTGTTTGTTTGATTCTTCTTTGGATACTATTTGGTTCAACTTGCATTTCTTGAAGAAACTTCATCACTGGTGTTCCCAAGAAAGATGGAAAAACAACTTCTATCTCATAAACTAGTTGATAGGGAGGAGTACCAATTGATTTCTTAATGGTTAGTCTGTCTACCCATAAGGCATTGACTAGCTTTTTATTCCATGTTTTCTTATTGTCCTCTAACAACTTTCTGATGATGTTTACCAAACTTTTGTTTGAGGATTCTGCTGGTCCATTTCCTTGAGGATAATAGGCTGTGGAATGGCCCAGGGTTATATGATACTTGTTGCAGAAATCTATATTTTTTTTGGATTTAAAGGCTGCTACATTATCAGTAATGAGCTTAGTTAGACATCCAAATCTTGATAGAATATTGGTTTCAAGGAAGATTATGGTAATAGTGTCTATGGCTTGCCTTGAAGGTATGGCCTCTATCCATTTTGTGAAATAGTCTGTGGCTATGAGGATCCATTTATGTTGGACAGAGGGGGGTGGGTGAATTTCACCAATGAAGTCTAAACCCCATTGTTGAAAAGGTGTTTTGTTAGAGATTGGCTTGAGAGGTAAAGGTAAAAGATTTTTCTTCCCCTCAAAAATTTGGCATTTGTGACAAGAGGTCACATATTTCTTGACATCAGAAAACAGGGTAGGCCAGTAGAAACCAACTCTAAGGATCTTATCTGTAGTGGTCTTCTAGTAAAGGTGTCATCCACAGTCACCTGCATGAAACTCTTGCAAAACTCTGTCAGAATCATCTTTTAATAATAAATTGATAAGAATGCCTCCATGATCTCTCCAAAACAAAGCATTGTCTAATATACAAAATTTTAAGGATTTCATCATTAAAAACCTACTATTAGTTCTAGATAATTCGGGAGAAGCTTGTAAGTTTTGTAAAACATAAATAATATCATCATACCAAGGTGATTCAATAAAGGCCTGGCTAATTAGTGGAGTCACCATCTCCTCTCCATCATCTATTGCTACAATAAAGTTTATATCCAAGGCCTAACAGTTTAATTCAGCCATGAGTTTGGCTAAACCTTGGCCCTTGATTAACTTAGTTGGTTTGATTTCTATATCATAGTCTAAAATAGTAGCAATCCACTTTCCCCTCTTTCCATCTAGACCTTCCCGAGTTAGGATGTCTTTGACTACTAAATTTGGAACGTAGGCCACTATATGAGAATATAAAATGTATGCCCTGAAATCCTTAATGGCTTTGACTAAAGCCAATGCTTGTTTTTCCATTATATTGTATTTTAAGGGGGCATCTCTCAGGGCTTTGCTAAAGAAAGCAATAAGTTTTTCATAGCCCTGATCATTTTTCTGCAATAGAACTGTAGCTATTGTGTGCTCCGAAGCAAAGGAAAATACGATGAAATCTCTGTCAAATTTTGGTTTGGTTAACATAGGTGCTTTGGTTAATGCCATTTTAATTTATTCAAAGGATTTCTTAGCCTCAACAGTCCATTTTATGGTCGAATCATTTTTTAGCATATTGTTCAGTGATCTAATTAATTCTGCTAAATTAGAAATAAATTTTTTAAGAAAAATAATTTTCCCTAAGAAAGCTTGCAATTCTCTAATGTTCCTGGGATGTTGTATCTGTAAGATGGCTTCTATTCTTGCAGGGTCTATTTGGATACCATATTTTGAAATTATATGACCTAATAACTTTCCTTCTTCTAACCCAAACAAAGACTTCTTGGGGTTTAAGGAAATTCCATATTTCCTGCATTTAATAAAGACTTGCCTTAGATGATCCAAATGTTGATTGTCAGATTTTGAAAATACAGTAATGTCATCTAGATATATCATAAGGAAATCATGAATTTCTTTTGCAAAGGCTATATCCATAGCCCTCTAGAAAGTGGCTCCTGCATTCATTAGTCCAAAAGGCATTTTCACATACATGAATGTGCCCCAAGGAGTAGTAAAGGCAGTTTTGGCTTGGTCATCAGGATGAACTAAGATCTGATTGTAACCAGAAAACCCATCCAATAATGAGATTCTAGTTGCTCCAACTACTCTTTGTAAAATGTGGTCCATTTTGGGGAGAGGGTAATTGTCTTTTAGTGACACTTTGTTGAGGTTTCTGAGATCCACACAGAGTCTGATCTCACTAGTTTTCTTCCTAGTTGGCATTTTGAGACTCAATCAGAAAATCTGATTGGTGCAATTATTTTGGCATCATACATCCTCTGAATTTCCTTTTCAACTGTAGGCAACAAGACAGGATTAATCCTTCTAAGTTTTTGTTTGAAAGGCTTTTGATTATCTTTTATAGGAATGGTGTGTTATATGATGTTGGTGTCATAGGATTTGAGGTCCTCATAACTCCAAGCGAAAACATCTTGAAATTATTTTAATAATTCAATGTATTTCACTTTTTCAGATGGAGGTAATGATTTCAAAAGTTTGATCAATTTTGGATTTTCATCAGTGCCTATATTACACTCCTTTGTATCAGATTTCAAAGGTTCCATTTTAGGTTTCCTAGGATCATCATTTGAATCAAACAAATCTTCCAAATGGGTTAATCCCTTAGGTAAGAAATTATCTTTGATATTAATTACTTCAGTTTCTTCATTAATTATTTCATCAATCTCAACCTTGCTCTAGGTTTTCTACATCTGACTTAGTAAATTTAGTAGGATGAAATCTATCTATTTCTTCACCTTCTATCTGATTTAGTTCTATCTCATCTTTAATGTTATGATCTATTGATGTGTTAGTATCTATATTTCTATTTACAAACTCCTCTTCCGAGATTAAAAAGTTATTTATCTACTTGTCATCGGAGAATATTTCCCAGTTCTTCAAAGTATCTAGAATTCCAGGTCTGTGCCTAACTTCAACAGTGTACTAATGGTTAGGTTGAAAGGGTAACTTGCAAGTGCTGGCAAACATTGCTAAACTATGAGCCTGCATACTGTGTTTTCTAGGAATTACTGCAAGCCTTGCTCCTAAGAAAGTGTTAAGTATTTCTACAATGGTTCCTCTATAACAACATAATCTAGGGTCCTTTGTCATATATATAGCATCAATCTGTTTTACAACTAGTTTAGAGTCTCCCATGATAGAAATTCTTTTAGCTCCTAGATTCCTAACTAATTTAAGACCTAAAATTAGTGCTTCATACTCGACCATATTGTTAGTACATTTAAGATTCAGTCTGTATGCATGGCCTTCTGAGTGATTATTCTCCAGATTATATATCCATACTCCTACTCCTGCTCCAAACTTATCGACTGACCCATCAAACTCAAGATGACATAATATCTCGTGCTCATAATTTTCATCATCTGGTGCAACAAACTTTTCCTTATTTATAGCAATTTGGCCACATAGTTTATTGGAAAGTTCTAAAGTTTGGTTAGTTTCATTTTGAATAGAAACTACAATTTCTTTTGGTTATGTATCAATATTGTCTAAAATAGTTTCTTGTGTTTGATCAGCATTATACAAGATAAAGGAATCAATGTCTAAATGTATAGAGTAGATAGGAAAGTTTTGAGGCTGATCCTGGCTACTCACCATGTATTTCATTAAGGTTTCTTGGTACAACTTCTTAGGTTGTCCAAAAATAGAGATTGTTGCATATGACATATCAAGTTGTAAAGATCCCTGAAGTTTGGCTCCCCATGATCTGGATAACAACATGCCATACTTTGGTGGGATGTCAGCAACCACAATATCCATAAGGATGCTTTTGGTAGGATATTAAACTAAGGTAACACACAGGTCTTTAATCAATCCTAGACACTTTACTTTACTTGAGTCAAATGAGAATAAGTCCTTGTAAGGCCTTGTAATGTCTAGGTTTAATTTCTCCATTACTGATTTGGGGATTAAGTTGTGGAAGGCCCTAGAATCCAACATTGCATTGTGTAATATTTTATCATGGATACTAAGGCTAATGTAGAAATGTGGTACTCCTCCTTCTAGTGGTTTTCCATTGACATCTGGACCAAATATAAGTTCTGGTTGGTCATCAAACAAGTTGAATGAATCCTCATTTTCAACAATGTTTAAAGTCTGGTTTATCTATGAATTATAGGTTTAGTTCTTGATTAGTTCTGTTAAAGGGACTAAAATCTTTAGCTTAGCTACCTTTGCTCCCAAATTGAATGGCACAGAGGCTTTCTCTGTTTGAGGGTTTTGAATTTTCACATCAAATATTTGAGTAGGATGGCATTTTTTTCCTTTATTGGGAACCTCTTTATGTGGGTTTTCAAATCTAGTGTTTTGAGGTTTGTCCACTGGTTCTTTAGGGGGAATTGAAGTGGATGGCTGAGCATCAGAAGGTTGATTAGGGGTTATATCTACAATAGTGGGGCCAGAAGGATTCTGGTTCTGCCTAGGGAGAATTTGGAGGATCTTTGAAACAGGGGCTTCTTTTATTTTCTTAGGTTGATTTTGCACTATTTTCTTGGTTTGGTCAAGGATATCAGAGTTCTTTTTACTCAGGTTATACTGTTTATGCACTTCAAATATGGCAAAATCATAACTTCGTTTATAATCAAATAACTCTCCAGATTGGATTTGCAATTGCTGCAGCATATGCAATTCCTGCTCATCTTGGGTTAGAAAAACAGTATCCTCATCATCTAATCCCATTAAATTGATCTGTGTGTCTTGTTCTGGGTCTTCAGGACGGGATGTTTCTACATAATTTTCTTGAAAAGCAGGCCTAATGTTCTGATCCGGTACATTTTTCCCAATGTTCTGATTTTGGTTTTTTCTAAAGTTCAGGTTTCTAACTGAAGGTGCTTGTTGATTATTCCATTGGGGTTTCCTTTCTATGTTATCTATTCTATCCATTAGTCTTTCCATAATTTTGGCTAAACTATCTATTTTGATGTCTAATGGTGAAGCTTCATCTTTAGCAGTTCCCCTCTTTTCATTTCTAACTCTGGATCCTTTAGCTAACAAATTAGCTTCAGCACTAACAGCTACAAAGGAAAGCTCTGCATTTGGCAATTGGTGGGGTCGACCCTCATGATTCCATGTTTGCAAATTTTGAAATGGGAAAATGTAAACCTCCCCTTTCAGACCATCTTTCATTTCAGGTGCAAATATTTTTGAATGGGCAAGGCATACACAAAACTGTCATTGATGAAGGTGCCTCAACCTGTGTCATGTCGGCTTCATGTTGGATCACTTTGGGTTCTCCAACCCTCTCCCTACCATCGAATTCCCTCAAAGCTTTTGACAACCACATGTTCATTCCAAAAAGTTATCTTGCCAACTACCCCATCACTTTGAGTGGGAAAGTGGTAACAGTGGATATCAAAGTCGTGGATCAAAAACTCGACTATAATCTACTGTTTGGTTGCAATTGGACTTACGCGATGACTTCCATTGTGTCTATTGTCTTTCATATCATCCTGTTTCTATTGGATGGAAGGATAGTCATAGTGGACCAGCTGTCCTTTTGAACTCCAGATTACTCCCCGTTACCTAGCAGCTTCATACCCTTAGTGGGTGGTGTACCTGATTCTTACGTCAGTATCAGTACTAGTCTATTGAGGGGCTCTTCCCTGATGGGTTGTTTTCCTCTCCCACTACTCGCGGTTCCACATATGGTCTCTATGGTCTCATCTATTCCTCATGAACCAACCGATCCTTGGATCCTCCCGACCCCTTTAGACATTGATGCTTACAGAGAGCAAATGCCATTTTCACCAACTAAATTGGCCTACCAAGCCATTCAATCTACATCCGAATCTCGGTCACTTTGGTCATGACCAATGGTACCACCTACTCTCCCATAAATGCTCCTTCTAACGATCTCCTCAATCAAGTCCTACCTTTGGATGAAGCTATTCGAGAGATCATCTATTTAGAAGAGAGACCTTGGGAGGACTCTCACCATCGGGTTTTGATATCTGATTTGGACACGATGCCCATACAAATCCTATCTTTTGATGCACCTGAAATCGTTCCCTCACCTTATACGACTATCCAAACTTTGGATTCGGAAGGGAACATGGGAAATATTTCAAATAAATTTCTCATTGATATTTTTGTCAAGACAAGCATCATGGAAAACATCTAGGTTGGAGTCGATTGCACTCCTGAGGAAATTACAAGCTTCACCTACCTTTTTAAGGAATTTCATGATGTATTTGCTTGGTCTTACGAGGAAATGCCTGGCATAGACCCATCTATTGTTGAGCATGAGATCAAGGTATATGACAATGCCAAGCTTATCCACCAAAGGCTTCAACCATTCCACCCCTGCAAAACTGTAGTCATCAAGACTGAGGTGGAAAAATTGTTATGTGATGGTTTCATCTACCCTGTTCCCTTAAGGGAATGGGTTTCCAATTTGGTTCCTATCGATAAGAAATAGGTTACCATCCATGTTTGTGTCAACTATCGAGACTTGAATGCTGCGTTTCCAAAGGATAATTATCCAACACCATTCATCAACCAAATATTTAATGACTGTGCCGGTTGTGAATCCTTCTCATTCATGGATGGTTTCTCAGGTTATAACCAGATCGCCGTAAAACTGACTGACCAGCACAAAACCACCTTCATTTTCCCTTGGGGAATCTTTGCGTATCGAAAACTCCTAATCGGTTTAAGGAATACTGGAGCAAAATTTCAACAGGCCATGGACTACGCATTCCATGATATCAAACATATTGTTCAAGCTTACTTGGATAACTTCCCATCCCATTCAAGAAGCAAGCTCAACACCTAGTTCATTTACAAGCAATTTTTCTTAGGTGCAGGTTCTATAACATACGTATGAATCCACATAAATGTGTTTTCTTTGTCGAGTCTAGATGCCTACTTGTTTTCATTATCTCTAAGTATGGGATGAGGGTTGATCCCAATAAGGTAAAGGAAATTACTCAATTTCCTGAACCGCGATCCATTTTCTAGCTCCAACATTTGCAAGGGAAAGAAAACTTCTTACGACGGTTCATCGTAAATTATGCCGAGTTAACGAAAGGCTTTATGCACCTACTCAAGAAGGGAGTACCATACTTGTGGGATGATCAAGCCCAATGATCATTTGATGCCTTGAAAAAGGAACTTATATCAGCCCCACTTCTTAGTGCTCCCAATTATGGATGCGACTTTCTCCTCTACTTGGCAACCTCGCCATCCTCCCTTGGAATGGTCTTGGTTCAAACTCATGATGATCTGAGTGAGCATGTGATCTATTATCTGTCAAAAGGCCTGGCTAGGCTCGAACTCAAATATTCACATGTGGAAAAGTTGTCCTTGGAAGTTGTCTTTGTTGTCAATCGATTCCGACATTACATACTACCACGACAGACTACCATCATCGCTTTGGAGAATCCCATGAGACACATTTTGTCTCGTCAAGTCATTGGAGGAAAATATTCCAAATGGATAGTTATCCTCCAACAATTTGATTTGGTTTTCACCACTGCCAAGGTGAAAAAATCCTTAGTCTTCATCAAACTTTTGTCGAATCTTCCCATTGTTGATCCCAAAGAGATAGCCCATGATCCTCTCCCGGATGACGATGTCGATCTGATCAACTCTACTGACCCTTAGTATGGTGACATTCTTGTCTACCTCCAAGCACAACATTTCCACCCTGAACTATCGTCAGGTGACCATCGTCACATCCACCACCAAGCGCAACACTATTTAGTGCTAAATGATACTTTATATCGTCGTGGCACTGATACTGTTCTTCGACGTTGCCTCACTCATGAAGAGGCGGAACACGTTTTAAATGACTGCCATGATGGGGAATGTGGCGCTCATATTTCTAGCATGTCTACTGTTGAGAAAATTTTATGTGCAGGGTACTACTGGCCAACCTTGTTCAAAGATTGTAACAAGGCTATCTGGTCATGCCACCCTTGTCAAGTGTTTACAAAGAAAATGTGCGCTCGTCTGGCCCTACTACACTTGGTCATCTCTGCCAGCCCTTTTTCCAAATGGGGTATTGACTTCGTCACATGCAACCCCACTTCCTCTGCCAAACACAACTACATTATTGTAGTTGTGGACTATTTCACGAAATGCGTCGAAGCCCTTCCCACTTTTTGGGCTGATGGAGAAACCGCGGCGCTATTCCTGTTCAATCAGGTTATCTGTCGCTTCAATGTGCCCCACATGATCATTACAGACCATGGGTCTCATTTTCAAAATTACATGATGTCAGACTTAACATCGTTGCTCGGTTTTTGCCAAGACCAATTGTCCTCCTACTACCCCCAAGCTAATGGCCAAGTAGAATTTGTTAATGGCATCTTAAAGACCATGATCCACAGGTTAGTAGGTAATCACCACAGAAACTTTTAGGGGCTAATATTCATGGGTGGGCTAATTTTCCATGATTTTTCCAAAAAAAAGATTTGTCATTTTCCATTTTTTTCTAAAAATGGTTTGCCCAAATTTTACAATATAAAATTATTTTACCTTAAAAATCACCAACATTCTATAAAGTGTATATATAAAATCATTATAAATTTGAATAATTTTACAAATACATCAATAAAAATTTTATAGTTTGCATATTAGCGACTAGTGATATTCGCCATTGTTTTTAAACTTCAAGATAATTTTCCATCCTTAATATTTTCCCTGGTAATCACAAAACCCACTAGCATCGAATGTTATATCTTGCACTATGGGCATACCAAACTTCAGTAAAAAAAGCTACAGGCTTTACACCATTTCAAGTAGCTTATGGCCTCGAAGCCGTTTTACCTATCAAATGTCAGATTCCTTCCTTACAAATTGTTGTTGAACTCTTTCCCGACACCACTGCCAAAGAAGAGTGTCTACTATACCTCAATCAACTGGATGAAACCTATCAAGATGTCGAATTGGCACTCAAAGCCCACAAGTGTCAGGTCAAAGCCCAGTATGACAAAAATGTCAAGCCTCATTCTTACTAAGAGGGAGATCTTGTTTTACTCTATTAACAAAAGCATGACCTCTTGGGGGTAGGAACACTTCAACCCTTATGGCTCAATCCATATGTCATCACCAAGGCCCTCTCAAAAGGGGCATATGAACTTTAGGACTGGGAAGGAATCCCACTCGATGATCCCCAAAACGGGCTCTATCTAAAAAAGTATTATGCCTAGTATTGCACTACGCATGTGCTTTGTAATTCTATGTATTTATAAGTTTTGTTTTTTTTTTTATGTGACTACATTTCTTTTGGTATTTTTTGAGTAGTTGTCTCATACATATTTCTCGTTGTGCATATGTCTTCGTTACCCTTAGCATACGTAGGATACACATATGGTGTCAGTTTTCACACAGGGCACGTTGCATTAGTTGCTTGGGTCATTTACACACCTTAGTCGGAACTGCTTTGTTCCGGGGGAGTCTTTCTTGGTACTACCACCAACAATATCACTGAGAATATGTCTCTAATTTCACTTCTCAATAAAGTGTCATCTCAGGACATCTCCAATCTAGTGGTCAGGTTAGAGTCTCAGCTTATCATTATGCAGTTGACAAATCATTATCACATTCGTAATCCAATCTTGTTACATCATTATTTAAGGGTACGACTCCTGGAACGTCAATTTGAGTTTATCACATATGAACACATTCCTCAAGAATTTAATACAATTGTTGATTCATTGGAAAACTATGTGTTAGATTGACATCTGTCTCATTTATTATAGAAACATGTATGAAAGTAAATATTTACACAGTTAAAAATTTAGAAAAAACACTTAAAAAAATTTTACATCATAAAATACCAAAATATATATATATATATATATATCGAATCCAGTCTTTTACGTCAGAAAATTCCCCAAAACTTGGGTGTTTTTAAGTACAAAATGGCTACTAAGACTCACTATAAACACCCGCTAGATATACCATGTTCCTGATAATAGAGCCTACTGCTCATGAAAAAATAAGACAACTCTAGCTATCCTCCGAAGAGGAACCAGAAACCACTTAGGCACACCAATAGTGTGTCACTGCATGTGAGCTCGAATATCCCTCATAGGAAGGGAATAACACCCATACTCAGACCTTCGAGGTTCCTTAGAACCTCGTGGAGACTCTGAGCATCTCCCCCACCTTCGGATAGCTAGCTCCCTCGCTTGCAGGTCGCACCGGTGCCACATTTGTATCAAGAAAAAATATTCATGTTAGTACTTGGTCACCCATAAAATAAACAAAGACATTACGTAAACATTCAAAAGCTCAAAAATACTTTAACTACTCTTAAAAACCTTCTTACCTTGAGGCCCCTAGTTTGTACAAGGCGTTAGTATCAAGTTAGGATCACCTGTAATTTCCATGCCCTCATAGGCATAGTCATTTATCATCACGATTTGACCACTGATCCATTCAAAGAAATCTTCTTAGAAAAAATGCCGAATGGATCCCCCTCTAGTGTGAGGATTGAGAGATGCCCATCGCCTCTACCTAGGCTCTCTCAGATCAAGTGGACCTAAACTCGGTCGCATAACTAGAACCCTCTCAAGTATAAAGGATACAATGAGAGTATCGTACCCAATATTTTTTTTTGTCAGAGTCTTACATGTAGTCAACTCTGCCTTCAACTGACGAAGAACCACCTCAAACCAGTTGAAGATCTATGGTTGGACACAATCAATGGGAAGCAATAGTTGGGCAGTTGTCACAACATGGGGACTCGTAGACCCCACCAAGAACATAATCAGCCATAATATGACCCTCAAAAAACCTAGATCTAATCTGCTCTATAGGGACCCTATTGCTCACAAGTCCACTCTCAGGGATATAATAAGCTCGGATCAGCTCTAAGGTGGATCGGGGATCGGGCCTACCGTCAATCAAGTTTTCTCGTGCTCCTCTGCATGACAAACCAGTCAAAAAATATATGTCATCTCTATCGATTACAAGCTCATCGTCCCCGATCTTGAACAACCCTTGGTGTTCATCCCAACGCTGAATGATCCAGCTTAAAAGTTCCTCCTGACCTTTCATCAGGTCAAGCTGTGCATATTTCATCAAACCACATCAGTACAATGCAAGTATACAAGCTTGATCATTTCACATAAGTAATTCATGTCGATCATGGGCCTGTTCTCTCCATAAACTAGTCATGATTGATCAAAACCTACACAAATCAACCCAAAAATTAGTGCAAATGGCAAAAATTCTTGGGAAATCACTTGTTGGGGTTTTAGAATGCACCCTCATGCATTAACACCCCCCTTTATGGAAATCAGGGTGGACTAATGCCCTCCTCCGGGTTGTGAAGGGCGTTTAACGCTCCCTCTAGGCCTAAAAGGGGGTGTTAGCCGCATTTAATGACCTAGGGATTCCCCAAAGTCTAAAAATCCACCCCCAATGTAGCTAAAAAAGGTTAAATAATGTAGGATAAGGGTTTTGGCATCTACCTAGGACAGACGGCAAGTCGAATGGTCGCCTAGATTTCCCACAATCATTCGTGGAAGATCTACTCCTCTTTGGCTCCAAAACACTCTCACAGCACTAAAATGATGCAAATGGTGAAAGTGGAGGGGCAAAAACTCCCTTATAGTCACTCTGGAAGTATGACTTGTCTTAATTAAAGTCATTAAAGTAGAAGTAGTTCATTTCCTATGATATTTATCAAACACTGTATCCACATATTGTCATAAATTACTCAAGTTTTGATGAAAGGATTTTCAGGGCTGAAGTGCAGAAATGACTGTGTTCAATTCTCAATGAGATCTTTCTTTTATGGGATATTTTCTTGCTCTTGAACTGAAAAATCCCCATTTTTTTCATCATCGGGCTCATTAAACTCCTATGACGATGATATGAGCACTTTCTTTTTTGGGAATCTTTTGCTCTTAAATTGAAAAAACCCTGAATTTTTCACTTCTTTGGGCTTGTTAAATCTATGAAGAAGGAATGAGCAGTTATTTTAGCTCTTTCTCCTTGCTCATTAAACTGAAAAAGATACCTTGAGTTTTATTCATTTGACTCATTAAAATTTGATGAAGATCAATTGAGTTTGTCGTCATGTGACTCATTAAAATTTCATGACGAATATCGAGTTTACTCTGTCTCTTCATACTTGTAACAAAATGAGGCAAACATCTATTGAGCGTAGGTTTATCTCTTTATCTGAACTTGATAGATTAACTTAAAAAAAAGGAACCTTTTCGGGTATACTATTAAACCTTTGTCGCACCTGGTTAAAACTATGACAAAGGAACCACCCTGGAGTCACTCTTTACGATCTTTTCAGACTCTCGAAATATGAAAAGACCACCGAGTTTACCCGTATGGACTCATTAAATTAAACAAATGGGGAATGGAATCGCTCTTTCTGATCTTTTCATACTCTTGAAATATGAAAATACCAATGAGTTTACCCTCTAAAATCACTAAATTAATCAGATGGGGAAAATGGACAATACAATTGCTTTGTGTCAGTATTTTGAAAAGAGATTTTCGGCAACAGTCGCTCCCTTGAACCTGGCACTCCCTCAGCAAAACCTTCCTTGTGCCGGCCTCTTAATATGAACCTTACCATCCTATGAGTTTATCCTATATACCCTGATGTTCTTGCATCTCTGTATCCTAACACTCTTTGGTGTTCACGAGTCTAGTGCTACATGGTTAAAACCTTTGTGTTGTGCCTTCTATTATTCAAAGGAAAACCTTTATCTTCTATTTCCTCCATCAAACCATCAAGGATATTCTTCCATCATGCCCTTTGTCATTTTTACCCAATGTTCAAACTATTCTTCAAAAAGCAATCATTCTTGCCCTGTTTCATGTCGACTGATGTAGGACACATTATTGCCTACCTTTCGACAGGTCTCTTCCTATCGACTTCAATACTTTATCTAGGAAGCAGACCCAGAAACACTTCAGTGCCTTGGAACTTGAAGACATTAGTGGTAGGTTACCTTTTGTTTGGTCAGGGGTTTTCATTATTGGTTCCTAGTTAAACAATTCTATGATTGTTCGATGACAAAAACATTGTTCACACTCGCTATTTTGTACTGTGCATCTTGGAGACCATCACCATGATCGGTGGCCATCCTCGTGTTTGTTAACAATCTTCATTATTGACTGGTAATCAGATGATTTCATACATGTTTGACCTCAATTCCTTTATTCACATGTATCGAACTATGTTGTTAAGGAGAAGCGGAAATCAAGACCTGGGTATAGGCTTACATCACTCAGCCTTGTTTCCTCTCCCAAGTTGCGTATATTATGTTTTGGAGACAGCTCCTCAGAATGATCTTATTATGACACAAGTTCCACATTGTTTTTTCAGAGGATACGATCGTCATATCTCTTTGTTGAGGAATTGCTCTAAAATAGCTACTAAGCATGGGAATTCCCGACTCAGGACATGATTTTAGTTTTTTTATATATGTGTTGTATCAGGTTTCTCGTATTCCCAAATCTCTAATCCTCTCTCTCTTTTTCCAGAAGGTAGTGATAGTTATATAAAGTATTTTGGTCATCGTCTATGCCTCTATTCTCACACTTTAGGGGGCATCTTTTATACAGGAAAATGACCTCCTCACTAGCTCAGAGGAGAAAGGCAGGATGAATGAAATACTGACCAAGTTCATAGGCCTAATTGTCAAGCTAACACTCTCCAGGAACTAGCAACCTAGTTTATAAAGCTTCCTAGCAATGCATCAAGTGCGTTAGTGCTTAGGGTAACTTTGTTTGTTTCCTCGGGAAGGGTGTTAGTTGTTGGGGTTGTGTTATATTATTTCCATGACTAGCCCACGTAGGGGTTGTTGGGGTTGTGTTATATGGGCTGTTGGGGTTGTCTTATATTTTTGGACCCTATATTAAGTGGGGCGAACCTACCTATGGTTTTTTGCATGGCTTTCACACATGGTTTTGGACGCGTTGGTTTTTTTGGTCCATGGTTTTGGACGTGATGGTTTTCGATCCATGGTATTGGATGCTTTGTCATGTATATATATCTATTGTAACATTGAAAGGAACATTATGAAAAATCAAGCTCGTAGTCCTAGTTTTGGGATCCAGGGGAAAATCTCTGTGTATATGTGTTTTATGTGTTATGCTCTCGCATTGTTTATTTTCTGTGTTTTAGAATTCGTATGCAGTTAATTTTTGTACGGAGTTAAAACCTACATTTGGAATCAAAGCTGTTTTGGCTTCAAGGGGATGCCTTTATTGCTGAGGGGTTTCACCCAGGCCTGTGGTAAACCCTGTTCAGTGGGAGATCTGCGGGATCGATTCTGGCGGTGAAAGAAGATGGCGAGCAGTGTAAATATAGAGATCGAGAAATTTAATATTCAGAGTTTTGAGTTGTGGAAACTCAAGATGGAGGATCTGTTGGTGGATAAAGATTAGTGGATCATAGTAGATCTGGGTACTAAACCAACGGGAGTGTCCGATGAAGAATGGAAGAAGTTGGATCTCAAGGCAAAAAGCACAATATGATTGTGTGTCTTAGATTTAGTACTGTTGAATGTATCAGGGGAAGCTACGGCTAAGGCTTTGTGGTACAAGTTAGGGACTTCGTATCAATCTAAGTCTCTGGTGAATAAACTATTCCTATAGAAAAAGTTGTATAACTTGAGGATGAAAGATGGAGACTCAGTGATAGAGCATTTGAATGCATTTAATACTGTAGTAAGTTAGTCATTATTTGTTGATATTAAAATTTCAGATGAAGATAAGTGCATCAGTTTTTTGTATTCTCTACCAGATTCGTGGGATATTCTGGTTATTGTAATAGGTAGCAATGCAACTGCCTTGCAGTTTGATGAAATAGTCTTATCCTTGCTAACGGAGGAGATGAGATGGAAAAATATGGAGAGACAAAATGGTGTGGCTTGTCTGTAAGAGGACAGTCCTAGAACAGAAACAAAAGTAAGTCATCGAGTGGGAGATCTAAATCTCCAGGAAAACCTATAAAGGTGGTGTGCTGGAAATGCGAAAAGGAAGGGCACTACAAAAGGGATTGTAAATCTAAAGCTCCTGATAAAGGAAAGGGATCTGATGATGTTCCTTATGCAGAGGCGAAAACCACCTCAGATGAAGGTGGGGATGTGTACTTGGCTTCTTCAAGTACACATGTAGATCATGAGGCATGTTTGATTGACTCAAGTGCATCCTTTCTCTTCACTCCCCATAGAGAGTGGTTCCGCGAGTATGAGAAATATGATGGTGGTGATGTCTTCTTGGAGGATTACAAGAAGGCTAGAATCATTGGTCGCCGAAAAGTAAATTTGAAGTTGCAAGGTGGAAGGGTTATAACACTTCTAAGTGTTCTGCATATTCCTGCATTGGCTAGAAATTTGTTTTCTGTAAGCAAGCTAGATGATGCAGGTGTAAAAATAGTGTTCAAGAAGGATACCTACAAGATGGTTCAGGGAGCACTGGTATTGATGAGGGGAGTTTGGATTGGAACTTTGTACAAGCTGCAAGGTAGCACTGTTTTTGATGGGTGCAACAATTTTGTGGTTCCTGAAAGTGGAGTAGAAAATCTAGTGGTCTCTGGAGAGAAGACCATGCTGTGGCATCAAAGGCTTAGACATATTAGAGAGAAGGGCCTTTGAATACTTCATGGTAAAGGTATGAGTAATATATCTTTGGATTTTTATTTCTATGACAATTATGTATATGGGAAGCAGAATCAGGTGAGTTTCCCCTCTAGTGGTAAGAGGGAGAAATAGATATTAGAACTTGTGCACAGTGATGTGTTTGGACCTGTGAAGGTTCCATCACTGGGCATGTTTGTGTACTATGTATCATTTATATATGACTTCCCAAAGAATACATGGATATATTTTCTTAAGAATAAATATAAAGTCTTTGACAGGTTTAAAGAATTTAAGGCTCTGGTGGAAAACCCGACAGAGAAGAAGATAAAGGTGTTGAGGACAGATAACAGTGGAGAGTTTTGTAGTAAGGAATTTGCAGAATTATGTAAGAAGTGTGGTATAGCACAGTAGAAGACTACTCTATACACACCTGAGAAAAATGGAGTTGTAGAAAGAATGAACAAGATGTTGATGGAAATGGCAAGAAGCATACTCAGTGGTGTCGGGTTAGGACAGGAATTCTAGGAAAAGGCGGTGGAGACAGCATGTTACCTGGTTAACAGATCACCTTCATCAGAGTTGGAGGATAAGATTCCACAAGAGGTATGGACTAGTAAGAAACCCTCTCTTTCACATCTGGGGGTATTTGGATGTGATGCATATGTACATGGTCCAAAGGAGAAAAGAACCAAGTTGGATAGTAAATCTGAAAAGTGCATCTTTATTATGTATAAGGATGGTTTAAACAGTTATAAGCTTTGGAACCCAGTAACAAGGAAGGTTGTGTACAGCCAAGATGTGGTGTTCAGAGAGGTGAAAGATGTTATTAAACATGAAGTCCAACCAAAGGAACCTAATAAGATAGAGTTTGAGCTTAAGGAGGAAGAATCATACTCTGCAGTAGAGGAGGAATCAGAAGATGAAGAGCCAGAAACTCTGGGTGTGAGAAGATCAGTTCGAGAAAGAAGGTAGCCAGAAAGGTATAGTCCATCTTCTTTCTATTCAAATTTTACTTTATCTATTACTAGTGATGATCCCAGAATTGTGAAGGAAGTAGTAGATTCAAAGGATGGAAAACTCTGGAAAGAGGCCATGGTTGATGAAATGGCATCTTTGCACAAAAATGAGGCTTGGGATCTAGTGGAGTTACCAGCTGGAAGGAAACCCATTGGAAGAAAATGGGTGTTCAAGAAGAAGACAAATTCAGAAGGAAAGGTGGAGAAATACAAAGCTCGGTTAGTAGCAAAAGGTTATTCCCAAGTGCCAGGAATTGAGTTTGGTGATATTTTTTCTCCTGTTGTCAAGGTAGCTTCTATTAGATTACTTTTATCTGTTGCTGCTGCTTTCGATTTTGAGGTAGAACAGATGGATGTGAAGACATCATTTCTTCACGGGGATCTGGAAGAGGAGATCTACATGAAGAAACCTAAAGGTTTTTGGTTGAAGGGTAACAAAGAATTGGTATGCAAGTTAAAGAAGTCTCTGTATGGGTTAAAATAGTCACCAAGGATGTGGTATCAGAAATTTGATACATCTATACGGGGACTTGGCTTCACCGGAAGCAAAGCAGATCACTATGTGTATTTTAAATTAATTGGTGACTGTGTTATTTATCTAGTCTTGTATGTGGATGATATGTTGCTGGTTGGAAATGATGAAGAAATTATCCAGGATTTTAAGACCCAATTGTTTTCCAAATTCGACATGAAAGATCTTGGTGCTGCAAACTATATTTTGGGCATGGAAAGTAAAAGAGATCGAGAAAGGAGGAATATCTGGTTAAACCAGAGGAAGTATGTCAAGACGATACTACAAATATTTAATATGCATGATAGTAAACTGGTGAAGGTTCCTATTCCTATAGGTGTAAAGTTATTTTTTGAACAGTGTCCCAAGACACAAGAAGAGGAAGAGGATATGTCCCGTGTTCCATATGCAAGTGTAGTCAGTAGCTTGATGTATGTGATGCTCTGTACTAGACCAGACATTGCACATGTAGTGGGAGTATTGAGCAGATTTATGTCAAAACCAGGGAAGGAGCATTGGACAATAGTGAAGAAGGTTTTCAGATATTTGCATGGCACTAGTGATTATGGGTTGTGCTACCAAGGAAGACCAGGATTGGACAGAGTTTTGGATATCTGTGGCTTTTTTTATGTGGACTAGGCTAGAGATATAGATCAAAGAAGATCTACAAGTGGGTATGTGTTTAACATATTTGGAGGTGCAGTCAGTTGGATGAGTAAGAAACAGTCTGTAGTGGCACTATCAACTACAGAGGTAGAATACATGGTAGCCACTCATGCAAGAAAGGAAGCAGTTTGACTGCGGAGATTATGTTCAAGTATGGGATTAGTACAGGGAGCTATAAGGATAGACTGTGACAGCCAAAGTGCAATTTTCTTGGCAAAGAACCCTGCTTACCATTCAAAGACAAAGCACATTGATGTTCAGTATCATTTTGTGAGGAATATGATGGAAGACAAAAAGGTGCTGCTGGTAAAGGTGGACACTTTTAAGAATGCTGCAAATGCATTGAAAAAATATGTGAGCTCTGAGAAGTTCTCTTGGTGTAGAGAAACAATGGGCATTGCAGGGCTGGATAAATGACTAAGCTCTCTTGTGGCTCCCTATGGAAAGAAAAGAAGTGGGAGAATGTTGGGGTTGTGTTATATTCTTTCCACGACTAGCCAACACAGTTAACCGAGGGGTTAGAGGGGCGCAAGAGCTCCCCTTACATTGCATCGATTGTGCAGCAAGTAACCCCCCTCTATGAGGTCCGGGGCAGCACCCCAGGGAAAATTTGTTTTGGACCCTATATTAGGTGGGGTGAACCTACCTATGGTTTTGTGCATGGCTTTCACACATGGTTTTGGACATGATGGTTTTTTCATTCCATGGTGTTGGACACGATGGTTTTCGGTCCATGGTATTGGATGCTTAGGCATGTATATATATGTATTGTAACATTGAAAGGAATATTATGAAAAATCAAGCTCGTAGTCCCAGTTTTGGGATCTAGAGGAAAATCTCTGTGTATATGTGTTTTATGTGTTATGCTCTTGCATTGTTTATTTTCTGTGTTTTAGAATTCGTATGCAGGTAATTTTTGTACGGGGCTAAACCTACATTAGTCAACCTAAATTAGTTTCCATGGGTCAAAGGAACAAGTTGACCGAGAAATATCCTGATATTCACTCCTATGTCAGCTCATAAAAGCAGGGAAACTTCAAGATTCGACCTATTTGGAGGAATTACTATTCCTAATGGAGTATACAAATGGGGAAAGAGCACAAAAGCATGGAAACATCTCTGCTTTTTCCCAAAGGAACTCATGAAGGATTTGGCAAGGCTTATCCTCTCATGCTATATATGTGAGGCTAGGGCCATTTTGGAAAAGGTCGAAACATTTGAAAGGATTACCTATTTGACTATCGAAGACAGTATCCAACAAAGGAACTGCAAGAGGTTAAGAAGGGAGAGAGAGAGGAGCTGGAGGAGTAAGGGAAGGCTGATACAACCGATGGTTGTAATCACCATTTTCTATCATTAATATAGAATTTTAATTGTGTTGTCCACTCCATGGCATTAGTATTGTAACTAGTTTACAAGTTTATGCAATGTCATTATTATGAGTGGCTTAGATACATGTGATTTGATATCTTTATATGTTAGTGCATTTATAATCACAGTTATATGTTGTGATATTACACCTTGTCTTACCTATGTGTAGGTTTTGATCTTGGAGCTAGCTAAGGGGTCTTCCACTCTGCTACTTTGCGCTCTCCGGCAACACCACACCAAGACTTGAGGTAATAAGTCCTTCTTCCTGATTTGAATCTCATTTGACTAACACAGATATGCATGTATCTCCATGCCAAATGCAGCTAATCTGACAGTCTTCCAAGGATCTCAAGAAGATCCTTGAGGGTATCTCCATCACCAAACACCCATTCTTTAATCCTTATAGCATAGAATAAGGGTGCTAAAAAGGACTTGAACAGGAAAGCTACTCAAAGATATATTGAAGTCCTAAGCTAAGGCAAATTTTAATATCTAGAAGAGGAAATCCTAATAGCTATTAGGAGCATAACTGCACCTCAAGGAGAAGGATAAAGTCAAAAGATTCATGACAAACATCTAAAACTAGAGCCATATCAAGAAGAAAACTTAGGAAGTCTCCTTGATCATCCTTTCCAACCTCCCAAATAAACCAAAGAACTATAGGAAACAATTAATAGAAATCATATATTGGAACTCAAGGCTAAGGATTTTCTCTCTTGCCTCTCGTCAAATCCTTCGTGACTTCAAGAAAGAAATCATAAAGCCATGGAAGACTTGCAGTACATGACAAAGGAGAACATGGCAATAGTTTTTAATGAATTGGAGATCCAAGAATATGTGGATCACATTAAAGCCTAGTTCCAAACTATCATCAGCATATAATATTCTCCATCATTCAAGAGCTCCATGCACCATATACATTAAAGTAGTCTCTTTCTCATACTTCGGTATATATTAAAGCTTACTTCTTAAATCCAAGTATGACAATATTTAGTATCTTGTTCCGCACATGGCTTCATTAGAAGTACGCTTACACTTTAAGTGATGCTCTATTTTCAAGTAGTGTAGGAGATTAAATAAATAAATAGTAAAGATAAAATAAGTCTAACTATGAAAGATAGGAAACTGATGCAATTATATAAGGACTTGCTTGAAAACTAAGTTACTAGAAGGCAAAGTCCTCAATAATATTTGCATTATGTTGTTGGTTCTTTGCAAATTATTCAAATTCTTGCATATTGTCATGTTAGCTAATGTGGGATGCATTAAGTTCCTCCTACTAATGAGTCTTGACCAATCGACATCAACACGTTATCTTTGCTCAAGGCTAGAGACTTAATTTAGTACCTTGAGGCATGCATTCATTGATGGCGAGTTCTCTTGTTGATGATAATGGGAATACATCAATTTCCCCTGATTATTGGATATTCCAGGTGACTCGCACTTAATGTATTTTTTTGTCCCTAGCAAGATGTACAGGGTGGCTTGATGCTCATTAAGATCATTGGTGAGCCATATCACATTAGTAAATGTGTTAGAAAATTATATATTATAGAGAAATGGAACACATAAAATATATTGTAGAAATGTAAACACATAAAACACATAAAACAAGAGAGACACATATATACGTGGTTCACCCAATTTGGGCTACGTCCACGAGAAACAGCCAGTCCTTCCTTTTATATTATCCAACAAACTGAAGAGATACAACCTACAACAAATCTGTTGTAATTCCCTCTTTGCTCTCACACAATGTCATCAGTCTTTCTCATTTAGAATACAGATCTCCATAGACGCAATACAATTCCCTCATATATAGTAAAGGGTTTCCTTCTAGGGAAAAAAACCCTAAATTAAACATAACTTCTACCGTCAGATCTCCACCTAATGAATGGCCCAAATTGACTATGAAATTAAAACATTTACAAGGAAATTTTACATCTATTTTTAGCTTGGGGGGCGTTGTCCCTGATCCCCTACCAGAGGGGGCCTCCTAAAGATCGATGTTGCCCCCCCTTGCAGTGAAAATATTACGGGCGGTGTTGCCACCACATTACGAACTGGGGTCCAATGTGGTGATACCTCTGAATAAAGAAGATAATCAAGCTCCACACCCAATAATCTCCCACTTGGAGACTGATTATAGCAACTCCACCGCTAGTTCATTTGCTAGAAAATGACTCTGCTTTGGACCTGCATATTTCTCATCTTCTTCATCATACTTGAAGACCAATTGAAACTGAGCAGAATCTTAGTTTCTCCCTGGTTACAACTTTTGTTAACATATCTGTAGGATTATGGCTAGTGTGTATCTTTTCCAGCTTCAACTGTCCATCTTCCAACACTGACCATATGAAATGGTACTTGCGTTGTATATGTTTAGTCTTGGAGTGAAATGAAGAGTTCTTTGCAAGATGTATGGAACTCTCGTTGTCACTGTATAACCTACCCAACTCCTGCTTCTTACCCAATTCATCTAGAAACCTTTGTAACCAAATCATTTCTTTACAAGCCTTTATAGTAACAACATGCTCTGCTTCCGTTGTTGAGAGTACAACAGTACTTTGTAGTTTTGAAACCCAACTGACAGTTGTTCCACCTACAGTAAGCACATATGCCATTGTGCTCCTCCTGTTATCTCTATCACTCGCCATATCTGCATCAACATATCCTTGGAGAGAAATGTTTGAAACACCAAAGCATAATGCTTGATTTTTGGTACCTCTCAAATACCTGAGAATCCACTTCACTGCCATCCAATGTTCTTTTCCTAGATTGTTCATGTACCTGCTTACAACTCCCACTACATGTGCAATATTAGGCCTTGTACAGACCATTGCATACATTAAGCTTCCAACTATTAATGCATATGGAACTTTAGACATATAATGTTAGGGTCCCACCCTAACCCCCTTATTTATGTAGTAGGATCGAATCATAGTTATAGTTAAGTAAGGAGTCAATAAAGCCCATATTAATAATTGTAAGTAGTTAACCTGCAATTAATGATGGGACCACAGTTAGTTGCAAATGGGCCATGGTGTTATATAGATGGTATTAATAAGAACCATGGTATTGATCCATGGTATTGCATGTATGAGTCATATATAAAGGATAGAGACTCCCTGCGAGGAGCATCGTGTCTTATTTTGTAATCGAGCTCTGCTCTATTGGAGGTTGCCCCCTCGAAGAGGCAAGTGAATATTGCTTTCTGAATAATAAAATACTTGTTGTTGTTTCTCACTATTCTATGTTCTAGGTATATTTCTTCGCATATTCTTTATTCTAGTATCTTCTTTCAGGTTAAGAAGCATAACAAGTGGTATCAGATCTCTTTCCAGGGCTGGTGGGATCTCCATTTCTTAGCAATTTTTTTTTTTTTGGCTAGAGACATGTTCCAGTGCCTTTAAACCACGGGATCTGTCATTGAGCGCATAAACCTGCGAATTTGGGGAGGCATGCACGTAGGAAATACAAGAGGTGGTCACGCTTGTTGGACTCCCTTGTAACCCCTGTGGGTACCCCTTCGAGTAGAAGTACATTAGACAGAACCGTGCATGGACTGTCTTCCAAGTACCCTCTGGTTATATCGGAAGCCCCCTAGCTCCTTTGAAACCCCACCATAGATAAACCGTCAGCCGTCTTGCTGCTACAGTACACCAAGAATAGCACTCAGAGATATTACTCGCCCGTAGGATAGGGTAGTCAGGTTGTACGGCTAAGGGTACGGTTGATCCTCCTTAGTTAGATCCCTGAAACATTGGGCCGAGTACTACTGTCAGACCCTTATGTATATTGTGATCCGTAGCACCTAAAACTCCTCAAGACCATAGTTCCCTTTTCTATCTCGGGATCATGCATAATCTCTGCCAGATCAGATCTCGCAAGTGGGGTTGTAGCAGCAGCAGACATCAGTTCTGCAGTTCCGAGTTAACAGAATAGGCATTCTGATCTATTAGATCCATCAGATCCGCAACAGTAATCTGTTCCACTGCTCAGAGCTATCCGATCAGCCATTCATATCTCTCAGATCCACTAGATCTGAGTAGTTGTGTGGGGTTCCTATACCGGGGCGTGATTTTCGCAGGACTTTTGGCAGCATTGACATTTTGGGGATTCGGCTACTGCAGTATTCCTAGGCAAGGAGTAAAACTCCGTTAGGAGTTTTCAAAAATAAAAAATAAAAAATTTGAGACCCAGGGTGCTTATTAGTGATCTAGCCCATAAGAATCAAGACGACGAGCTAAGCAAGGTGGTACCATTCAATTGTTAGTGAAAAAAATTTGGGCGGTCCCAAATTTCAAGTACATCGGATTGGTGCATGGTAGAAACTAGAGCTCAAGCTATGGCCAATGAGAAGATCGACAAACTTGAACAATCCTTGCAAGCCATCCAAGCTCAGCTTGACAAACAAACTTACGCACTCTCTAAGGGCAAGGAGGAAGCCCGCGAGGAGGCGTATATTGGCAATGGACACAGTGAGGGTGAGTCTAGCCACTCTCTTCACCTCTAGGGCACCCACCAACGATTCATCTGCGACCTCCCAAGCTGGATATGCATAAATTTGATGGTTCTCACCCAGCCGCATGGGTAGCACAAATGGAGTAGTGTTTCAATCTGAATAACATCTTAGATAATGAGACTCAGCTTATGGCGGAGAGCATGTATGGCAATGGTGGGAATGGCATCAATGTTGCAATGGAAGTTTTATGACTTGGGCCACCTTCAAAAAATCTCTTACAGAGCGCTTTGACCAGGAATTTGCTTTTTGGGTCATCTCACTAAGCTCCGACAGACTGGCACAGTGGATGAATATGTTACAGCCTTTGAAGCCTTAGATTTCCGCACTAGGGATCTCCCAGATGCGTTCTACACGAAATGTTTTATCAGCGGTCTTAAAGAGGCCATACAAGCCCATGTCTAACTACACCACCCTCCCACATGGTCAGAGGCTTGCAACATAGCTCATAACGTGGAATGTGCATTAGCAGCCCGGTCTATTCACCCAAATTTCACCGCCAAGGGTTGTGCCCATAGGCTCACAGCATGACTCAAACACTTAAGGTTCAAAAGGTGTCACCTGTAGAAATGGCCGAAAGAAGAAAGCAGGGATTATGTTACTACTGTGATGAAAAATATTCCCTAGGTCATAAATGCAAGGAGCCCAATTTTTTTCAAATTGATGCCACTGATTACAGCTAATTGGAGGAAGCCCCACCACTTGAGGAACCGGAGGAGGTAGAAGAGGACAACCAGAAGGACAATGTCCCTGATGAACCAGTTATTTCACTACATGCTTTGGCAGGGATTTCTTCACCTCAAACTCTCAAAATCAGAGGTTTTATTAAACATCGGCCAGTAGTAGTCTTGATTGATAGTGGAAGTACACATAATTTCATCCATCAAAAAGTCACGGAAGTAGTGCATTGTTTTGTACGAGTAGTTTCTAACTTCCAAGTCCAAATTGCGGATGGGGGAATAATGAAATGTGAAGGCTGTTGTGAAAATGTCAAACTTCAAATGGGGGATTATCAGTTGAAGACCCACATGTTTTCCGTACACATGGGAGGGTGCGAAATTGTCCTCAGTGCTAAATGGCTTTGCACTCTTGGACCAATCACAATGGATTTCCAAGAGTTATATATGAGCTTTAAGCAGAACAACTCCACGCATACCTTCCGTGGACTCCAGGCAAGAGCTCCCTCTATCATCAGCTCACATAGGATGGAAAAATTGCTAAAAAAGGGCCATCATGGAGTTATAGCTCAATTTAATGCCATCCAGGCCGTCGAACCCAATTCTCTGCAGATTCATCCTGAGATGCAACAGATTTTAAATAACCATCTGCCATTCTTTGACAAGCCTCATGAGCTTCCACCCTCGCGAGGGGAACATGATCATAGCATCACCTTGGTTCCAGGGGCCCAACCACCAAATGTGCGCCCATACAGATATCCTTTCACCCAAAAGAATGAAATAGAAAAAATAATCAAGGAACTTTTGGAAGCAGGTGTCATTCGTCCTAGCATTAGTCCTTAGTCATAACTGGTGGTCATGGTGCTCAAGAAAGATGGGGAATGGCGGATATGTCCAGACTTAAAGGCCCTCAATAAGTTGATAGTCAAAGATAAATTTCCCATCCTGGTTGTTGATGATTTGCTAGATGAACTCAATGGGGCTAAATGCTTCACTAAGTTGGATCTTCGCTTAGGCTACCACCAAATTCACATGAAGGAAGTCGACATTCCAAAGACTACTTTCAGAACTCATGAAGGCCATTATGAGTTCTTGGTCATGCCATTCAGTCTTTATAATACCCCATCTACTTTTCAGAGCCTTATGAACCACCTTCTCAAACCATATCTCAGGAAATTTGTCCTTGTCTTCTTCGATGACATCCTCATCTATAGTTGCACTTGCGCCACACATCTTCAGCATGTAGATCTGCTCTTGCAACTGCTCCACAAGCATAAATTATTTGTTAAAATGTCCAAATGTTCTTTTGGCATGGAAGAAGTTGAGTATTTGGGCCACATTGTGGGGTGTGAAGGTGTCAATGTGGACCCCAAAAAGATCTAGGCAATGCAGGATTGGCCTCAACCTAAGACCTTGAAGAGCCTGAGAGGATTTTTGGGTCTCACAGGCTATTATTGCAAATTTGTCCGCAATTATGGTCACATTGCTAAGCCCCTCTCTCAACTCCTCAAGAAAAATTCATTCTTTTGGAATGATGATGCACAACAGGCATTTACAGCTCTCAAAAATGCCATGTGTTCCACTCCAGTCTTAGCACTACCTGATTTCACCAAATCTTTTGTCATTGAATGTGATGCTTCGGGTACGGGTATTGGGGTGGTCTTAATGCAGGAAGGTTGACCCTTGGCCTTCACAAGCCAACAACTAAGTGGGAAGAATCTGTGATAATCTACCTATGAGAAGGAAATGATGGCCATCTTACATGCAGTAGATACCTGGCGACCTTACTTACTGGGGCGACGTTTCCAAATCCGCACAGACCATCATAATCTTAAATATTTTTTGGAGAAATGCCTATCCTCCCCACAACAAAATAAATGGCTCACCAAAATGCTGGGATATGATTATGAGATCATTTACAAGAAAGGGCACGAAAATAGTGTAGCAGATGCATTATCTCGCCAATTTGAGGAGGAAAGTACCCTACTCGCAATTTCCCTTCCCATTCTAGAATGGATTGAAGAAGCTTGCAGGGAATGGTTTTCACATCCCTGGCTCTCCCAACTCATTACTCAATTGCAGGCGGATCCAAATTCCACCAAGGGCTACTCGTGGCAGGATGAGATTCTTTGCTACAAGGGCAAAGTCGTAATATCACCAACATCCACCCTCAAAAGCCGCATTTTGGCAAAATTGCACTCATCCCCCATTGCAGGACATTCAGGCTTTCAGAAGACATATGCTCGCGCTAGAAGATCATTTTTTTGGACAGGCATGAAAAAGGACATTGTTACTTTTGTAGTGGAATGTGATGTCTATCAACGCCACAAAGGGGAGACAGTCAAAGCACCAGGCACATTACAACCGTTGCCTATCCCGACATCTATATGGATGGAGGTTTCTATGGATTTCATTACAGGTCTTCCAAAGTCAGGAAGAAAGTCAGTCATCATGGTGGTTGTGGACCGACTTTCTAAGTATGCTCATTTCTGCGCCCTACTCCACCCGTTTACACCGACTTTGGTCGCTCAATATTTCATGTATCAGATCTTCAAATTGCATGGCATGCCCACTTCTATTGTGTCTGATCGTGACCCGATCTTCACCAATAATTTTTGGCAGGAACTCTTCAGGCTACAAGGCACCCAACTAAAACTCAGTACTTCCTATCATCCACAAGCGGATGGTCAAACTGAATCCGTCAACAAATGTCTGGAAACCTACCTTAGGTGTTTCACTTCAGAAAAGCAACATATATGGGTACAGTGGTTGCCTCTAGTTGAATGGTGGTATAACACCAACTATCATGCCACCACCAAAGTGACTCCTTGTGAAGAAGTTTATGGTCAACTCCCTCCTTCCCCTACTTCTTATATCAAGGGGTGCTCAAAGGTACAAGCAGTGGATCAACTCCTACAAAACCGCACAACCGTGCTCGCCCATCTTAGAGAGAATTTTCATCAAGCTCAAAACCACATGAAGCAACAGGTAGATTAGCATCACTCAGAGCGCCAATTTCAAGAAGGGGATCTGGTATTTTTGAGGCTACAACCATATAAGAAAACTTCACTCAAAGACAAGGGTTGTCATAAACTATCTCCAAAATTCTATGGACCATATCAAGTACTTCAGCGCATTGGAGAAGTGACCTACAAGCTAGCTTTGCCACCCACTGCAAAAATCCATCCAGTTTTCCATGTCTCATGCCTCAAGAAAGTGATTGGGAACAATTGTATAATTCAAACCAGTCTACCTAAATTGGATGAAGAAGGGTCAATCTGGCTCGAACCTAAACAGGTCCTAGACACACTAGAACAACACCTGCATGGCCGCATGATCAGGGAAGTCCTCGTCAAGTGGAAAGACACCTCTCCGGAAGATGCAACCTGGGAACCAACCACTATTCTTCAGCAGTTTCCGCAGCTTCAGCCTTGAGGACAAGACTATTCTTAAGGGGGAGGGCATGTTAGGGTCCCACCCTAACCCCCTTATTTATGTAGTAGGATCGAGTCATAGTTTTAGTTAAGTAAGGAGTCAGTAAATCCCATATTAATAATTGTAATTGGTTAACCCTCAATTACTGACGGGACCATAGTTAGTTGCAAATGGGCCATGGTATTAGATAGATGGTATTAATAAGAACCATGGTATTGATCCATGGTATTGCATGTATGAGTCATATATAAAGGATAGAGACTCCTTGCGAGGAGCATCGTGTCTTATTTTGAATCGAGCTCTGCTCTATTGGAGGTTGCCCCCTCTAAGAGGCAAGTGAACATTGCTTTTTGAATAATAAAATACTTGTTGTTGTTTCTCACTATTCTATGTTCTGGGTATATTTCTTCGCATATTCTGTATTCTGGTATCTTCTTGTAGGTTAAGAAGCATAGCATGTAAGCCATTTCTTCCTAAGTCTTAGAACACAACTCCTTACTTAGTTTGAAATGGCTAGCCAAAGGTATACTAACCGGTTTTGCATATTAAAACTTTTCAACACATTTTCTATGTACTCACTCTGAGACAATGTTAATTTTCGATTCTTCCTGTCTCTAGTTATTCTCATACCAAGGATTTGTTTTGCAACACCCAAATCCTTCATTGCAAATGAGTTCTCCAATTTTATTTTGAGCACATTCATTTCCTACACGTTAGAACCTACAACATGCACGTCATCTACATACAATAACAATATAATATAGTTGTCATCATTTTTCCTTTTGAGATAAACACAATGATTAGAGTGACATCTAGTATAACCTTGTTTAGACATAAAGCCGTCAAATTTTAGATACCACTACCTTGGAGCCTATTTTAAGCCATACCGGCTCTTCTTCAACCTGCACACTATTTTCTCCTTCCCTTTTACCTCATATCCTTGTGGCTGCTGCATATATATCTCTTCCTCCAAATCCCCATGGAGAAAGGTTGTCTTTACATCTAACTACTCAAGAGGCAAATCTTCAGCTGCTACTAGACTTAAAATAGTTCTGATTGAAGTCATTTTAACAATAGGAGAAAATATCTCATCAAAATTTATACCCTTTTTCTGTGCAAACCCCTTCACCACAAGTCTCTCTTTATACCTTTTTCTACCTCCATCTTCTTCTTTCAACCTGTAAACCCATTTATTCTACAATGTTGTTTTACCTGCAGGCAGCCTGACTAAGTCTGAAGTCTAGTTATGTGCTAAGGATTCCATCTCTTCTTTCATGGCTTGCTCCCACTTCTTCCTAGTTTCTACCTGCACTGCATCTTCATAATATTCTGGTTCACCAGAATCAATCAACAATACATAATATAATGAAGGAGAGTATCGTTTAGGGGGTCAACTTATCCTGGTAGATCTTCTAACACCACTTTCAGGTGTTTGAGGTGCTTGTTGTTGTTGTAGTTGTTGTTGTTGTTTTGGTTGTTTATCATTATGATTTTCAGGCACCATCACTTTTTATGTGATCTCATCAAGCACTATGTATTCTTTGTTTTCTTTTTCCTATTTATTTTCCTACAATTGATCCTTATACAAAACCTTTTCATTGAATATGAAATCTCTACTTCTAATGATTTTGTGTTTTTCATAATCATAAAAGTGATAACCAAAATCATTAACACCATATCCAATAAAGGTACATTTCTTTGATTTTGCCTCAAGATTTGTTCTATTTTCTTTATTAATGTGGACAAAGGCTTCACAACCAAAAGTCTTTAAAAATGAGTAGTTTACCTTTTTACGTGTCCATGCCTCCTCTAGAATACCACCATCCAAGGAACTTGAAGGCCCTCTATTTATTAGATAAAAAACAGTATCTACAGTATCTTCCCAAATTGTAAAGGAAATCTTGCAGGCAATCTCATGCACCTTGCACGCTCCATGATTGTCCTGTTCATCCTTTCTGACATGCCATTTTCTTGTGGTGTTCCTAGAACTGTCTTCTTAGAGCAAATTCCATTCTCTGAACAGTACCTACCAAACTCTTTTCTGCAATATTCACCTCCATTGTCTAATCTGAGACACTTCAACCTTTTTCTTGTCTCATTTTCAACCAAAGCTTTCCATTTCTTGAAAGTATCAAATACATCATATTTATTTCGAATACAATAAAGCCAGGTTTTTCTAGTTGCATCATCAATAAAAGTAACATAATAATGAGATCCGCCGAGAGATGATACCTGAGCAGGTCCCCATACATCTATATGCACAAGCTTTAATTTTTTCTCTCTTCTTTTCTTTACCAACTCTGAGGAATGTGACTCTCTTTTGTTTTCCATAAACACAATTCTCACAGAATTTTAAATCAACATGCTTCAAGCCTGGCAACAAATTTCTTGAGTGAATAATTTGCATCCCCTTCTCACTCATGTTCCCAAGCCCATGATGCCACAATGTCGTATCTTCTCCTATAGAGGTTAAAGCATTAACATAATTAGAAATACCATTGCATAAATAAAATGTACCAACCTTTTCTCCTTTTTCTATTACCAGGGATCCTTTAGTGACCTTCCAAGTTTTATCTGTAAAATTAGTTACACAGCCTTCACCTCCCAACTACCTTGTTGAAATTAGATTTTTCTTCAGATCTGGAACATGCCTTACCTCCTTCAATAGCCATTGATTTCCATTCTATTGTTTTATGAAAACTATACCCATTCCAATGATTTTACAGGGTTTATCATCACCCAATCGAACTTGTCCAAAATCTCCTTGAACATAATCATGAAAATGTTTCCTATCAGGTGTGGCATGGAATGAGGCCCTTGAAACTACCACCCAGGCATCAATAATATTTTCTAATGAAAGAATCAAAGCATATTGCAACACATCACCTATCACATTCCCTTCATGATTGTTTTCTTACTGCACGTCTCCTTCTTTTCGCTTCCGAGACTTACAGTATTTCTTCAGGTGTCCTTTCTTCCCACATTTCCAGCACACTATCCCCGATCCAGACCTGGATCTTCCTTTCCTTGACTTACTGCGATATCCTAGGCTATTTCCTCTTTCCAATTTTCTTCCCCTAGTCTCTGCAATCAAAACATTACTTGATGTCTCACCGGAGCTTTTCTGTCGCATTTCCTCGCTAAGGATTGCACCGACAACATCATCAAACTTTAAAGTACTAGCTCCAGAGAAAGAGCTACTAATGGCCATAACTAAACTATTCCAACTTTTTGGAAATGAGCACAGAAATAACAGAGCCATAACTTCATCACCAAAAGTTACCCCTACAGAAATTAGCTGACTCGTAACTATATTAAATTCATTTAAATGATCAGCAAAATATCCACCTTCTGACATCTTCATATTAAATAAATTCTCCATAAGAAATACTTTATTTGAGGTTGAGGATTTTTCATATAGTTTGGCCAATTCCTTCATTAAACCCTCTGTTTTCATTTCCTTTGAGATATTAGTGGCTACCAATGATGCTAGGCGCAATTGTATTGTTCCAAGCTTCGTTTTGTCAAGAATATCCCATTGTATGTCTATCATACTCATCGGCTTCTTTGTCTTTCCGCTCAATGCTAGGTACAAATCTCTCTGTTACAAATAATCTTCCATCTGCATCTTCCACAGTTGGTAGTTTTGGCCGTTAAATTTTTCGACCCTAAACCTACCATCTTCTGCCATTGCTCCCACTCGAACTAGGAACCCTTCTCTCCTACGAGTTTATCATCCAAATAGACCTTTGGCTCTAATACCAGTTGTTATAAAATTATATATTACAGAGCAATGGAACACATAAAATATATTGCAGAAATATAAACACAGAAAACACATAAAACAAGAGAGACACAGATATATGTGGTTCACCTAATTTGGGCTATGTCCACAGGAAATAACTAGTCCTTCATTTTATATTATCCAACAAACTGAAGAGATACAACCTACAACATATCTGATGTAATTCCCTCTTCGCTCTCACACAATCTCCTCTCTCTTTCTCATTCAGAATGCAAATCTACATAGACACAATACAATTCCTTCATATATAGTGAGGCGTTGCCTTCTAGGGAACAAACCCTAAATTAGACATAACTCCTACCACCAGAGCTTTGCCTAATGAATGACCTAGATTTACTACGAAATTACAAAATTTTACATTACATCTATTTTTAGCTTCGGGGTCGCTTCCCCTGATCCCCCGCCGGGGGGGCTCCTAAAGATTGTTGTCGCCCCCCCTGGACCCCCCTTGCAGTGAAAATATTATGGGCGGAATTGCCACCACATTAAGAACTAGGGTCCAATGCGATGATACCTCTAAATAAAGAAGATAATCAGGCTCCAAACCCAACAAAATGGCATGCATTAATGATCCATAATCCGATGATCTCTTTCCATGCTTGACTCCAACACATTCATTCAGATGGTAGAGAGTTGCACCATGGGATCAGGATTCAATGAAGGTTTTTAAAAATTTCAGCAACAGTTACAGCCCCTTTGGTTTCCAAATAAGGGGGGTAGATTTTAAACCTTCATTAGTTATCAACACCACACAATGAGTTTCAAAGTTCAACAGTAAAGAAACCTTCATCGATCATCAACGTTAAATAGTCATCATACATCAACATGGTACCCTATTTTGGATTAGTTTCAGACTCAGTTTGATCGTCAACGGTTATCAACCTCACACGATTCATTATCAACATACTTGGTGGCTCCAACATACAGGTAAAACATGAGGTAAGAATCAACATGAGACTCTTTCTTTGATTAACAATTTTAGGAATGATGATAAGAAAATTACATAAGAATTCATTTGTTTCCAATCTACTTTTCCCTCATGATTATGTGCCTACACTTGTAAAATTGCCTTAATCCATTCTTTGTCCAGGATCCCAACACTTCCTTAAAGTTTTGTATTCTTGTTCTTATTTCCTTTTGGATTGCATAGTTGGTAGTATCTATTTCCTTGATGCAATAAAATAAAATATTCCAAAACTTTGAAGGGTGCTTGCAAATAAGAAAAATTCAGTTTAAAGCGATGAAGTGCCTAGTTGAGTTATGGGCCAAAAGGGACCTTGATCAGTGAGCTCCCAGGAGTCAGTAAGAATATATTTCAAGATTTGTTGATTTTTTTGAAAAAGGGACTCGGAATCCTATGGATATCGTGAAATTTCAAGGTATATATAATGGGATTGCAAATGTGCTCTTCATGGCGCTTTGCTTTCCTAGGCAACATTATTTCCCCTAGTTAATTTACTGTCAGCGTGTTGAGGAGACCAACATAGAGATATCTAATTTCTTGGCCTTTGTTTCATGTATATTTAAGGTCAGGCTTGCATGGGTCTCTCTAAGTACATGGATTTATTTCAGTTTATACTCAATGAGGCATGTGGTGGTGATATTTTGGTTGTAGTAGAGGCACTGGAAATTGAATTATTTGCAAGAATTGGTATGGTCATCATGTAATTTCATATTTTCCTATCATAAGTGTTGAGTGGGTTGTACTTCTCAGTTTAGAGGGGAATTCTATTTGATATATATATATATATAGATATATATATATATATATATAATTTTAATTTTAATGAACATAAACATGGTCAAGCACACGTAGTGTTGCAAATCATCTATTTTTTTCCAAAGTGTTGACTACTTTTTCTGAGACACAATAGTAGTTGGAGCTTATTCAAAGTAAACAACAAGCACATTGGAGCCACTATTTGAAGGAAATAGAGACTTGCAAGATTTTAAATCTAAGATTTATCTTGTTTTAACAAAACAACATCCTAGATCTGAGATTTCGTCAGTTTTTCTAGTTTAACCGATACATGCTCCGAGTTCCCAAGTGAAACCTCAATATTTGACCCCAAGACCAACACCATTGTAGCCCCAATTACAAGTGCCATTGACACTACATCATCAATTCCAAAGAAAAATATTTCGTTCTCAGAATTTGATGGCAAATACCTTGCAATCACAACAAAGAATGATGCAAGAATTTCATATTTTAGGCTTTCCACACGCTATGGGCCCAATCCAATAGTCAAAGTTTTTTTTGTGCATAAAGAACCAAATTTTTCACTTCCGTGGTAGTGCAAGCATCAATTTAGCTCGAGTAAGCAACAGGTTTAGTATTTATGGTTGCATTCTAATAACCAATGGGCATACGATATAGCATCATATAAGTGATGCTAAAGAAGCGAAGATCAAATACATAGTAATTGACTATTGTGCTCATGATTGGCAGTAAATGTAATATTGTGATGCTAAATGTGAGCGATAATGAGTTTAGGAAAGGAGTATATCCAATTGAATTTGGAGCCCTACCCACCTTGTAGGATGTTGTCACTATTGTAGATTATCCATTTGAAAGTGACACAATTTCTATGACTAATGTATTTGTATCACATATCGAAGTTCTTTCATGTTTCCATGGGGCCATTGAGCTTCTTGGAGTCCAGATTGATGTTCTTGTAAATGTTGGGGGGATTGATTTTAATGAAAAGGTCTATTGTGTGGGAATTGCATTTCAACCACTTTAACATGAAGATGCATAAAATATTGCATATGTTATTCCAAATCTTATTATTACACACTTTTCCATGGATTATGAGCACTCAAGGGACTATGAGTGATTTCCCATAATTGGAATAGAATGGCTAAAAATAGAGAATCTTGATTTTTGTATTGCAATGGGAATGATGTCTAACCAAAAAGGTGTTCATGTAAGAACTATAGAACCAATAGATCTAGTAGTAAATTCTTAAGGTCATTAGATATTATCCCAAGATTTGATGGAATTAGTATTGCTAATAATGGAATTGTCCCTTTCATGAATGGTGAGCACATAGGTTTTAGCTACCTTGTTTCAAATAAGTACATAGGACAATATTTCAAAGTCAAAATTCTCTATGATTTTGAGTATCATAAATCTGATATTGAGCTTTCTACTCACAAACACCTAGTCCTTGCACATATAAAAGGGAAGCCTCCATCTTATTACATCATTTTAGGTTTTGTATTTTCATCTCTCTCCATGACATACCTTCGTTCTAAATATGAAAAGTATTATGACTACAATGATCCAGTAAAATTGTTGGACAAGCTATTGCATTCTATGGCACAAACAAAATATGAATAGTTGGTGATGATTTCTCAAATTATGGTTGGGAGTTAGAATGCAAATATGTGGGGAGCTTTTGAGACTTTAGAGAAGTGAGTTACTAGATCATATGTAGGGCATATTGTAGTATGTTTAAAGGATGATTAGATTTATAGTGATGGAAATTCAACAACATGTGTTACATTTATTCTTGGAATATATTGTAACAACCCCTGGTTGATTTTACATGTAAATAAAATAAGACCAAGGACATCAGACATGTATTCTAAGTTGAATGTTGGGTAAAACATTATAGTGGGAATCACTTGTGGATTAATTAATGGCTATGGAAATTAGCAAAGGCATTGGGAAAGGAAAAGAGGCAATAGTTGGCATTTAATTATGAAAATAAAGGAAAACGAAGGTGAAGAGACACAAATTTTCATGCAAGGGAAATTAGAGGGAAAATGTAGGAAAATAAAGAAAACAAGGGATATTAATGATAAAAAGGCATCAAAGAATAAGTTGCTATATTTTTATAGTTTTGAGTTGAGAACACTCTCATTATCTCATACTCTTGCACACTTAGAGTAATCTTGAAGCATCCTTGGAGAACTCTAGCATTCACTTTGATTGGATAAAGAAAGGAAAGGAAAGCAAGGGAGAACAAGGGCAATAGTTGGATCAATAGCTACAACAGGGATACTTTGTAGGTAACAGGTTGCATGTGTGATTTCCTTGTTGATTTTTGGATGCATGGTATATCCATGTGATTCCTTTGTTATGTGTTTTCATTGGCATGGAGATTTTCCTAGATTAACAGTGGTTTCAACCTTGCCTTTCCATTTCCTAAATATCCATGGAATTGTGGGTTTCCCACTTATTTTTTTGATTGGTTCTCAGGTTCCCTATGGTCATGGGTTGGAAAAAAATTCTCTAGAGCCTTGAAACAACTTGGGTTGAGTTACAAATTCTTGGAGCCCACAGGTTGGGACAAATGCTCTGGAGCCTTATGGGTTGAGTTATTAGTCCTTGGAGCCATGGGTTGGAACAAAATATCTGGAGCCTTGATTTAGCTGTGGGTTGAGTTACTAGTTCTTAGATCCTTGGACAACCTGGATAGAGATCGATCTCATTGATGCTAGTGGTTTATGGGCCTTATAGGTGAGATAATTATGGTTGAGGGTTGATGTAGTTTGGCATCTAGAAGCCCTGGTTGGTTTTGTTTTGGTTTAACCCTTATGATCCCACATTCATTCTTGGAATATGGCATGGAGGTGATTGGCTAAAAGAGAGATTTGGTTCAACCCAATCTATGGTCACGTGGTACGTAGAAGTCCTTGAATTGGTCGGAATTTTCATATGTTAATAAGAGCTATTTTCCTATTGTAATCTATGATCACTAGTATTGGTTATCATGTTGACATTATGGTTGATTTGTTATGGTCTCTATTATGGTTATATGTTGGTTATATTATATGCTCTAGCTATGGATCTATTTCACGATTTGATAATCTATTGAATGGTTGATGAATGTATGGGATAACACGTGACGTTGCAGCTAACTAGAGAGGCAATTGAGTATTCTTTGTGATTTTCAGATGTAGTTCAAAAATCTCTGATCAAATATGCATTCATGACTTGTAGCTTCTATGTTTACCATATGTTTGACAATATGTACATCATGGATTAGACATGTCTTGGTCAATTTATTTTTGAGTTTTGATTGGTTGGAATTTTCGTCATCTTGTTTATGTTTCTAGAAAGTTATAGGAAGTTTTGGGCAATTTTCTGGAAGCTAGCTTGAAAAAGTGGCTCAGATCTTGGAACCGTTGTAACGACCCCTCCCATATCTACCCAGTTTCACCATCCTACCAGGGTAAACATGAGTTGAGGGTTACTACAACATGATTAAACTTCCTAATTATAGTTAAGGAAGTGCAATCAACAAACTAAAACTTGACTGACCTTTTTCAACAGCTACATGACCCACAAGAGCTAAACAACCACTCAAGGTGCCCAAACCCTAAGATAACTTACTTTTTTAATGACCTAGACTCCTAGTTTCATGCACAAGATTACATCCATGCAACTGTAGACATCGAGTCGCATGCATAAGCCTTCAAGGTAGTGATTATAGTCCCAATTCCCTAGTTATGTGCCTGCAACCGTGAAATTTGTGCCACCTTTTCAAGGCTACTTTCCAGATCACTTCCCAAAACTTGATTTCACTTTCCAGAACAATAAATGGCATAAGGGAAACGCCTCCAACACAAAACTTGATCAAGGTCTTGACCTAAACAGGCCTAACCATGACAGTCATTTTTTCAAACACATTTAGAACATGTAATCTACAGGTCATGAATGCGTATTTGAACATGGGGGTCTCATACTTATCTGAGAATATTTAAGAAGGTCTAATTCCCTCTCATTATAGCTACAATAATATCTATTAGTTCATGCATTCAATAACCATTCATTTTCCAATAAAAACATGATAAGATCCATAATTGGAATCTTTCATAAAACCATGGTTAACCACCATATAACCAGATATATATGATTCTCTTAATGGAAAACCTCTCCTGCTCTCAATAAGTCAAGATTCCTCTTCCACCCAAAAATAAATAAGTGTCGATGCATAGTTTTCTTAAATAAATAATTAAATAAAGGTGAAAGAAGAGAAATGATTTCTATGCAGAAAGCTGAAGCAAGAAACTTCAGTGGGGTATCTTCCAGGCTTTGGTAGTGGAGAAATGCTTTTTTTCCTGCATGACTCCACCAGGTTACTATCTAGGCTTACTGGCAGTAGAGCAACAGTGGAGATGACAAACTGTACTCTGAAAATCTTAAGATTGTGAGCTAAACTACCTTTCCCAATTCGAAGCACTGTGATCTAACTGAATCTTATGTTGTGTTCAACTGAGGAGGTGAAAAGGGGGCCATGTCTTCCCATGGGGTAAGTGGGGAAGCCAAAGTAATCTTCGTGATGAATCAATACTCCTTGAAGAACCAAGGCCTTGCACTAAAAATGAACCAAGACAGAGCAGTTGGAATTCAACCAGTGTGTTGTCAAGTGTCATAGCGGTTGCGACACCCTCCAAAATTTTGGCCTATATTCAAATTTTGAATCCTACTATGGATCCTATGATCATTCATTTCTTATTCACTTATTGGTAAGCTCATTACTTCAAGCTCCCTTCCTAAATCTTAAGAGTCGATCATGCTTTCATCTTTATATAACATGTGTCATCTTCGGGCATGGGGATTATCACTTGTCATGCAAAGGGAAGTTTGTTTTGCTTCAAGGGGAAATATTTGTGAGAATGAGTTGTACTCATCATATATACATGTTTCCCACTCATTTCTAAATTTTCATGCACTATTACAAAAGTGTTGCCATTATCCTCACAAATTCTATAGACAGAGACACACTTGTCGTAAGCTACCATCAAGGTTGTCACATTTAGCGAAGTATGTTTTAATATGTTCTGGATGGTCTATGTTGTATCACTAATTTTTTAAGCATGTGATCATAGCCAAGTCCTATCACTTTCGACATCGGTTCCATTTATCCCACACTTAGCCAAATTTTAGAGTATTCCTAGCAACCTAGCCTCATCTAGCTGTCTTGCATTGTGCACTTTGAATCTGCAACCCTCAATCATTTTCCTTACCTATTGGAACTGTACAATGTGTAGGAGGTCCAACCTCCTTTGGCATCCAAAACTGTGAATATTCTTCCTACAGTTTCCTTCCCTCAGCCAGAACCCACTGTCCCTAGAAACTACGCAGTTTTGTTCCTCAAGCATCTCAGCTCCCCAATCCACCTTGCCTCCTGAAACTGTGCAGATTTTTCCTCCTAGGGCCTTATCCCGCAACAACCAATACATTCTTAAATTGTTTAATTGTTTCTCTCAGTGGCCATTGTGAAATTATTTCCCTAAGTGAGGATTGTGCACTAATTTCCCCCAGTCTGGCCTAAGATGTGCACTACGCATTCTCAATGATCAAGATTGACCCTTAGCTGTGTGAAATGTGCAATCACGTAGTCACTAGGACTTCTCCCCTAACCTATCACTCAGTCCTAACCCAGTTTATGAACCCAAGTGCAACATATTATACTAGGGGTTTATCAAACTGATGTCTTCTTGTCATGAGTGGATTATAAATACAAGAATTCTACCAAGCTATGACAAGATGATGAAGAATGAGATTAAGAAGGATGACATGCTAGATGACTCTTAAGGATCTAATGAGAAAATATAGTTATCAGATTAGAAGACCAAGGAAACTAGGGTATGATAGAAGATCAGGACTGCATGAAGACTCCATCTGATGCATAACCCTTTAGAGGGTAGGTATGAAAAACAAAACACATCTTTTTGAAATAAATCTCCTAGTGTAGCATGAAGGATTACTTATCATTGTCATACCATTATGTCTTCAATGACATGCATGATTACAAGCACTGAAAGTCATTCCATGTGTTTCCTCTAAGTCTCTTGCTCCCTTTCACTTATTGGATCAATGATCGTCTTCTGGCATGTTTAGTTGTTATGTCACCTCAAAGGTTGGTTTTTGTGTATATGTCTTATCCTAGCCATGTAAAAACTTGTCACACTCATAAACAAAGTCTTGAGGGTTGTCACACAAGTGTCATCACGGTCACCTTAAAGTCTATCTCAGGTGTCGCACTTATTGTTTCTTGTCATGAGACAGTTGCTTAGAGGGTAATGCTTTGCTTGTTGTTCTGATGGTCTATGGTTGTTGTGTCATCAAAGTATCCTAAGTGTGTGATCATGGTATGAGTTCATCATGAGTGCATATTTTCCCTCACACTCAGCCATTTTCGAAAATCTTCTTGACTGAGAAACTCAGCCTCATCGGGCCCCAACCGAACTATGCATTGTGCAGTCTCAAACCTCAATGATGTGACCTTGCTGACTGGAACTGCATAGTGTGCATTCACTATCCTCCAGGGCAGTTGCACTGTGAAATTCTAGAGTTCAGTAACCTTCCTTGACTCCCAAAATCGTGCATAAGTTCCTTCAATTCCATCTTGAACTACGCATTTGCGCAAAGAGACCAAACTCCCTTGGTTTCCAAAAATGTGTAGAGTTGTCCCCCAGTGTCCTCCCTCAGTTAGAGCTCACTTTACTCAAGAACTACACAATTTTGGCTTCCATGACTCTCTGCTGCCCAATCCTCCTTTCCTCTGAAAACTTCACAGAACTAACTTCCCTTGGCCTCACCTTGCACTAGCCACTACTGACTTGAATTGCACAATCCTATCTCCCAATGGCCACTACATAGTTTTTCTCCTCAATAAGGACTATGCTCAAAATTTCCTCAGTCAATCCTGAGTTGTGCTCTGTGTAGTCTCAATGATCAATCTCTCTCCCTGCCCATTGGAACTACGCAATGTGGAGTCACTAAGCCCTATCTCCCAACCTGTGACTTGTCCCAAGCTCAGTCCATGGATGATAATGCACCATATTAGAGTAGGAAGTTCTTTAATTGATGTTGTCCCGTCATGAGTGAATTTCAGGAACAGGTACATTGTTAGATCGTGGTGAGACGAAAAATAAAGAGAAGAAGTAGTGAACATGATAAAAGACTCACTTGCAGCTGGACAAGAAAAGGGTCTTATCACGAAGAAGAAAAAGGAGCACATGCATGCAACCACATCTCAAGGCGAAAGATCATTGAAGACCACACATCATCAAGTTATGTAGAGGTGAAGATAAAGCACATACAAGAACACATCCATTACTCAGTAGCATCAACGACTTGACCTTGCCACCTCAGCGAGCTAGGCCATGTCAACATTGTCATTTCAAGTCGTGTGATGAGTTATCAAATGCCACATCACTATTATGAGCCATGTATATCAAATGTAAAGTAAAGTGGAAATCCAATGGACACACATGAATATGAAGAGTCACGTCAGTTGAAATTTCATAGGAAGTTGAACATGCATGAGGGAAGTCAAAGAGTCACAAGGTTCAAGCATCACCCCTTGGTTATATGTACCCCCTCATTGTATGAGAAAAGGAATTTTCACCTTGGCTCCTCCCACAAAGCATAGAGAGTTTAAGTTAGTTGTTTTAGGAGCAAGGAGTGGTTCCAATGTCCCACTACTGGGACTAGTGATTGTTGGGATAGGAAAAAGGTATGATTTCTCTTCATAAAATGCTTCATTTATCATTCATCCTTAAAGGATTATCTTTGTTTATAAATTAAAATGAGGAAAATATCAGCTAAAGTTGGATGAAACTATTTGGTGATAGAATAGGAAAATCTAGTACGAAAAACTGATTCTTTGCTATCTTTGTATGCAGAGATGCAGATTGGGCAAAAGTTGTTTAGTTGGCAGAACAGCACGAAGCCATAAAATGGAAAAGCCATGGCATCTTGGGCAGACAAGGAAGTGGAAGATCAGTTTGAACATTCCTATTTTATCACATGATCAGATTTTATATTGCGAAATCCTCAAGATCCCCAGATCCAGAGGATTCACTTTTATCCAGTTTCTCTTTTATGTTATATAGGGCCAAAAGGAAATTAGATACAGTTTAGACTTTTGATAATTTGTAATTATTCTTTTTGAAACATATACGTTGTTATATCAACAACTCTGTTAGTTGTTACTCGAAATTAATGAAAGAAGGTTGCATTTGATACATCTTTGTATTCTGAGTTTTTATTAAGCAGAGGCTTCTGGCGACTCTAGGCCCAGTCAAAAGAAGATCCACTTCTCCTTTGTATTATAGTTTTATACTCAGTCTTTGCAATTGATTTAATGTTAAGCTATTTCATTTATCGTGAAGATTTGTGATATTGATTTATACTGTTGTTCAATTATATTCAAAGTGAAGTCATAAGATATACTTAAGTAGCATTATGATTAGAATGAGTTAATTCATGTTGATAGCAGATTGCTGCTCATTTGAATAGATTTCATCATAGATCTTGAAATACAAGACTGATTAACTTCTACAGATTGCAATATAGAATGTTTTCCATTTAGGAATCCTTTATCGCTATTTGTTGTTTAATTACCGATTGCTGTTCAATTGAGTAATGCAGATTGATTTGTGTTGTTATAGATTAACAATGTTGATCAATAGTCATAGTTTCTTTACTTAAGCTTATTTTAACGATTCTAAGTGTAATTCTTATTTTCATTCAGTTTCAATTGATTTCTGAACAAGTTGCATAGAATTGCAGAGAGTTTTGAGAGTATTTCTTCCATAGATAGTTCTTTTCAGAATTGGGTGAATTGAATTGAAGAATTAGCCTTTAGTGATTGCAACAATTCATCATTAGATAACCTCTAGATTCACTACACATACCGTGTTGGCACTCTTGAGATAAAAAGACTTAACTAGGATTGAAAACTCATGTAGGGATTAAGATTTCCTGTAAAAAGACATCTTAGTGAGCCAACATTTTGGCGTCGTTGCCAAGGAGAGTGTTTCAAGTGATTGTTTTTATTTCTTTGCTAGAGGAGAATTGGGTTTTAAAAATGAAAGGTAAGAACCTACGTATCTAGCAAGTAAAGTGCTTGCTTACCTGCCCGCTTTACAGCAAAACCTTAGAGGTTAAATAGGAATTTGTTTGTATGAATGACTAGAAATAAAACGATAGAAAAAGAGTAGAATCCTCCACCAAAACCCACGAAACCCAAAGGATCAGTGAAACTTGGGAGAACAACCTTTATAGATGAAATCATAAGAAGAGTAGAGTCTCAAGCATCAGCAGGATTCCAAGCTATACCTGGAAAAAGTTCTACCGCTATCCCTCAAGCAGCAGGCTCACCATCTACAACTCATGCTGAGATTAAAAGCCAAGTAGGAGGATTAGAACATAGTTTTCAAGCTACAATAAGTTTATAATCTGATCCTCTACAAGAGGGAAAATCATGTAACTTAAAAGAAGGAAAAAGAGAAACTAGTGGGGCTGCTAAAGCAGGACCATAGTTGTCTGAACAAGGATATCCTGAGATTCCAGACCTAGGAAGTGTTGTAAAGCTAGCTGGAGTTGTTAACTCTCTGCTTACTCTAGAAGCACCCCTTGAAATCCCTGAAGATTATTGGCATATCTTTGATCAAATGGCAAATCATCCACCCCAAGATCAAACCTCAACATTAGAGTACCCCATAGTCGACCAGGTGGCCAATGCCCCTATGAAGGCTATTCCTCTACAGAGCATCCCAACCTTCCATGGGATGATCATAGAGGATCTTGATGCTTTCTTGTTTGAGTTTGATGTCCTCTGTAGAGGGTATGACTATACCACCGACCCCCAAAAGCTGAAATTTTTCCCTTCCACTCTAAAAGGGGAAGCTTTGACATGGTTTATGGTTCTAGGTGGGCGAACCATCAATTCTTGGGATGAAATGAAAACCTCCTTCCTTAAAAGATACCAGGACTTTTGTAAAACTAGGGAACTGAAAGATGATATTTTTAAGATGACTGCAAAATATAATGAAGCACTAGAAGAATATGTAGAAAAATTTAATTATAATTTGCAGAGGTCTCCACACATTTCCCTACCAAAAGAAGTCCTAAGAGCTATCTTGATTAAAGGAATGAAAGAGGAATGGGTAGAAACTCTAAACCTAATTGGAAAAGGAGATATTTCTGAGGAAGATTATGATGAAATTATTTGTTTGTGTATCAGGTGTTCATGGGGAAGCACACGTATAGGAGCAGCTAGCCGAGATCCAATGAGCAGAGGAAGAAAATCACATAGTGGAGGTGTAACACGGATGGATATCGGCAACCTCCTGGAAGATTTTAAGACAAACATCTGGGGCACTCTTAGAACACAACTAGACGTACTACAAGCCAAACAAAAACCAGAAGCAGAACAAAATTTGGCCATCTTTTGCCCACGTTGTCGAAAGAATAAAAACCAATGGGAATTCCCATTAGACATGGTTCAGACGTGCACCATCTGTACTAAATATCACAACAATAAAAATGCCCATCGTTACCAGGTATATCTGATGAACCATCGTCGACAATGGCAAGCTAAACCTATAGGTATGTCACAAGACGCATCCCAATTCTTTCCTTCCTCACAGTTTAATAAACAATAGAACCTTGGGGAAACTTGGCAAGCCAATCACCCTACCCAAAATAGCAAAGCTCGCCATTCCCTATGACATCCTAGCCAGCCCAGCACAATCTTTTCTAGGAAATGGCTAGCTGAATTCTGCTTTTACTCGTGTTTGGTAAGGAAATCCCTATCAATCCTAGTGGCCTACCTCCACCTCTCAAAATCTGAATTGGTCTACAAACTAGTAGCGACCTCTCGGGATATCTAATTTACCTATGGGGACAGACCCTCAGCCTCAACCCACACTGTCAGCTACTTATACATTACAACAGAATTCTCAACTTCTTCTGCGGCCACAGTTACTAGCTCAGCCGAACCCGAATCCTAATAACAAACCAGTCCAATTGGTACAGATTATTGAAAGCCCAGAGTATGAGATTGAGAAGAAAGAATGTAATGAGCTCAGATTGAGGTTAGGACGTGTCATTACCCTTGAGGAAAATAAGGACCAGCCTTCAATTGAAAATGTAACTCCACCTGTACATATTCCATCACTTGTACATGTTCCACCACTTGTAAATAATACTGAATCAAAGCAAGGGGAAGAAACAAATCAGCATGATGACCCTGAAAAATTTATATTCACTTCTCCTCCATTCCTCGAAAGGCTAACAATACCTTAATCGATTGCCTACCCTAATTTCGATCTTGTAGGGGAACTAAAAAAATTTTGTATTAAGATTCCTCTCATCCAGGCTATTCAAGACATTCTCATCTATGCCAAAACAATCAAAGAATTGTGTGTAAGGAAGCCTGTGGGGAAGGTAAAAACCTCACCCACTATCCATGTTGTAGGAACTTTATCCGATCTACTCTTGGGAGAGGAAACTCCAATAAAGTATGGAGATCCTGGAAACCCCATAGTAACAGTTCAACTATATGGCCTCTCTTTTCCAAATACACTAGTTGACCTAGGAGTTGCCATTAACATATTAACAACATAAACTTGTTAAGCACTTGGTTTTACAGCCTTATAACCAACCACCACTTTATTAGAACTTGCTAACCAATCAATGGTAAGACCAGAAGGGACCTTACAGGATATCATAGTTTCTGTTGACTCATGGGAATATCCAATAGATTTCCTGGTTATAAACCCAAGGAGTAGGCTGGATGGGCATCCTTTTATTCTAGGTCAACCTTGGCTGGCAATAGCTGATGTATATATTGGATGCCGAGAAGGCAACATGACTATTACAAAGGGAGATGTTGTAAAAAATCTGGTGTAATATCTTCCTGCTAGGCCAAGTTTGTTCATTGTAAAAATATGTAAGTAGCCACTAGCATACCTGGAAGAGATCATCGGTTCACTACTCATAGTAGTGGAAGCATTGGAATTTAAAGATCAAACTAAATATGATGTTATCAACAATTTTATAAATCAGCCAACTAATGTGAGTAATGTACAGTGTCAGATGTTGAAAGCAATCCTTGATAACAAAGCCATGGAAGATCCCCTGCAGGATACAGATGACCAACATATTTAGACGACTACTGTTCATAACAGCAAACCAGTTGAGATTGAACCAGGCAAAGTTCTAAATATCAATGCTTATCTGGATAGCGAACAGTAGGAAAAGCTTACCCAAGTATTGCAGAAAAATAAAGGGGCTTTTGCCTGGGATTATCCTGACATGAAAGACATAGACCCACAGATATGTACACACCACATTTATACAGAGAAGGATTTGCAACCCATCCGACAGCCTCAATGGAGGTTGAACCCACACCTCAATGATATCATGAAAGAGGAATTGTAGAAGCTACTAGATTTAAACTTTATTTATCCTATCTCAAATAGTAAATGGGTCTCCCCATTGGTAGTCATCCCTAAGAAAAATGGGAAGTGGTGTATTTGTGTAGACTATCGAGAGATACACAAAGCAACATAGAAATATCACTTCCCCCTCCCATTCATTGATCAGGTCCTTGATATGTTGGCAGGGAAGTAGTTCTTCTCAGTTTTAGACCGCTTCAGTGGTTACAATCAAATTCAGATTGCCCTTGAAGACCAGGACAAAACAACTTTCACCTGCTCCTGGGGCAGATTTGCATACAGGGTATTACCATTTGGCTTATGCAATGCCCCAACCATGTTTCAGAGAGATATACTAAGCATCTTTGCTGATCTAATAAATGAAGGACTGGAGGTATATATGGATGACTTTACTCCATATGGGGATGATTTTTATCAGGCATTACAAATTCTAGAAAAGGTCTTAGAATGATGCATCGCTACCAGGTTATGTTTAAGCAATGTCAAGTGTCACATGATGATGACCGAGGGCATGATCCTGGGACATTACATCTCTGCAATAGGAATATAGGTAGATCCAACAAAAATACATGTAATTCTTTTATTACCTACCCCCTGCACCTAAATAGAGGTACGCAGTTTACTAGGATATGCAAGTTATTATCACACATTTATCAAGAATTTTTCACAGATTGCGGCACCCTTATATGCTCTAACTGGAAAGGTTGATTTCAGTTGGTATGAAAAGTTTGACATAGCTTTTGTAGGTTTAAATAAACTAGTCTCAACAACACCAATATTACATGGACCAAACTGGGAGCTGCCTTTCCACATCTCCACAGACACATCAAATGTAGCTATAGGCGCTGTCTTGGGCTAGGAGGAGGACAAGAAACCTTATGCTATATATTATATTAGCAAAAATCTCACTCCTGTAGAACTCAATTACACAGTGACAGAAAAATAATTCTTAGCTATTATTTATGCAATAAAAAAATTTAGACACTATATAACCGGCTACCAAGTCTTTGTGTAAACTGATCACTCTGCCATTCGGTATCTAGCTAAAAAACCAATCACAAATGTTCGAGTAACACGGTGGCTATTGCTTTTGCAGGAGTTCGACATTACTATCAAATATACTCCAAGGAAGGAAGATCCAGTTGCTGAGTTTCTATCTCGAATCCCGAAGGTTAATGATCCACTAGTAGTAGATGACAAATTTCTGAATGAACACCTTTTTATCGTGGTAGTTAAAACGCCATGGTACGCAGATGTGGAAAATTATCTGGTAGTAGGGGAGCTACCTAAACATTTAATGACAAGAGAAAGAAAACTGATTGTTCAGTGCAACGCCCAGTTCTCTTGGATAGGCAGATATCTTTTTCATACAGGGGCTGAGATGTTTATACGCATATGTATCCACAAGGATGAGATCCATGACATTTTGAAGGCTTGCCATGATGAACCCTGTGGAGGAACTTTCATAGACTGAAGGATAGGACATAGGGTATTACAAATGGGTTATTATTGGCCCACTATTTTTAAGGATGCTAAAAAATATGCCCAAGCCTGCGACAGTTGCCAAAGGATGGGCTGGCTTGGCCAATCTGATGAAATGCCTTTGTAACCACAATAAGTCATAGAACCCTTCAAGCGTTGGGCATTGGACTTTGTAGGTCCATTCCATTCGCCATCCAATCAAAAGGCCTACATATTGGTAGCCACGGATTATGTGACAAAATGGGTGGAAACAGTAGATTTACCAAGGGCCACAGAGGAAGCAGTGATTAAATTCCTTTTTGGGTTATTTATGCAGTATGGATTACCGTGAGAAGTGATCAAAGATGGGGGAAAACAATTCACAGGGCACAAGATTACTGCCACTCTCAAAAACCATCATATCACGCACAGGATCACTTCTTCATATCACCTGCAGGTGAAGGGGAAGGTCAAAAGCACCAACAAGGTTATAGAAGCAATTCTAACCAAGACAGTCTCAAAACACCAGCGAGATTGGGCTGCTAGACTGCCAGAGGCCTTGTGGGCCTATCATATGACTTGGAGGAATACTATTGGATACTCTCCCTACCAGCTTGTGTTCAGTAAAGAACCAATGTTTCCAATCGAATTCAAAATAAAGACTCTACGGACTGCCTAGGAAGTGGGTCTGGATTTAATAGAAGCCCAAACCAAGCGTCTTCAATAGATTAATGAACTAGATGAGGCTCAATTTCTTTCTTTGCAAAGAACTGCAATAATACAGCAGCAAAGGGAAAAATGGCATGACAACCTTATCAAGAAGAAAATGTTTCAAAAAGGGGATTAGGTACTTCTGTACAATTCCAGATTCCAAGACTTCCCAAGCAAGTTGCAAACAATATGGCTCGGCCCTTATGAGATTCAAGAAGTACATAAAAATGGTACTCTTACCTTGAGTACCATATATGGATCCGGCCATTCCTTTAAGGTAAATGGGAATCGAGTGTGCCTCTATCATCAACCTCTTACCAAGGAGTCTTTTTGTGAGAAGGTACACGAGGACCCCTCCATGCAAATTCTAGCTGCAGGGAATGATAACCCAACAAATTATTCTTTATTAATTGAAATTTCTTGAAAAATTGTAAATAATGTACATACCTTTGTAGGCATCACCATGTAAATATGAATTTTTTTTAAGTTTCATTTTTCTCTTCTTTGTTTTTTTTGTTCAAACAATTAAACATTTGTCATTCAATTGATTGAAAAAGCACATTTTTTTCCTCTTCTTTAATTCGTTGTTCAAACAATTGAATGTTTGTCGTTCAATTGATTGAACAACGCAATTTTATTTTGTCGCATTTCGTTGTTCAAACAATGGAACATTTGTCATTTAATTGATTGAATAACACATTCTTATTTTTGTTTTTCATTGTTCAAACAATTGAACGTTTGTCATTTAATTAATTGAACAACGCATTTTTCTTTTTTTGTTTTTTGTTGTTCAAACATTTGGACATTTGTTGTTCAATTGATTGAACAACACATTTTCCTTTTTTGTTTTTGTTGTTCAAACAATTGAATGTTTCTCATTCAATTGATTGAACAGCACATGTTCCTTTTTGTTTTTCATTGTTCAAACAATTGAACATTTTCCATTCAATTGATTGAACAACACCTGTTCCTTTTGTTTTTCGTTGATTCAAACAAGTGAACGTTTGCCATTCAATTGATTGAACAACACATTTTCCTTTCATTTTTTTATTGTTCAAACCATTGAATGACTACCTTTCAATTGATTGAACAACACAATTCTTTCTTATTTTTTTTGTTGTTCAAACTATTGAACTGTTGCCATTCAATTGATTGAACAACACAAGTTTTTCTTATTTGTTTTTGTTGTTCAAACTATTGAACGACTGTCGTTCAATTGATTGAACAACTCATTTTTTCTTATTTGTTTTCATTGTTCAAACTATTGAACGACTGTCATTCAATTGATTAAACAATACATTTTTTTTATTTTGATTTTGCCATTCAAACGATTGAATGATTGTCGTTCAATAGAATGCACCGCACCTTTTAAGAGCTAAACTGTGAATTTTTCTCGTTTTTCTCTTGATCGTTATGTCATTTTCTTCTTCTTTTGTATTGCAAATAATCACCATTTGCATTGATTTGTGCCTCTTCTAAATAAAAATGGTACTAACAATATCATTATGACTTCTAAAAGCCTTTTATTGGTTATCTTTATCCATAAGCTAATACGGTGTATCTTTACGATGGCTGTCTGAGCATCTTTTCTTTTGGACACATCATGAAATCATTCATTATCCTTAATCCATGTTGGATTATGTTTATACTTCCAAATGGATAAAAATCATCGATATAATGTTAAGGGGATAAGAGTACAACACTTCCATTGGCATCTTCTTACTTCTTACACTATCCCTGACTCTTAAGGAGCAAATGAGTCTCCCTTTTTATACAATAAATATTCCAAAAGAAAAATAAAATAGAAAAATGCTTAAAACATTGTCCAAAGAGGATAGGGGGTCTCATCACGAGCCAGCCTACCATGATCATAAGGATGTAACAGATGACATTCCAATTTGGCTACCAAACCAAGGAAATGACCTTCTTGATAATTAAATTGTCAGAAGAACAAGGGGTCTCATCATGAGCCAGCCTGATCATTTTTGTTACACCTTTGTGAGTGGCACTATGGTTATCTGGTCACCATGCCAGCATAGTGGTCTCTTTGTGACAAAAGAAAGAAAAATTAACTGTAAGAAGGACTCTGGCTCATTTGAAAGGGATAAAAAGCAACCCTACCGAGGCTTTGAATGCTTGTTGGTAGCAGTGGCTTTGCTTGTGGTGTTGGAGTATCATCTTATATTCCCATATCACATCTACCTCTTATCACCTATGACTTTATTTCTAACGAAAATTTCCGTTTGGTAGAACTTTTACAAGCTAAACAGCATGGTGACTTTAATCTATATTTATTATATTCCATACGCCAGAGCATTAAATGACAATCATTAAACATAAACTGCCGATCATGTTGATGTGATTAATTATGCTTGTGGTAAAGCTCTTTGACATAATGACTTAAAATTGATGTTTTTATTTGATTTGGACAATTCACGTTTGACGACAGATATTGCTTAAATGATTTACTGATTTGCTTGTTGTATTTTTCAGATTGGTGCCAACATTTATTTCACATTAGTCTATTTGCTTGTTCTCCGTGTGCTGAAAGGACATGGATGCCCTTTTCTCGTCGGGGGGGATGGCCTGCTTATGGATGACACGTATTCCAATTATGGATAACTATGTGACAATCATTCATGTTACCTCTGGAGTATGAACTGCATGATGAGCATGAATGTGTAATAATAAGTAGAAAATTTTGACTGGTTGAAGAATGGCAACCATTATGGTGAGCATGCGAACTTATGATTCTATGTTAAGTATGGCTAACAGGATGAACAACTTAACTAAAAACGATAATAATTATCCAAGCGACGTCATTTCCTTGATAGTTGTTGTAATATACATTGTTGTTGTGTTGCATTACAGGGGTAAAACACAATTGTATACAGAAGAACCAGCCTCAAGTGTAGTAGCTATGGGTAGAAGAGCAATATGGAGTGAACCTCTAGTACTAATGGTGTCAAATCAAGTTCACAAAATCCTTGAATGCGCTAGTTGGCTGCAATATTTAAACATGTTGCATGGATTCCATGAAGAGCTAATGCTGGAATTTTCGCAAAATCTGCAGAACGGTAATACAGTGGTCAAAGGCATAAGCATGATGGTTTCTGAAGAAGTCTTGGCCGAAGTCACCCGACTTCCGGCAGAAGGGGTGAAATGGGTAGAAAAACACATCCTTTTATACAGCACAATTGAAGCATTCCAGGACTCGGGCGAGCGGTTGGTATGAATGGGGAAAGGAATTCATCCTTCAGCATTGCAGCAACCATGGCAAGAGCTGGTGGTCATCGTCCAAAGATATATTACCTGCGAAGACTAGTATGATGTGGTGAAGCCCTAACAACTGAAACTTATAGCCATTTTAAAGCAAATAATTTCAGTTAATTTACCATTTTATCTAAATTCCCTGTTACACGATGTTGCCTGACAGGTAAGGACAGCCAAGGACCCACATAGTGTAGTCAACCATCATGGGTTATTTAAGTTAATTATCACAAATAGATTTTCACAGAAAAAATTAACATGGGACAATATCATAAATCCTAACTTGGCTCCACCCTCGGAAAATGGGGAAACAGAGCAGCAAGGACCAAGAACCCCAGGCCCAAAGAAAATATTAAAGCGAAAGAGTCCCTCTGCACCCCTAGAATCAGTTAAACGGAGGTACTCTGTACGAGTAAAAGCCCAGTGGCACATCCCAATCCAAGAAGAGGAATTCGAACCATCCCGCACACCTCCTCTTAGTCCACAAGACCCTCCTTTGAAATACTATGAGGAGGAAGTGGCAAGGGTTTTGGGAAGCATGGGAGTGTTTATCGAAGGTAGGGAACAACCAGGGAACATTGAAAAATAGAATTGTACCCCTGACCGATCGACCCCTGCTGACAATTCTAGTCATGAAAAAACCCAACCATGCACTGATGCCATGGAGGAACAGAGGGAGTCAATTCCTGCTATGGAAACACCCCTCGAAGCCGAGGAACATGAAGGAACAACCAGCAGAAAGGAAACTCAAGCAGTAGGCACTGGTCCAGTGGACCCCCCAGCAAAAGGAAACCCTGAAGATGAAAACATGAGAGATGTCAATCAACCAAGTGACATTCCCTTTTCAAAGTCCCTTTGGATGAGGCCTACTAAGGAGAACATCCCCTGATCCTAAGGATTTGCTTTTATCCAATTTCACTTTTATGTTATATATAGTGCCGAAAGGCAATTAGATATAGTTTAGACTTTTGATAATTTGTAATTATTCTTTTTGAAACATATACGTTGTTATATTAGTGACTCTGTCAGCTGTTACTTGAAATTAATGAAAGAAGGTTGTGTTTTATACATCTTCATATTCTGAGTTTTTATTATGTAGAGGCTTCTGGCGACTCTGGGTCCAGTCACAAGAAGTTCCACAGCTCCTTTATGTTATATTTTTATACTCAGTCCTTTCCATTGATTTAATGTTCAGTTATTTCATTTATCATGAATATTTGTAATATTGATTTATACTATTGTTCAATTAGATTCGGAGTGAAGTCATGAGATATACTTAAGTAGCGCTTTGATTAGAATGAGTGAATTTGTGTTGATAGCAGATTGTTGTTCATTTGAATAGATGTTGTCATATATCTTGAAAGACAAGACTGATTAACTTCTACAGATTACAATATACAATGTTTTCCATTTAGGAATCCTTTATCGCTATTTGTTGTTCAATTACCAATTATTGTTCAATTGAGTAATGCAGATTGATTTGGGTTGTTATAGATTAATAGTGCTAATCAATAGCAATAGTTTCTTTACTTAAGCTTATTTGAATGATTCTAAGTGTAATTCTTTTTTGCATTCAGTTTCAATTGATTTCGGAATAGGTTGCATAGAATTGGAGAGTGTGTTGAGAGTATTTCTTCCAAGGATAGTTCTTTTCAGAATTGGGTGAATTGAATTGAAGAATTAGCTTTTAGTGATTGCAATGATTCATCGTTAGATAACCTCTAGATTCACTGCACATACTGTGTTGGCACTCTTGATATAAAAAGACTTACCTCAGGTTGAAAACTAATGTAGGGATTAAGATTGCTTGTAAAAAGACATATTAGTGAGCCAACATTGATGTATGATGTAAATATGTGTAATACAGAATCCTTCTTAGGCCAACACTTTTCCATGCATGACTTATGGATGTTTGTAAGACTATTATGTGAGCATTTATATTTCATGTTTGTTTCAAATGTACTAGGATAGTTGAACTATTTCAGTTGTTTTAGTGCTTACCTTATTGGTAATGTGTTGTTATGGTTGTCACTATTGTCTCATCCTTGTGGAATACTCTGCAAGATACTAGATTGACCTTTCCTGCTCATCAGTTATAATAACCATCACATCTGTTGTGGACTATTTCATTGGATGGTAGACATATGTTTTCCTATTCTTCGGTTTTAATGGTTGCCACATTTGTTGTGGAATATTTTGTTGGATTTCAAATAGACCTTCCCAGTTCACATGTGTCTCTTCTTGGGTGGTACTCTTACCTCTCATTTAGAGGCTCACTTTTCTCCCCTTTTTGTAACAAGAAAACCTAGACAAAGTTACGTTGCACAGTCACCAAGCACACTCACCCTGCTTTTTGAAGGTACCATTGCAACACTCTCATGAGTTGAAATCTAGAGCTGAGCAAAATATCTAAGTATATGGTAATCAGGCTATCATACTAGATGGGACTCCTACATCAAATGGCGTGAAGTCTAATTGGGACCTCATATGGAGGAGATCCCCTGAATGTGGGCAAATCTAGCACCGTCAACATTTCTTGTGCTAGAAGGAGCACCAGACAATAGGCTGAGCTCATAAAGTCTGGTTTCAATCTCTTATTTAAAATGTCTCTTCACCAAACCATAATCCTGTGATGTTTTTATAAAGAGCTTAACTGTACCATCCCTGTGGAAGTTATTCATGACCTATCTGAACTTAAGTTCGATGCTGAGGATGAATAAAATTTTCGTGAACATCTATTTCAAGTTATATGTCTTTGTCTTTGTCACAGAATAGACTCCAAAGATGTCATGGCTAGATTACTCACCCTCACATTCGAAATTTTTGTTAGTCAATGGTGTCATACATTACCCATTGCTTCTATCCATTCTCTCACTCAGCTTACCAAGAATCTTCATAAATCCTTTGATAAGTATAACCACCAAGATGTTTGTGAAAGAATCTGTTGTTTAAGAATGAAGCCTGATGAATTAGTTGAGGATTTTTCTGATCGATTCATTCACCTCTGTTTTGAAATTCCTAAAAGAAAATTGAACTCGCACTTCTTGAGAGAAGAGTTTAAGAGCTTGGTTCATGTCTCCTTATATGATGATCCTAAACCTCCTATTTTCCCTTCTTCCCAAACTCTTACAAATCATGAGGCACCTCAAATCACAGAGGAGGAGCCTACTACCCCTTTTCTTCCTTGTCCTCTTCCTTTTCAAGTCCCAATGTGGGGGCCTCCTTGCGATGATAGTAAAACTAGGAAACCTCTTAATCAAATCTCCAGTCCGTCTTCTCATTCTTCTCCAGCTTTAATGGAGGAAATTCCAAAAGTGAACATAAATCCTATGATGAAGACTCACTCCTCCATTCCGCAAGAGGATGTCAATGTCCATGACTTGAATCTCGAATCTAACCTAGATCTTTGCCATCCTCTATCATCTACAAACCATGACTACTTGTACAATGACTTTCTTGATCAATCTACTCCATCATCTAGTTCTTCGCATTCTCTTGATTCTCAAGCTTCTATCTCAAATTTCGATCAGGCACAAAGAAATCACACTTCACAGGAAAATAAGTAGAAAGATAAGGACACTAACAATTTTTTTTCTTTGTTTCGAAATCTTCTACCTCAAAATAAAGCATTTACATTCTTAAATGATTCTCAATATGCTAGTCTCGGTGGAACATCTTGTACAATCAATTCTTTCAATCAACCCCCAACATTGGGTAGTAATCCTTCCAATGATGATAACTCTATTTTTGTATATTGTGACGAATTCCCAAACACATCATATCATCTTCCAGTGTCCCATGAAGATTTTTATTTAGATCTAGAATCTGCTTCGGTCAAAGAAGATGTTCATATTGAAACTTCCCCTTCACCTCACTATCCCTTGTGTCCTACCATTTGCAACACATCCACTTGTGATGGAGATACTCCATGCTCTTCAGTTTCTTCATCTGATGAGTTATCCCCTTGATTAACACAAGGTAGTGAGGCAATCCCTGATGAAATTGAAAATAGTCAAATCATATAGAACTCTTCCCACCCCTCATCGTCTCTTATTTTTCATGAAGACAACTCTTCAAATCAGCTTGCTCATGAGATCTCACCAATTCATTTATGTTTGAATGTGTTATCAAAAGAACCTCTCCAATTGAGAAATCTGATTGTCAAAGTTGAAAAATCGGGTGAAACCTATGAAAGAGATGGCTGCCATCCAATGAGAATTTTTGAAATAAGCAACAACAACTATCCTCAAACCATGCATGATCTTATTCAAGTTTAAAAATGTGATTCTACAATTCTGAAAAGTTCCAGGACCTGCCGGGGAGTCGAGGCACTTCAACTCCCATTGATGGTTATGTCAAGATCTCATGACTCTAGTAAGCCCCACGAACTAAATCAAATATGGTTTCTACCATACAATCTATCTATCTGCATGGTTTCACTTGATGCCTATTTTCGTGTGGGAAATTTTTGGTATTCTAGGTGTAGTCTTTCGAGTTTTAAAGATTTTACTTTTGACTGAATTCAATAACTTTTTATAGTTCATTCGTCTTCAGGAAAATCTCTCACATCAAACTCGAGTATGGAATGTCCATATCTCATGAAGTCATGGAATTGTGAACTTGATCATCTCAAGGACTATCTTTTCTTGCAAGAATCATACTTATCAAATTTCTCCCTTAATGGTAAGCTCCTTGGTATTCTTGTGAATCTTATATTAGAAATATATCCTCTCATCACACCATAAATCTCCCTGTGTGATAATGAATGCCCAAGTTATCACACAAATCAAGTTCTTCTCCATTCACTATGCCTCAATTGGTCTCATGCATTCAAGGTGCTAGCATCCTTTCTAAAATATTTTGATGACTATGATGCTTGTACAACTTGTCACCAATCGCAGGTAGGTTGTTTGTCATATCTGGCTCACAAGGAGTTTGGTTTGACTATTAAGATAATTCACAAGATTGTTCAAACTGATTTGTCTTTGTTTATTGTAAACTGGGAATATGGTTCTTCAATCAACTCATCTGACCATTTCTCTGTCCTTGGTGACTATCATTTGACTTATCATTTTCCCATCATCACATCCAATGAAGTTTGTTTCACACTCTTTGATCTTCATTGTTCAACATCTCTCTATTCAGATTTGTGTCAAGCCGGTGAGGCACTTCAACCTTCGTTGATGGTTATGACAGGTCCTCACTGTCTTGGCATGAATGCCGAGAATGATCATATCTATTTTCCCTTACAAGATTACCATCGTTATCCCTCTTCTCAAATCGGAAATTCATATTTTCAAATATCATGAGGTTTTCAATAAGGCCATTATGAATTTTATGATCCAATCGCCGAATGGCTAGAACAATCTTACTTGGAAAGCTCTGTTGCAGATAATAAGTCTCAATCTTCCCTCACACTCACTAAGAAGCTTGGTGTAGATGAGGACACACCCGCAAGAGGCTTATGAGGTTTGTTGAAAAATGGTATTCATAAAAAAGGTAAGCATGTGGATTGGATAAAAATAGTGGGTTTGACACATCTTTCTACCTATAGGCAAGACCTTCCTTTTCTTGTGCAAGTTTTTCAAGATTTTGTATCTTCTGTTGCGCATCACTTTATTTATGTTTTAATCAATCATATATTTGTCGATGCAGGTCAGGCACGACTATGGTGGCTTCACTGGAAAGTCCATTACATTTAACTCTAACCTTCTAGTTGTTAGGTTAGGAGTAGGATTAGCTGCATCGTTATATTTCCTTTCTTGCACTCATTCTGCACTTTTTTTCTGTAGTATGTCCTACTTTTCTTATTTTGGTTCTACATCATGTTTTTTTTAATCATTTTGTTCTCTTGTCTTTGATTTTGTTTCCTGGCTTTGTGTTTTATTTATTTTTCTTTGTCTTCTTCCTTGTTGAGTTTCCCTCTTTGTTTTCATCATGAAAATAAGTGTCCTACCTTGCTGCGTTGTGGATTCCGAGTATGTGTGTAGTTGCAGTTCAAAGAGTCGTGTGACACTAAAGCACTTGGCTAGTCCTATGTCCATCTTCCTTGTAACTGGTTGTATATTTGGTAGATGAAGTTCTGGTGGAAAATATGATCCATCCATAAGGATAACTTTGGTCTAACCATGAACCTGTATCTAGTCTGGGAACCTCATTACTATACTCAGTTTTTTGCTTTGGTGTTTTCAAGCTTATCCAGCTAGTAGAAGTGGAGAAGGGGAAAATCTAAATGAGAAAAACTAAATCAGAGGTTTTTATATGCTTCTTTGAAGGAAAAACCTCTCCTTCTCTCAATAATTTAGGATTCCTCTTCCGCCCCAAAATAAATAAGTGTCGATGCATAGTTCTCTTAAATAAATAAATAAAGGTGACAGAAGAGAAAGGCTTCCTGTGTAGAGAGGTGAAGCAGGCAACTCCACCGAGGTACTTTCGAGGCTTGCTGGCAGTGGAGAAATGATTATGTTCCTGCATGACTCCATCGGGGTACTTTCTAGGCCTACTGGTAGTGGACCAACACTAGAGATGGCTATGAAAATCTTAATCTCATGAGCTAAACTACCCTTCCCAATTTGAAACACTATGATCTAGTTGAATCTTATGTTGTGTTCAACTGAGAAGGTGTAGAGGGGACCGTGTATTCCCATGGGGTAAGTGGAAAAGCCAAATTAATCTTCACAATGAATCAATACTCCCTAAAGAACTAACGCCCTACAATAAAAACAAACCATGACATAGAATTTGGAATTCAACCAGTGTGTCGCCAAGTGTTGTAGCGGCTGCAACGCCCTCCAAAATTTTGGCCCACATTCAAATTTTGGAGCCTACTATCGATCCTATGACTGGTCATTCCTTATTCACTTATTGGTAAGCTCATAATTTCAAGCTTCCTTCCTAAATATTAAGATTCTTTCACGCTTTCATCTTTATATATCATGTGTCATCTTCGGGCATGGGGATTATCGCTTGTCATGCAAAAGGAAGTTTTTTTTCTTCAAGGGAAAATATTTGTGAGAATGATTTATTCTCATCGTCTAGACACGTTTCACACTCATTTCTAAAGTTTCATGCACTATTACATAAGCGTCTCCATTATCCTCAGAAAGTCTATCATCGAAGCCACACTTGTCGTAAGTTGCCACGAAGGCTACTGCATTTAGTGAAATATGTTTTAATATGTTCTAGATGGTAAATGGGGTATCACTAAGTTTTTAAGTGTGTGATCTTAGTCAATTTCTATCACTGTTCACATCGGTTCCACTAATCCCATGCTTAGCCAAATTCTAGAGTATTCCTAGTAACCTAGCCTCATCCAACTTTCTTGAACCACACACTTCTCAATGGAAACCTTCAAGTGTTTTACATGCATGCTGGAACTACACAATTTGTAGGAGGTCTAGCCTCCCTTAGCGTCCAAAACTGTGTAGATGCTTCCTCCAATGTCTTTCCCTTAGCCGAAACCCACTATCCCCAGAAACTACACAGTTTTTTCCCTCAAGCATCTCAGCTCCCCAATCCACCTTGCTCATGAAACTATACAGATTTTTCCTCCCAAAGCCTTATCCTGCAAAAATCATTGGCTGCTTAAACTATGTAATTGTGTCTTTCAGTGGCCACTGTGCAATTATTTCCCTTAGTGAGGACTATGCAGAAATTTCCCTCAACCTAGCCTGAGCTATGCACTGCACAATCTCTGTGATCAATTTTGACCCTTGGCTACTTGAATTGCGTAATTGCACAGTCGCTAGGCCTTCACCCCTAGCCAATCACTCAATCCTAGCCTAGTTTATGAACACAAGTGTAGAATCTTAGACTAGGGGCTTATCAGACTCATGTCATCTTGTCATGAGTGGGTTACAAATAAAGGAATTCTACCAGGCTATTACAAGATGATGAAGAAGGAGATTAAGAAGGATGACATGCTAGATGACTCTCAAGGATTTGAGGAGAAAAGATATTTATCAGATAAGAATACCAAGGAATCTAGGGTATGATAGAAGAACGGGACCACATGAAGACTCCATCTTATGCATTACCCTTTAGAGAATAGGTATGGAAAACAAAACACATCTTTTTGAAATACATCTCTTAGTGTAGCATGAAGGATTTCTTATTATTTTCATACCATTATGTTGTCAATGACATGCAAGGTTGCAAGCACTAAAATCCATTCCATGTGTTTCCTCTAAGTCTCTTTCTCCCTTTCACTTATTGGATCAATGGTCGCCTTCTCGCATGTTTGGTTGTTATGTCATGTTTCTAAACCTTTATAGTGACCTCGAAGGTTTATCTTTGTGTATATGAGTTATCCTAGCCATGTAAACACCTATTGCACTCATACACAAAGTCTTGAGCTTTGCTGCAAAAGTGTCATCATGGTCGTCCTAAAGTCTATCTCAAGTGTTGCACTTGTCATTTTTTATCATGAGACAGTGACTCCGAGGGTAATGTTTTGCTTGTTGTCTTGATGGTCTGTGGTTGTTGTGTCGTCGAAGTATGCTAATTGTGTGATCATAGTCTAAGTTCATCATGAGTCCATTTTTTCCCTCACACTTAGCCATTTCCATAAATCTTCTCGACCAAGCAACTCAGCCTCACCAGGCCCCGACTGAGTTACGCACTATACAGTCTCAGTCCTCAATGATGTGACCTTGCTGACTGGAACTACTAGTGTGCAATCACTGTCCTCTAGGGTAGTTTCATTGTGTAATTCCAAAGTTCAACAACCTTCCTTGACTGCTAGAATTGTGTAGCAGTTCCTTCCAGTCCGTCTTGAACTACGCATTTTTCACTTTCAGTCCTCATTATTTTCCCTTTCCTGTTGGAATCACATAGTGCACAGAGATCCCAACCTCCCTTGGCCTCTAGAACTCTGCAAAGGTGTCCCCTAGTGTCCTCCCTCAATTGGAGCTCAGGTTTTGCTTCTAGGCCTCTCTGCTGCCTAGTCCTCCTTGCCTCTGAAAACTATGCAAAACTAAACTCTCTTAGCCTCACCTTGCACCAACCACTGCCTACTTGAACTATGTAATCCTATCTCCCAGTGGCCACTACGCAATTTTTATCCTCAGTAAGGACTATGCTCAAAAGTTCCTCAGTCAAGCCTGATCTTTTCTTTGCGTAGTCTTAGTGATGAAGCTCTCTCCCTCCCAAATGGAACTACGCAATGCATAGTCACTAAGCCCTATCTCCTAGCCTGTGACTTGTCCCAAGATTAGTCCATGGATGATAATGCATCATATTAGAGTATGGAGTTTTCATATTGATGTCATCCTGTAATGAGTGAATTGCAGGAACAAGTACAATGTTAGATCATGGAGAAATGATAAAGAAAGAGAAGAAGGAGCGAAAATGTTAGAAGACTCACTTGCAGCTAGACATGCAAAGGATCTTATCAAGAACAAGAAAAAGGAATACATGCATGCAACCACCTCTCAAGGCCAAAGATCATTGAAGACCCCGCATCATCAACTTATGCATAGGAGAAGACAAATCACATCCAAGAACACATACATCACTCAGCAGCAAGCTTGACATTTCCACCTTAGTAAGCCAATCCATGTCAACAGTGTCATGTCAAGTCGTGTCATGAATTGTCAAAGGCCACATCACTATTATGAGCCATGTATATTAAATTTAATGTAAATTGGAAGTCCAATTCCATCAGTTATAATGACTATCACATCCATTATGGACTATTCTGTTGGATGGTAGACAAACCTTTCCATTTTCTTTAGTTTTAACTATTGCCACATCCACTATGGACTATTCCGTTGGATGTCGGACAAACCTTTCTGGTTCACGTGTCTCTCTTCCTCGGTGGTACTATTACATTTCACTTAGAGGCTCACTTTTACCCCCTTTTTTTAATAAGAGAACCTAGACACACTTATGTTTCACACTCACCTTGCTTTTTGAAGGTACCATTGCAACACTATCATGTGTTGAAAGCTAGAGACGAGAAAAATCTCTAAGTATATGGAAACTGGGCCATCATATCAGATGGGACTCCTACAAAAAATGATGTGAAGTCTAATTGGGACCTCATATCAAGGAGATCCCCTGAATGTTGGAGGATCCAACGCCATCAACGGGCTCTTATTAGCATATGAAAAACCTAACCAATTCAGGGACTTCCACATACCACCCAACCATAGATTGGGCTAAACCAAATCTCTCATTTAGCTAATCACCCCTGTGCCATATTCCAAGCATAAATGTGGGTTATCATGGGATAAACCAATTCATAAACAACTAAGGGAATCTAGAGGTTAAACCACCTCCACCCTCACACTATCGTGATCTCACCTAACCGGTCCTAAGATAACAAAACCAAACTGAGCTTGGATGCCTCAAAATTCCTTCACCATCCCTTGAGGAATTTTCTTGTCTCAACCCACCTGTTTAGGGATTCCTGAAGAAAACCATCTCCACCCCCAAGCCTTGGGATTTCCTAAGACCACCTCACCTAGATCTAAAACCTTCTAGTAATCGAAAGCTCAACAAAGAATGAATCCTGTCACACCATGACTATCTCAAAATGGAAAAGCAAGGATGAAACCACTGTCAAACCAGACAAAACCCATGCCAATGACAAAAAATTAACAAAATAGACACATGCATGTACCATGCATGCAAAAACCATCCAGGAAATAATACATGCAACCTGTTACCTACAAGTATTCCCACTGAATCCGCTTGATGCAACTCTTCCTTGCTTGATCCTTGCTTTCCTTGTCCTTCCTTTGCCTTCCTTTACTTGCTTTCTTGCCTTTGCCTCTTGATGTTCTTCTCTCTTTAAGAGTAATTCCAAAGCCAAACTGACAAAAAGGCCCCAAATTGATGCTCTAATTCCTTTTAATTATTAATGCCTCTAATTTTTTCATTTTCCCTTTATTTTCCTTCAATTGCCACCTCACATGCAACCTGTTGCCTTTCACCTTTGATTTGAACTTAAACAAGAATGAAACAAAATATAGATATAATCATAAATACAACATTGTAGTAGAAATAACACTTCATTTCATTAATATCAAAGAATTAAAATATGCCTACATATAGAATGAAAATAAACTAGATTGGACGATGGTAGCTTATCCCTGAGAAGAGATGTGGTGGCTACATGCCTCTGAATTGTGTTAAAATGAGGCTCAAAGGCCTATTTATTATTGAGAAACAATGGAAAACCCTAAACATCCAAAAATCTAACCCTAGGAGATGAAGCACCAAAACTATGGGCCATGTTTGGGTAAATTGGTACATCAATTTTCCGAGGTTGTAACTTTTACATAACATCTTTGTTTGATGGGCAAAATACCTCATTAGAAATATCTATCCGAGGAATAAAAATTTTGAATACAAAAAATAATTAAAAACTCATGTTCAACAATTTTCCAAAAAAAAACATCATTTAGGGCCTCAAAACGGCTCCATAAGATAAGGACCCAAAAAACTGCGAAAAATAGTAAATTGTGCTACAATTAAGGAAACTAAAAAACTGAAAGAAATTGTGGTGGGGGTCCAAGTGGAATAGGTGGGTGGCCACCAATAACCACCAGGATCAGCCCTCTACCCTTAGGAATAAATGGTCCCCATTGTGTTGAGTACCTCTATGAAATGGGGAAACTTCTATTGAACTTGGTCCCTCATGAGCCACTTGCCTTGCTACAAGAGTTGGCCAACTTTGACAACCCGATGCAGTTGGATATTATGTTGGTGAGTGTTCTTGATTTATGTGTCCATGGTATGATCAATTTTTGCTTGTTCCATGCAGTCTAGGTTTAACTCTACTGGTGTGAGTTGTTCTTCAATGTCTAATGTGTCCAATAATGGTGGAAAGTATGGTTGAAGGTAGTCCACATTGAACACTGGGTCCGGGACAAGGAATGGGGGAATGTTGAGCTTGAAATAATTGTCCCCTATAGCCTTAGTGATGGTGTAAGGCCCATATCGGAGTGGGCGAAGCTTGTGATGGGGCCCAACAAGGCGCTCCTTCTGCAAATGTAACCAAAATTTGTTGCCCACCTAGAACTTATGTGGAACTCAATTTTGATCATGACGTTGCTTGTACTTAGCATTGGATCTATCCAATATGTCATGGACCTACTGGAAGATGTGTTGAATGTGCTCAATGAAGTTGTTATCCCTGTCAGCTTTGGACTGGACATGAGTCGAATCTGCGTGAGTAGTTGCAAATGATATGGCCACATCAATGGGACATAGTGGCTAGAATCCCAACCCACCTGAAAGGGGTTGTGACTAGTTGAGCTATGTAGAGCTATGCTGTAGTTGTGCTGGACATAAAGGAGGATTTCATCCCATGTGCGTGGATGCTTCGATTTGAACATGCATAGAATGTGCACGATCATCTTGTTGATGACCTTTGTTTGGCCATCAGTTTCGGGGTGGAAAGTTGTGGACTTAGTGAGCTTGGTATCCAACATTGCTAAGAGACTTTAACAAAATGTACTTAGTAACCTGATGTCCAGATCTGAGATAATGGACTGTGGGATCCCAAAGTGTATCCACACTCGTTCAAAGAAGAGATTAGCAATGGCTTATGTTGTGATACTCTTCTTGCAGGCTGCCAAAATTACCATCTTAGAGAATCTATCAACGACCATGAAAAAGAAGTCGTTTCCATGCTTATTAGAAGGAAGGCCCGACATGTAATCCATGGAGATGGATTCCCAAGTTCAATTGGGAGTAGGCAAAGGAGTATATAGGCCTTTATTCATGATGGTTTTTTTGGAAATGGCATAGGAATTGCAGGATCTGATGTACTTCCCAATATGCTGTCAAAGGTTTGGCCAATAAAAATACTTTTGTAACACTGCCACTGTTTTCTCTACTCAAAAAATTGTAGCAACCTAACTGTGTGGATGATCGCTTCCTTCCCTAAAATGTAATGCTTCCATTTTCAGCAGGCCTTCACAACGGAATACATCTCTTTTTCATAGGTGGGATACTTTCGAAATGTGTCTGAAAGTGTCTCATGGTGATATGCCATTGGATGCCCCTGCTGAGTAAGAACTGCACTAATAGCAGATTTGGAGGCATCTATCTCAATCTCAAATGGTTTTTGTAGGTAAGGTAATGTGAGCACTAATGTAGAGTAGAGGCGATGATTCTATTATCACTCAGGTTTTCCCAAAAGTTGTAAGAAAGGGAAAGGAGGCCGAGGTAACCATAGACCAATATTTTAGATACATAATCTAGCCAATCTGTATCCAGAGAGGGCTCTCTCTTTATGATTTAGCTTTGTTTTTAAAGGTATTAGGCTAGTTATGAAGTTTAGGAGTTTTTTTTTAGTTTGGGTGGTGAGATTCAATAGAGCAGAGAGGTAAGACATAGTAGTTTAGTCCATTGGGCTAATGGAGTCAAAGAAGATGGCTTTCTGGATTTGGTTTCTTAACAGAGGATGGCTTCATAGAGCAAGGTAGTCAAACAGGGAACAAATAAAGACTTGAAACAGATGGAATGGGCTCAAATGGGGTGAAGGGCAGTTGACAATCCTTCAACCTATTTAAAGAGGGAAATTGGATGATTACTGATAAGGAGTAGTTAAGTATTCTTTAACAAATAATCAACGTGAAAGAAGTAGGAAACAGGAGCAATTAAGATTTCACTGCTTATCCTAATTCTGAAGAAAACACAGAGAACAATAATGACTTGAAAACAGAGTGTAATCAAGCAGATTCTGAAATTAAATCTTTTCTTTATCATTCAGATTGTGAAACATAGATGATGTAATAAACTAAGAAAACTTTAAAACATAAGATATAGAGGACTTATTGATCCAGTGGTTGATTCAAGAAATTTGTGACAAGTCCTCTGCTTCAATTCTTCATCCAGTATGCCATGCAATAGTTGATTCCAACAACTCTTTATTCCAAAAAATCAATATTACAGCAAAGTATAGGAATCCACCCCCCAATACTCCAATGGAGGGGGTGTTTATGCTCAAAATTATAAAACAAATATCTCATAATAGAGTGAGATAATATCTAGGATGACTAAAAATAGCTTACAAGAAAATAGAAACAACTAGTCTTGAAAATAGGAAAAGGATAAACTGATGTTGTGCTGGTCCTATTTTTGTTGAATGTGCTGGAGGCAGGCCTTAGGATTTGGCTGGCAGTTGTCTTCTTCGGTAACTCTGTGTTGGTTGCCCTATTCTTATTGATACTCTTTAACTACTCTAATACTCTTTGACCTGTTTTGACCCCAGCTCATCGCTATCTAATAAATTGCTCAATCTGGTAAACAGCTCCATCTGGTAGAATTTTCAGCCGAGAACTGAAACTGTAGGGTTTCATGGAAAACTGGGTAAATTCCTATGTAAAAGAAGAAAACTATACAAATGCAGGTCGAATGGCCAGCTGCAGAGCTCGTCACTGTAGTCTTTCTAGTCAGGTGGTGGTTGAGAAACCGGAGCAGGTCATTGTTTGCAGGAGAGCGCGAGGCAGAGATCATTACAATGAAAATTGGCTTTTATTCGTTTATTTGACAAAACGAAGGTTGGCGGGCCTTTTTCATTTAATTGGGCAGATGATGTCAGCAGGGGGTGGATGATTTGGGCAGATGACGTGGCGGATGATGTGGCAAATGACATCAGTGGAAGGCGGTAAGCGGTTTGATCGCACCGCTTTTGGGGCTAGGTGGTTTTGGGCGAAGGGCAAGCGATCACATCAACTGTGTGACGCATGGCAGAGGTACAGCAGAAAACCGCTGGGTGATCACGAGTTAACGTGCAGTCGTGAGGGGGGTCGCAATATGGATGTCAACCGTTGGATGTGGCAACGGAGATCGGGCGGCGGACGGGTAGGGAACATGGCGGAGGTTTAACTGCTGCGGGCCCGACACATTTGAACACATTTAATCACATCAGGGTGATGTGATTGGTCCGCGGGGTGTTATGTATGCGAGCCCAGCATAATAAATTATGTTTTTCAAACGTATCAGGGTTGTTTTGTTAATTAACCCAAATGGTTAATTAATTTCATATAACGTGGTGGGAACATTTTTAATGAAAAACAAACAAATTCATTAACCCTTGTTTAAACTGAATCTACAATCGTATTTCAACCAAGGTGGGAATACATAAACTATCGAGGTTTTTAATATAATTACATAGTACAGGAATAGGTAAAAGTTTATCCGGGAGTTATATATTGTATGTTAAACGTTAATATATATAAAAAAATGTAATGGACCTGCGCTAAGTTAAAATGTAAAAATTTTACATTTAAAACTTAGGCTAAAATGGTAAAAGGGATTTATATGAGAAATTTTTTGCCATTTTCCTAAGTAAAATAGGGTTTTACTTAGGAGACTTTATGAAATGAGATGGATGGGAAGGAGTGGTTTATTAATGATATTAAGAACAGATCTTAATACTTTGGGGAAATTAGTGAAATCTTTAGGGAAAGTATGAAGGGGAGTTAGTTATTGAATCTTGTCTTGCTTGAGCTGCTTCAAGTATCATGTTCGCCATTACACTTGTGATAGAGATAAAGTTTAACACTTTTAGAGACATAGCCTATTGCAGGTATCATTCTACAACACCACCTACCATACCCTGCCTACTTTGGCCTAGCATTTTTTCTTCTTTATTTGGGTGCACTTAGACTGGCAAACCCTTATCAACTTTCCTTTTCTTTTCATGGTAAGCCTACCTAAGTCTGCACTTATTACATCCAAGGGCTTAGATTAATCTGTTGAGCTCCTTTTTATTTACTCTACCTATCTACTTATCTGCCAAGATTAAACAGTTTGGTCAGATTTTATTCTCTATCTCTAAAACAGGAAATTCAAATATGAACTAGCCAAGGTTAAGTTGTTTGGCCATTCATCAATTGTGGCATAAATTAATAAGCTGCACACAATGCTTATTACAGAAAATGAAAAAGTAGTGGCATTTTGGACTTGCACGCTTTCCTGGTCTATTTTTGTTTGGGGTTCATTTCTTTCACTTTTTTGACCGTTTTATCCTTTTTACCCTTTGATTTTTCTTTTAGGGCATACCCTCTTTACATTTTTTACATTTTTTGATTTTTTGATAATATGGAAAACCTTTGCAACAAGGAAAGGAATGAACATATTACAGAGCTCAACAAGTCAATCATGAAATATGACACCTATTGGTATAGGAGTATAAAAGTGGCTCCATTTGTGATGGCTTTCCCTGGTGGAAAGTCAAGAACGGCAGGTCAAATGGCCTTCTGCTTAACATTGACTGTGCTCTGAAGTCTCCTTCTGCTGGTTGCTTTATTGTATATATGACAGTAACACTTGTGAAGCTTAGGGCCTTCACTTCGGGCTTCAACTCCAGCAAGTTACTATCTAATCCACACCAAACCTTTATTCTTCCTACTTGAATCCTACTTGAGCACCCTGTCACTTGGGTAGGAACTTTTAGACTTGGTCCTTTTATCAAATCTTCTTAACCTTCTCCTGCACAACTTGAGATCTGACCTGAAACCAAAAGGTTCTGCAATCTTCAAACCAAATTAGTAAATCCTCAAGATATTAGGGCCTTTTGATTGGATTCAAATATTTAAGGATTTATTTCATAATCTACTAAACCTGAATTAAATCAAACTGAAATCCTACCTACTTACTCTAATCAGCTTTCTGATTGTTGGTTAGGTAAAACGAAACAACCAATGCAACCATTCAAGCATCATATACATTGGTGACTTTTGTTGTTTGTGCTTGTTGGTGTTTAAAATTGAGATCTTGCAATCAAATATAGCCTTGTTAACCTTTGAGAAGGTAAGGAAATTCTTGATCTCCTTTGTTGGATCTAGAAACTGTACAAAAGGATCTTGTAAAATATATACACTTTTCTTGAGCTGATTCAAACAACTATATAAATGTTCTAGATAGCCTACCTGCCATGAAATTGAAATATCACTTTTCTCTTTATCACCCTGCATGTTTTCAACTGCTCTTTGTGATTATATTTCTACTGATTGTAATGTATGTCTTGTAAAACCATTATCATCTTGATTTTGACTCTCATATTCTATTAATGGAGAAAAATTATGATTGCTTTCATCATCCAAACTGTCAGCTATTGGATCATAAATAACTTGGAAGGATTGTTGCAACTTATCACATATAGGCTCAAATGGAACTTCATAGGTTTCTACAAGCTGCTTCTCCTTTTATTTAAAAATTTTACACCACATTTCCTTTAAAAATTGAAATGATTCAAAAAAAGAGGCAGGGAATCAACTTGGATCATTTGATCATATGCTCCGACTTCCAAGTCTTCTTCTACAACCTGACATTCAATGGCATTTTGGGGCTGCAAATCTAGATATGAGAAGGCTTGAACAAATATTTGATTGCCCTCTAGATAGTTAATACCAAGACTTATTGACATTTGATTAATAATTACATGATATTTATCTCTAATAAACTAAAATGAATAAAAAAAAAATGGTAAAGTTCCTTCACTGGTTTCAAAATTTTCTACACTTTCCTCCTCATTCCCATAGCTGAAATGAACAAGCTGATCACTATTTTCAAGTTGTTGAACCTGAACTTCCTTATTCCCCAAATTAGCTTCTGATTCCTCTGCAAGGTTAATTTGAATTTGAGAAACATAAGCATCATCATACTGATCATATTTGGGCAAAACATCAAAAGAAGGAATGTCATCAAATATACACATTAGATCAGGAGATTGCTCCTCCACGTATTGCTCTATGAATCTATCTTCTAGTTTGGTAAATTGAGTTGGTAGGAATTTTTTCATGAATATCAGACTTTTCCTTTTGTAAAACAAATGTGTCATGGTGATTTTGAACAAAACATTCAACTTTCATTGTGATCTTCTGCATCATTTCCTCTGTTTTCTTTATCAAAATGTCGAGTTTTTCCTCTTTTTCTACTTTCAACTTTCCTCTTCTAATTTTCAGATTAACCTCTACATCTACTGCCATGTTCTGCATCTGTTCCATTATCGATGGGTTTCTTTCTCTTAGATGAAATTCTATCTCTGAATCAAATGCTCTTGGGTATTGCAAATGAGTTGAATCAGGAGGAGGTCTTATATTTAATGGTATTGAATAATAGGCCTGATTAAATCTATCTGAAAATTGTTGTATTGTTTCATCTGGATGTCTTTTTAACTGATTATATTCTTCTATAATCATGAGAAGATTGACTTTGATTATCCATCTATCAAGGAAGATTTTTAGAAACTGCTTGAGATTTGAGATGCTTGCCTCAGGCAATGTTTTGAACCAACTCTTGACATTATCTTGCAAAGAAAGAGCAAAAAGCCTAATACTAACATCCTCTTCATCTACTTCAAATAAGTTAAGATAATCTTCAAAATCTTGAATATGTTTTTGCGCAATGATACCATTCTCTCCATCAAACCTAGGGAGATACTTGGGATAATCGTTAGGGAAAGCATGGAGTGTAGGAGGCAAAATGAGTGGTTTATATCTATCAGGAACTTTATAAGGTACTGGAATATGTAGAGGGATTGTATGATTAGTCTTAATTTTTTTATTCTCCTTAATTGGGAAATGATCTTCATAAGAATTAGAAGACTGTTGTTCAAATGTGTAAGGAGACTTTGCATCTACAGTTTTCAAAGGAAAATAATAAAAATTTAATCTAAAATCATCTCTAAAATACAATATAGATTGAAAAATCTTATCAATGAGAAAGAACATAATGTCTTGGATAACAATCGAAGCTAAAAGCCTGATCTTTTCACATAGTTCTTTCAGGTTCATTTCTCTAGTGGAGTCTTGATTGTGAAATTGATGTGGAGTCGCCAGGTTGGTGATATTATCTTTTGTGTGTCTGATCCCTATCCACCATCATAGATCAGATCTAAACCTCTAAAACAATTCTGAAGAAAAGGTTAATTCTCCAGGAAACCAAATTTTGAGTATTTTATGGTTATTTTGCTTTCTTATGAATTTTCAGAACAACTTCTATGATTTTTTTTTTAAGAGGCTTTAGATATGAGGTTTAAATTTTCTTAAAGACTTTATTTGACAAGAGGAACTGATCAAGTATTTGAAACCAGATGTTCATTCCATAAACTAGACCAGAGATAGACTGAAGAAGCATTCATTTACTTCTGCAATTGCAAAGAAAAAGCATTTCAAAGGCTACCTGGCTACCTTCAGGCTCTGTCTGTAGTTTATACAATAAACAATAGTAACAAACAAATCATTAAGGTCCCCAATAGAGTCACCATTGATGTTATCACTCAGGTTTTCCCAAAAGTTGTAAGAAAGGGAAAGGAGGCTAAGGTAACCACAGACCAATCTTTTAGATACAGAATCTAGCCAATCTGTATCCATAGAGGGCTCTCTCTTTATGATTTAGCTTTGTTTTTAAAGGTATTAGGCTAGTTATGAAGTTTAGGAGTTTTGTTTGAGTTTGGGTGGTGAGATTCAATAGAGCAGAGAGGTAAGACAGAGTAGTTCAGTCCATTGGGCTAATGGAGTCAAAGAAGATGGCTTTTTGGATTTCGTTTCTTAACATAGGATGGCTTCACAGAGCAAGGTAGTCAAACAGGGAACAAATAAAGACTTGAAATATATGGAATGGGCTCAAATGGGGTGAAGGGCAGTTGAGAATCCTTCAACCTATTTAAAGAGGGAAATTGGATGATTACTGATAAGAAGCAGTTAAGTATTCTTTAACAAATAATCAACGTGAAAGAAGTAGGAAACATGAGCAGTTAATATTTCACTGCTTATCCTAATTCTAAAGAAAACACAGAGAACAATAATGACTTGAAAACAGAGTGCAATCAAGCAGATTCTGAAATTACATCTTCTCTTTATCATTCAGATTGTGAAACACAGATGATGTAATAAACTAAGAAAACTTTAAAACACAACATATAGAGGACTTATGGATCCAGTGGTTGATTCAAGAAGTCTGTGACAAGTCCTATGCTTCAATTCTTCATCCAGTAGGCCATGCAACAGTTGATTCCAACAACTCTTTATTCCAAAAAATCAATATTACAGCAAAGTCTAGGAATCCACCCCCCAATACTCCAATGGAGGGGGTATTTATGCTCAAAATTGTAAAATAAATATCTCATAACAGAGTGAGATAATATCTAGGATGACTAAAAATAGCTTACAAGAAAATAGAAATAGCTAGTCTTGAAAATAGGAAAAAGATAAACTGATGTTGTGCTGGTCCTGTTTTTGTTGAATGTGTTGGAGGCAGGCCTTAGGATTTGGTTGGTAGTTGTCTTCTTCGGTAACTCTATGCTGGTTGCCCTGTTCTTACTGATACTATTTAACTGCTCTGATACTCTTCGACCGGTTTTGACCCCTGCTCATCATTGTCTGGTAAATTTTTCAATCTGGTAAACAAATCCATCTGGTAGAATTTTTAGCTGAGAACTGAAACCGCAGGGTTTCATGGAAAACTGGGTAAATACTTGCGTAAAAGAAGAAAACCATACAAATGCAGGTCAAATGGCCAGCTGCGGAGCTCGTCGCTGTATTCTTTCTGGTCAAGTAATAGTCGACAAACTGGAGCAGGTCATTGTTTGCAGGAGAGTGCGAAGCGGAGATCATTACAGTGAAAATTGGCTTTTATTCATTTATTTGACAAAACGAAGGTTTGCAGTCCTTTTTCATTTAATTGGGCAGATGGCGTCAGCGGAGGGTCGATGATGTGGGTGGATGACATGGCAGATGATGTGGCAGATGATGTCAGCGAATGATGTCAGCAGACCAGACATGACATTAGCAGAAGGCAGTAAGCGGTTTGATCGCACCGCTTTTGGGGCTGGGTGGTTTTGGGTAGAGGGCGAGCGATCACATCGACTGCGTGATGCATGGCAGAGGTACGTCAGAAAACCATCGAGTGATCGCGAGTTAACGCGCGGTCGTGAGGGGGGTCACGATATGGATGTCAGCTGTTGGATGTGGCGACATAGATCGGATGACAGATGGGTAGGGAAGATGGCAGAGGTTTAACTGCTGCAGGCCCGACGCATTTGAACACGTTTAATCGCATTGGGGTGATGTGATTGGTCCACGGGGTGTTATGTATGCGGGCCCAGCATAATAAATTATGTTTTTCAAACGTATCAGGGTTTTTTTGTTAATTAACCCAAATGGTTAATTAATTTCATATAACGCGGCGGGAAGGTTTTTAATGAAAAAACAAACAAATTCATTAACCCTTGTTTAAACTGAATCTACGGTCGTATTTCAACCGAGGTGGGGACACATAAACTATCGGGGTTTTTAATATAATTACATAGTATGAGAATAGGTAAAAGTTTTATCCGTGAGTTATATATTGTAGGAAATGTTAATATATATATATAGATATATGTAATTGACTTGCACTAAGTTAAAATGTAAAAATTTTACATTTAAAACTTATGCTAAAATGGTAAAAGGGATTTATATGAGAATTTTTTTTCCATTTTCCTAAGTAAAATAGGGTTTTACTTTGGACACTTTATGAGATGAGATGGATGGGAAGGAGTGGTTTATTAATGATATTAAGAACAGATCTTAATACTTTGGGGAAATTAGTGAAATATTTAGGGAAAGTATGAAGGGGAGTTAGTTATTGAATCTTGTCTTGCTTGAGCTGCTTCAAGTATCATGTCCGCCATTGCACTTGTGATAGAGATAAAGTTTGACACTTTTAGAGACATAGTCTGTCGCAAGTATCATTCTGCAACACTACCTACCATACCCTGCCTATTTTGGCCTAGAATTTTTCTTCTTTATTTGGGTGCACTTAGACTGGCAAACCCTTATCAACTTTCCTTTTCTTTTCATGGTAAGCCTACCTAAGTCTACACTTATTACATCCAAGGGCTCAGATTAAACTATTGAGCTCCTTTTTATTTACTCTACCTATCTACTTATCTGCCAAGATTAAACAGTTTGGTTAGATTTTATTCTCTATCTCTAAAACAGGAAATTCAAATATGAACTAGCCAAGGTTAATCTATTTGGCCATTCATCAATTGTGGCATAAATTAACAAGCTGCACACAATGCTTATTACAGAAAATGAAAAAGTAGTGGCATTTTGGACTTGCACACTTTCCTGGTCTATTTTTGTTTGGGGTTCATTTCTTTCACTTTTTTGACCATTTTATTCTTTTTACCCTTTGATTTTTCTTTTAGGGCATACCCTCTTTACATTTTTTACATTTTTTGATTTTTTGATAATATGGAAAACCTTTGCAACAAGGAAAGGAATGAACATATTACAGAGCTCTATAAGTGAATCATGAATTATGACACCTATTGGTATATGAGTATAAAAGATTCAACTCAAAAAACACCTTTTGTTGGGATCCATACCAAAATAAATTTCCTTTCGCTCCGCCCTTGGTGACTTGACTTAAACACCAAGTGATATGAGAGAACCCTAACATGAACATGCTTAGAAATTGGAAAGAGCCAGAAAGTTGCAGAGCTTTGTTAGAGTGGTTGGGGCTAGCCAATCCTAAATGACTTATATATTGGCTGGGTCCACATGCAAACCCCGCTCATCAATGATGTACCCAAGATATTGAACCTGGGTCATACTAGAAGTGCATTTCTCCAAATTGCCACACAACTTGTGTTGTCACAGGGTTTGGAGGACCTATCGAATATGGTGGAGTTTCTCTTCCCAACTCGGGCTAAAGATCAGGATGTCATCCAAATATACCACCACAAATGAGTTGGTGAAGTGTCGCAAGATGTTGTTGTTATCGGGAAATCTAGTGTCTATGCAGAGCTGCTATTCCCACTAAGATGGGTAGCTATCTTAGAAACAAACAGATTAAAGTTACTTTCGTTTTCCTTTATGAAAAGTAGATAGAAGAGGATCAAAGAATACCAACCTCGATCTTTCGCTCGGTTCTTTGCTTGTTCCTTCTCCTCACTGATAGGTCTTTGTCGCTTCTCCCTTGATCACTCCGCTTCAAAGAGTACCTATAAAGTCAAAGCAGCATAATACCTTCAAAGTGCAGAGATCTACAATCATAAAAAATATAGGACCAGATATATATTGACCACACAAATGCATATACTATCAAACATACAAGAATGTGGAGGAAAACTTGATAAGATTTATTAATATGAAGATTAGAAGAGAGGATTACAACCCATTGTTCTGACCCAGCATCATCCTCCCAGCATGAAAGCCTTTCTTCACCTCATGAAAAGCTTAGATCACCCAACACTATGATATTCCACCAGGAAACCAACAGCACTTCCTTACAAGATACAAAATTCTAGCCTCTGGATCTCTGGGATGAGGAATCCATATATAGATGATTGGAGGGAGGTGATTCAGCTTCTGGGATTTTTCTTAGTGTCTTCTCTCTAATATTTCTTGATTCCACTTGGAGATTTATAATCTCTTACTCATCCCTGGGCGAATTCAGAGAGGCAAGTGTCATAGGAGAAGTTTCTGGAAGATTCCATGATCATCCACCTTGCAAACTGTCTCTGCCATTTGTCCATTCTCGCCCATCACACCCTATAGAAGGATTCCAGTATGCATTGGACCTTTTACATTGGGCAAGTGAGATGCATCGTACCCTTAGCACTGAGCAACCTGTATGGTCCAGTTTTGACCAGTTCTGAGCAGTTTCATGTGGAGAACTTCTAGGAGATGATGTAATCAGCTGACCTTGTTTCTTTAGGGCATGAAACAACACTTTTAGGGACTCAGAAGCCCTCGGTTTATGGAAATATATGATTGGGGTTGCAGTGCCCAAAAATGTCTATAACAGTTGCCCCCTAAAGCATGAGGTCGTTAATCTTTTGATGTCGAGTGAAATGCTTTATCTTGAGGATCCGAGGTTTTTTGAATTGGAAGGTGACCTGTAATAAGATACAATACAATACATTATCTTCATAATATTTTCATGATCTAGCTGAGGCGGGCATTCCCATGCTCAGCTTTATAAATTCGTTTTCATGTACATAGGACAGACAATCGTTTGTGTGGCAGACTAATGATTCTGATAGAGCCATCATCCTTTGATTCAGATGATCATCTGTGCAGCAATGATGTACATTTGATGTCTTTATTTTCCTGAATATATCACAGCCCGGATGGATGGTAGATCCAGGGTCTTCAAACTTGTCCAATCTTCGCCCGAAGTACAAGTCGATCCATGTGAAAATGTTCTGGAGTCGAACATGGAAAGACATCACCTGATTACCAACCAATGATGTAAGTTGTTAACAGGCGCAAGAGGAATCACCGATAATAATGATGACCCTCAAGGTACGACAGTACAATTCACATGGTGTTAAAATGGGACTTGGTGTCGAACACCATGCAAAATCTCGCGGTCGAAGGCCATTGATGTAAACCTATCGCCGAAAGTGAGAAACTTGCCATTGAGGCATGCAAGCTTCAAAGTACTGAAAGGGTTGTTCCTAGGTTGACTTCTTGGATAATGAGCTGATGTCAACAAGAAGTGACCCGTCGTAGGAGGGCCTTAATGAATCTCACATCTATGACACAGAACGGAGAAAATGACTTTTGGAGGTGAAAACGATCTAATGATACAGGGTTCAGGGTGGCGATCATGAAAGAATGAAGCGTAAAGGTATTGCAGCGGATGAGACACAAGATGGGTTGGTGAATTCTCTGATCGAATTCTCTTGAACATATCGACGACACTTGAAATGGATTGGTAGCGTTAACCCCAAAGATGGATGGTACGGTGGAACAATGGTAATATGACCAGTGAACGAAATAACCCAACCTGACTTAGACATGGAGTGAAAGTGTCATGTTCAAGAGAAACTTCGCTACCAATAAAGTTTCTTCAAGTTTTCTTCCCAATTTTCCCCAGTCATTGCTGACCAGTACCTCTTTATTTTTATCAAGCTTGAGGAGGATAACATATGCTTGTTCTATAATTTGCCCTTTGGGCAAACCCGTCACTATGTTTTAACGAGCTTAGCAATAGTGAAACTCATTCTTGTCTATATTTACAAGTTTGTCGCTATTGGTTTTAACGAGTTTAACAACAAAGATAACTCGGTACTTTTCAATTTTAGAGAGTCTAAAAGGGACGTAAAGAAAACTCCAAAAATCCTTTTTCGTCATATAATCCCTTAAGTCCGAAAAAGTATAAAACAATATGAAAGGGATGAATTTTCGATAATTTTAACGAGCCGAACAAAATAAGCGCTCGACATTTTTGTGTAATAATCCCTCAAGTCCAAAAAGATTAAAATCTAGAGGAGGGATAACACTCCCGATAGCTTTAACGAGCTGGAGAGGCCAACTTATCAGCAATCTTCTCAAATTTTATGAGTCAGATGAAAAGAGCTTAAAGGAGACTCGTTTTTTGAGGAACGAGTGATAATCTCAGGTAGCAACTGATTCCAGGTAAGGTTTGGAATTTTCCAATCACGGTAGTGTCACAAGGATGGCTAACAGGATCACTCTTCGTAGTTGTTCCTCAAAAAGGGTAAACAATCAAATGGAGGCGTATGATCAGCTAAAACAGAGTGGAGGTGATGATGAGAACACGACCAAGGCTCAAAAGCTAATGAAAATGCATTCACAATGGTTATTTACCAGAAATTGGTTCATTTTTTAATGAGCTTAAACTCTAGGGGAGACACTTGCTCATTGCTTACATTTAATTTTTAACGAGCTTGAACTTCACATAAAAACTACTCGTGATAAAGGTAATTGATTATTTGATTTCACCGCTAACACTTTGTTCCTTCGACGGTCGTACTGTCTATTAATTTGCTTCATCAAACCGATTAGAAATGAATAATACATGCTTAAAAAATGAGTTAAAACACTAATACTTTACTCAAATTACGCGAAAAGTAATTTAAAAGTGGTTTTTACCCCTCATTTTACCATTTCATTTGAACTTTGTTTTGTTGGAGCTTTGGAGGTTCCTTTCCCCCTTGATTTTAACTAGTTGATTCTGGGAGATTCTATGGACGATTATCAGCGTTGTCTGGACTAGGTAGGAGATAAACCTGAGCTCTTCAGTTGCATTCCTTCCTTTTTGAATTCTAAGCATGTTTCCCTATTTTTCTGAGCCCCTAGGGTTTGAAAAATTCGCCCTGGCTCCATCGCACCCTTCCTATATTGAAAGGTGCGATGCATACTGGCCTAGCCATTGGCCAGTCAGTATGCATCTCATCCAGTACACTGCTGGGGTGTGATGGGCACGAGAAGGGAAAATTTTTCATTGTTTTCTCATGGAATGTTTGCCTGTTTTTTGCCAAATTAGGACCCTGACTCTTCTCTTGTTTTTTTTTGTAGAGACTCATCAGAGAAAAATGGTTGTTACATGGCGAGAACGCGAGCATGAAGAAGAGGACATGGCTGATTTACACGATCCGGGTACAGTAACTGCACTGTGGAACTGTGGCCTACTCAAGTTTTTCTGCATCTCTAGAATGAGGCAACAAATCAACTTGTTGCAATATTTTCTTGATGCATGGGATCCTACCAACTAGGTGTCCTAGATCAGAGGAAAATCCATCCCCTTCACTGTCGTGGACATCTATTTTTTGACCGGTTTATCGAGGCATGGTGCCCCTCTCTCATTATCAGGTTCCGCCCGTGGGGGCGAATCCGTGAGAGATTATATTCGCCGGTATTGCAGAGAGGGATCTCAACTGAGTAGGGACGGCAAGATCAACATCCGAGATGTCACTGACCGGTCCTTGAGGACCATTCTGTTCACTTTTGCTAGACTGGCTGGTAGTGCGGCTCTTCACATGGCTAACAGGTCCTATATGCAGTACGCCTTGGAATGCCTTGAACCAAAGGTGTTCAACTAGTGTGACGTAGTACTCCCTGTGATGAAAGAACAACTGACCAAGGTAAAAAGCAGAAAATCCAAGAATTTCGCTATGGTTCTATTTTGACCGCTTTCACCTTGGAAAAGATCCCACTGATGCAGCCGCAATACATTTCACTTGGTTTACCTCCACCGACTGAGCCACGGATGCAGAGATGGGTTGACCTTATGGCCCGACATGCTGGTCAGTCCCAAGTTTCTTTCTTTGATACCTTCTTCGAGTGGTTCAACCATCAGGAGATGGTTTATGCCGAGTGTCCATATGCTGGTATGGATTTTTGAGGTGACCTAGATTTAGTGTTGCCGGCTGGTGAGCAGTGGGGTGCTATAGGTAAATTCTCTAACCATATCTTTGTTTATTGCTTTTTTTTAAATAATTTCCTCATGCTTTCTTTTATCAATACTAATCAAAACTCATGTGCTCATGCAGATATTGGACCAGTTCGGCCAGCAGTACGTCTGAGAGCACCAACTGTCGTTCCAGCAGGAGAGGTTGTGGGGAGGGCTATCCTTCGCGACCTTGATGTGGCTAAGACTCTTTCCACATTGCAGGATCAGGTTGAGGGTCTCACTCTTGGTATTCCGGACATGAGGATTGATGAGCTACCTCTGAGGTTGCAGCGACATACTACTGGCATGCCGAGTCAATGGACTAGGATTTTACGCATGATTGCACAGGCGGTGACTTGTTATCACCAGCATCATTAGACTAGGGTGCCCCCTAGAATTTTGAGTTTTGGGTCATTTGACCTATTTTGTCTTGGTTATAGAACATTATGTATAAACCATAAATAGTTATATATATATATATATATATATATATATATATATATATATATATATATATATATCTATATATATATATATATAGATATATATATATATATATATATTTTTTTTTTCTTTTTTTTTTGGAGCTTTATTTTGGTTAAGTTACATGATCTTGATGCAAATATTGATGAAATGCTTCTTTTATAAATGTTGCAAATGTCTATCTAACACATAATTTGCCAATGATTATGTTAATGTGTTTAAGTTTCTGGAAATATGCTAATATTGAATAGAATCAAACTGCCTTTCCAAAATTTTGACCCTTAGGAAGATGCGATAGATAGCTGGATTCCATATGGAGTAGATACCGGTGAGCTGTAGAATGACGAGTTGTGAGTCTAGCTTGACGACAAGTCGGCATATGCCCTCTGTGATGGCATCAGAGAGGAGTTCTATCAACGCGTTGTATTCAGCAATGTTGTTCATTGATCAACCAATACATACCGCTTTGAAACTCACTAACTCGCCGCTTGGATCGAAGATGGCCCAGGCCGCAAAAGATAAATTCCGCGAACCACGACTCACTCCGTCGGCATATCCAAAAAATGATTCCAATAGGTTCAACATCTGCAATATATGTAAAAGTGGATCACTTAACCAAAACAATTACCCTTAGAGAAAACAAAAATGTAACAAAAGCATAGGGGTTACTATCTTGAGTCAAGCATAGTAATGCTTAAGGTACAACCCATTGCGGGGTTGCGCAAATGGAATCCCATCATAATCCACTAACTCATAGGCTCCTTTTGCTAATACACACTTAACAATATATTGGCCCATCCATAAAGACTTGAACTTACCCGCTCCCAATTTATCGGACTCCTGGTCGTAAAGTAAGACTAGGTCACCTTCTGAGAAGACACGGGGTTCGACATTCTTGTCGAACTGTGCCTTGACTCATTTCTTATGGGCTTCATTATCCAAAGCAACATCATGACGGGTTTCATTCAATTGGATTAATTCCAAGAAATGAGCCTCCTCTTTTGAAGTTCTGGGGAGAAGGTCGCCCGCGAGTTTGAGGGACGAGATTTCACACTGAACTAGTAAGATCACTTCTAGGCCATACACCAGTTGAAAGGGTGTAAACCCAGTTGCATTCCTCACTTATGTCTGGTATGCCCACAAGGCCGAGTACAGGATCAGGTGCCAACTCCTTTTATGGACTCCAATCATCCTTTGCAGCATCCGCGTCAGGACCTTGTTGATTGCCTCAACTTGTCTGTTAGCTTGCAAATAATACAGAGTAGAGATGTCGTGGGACAGCCCTAATTTGGCAGCCAACTCAACTATCATGTGATTGCGAAAATGTGATCCATGATCTGTAACTATGGCCTGTGGAACACTGAATCTAGAGACTACATGATTGAAAAAGAAGAGAACAGTCATTTCGCCGTTGTTGTTTAATGTAGGCATCGCCTCGGCCCATTTGGTAAAATAGTCTACTGCAACTATTATATACCCATGCCCCCCGGCTGAGGTGGGGTTACATGTCATGAAATCTATGCCCCATTTGGCGAATGGCCCAACAACAACTACTGGTTGCAGAGGTGCGGGTGGTATTCTGGTTTTGTGATCGAAGATTTGACAGGCATGGCAACTTCTGACTGTGGTTATGCAATCTTTAAACATTGTTGGCCAGAAGTATCCTGCTCATAAAATATTTTTCGTCGTAGCGTAACCATATTGATGCCCCCCACACGCGCCTGAATGGCAATCATTCAGGACTTTTTTGGCCTCCTCGTGGGTGAGGTACCTTCGCAGAACTGTATCGATACCACGACGGTAAAGTGTATCACCAACGATCATGTAGTCTTTTGCTTGGTATCAAATACGTCATTGTTCTGAGTGGGAGGTATTAGACATATATGTTTGGGTTTGGAGATAGATTATTATGTCTCCATACCACGGATTGCTTGAAGATATCATAAACAAAGATTCTTCCATGATCGCTTCTTCTGATGTGGCATCGTTGGACGATGAGGGGAGATCGCATAGTAACTCTGCGAAAACCAGGGCTTTCTTTGATTTGGACTTTATGAATTCCAGGTCAAACTCTTGTAAAATTGCTATCCATTTTGAATATTTTCCCCCCAACAACTATCACGACAATATATAAGTCATGGGGTTGCAATCTGACAAAATGGTAGTTTTTCGAAAGAGGACATAGTGTCGAAATCTCTGTATCGCTTGAACAGCTGCGAGAGCTAGCTTTTCAACGTAGGAGTATTTGCTTTCCATATCATTTAAGTTTCTACTCAAATAATATATAGGATGCTCAATTCCATTTTCTTCTTGAACTAATACCATTGCGATGGTTGTATCTGCTGCAACCAAATACAGGTTAAAGTCTTTTTGATAATCAGGAGCATACATTAATGATGCTTTTATTAGGGATTCCTTTAAAGCATCAAAGGAATCTTGCGCGACCTGATCCCAGATGAAGGGTACTTCTTTTTTCAATAGACGAGTATAACCTTTAGCAAGTTCGACGTAATTTGGAATGAACCTCCTCAGAAAGTTTTCTTTCCCTTTGAGTTTCTAAATCTAAAGCAAATTTGAAGGTGAAGGCAAATCAATGATTGCCTGAACCTTACATGGGTCGAGTCGAATCCCATCCTTTGAGACCACAAAGCCAAGTAAATGATGAGAACTGACACAAAACACACATTTGTGTGGATTGAGTCGTATCTTGTAGTGTCGGCAATGTAGAAATATCGCTCTCAAATGTTGTTGATGATCGGTCCACTTTCGCGAATGAGCCGGAAGGTTGTCGAGATATGGTTGAATGATGTTCTTTATGTCATGGAAGGCATAATTCATTTCCCTCTGAAATGTTTCCCCTGCATTCTTTAAACCAAAGGGTAGCTTGCGATACGCGAATGTGCCCCATGGACAAATAAATGCAATCTTTGACTGGTCCTGTGGCGGATGTTAATTTGATTATACTCGGAAAATCCATCCATAAATGAAAATATTTCACATCCGGTGCATTCATCAATTATCTGGTCAATGAAGGGTGTAGAGTAGTTGTCTTTCGGACAAGCTTGATTTACATCCCTATAATCGATACACACTCTAATCATTCCTTGTTTTTTCATTACAGGAACAATATTCGATACCCAATTGGTTAGAGGAACCGGGTAAATAAAACTAGCATGGAAAGTTTTTCAACTTCTGCCTTGATGGCAGCGGCTTTCTTCGGGTGCACCTACCGTAGCCATTGTTGTACCGGTTTGACATCTAGATACATCTTAATTTCGTGTTCAACTATGCTCGAGTCAATTCCTAGCATTTCATCATACGACCAAGCAAAGACATCTCTGAACTTGCGAAAAAGAGCGTAATATATTTCCAGTTCTGAAGAAGAACAAGATTTGCTGACATGAATATTCTCTACAACTTCTGTTTTGGTCAAGAGATTTATGGTTATAGTCTCTTCAATATTGGACAATTTTTGTTTAGAATCCAACGTGTTTATAGTATTTTATAGAAAATCAAAAACAGAGGGGTGATGAAGGTCACTAGGAGTATCTTCCTTGTAACTCGGAAGATGGGAACGACGGTGGTGATCTTCCCATGGTGCCCCGTCAATCATCATTGACTGAACAATTCCTTCTTCTGTAGGATGTACTTACGACCAAGGATCTGAAGGGGTGCCATATTCCTTAGACCTAGCTATCAAAATGCTTGAAGAGCGTTGATTTGGATTTGCCTCCCATGCCGAAAACATTGATTGCTACAATATTTCTATTGGGCTTGGAGGAAATACCTGCAGATGATCCATGTTAATATCATTTTCGGACATCTTTTGAATAGAAGATATCATATTTCAGGTTCCCATTGTTGCCACTTCTGCCAGATTGATTGGAGGCAGTAGGGAAAAAGTCCCCATTAACATAGGGTCTTTGGTAGGCCTACTCCGATATTTTGAAGCGAATGAGGGCTTCCATGGATCATCGAAATGCTTCCCGTAACTTGTGAACTGTTGGGGAGAAACGTTTGTTGGTTGATGATTGTAATACCTCCTTGGAAGGGAAATGCAATCTTCCTGAAGTAGGTCAACACAACGGAAGCCGTAGCATATATCCAGGGCCTTCCTAGCAGGATGTTGTAATTGAGGTTTCCATCGATCACTTCAACATCAATTTCTATTGTTTTTCCCCCTAGTTCAACTTGCAAGTTACTTAAAATCCCATATGGGGTGTATGTTCGTCCATCAAATGCTTTTAATGTCGTCGAAGATAGCGACAAGGGTGCAGATCCTAAATTTTTCCAACAACTCATCAACATAATACATGTAGATGCCCTGTCATCAATAATTGTTTGATGAACAGTTTTGTTGAGGGCTTTCACTTGAATAAGGAAAGCTAGTTGAGCTAGTAATTGAGGGTCATATCCTTTATGATTAAAGGACACAAGATTGGAATCCATTGGGTCAATCCCACCTATTTTTGATAATAAAGCCTGCTTTTGGGAGGGGCAATTTTGCAATACCTCAAGTGTCGACATAGTTGACAGAAATTGGGCCAGATCCTCCACTATACTATAATGTTGTGCTACTCTGGCACAAGGATTAAATGTCAATTTGTGTACTACTCCCTTTGGCGGCTTTATCGTTAGTTCAAGAATGATGGGTGGAACAACTTCGGTCGAAGTTTTTTTCGAACTACTAGGTTGATCATTAGCCTTGTTGTCCGACATTTGTGGATTCCCGTAATTTTTATTCCTTGTCAATATCAAAGCATCATTTTGCTACTTCGAAACAGACAACATTAGCACTTGGGACGGGGAAGCATTATCACTAGCAACCGGATTTGTTCCTGGATTTGGAAATGGATCAGTCAATACCGCCGAGGTTTTTGAATTCTTAAAGAATTTTCTAAGCTCGGCTTTATATGGACAATCTTTCGTCCAATGGTCCTCATCACATATGAAGCATGGATTACTTGGTTTCCTATCTCCAGAAGGGTTTGCAGAATATTTTTCAGGAGACGACTCCTCCTATTTTTTCTTCTTCCCTTTCTTTTTCTTCTTGCCCCCTGGTTGCTTTGGTTCTTTGCCTTTGTCAGTCGACACGGCATTTACCTCTGAGGTGAGAAGTTCCTCATTTTCATTTTGACTTGGAACCATACGAGCCTTCTTTGATGTAGCTTTTACGGTTTTTGTGCTAGTTGCACCTATCACGCCATCGCTGGCATGAGAGTCTTTGCTTGATTTAGGAGGGGGAGGAACAGAGAATTCCGGTCTAGGAGCATCAGGGATTTTATCATAGAGCGTGCTAGACTGAGTATATATCAAGTCTAGATATTGTGCACGAGCAATTACTTGCTCTTCAGTGATGACTCCTCCCTTTGCCACATCTTCCGTAATAGAAGGTAATAATGACTTAATAAACCATTCAGCTAGCAGCTGATCAGGAACATATGTTTTCACCATTCTACGACGACGTCGCCACTCATGAATATGATCAGATATGTGAGTGGCCGTTGTCTATTTGAAATTGGTAAGAAGCTTTGTTCCTGTTTTGTACCTTATGGGTAACTGAAAATGGGTTAAAAAGGTTGTGGCTAGGGTGCTGAAGTTATCGAATGAAGCTCTAGGCAATTTGATATACCATTTTGCTGCCGAACCAGTTAACGTTCGCTGAAAAAGGCGAAGCCTGATCGAATCATCGTTTAGAGTGTTAGATGAAAACCACATATGAAAGGTCATCACATGATTCGACGAGTCTTCACCCGGATTTCCATTAAATTTAGGAATATCTGACGGAAGTTTATGAGGAATCGCTGGCCACCAAGGGGCATAAGCGATTGGATCATTTTTCAGCCAATTTAGATCTGGTAACTCTAAAGTTTCCATGAAGGGCAACTGTTGATTCAAGTTCGGCGAAGCATACCCAAGATAAGATGGGATTGCTTGAGCAGTGGGTCTTTGCATACCAGCATAGTGCATTTGATGCTGATAACTTTGGTAAGGTTGATGGGCACAACCATTATGAAATGGTTGATGTTGACCATTTTGAATATACGGCTGCCCATTACTTGCAAAGATTTGGTGCTCAGATCCTTGGTAAACTTGCTGGAATTGTGGTTGTTGATATTGCACCAGCCATGGTTGTGAAACCATTTGCTATTGTCCAATACTGGCTGTTTGACTAAGATGAAGGGTGATGGTACCTGTTTGAGCCCTGGTCACTCCAGTTAAGGAACCACTAATCGATGATTGTGGTGGCATCGTAGAGACAAGAGGTTGTTGACTTACGACCTGAGAGACTTGAGGTTGGCATACAACAGGCAATGCTTGTACTTGCGACACCGTCACAATAGTTGGTGTAGTGGGGATATTTGACATAGGCAGACTTTGTTGCACTAAGTATACAACTCTTGGTTGTTGAGGTAGTATTGGCACCCAACCACTGGATGTAATTCCAGCATAACCTGAATTCTGTTGTGAACTCTCGTATGTCTGTTCTCCCGGAGGAGACAATGAAAGGGTATATTGCCCCCCATACGGCGGTAATCCAGTGCTCAAAGGAATGATTTGCCTTTGAGGACCAGACTGCCCAAATTGACACTGCGAAGGATCAATTTGCTGAGACTCAACATAAGAGATTCCAGATATTATTCCGGACGAACAAACGGGAACAGACCATACTGTCGAAACAGTCGTTGGATGGATTCCACCCAGTGATTGAGAGCTAGTTGCGACAGACGGTACGCTGGCAAACATTGTTGGAGTGACAGCAGGAAGTTCTGCCGCTGCTGTGTCAGATGACACAGTCCTAGATGTCGACAGTTGTTCAAACATATCTAGTCTATCCAAAAGATTTCCTAGCGATTCTACAGGAACTTCCGATAACGGTAGACTAATTTCTGATGAAGAAGGATATAGGGTGATCCCAACTCCAAAATGCGATGGAGTACTAGATGGGGGATCCTCCACAATCTCTTCTATAGCAATCAATCCAGGTGGAAGAGGTAGACCGTCAGGTCCGTAAAATATTTTTGGTGCCGAAGAAGGTATAGATTCTGCAGCGACAGATGTTTGGGGAATAACACCTTCTGAATCAGTTGTAGATGGAGTCGGTTCAGGAATAGAAGTGTTTACCTTCACACTATGATCAGTTCTACTATCCTCTAGTGGCTGTGGAACTTCTTCTATAGAGGCAGGGATACCATAAATGTTTGGAGTAACCGGAGTCTCCGAGGGTGTCGGAACACTTGTTCCAACTAGACCAGGGGACTTTGAACCGGTTAAACAAGTTCGCTTTGTCCGGAATAGTTTTGTTTCCAGAGACAAAGATGGTTGACTCATAAGTCTCCACGAATGATGGGGTTTCGATTGAGTTTCCTCCACGATTGCGGATTACTCGATCAACTAAAAATAGAGGGGAAAATGATTCTGAATTAAATGAATTTTAGATGCTTTGACACAACTTGTTTTTTCAATTTTAAGAGTCGAGAAAAAACAAAATATGACTCTAGTCGCCTTCGATTTTTAATGAGCCTGAAGTGACAAGTGCTCAGATGGACCTTTTCCTTTAAGGAGTCTAAAAAGGAATGAAAGAGACTACTCTGGAAATCTAGACAGAGGGATTACCAAACCAATCGCAAAACTGCAGAATACTTTTTACGGTACGGCAGTCAATCTTCCCGAATGTTGTGTTCAGTGCATTGTGATCAATAGGGCAGCAAACACAGCTTCCTATGGATAAAGGATATAGCCTATTGTGGTCTCCCAATATATACTCGACGGTACGTGGGAGCACAAGTCTGTATTGGCACTTGTCGTCTCAAAGAGGAGGAATAACCCAACCAACAATGAAAGCGATAGTTACCAGGCTTTATGACACCAGAATATGTCTCTAGCCTAGACTTCTAAATGTTGTGTGTTAGGTTCCAAAGCGTTTTTATGTTCATTGAATTTATTTTACAGTTGATCTTTCTTATGAAATTTTCCTTTCAAGTTCACTGCATGATGTAGATATACAATTCCTAAAATGCAATCTAAGATGATAAACAATCGTTTAATATTCTTTTTGCATTGAAAATCCTAGCTACTAAAGAAAGAGAGATGATATTCTTTCAACATAGAGCAGAGAGCACACACTAGATGCACTGTCCTAAATCAAACCAACAAGCAGTCTAAATGCAAATGCACATGCATGTATTTGTTTTCAGCCTTCTTAATGTGTGAATGACAAGAAGAATGCTAAGTACAAATCTGAATTATCTTTTCAAAGTGACAGTACTAACAAATTTCTCTTCAAAACGAAAGGAAGATAATGACGACACTTTGTGACTTTGAATTGAAAACTGCTTTCGACACTTGAAAAACTACTAATTCAAATCAAATACAAGAGTAACTGTATAATCGACCATCAAGAACAATAGAATTCTTTTCTTTGACTGAAAATGACACTTGCGACACTTCCAAATCAAAATACGACAGTTTGATTATGCTACTTTTTTTAAAAGAGAACTGTAAATGGCGCACAATACATAAAAACATTCACAATTATTTGTACTATGGAGGTAGAATCATGCAAAGGAAGGGAGTTTCCATAGTGTTATACTAATCACAGACAACAAAAATCCTTAATAAAGCTGAAGAGAGTGAAAAAAGAAACCAAAATCTGAGAGCAAAAGAGGTCTTATCTGATCAGCGCACCTGCAACACAGGGAAAGTGCGATGCAACGCACCTACTGCACACGGGAGGTGCGATGCATCTAGATTCCCAAGAGGAGAAAGTGCGATGGTTGAGGGATGAGACTTCAACTTGCTTCTTGGTCACAGTTTGCAGCTTAGTTTAGGGATTTAGGCCAAGCTAATGATAGTCAGTAAATAGAAATCAAGAGGCTGATCTAATGAGGTTACTAGAGCCACCACTAGGGCAATTAGGATGTTTGAAAATCGATTGTTCAGTTTATAAACAAAACCTGGAGATAGACTGAAGCAGCATTGATCTACTTTGCAATTGCATAGCAAATGCAGTTCGAAGGCTAGTTGGCTTAACTTCAGGCTCCGTCTATAAGTTTATAAAGCAAACAAGTATAGACAAGCAAACAAGCTATTCGCTCCCCAACGGAGTTGCCATTTTGTTATCGGGAAATCTAGTGTCTATGCAGAGCTGCTAGTCCCACTAAGATGGGTAGCTATCTTAGAAACAAACAGATTAAAGTTACTTTCATTTTCCTTTATGAAAAGTAGATAGGAGAGGATCAAAGAATACCAAACTCGATCTTTCGCTCAGTTCTTTACTTGTTCCTTCTCCTCACCGACAGGTCTTTGCGCCTCCTCCCTTGACCACTCCACTTTAAAGAGTACTTGTAAAGTCAAAGCAGCATAATACCTTCAAAGTGCAGAGATCTACAATCATAAACATTATAGGACAAGATATATATTGACCACACAAATGCATATACTATCAAACATACAAGAATGTGGAGGAAAACTTGAATAGCTTTATTAATATGAAGATTAGAAGAGAGGAGTACAACCCATTGTTCTGACTCAACGTCATCCTCCCAGCATGAAAGCCCTTCTTCACCTCATGAAAATCTTAGATCACCCAACACTATGATATTCCACCAGGAAACCAACAACACTTCCTTACAAGATACAAAATTCCAGCCTCTGGATCTCTAGGATGAGGGATCCATATATAGATGATTGTAGGGAGGTGACTCAGCTTCTGGGATTTTGATTACTGTCTTCTCTCTGATAGTCCTTGATTCCACTTGGAGATTGATGATCTCTTACTCATCCCTAGGAGAATTCAGAGAGGCAAGTGTCACAGGAGAAGTTTCTGGAAGATTCCATGATCATCCACCTTGCAAACTGTCTCTGCCATTTGTCCATTCTCACCCATCGCACCCTATAGAAGGGCTTTCCAGTATGCATCACACCTTTTACATTGGGGGGTGAGATGCATCGCACCCTTAGCACTGAGCAACCTGTATGGTCTAGTTTTGACCGGTTCTGAGCAATTTCCTGTGGAGAACTTCTGGGAGATGATGTAATCAGCTGACCTTGTTTCTTTAGGGCATGAGACAACACTTTTAGGGACTCATAAGCCCTCGGTTTATGGACATATATGATTTGGGTTGCAGTGCCCAAAAATGTCTATAACAGTCGTCCATCAACCTCATGAAGGTTGCGGGGTCATTTGACAACCTGAAATGCATGACCAACCATTCGAAAGGGCCCTCCTTTGATTTTAAGGAAATTTTCCACACATTTGAGGGTTTGATTAGTACTTGGTGATAACTAGAATTCAAGTCAAACTTGCTAAAATATTTGGCCCCCTTGATTTGGTCCAAAAGGTCATCAATCTGTGGGATTGGATACCTATTCCGGAAAATGATCTTTTTCAGTGCCCGATAGTCAATACACAGTCTCCAGGTCCTATCCTTCTTTTGTACTAACATGATTGAGCTCCCACAGGGTGATGAACTTGGCTTGATGTGCCCTTTATGCAACAACTCCTGAATCTTCCCCTTAATTTTGTCATTCTCTAGAACATAATGTCGCTAGATTGGTCCATTGGGTAGCGGCATGCCTAGGGTCAAATCGATGGAGTGCTTGAGCTGATAATGTAGAGGTAGCGCTATGGGTAAGGTGAAAATGTCCCTATACTCCTCCATGACTGTGTCCATCTGTTGTTGCCATGAAGAGGAGCCCTGAGGGCAAATCACAAGGAAAAAAATTTCCTGGTTTGGGAAATGATCTTACTGCATTGCTTAGCAATGATCAAAGATATGGTGTAGGTAGTGCTACCTCTGGTATTTTGTACAACTTATTTCCCCATGTAATAATAACAGTGTGAGCCTTAGACTCATACACAACATGTCGCTTCCATAAGTATGGTTTTCCTAATAATAAATCACAAACTTCAAGAGGATCAAAATCACACAGTACCTCATCTGTGAAGGGCTTGATACTGTAGGGAAGGTGACACTACTAGCTAACGCAAAGATCTTATCCTTGGTGAAGCCACTAGATGGTGTACAATTGCAGGTTTGTTGTGGTTGATAGGCCTAGCCGCTTCACAACCTCTGCTGAAATGAGGGTCTTTTGGCTCCCGCTATCAAAAATGAATTACAATGGAGAACCCTTCACCCACATATGTCAGTAGAAGAGGCACTCCCCCTCCTCTAGATCTTCAATCTCATTCTTCTAGATCTTGGTGGTGGAAATGGTGGCACTAGGCTCTGCGTCAATAATTTGCTTCCCTTTATCATTCCCATTGTCAAGTTCTAACTCAGATTTGGAACATGCATCTGATTCAGAAGACTTCATCTCAGCCACTAGTGACTACTTGTCCTGACTCTCACATATATTGTTAGTGGGGCTCCTATGGAAATCACACCATTTTCCTGTGTTCTTCTTTGTCTTCGTGGTGTTTTTATTTTCTTGTGGCTTCAGCAGGTTGTCTTAGGTTGCCCCACCTTGGATTTGTCCTTTGCTCTATGGTTTGGGGGTTCCTTTCCCTTTCTTCAGATTAGCAAATCCAAAGTCTCATTTCTTCTATTTAAATTTATGCTTGATCCTGATAGTGTACCGATAGGCCAGGCCGAGCAAGGAGATGTCCAGGAACTCCATCTCATCCTATATGTACTTGTGTAGACAGTCGCGGTACTTGAGTACCAAATCTCACTCATAATCCTTGATACCCAACTTCGTGTGAAGGGTATGAAAAATCTTTGTGAACTCTTGTCCCTCTTCTCATAGTAGGTTTCCTACCAATCCTTGATGCGAGGGGTGGATTTTCGGAGTGAAAAAGTAATTTTTTCCCAGTTGGAAAAATCATGAACCGAAAAATATACTTCTAACATATTTAACCATTTATCTATGGAATTCACATCTATCTGACCTTCAAATATGGGGATATCAAAGTTAACTTGTACCTTAAAGGGTGTGGTGCTTCCAAAGTCGCTGCTAGAAGGAGATGTGTCACCTATGGGTAGCCGTCAAAGGATCTCGGGAAATTTTTCCATCATCACGTTCCTCTGTCACTCGAGGGCTTCTTTGAGCAATATTTTGAAAGGATCTCCTACTCCCTCATCTTTCTTTTCTTTTTCCATGGGAGGCCATCGAGGTTTGCAAGGCTAGTCTTGCAAAGGTTCAACCAGTTCGAGCCCTAACTCCTTATACCCTGACCTCGCTGGGGACATGCAAAGAAAAGCAGAGAAAGAGAAGATCACTCTGATACCACTGATCCAAACTTAAAAAGGAAAACAAAAAACTATAGATATAATAATAAATACAAATTTTCAGTAGAAATAACACTTCATTTCGTTAATATCAAAGAACTGAAATATGCCTACATACAGAATGGAAACTAGCTCGAGCAATGGTAGCTTATCTTAGAGACGAGATGTGGTGGATACATGCCTCTAAACTATGTTACAATGAGACTCAATCGCCTATTTATTATTTAGAAACAATGGAAAACCCTAAACATCCAAATGCCTCACCCTAGGAGATGAAGCACCAAAATTGTGGACCCTGTTTGGGTAAATGGGTACATCAACTTCCCGAGGTCGTAACTTTGGCATACGTTCCCCATTTGATATGCAGAATACCTTGTTTGAAATATATATCCGACTACAAATTTCAACTGCGAACATCTATTAAAAACTCATGTTTTCCCATTTTCAAAAAAAACGCCATTTAGGGACTCAAAATGGCTCTGGAAGTTCAGGACTCGAGAAACTTCCAAAAATAGTAAACTATGATACAATTAAGGAAACTAAAAACCAAAAAGAAATAGTGGTGGGGGTCCAAGAGGAATAAGCGAGTGGCCACCAATATCCACCTGGATCAACCTTCCTTTTCTCCCATTTTCCTTTATTTTCATAAATAAAATACCAATTAATACCTCTTTTCCTTTTTCAATGCCTTTGTCATTTCCTTTGCCAATTTCCTTAGCCATAATAACCAAAATGAACATCCACTAGGATATTTTTCCTAACATTAAGCTTGGAATATGTGTCCCATAACCTTGGTCTTATTTTTCCTTTATTAACTTTATTACATGTAATTTTAACCCGGGGTTGCTACAGACCCCTTCACCTTTAGGGAAACACTACCTTAAGTGTTCTGATAGTTATGAACAACAAACCACTAAAAACATAACATACTGCCTGTGGAGCTTTATAACAGAACTCGTTGGAGTATTTATATTGACCACTATTAAAAGCATGATATCATACTGTGTACTGGAGATTTATAACACAACTCATTACGGTATTTACAATAGCAACCACATATACTTATGCAAATTTGCTTCAACCAACAAATAGTCATACTATCTATGGAGATTTATAACTCCAACACGATACAATATTTATAATAATATACACCTATATACATATGCACATTTGATAGAATAAGATAATAAAAGGATATGATGCCCACATATGCAACAAGGGATTCCAGAGTCTCGCACCTCCACCATCAAAGTAATACCAGGTTTCACCTACCTCCCAGGAAGTCCAGGATCCATTACCAAAGTCAAACCTCCATCCAATGTCCAGAGCTACTATCCCTATGCTACTTGTTCCCTCAGTGAACAGTTACAGATTCATTATTCTGGGGAACACTCCCAATGTGCATTTGATTCCATTTGGCAATGCTAATGACAAAAAAAAAACCATCCCCCGACCTTCCCTTCTCTGCTACACAATCTCTCAGGCAATCTAGTAATCCCCTTCTGTTAGTGTCAGTGCTTTCACACTGCCATCAGTGATCAAATTTATCTTTTGCATTTCATATTAGGTGTCCCATTCTGATGAGTTGCACTCCATTAGGTCATGGATCAGCTGATGGTAGGGTTTCATTTCATTTGTCCCTCATGCTATATACCTGCTGGCCTATTTCACATATTTTTTTAGTCATTCATAGTCATTCCCATTCACATCATTTATAAAAATCAGTATTAGACTTTAGTTTCACTAGGTCTTAGGGTTTTTCACCATGGTCATTCAAAAGAGTAATAAATGTCAGCAGACACATGAGGGGGTAAATAAAGTTCAACAAATCATAAATTTCCTTTTTGTAAGCTAAATAAAGCTCTTTAACCTTTGAGGTAAAACAGAGCATTTGTATTTTATTGTTTTATTTCCATGTAATTTGATGTAATTTTATGGTTCCTATATGTAATAAGTATTATTCAGTTGCTCCTGGTCATCTTGCCAATTCCTGCCACTACAAAAGAAAAACATCAAAGCATCAGTTCATCAAATTGCCAAGGAAAAAGGTCAAACTTCAAAATAGAAAAATAGAGCATTTGAAAAAGTCATGTAAACTTTATAAAAGTGGGTTTGAAAAGGAGAAAAAAATAAATGAAAGGGTATATAAAGAAAAATCATGGTAGAAAGGCATCTCATTGTGAAAAAGTCAAGTGGAGAGAAAAAATCGAGATTTCTTAGCAAAAGAGGGAGGAAAATTGAAATTTGAAGAAAATTGGCAGGCGCATTGGGAGGCTGGCGCTGCACATCAGGCCAGTGTTGCGCATCAAAGGAGTTTTTCCAGTGTAATTTTACACTGGCACTACGCATATCACTGGCGCTGCGCACCTGTTAGGTAGCACTGCGCACTTGTCTGCAAAGCTTCAAAATGGTTCAAATCAACCTAATTCACTTCAAATCTCTCAATGGCCCTCTGATCAAGTAATTTAAGCTCCCTTCCTAGCTAAACAAGGGTTTCTCATTATTTATGGTGATTGTTATCTCTTAAGAAGCTAAACCCTAGCTATCCTCTACACTCTCTCATACATTTGCAAGGGTATTTGTTTTTCATTGTGATTTGACAAAGGTTTTCTGTTGTTTTGATTCCCTAATCCTTCATATATGAACTCCTCTACACACTATTTTCACAAACCCTAGACCCTACATACAAAACCCTTCAAACCCTAATCCCATTCATCTCACCTATTTCCTTTTTTTTTAAAAATCTCTTCATACTCATTTTCATTCACCCCATTCCTTTATTCACCATTAGTATTCATAGTCATCAAACCAATGGAGAGGGATAGTGATTATGACATGGAGGAAGATACCCTTAGTGACAGTTCTAGGGAAAGGAATTTGTAGCAGAGGAAGCCTCACAAAGGGGGTAAGATAATTAGGGAGGAGCCCATTAGTATGAAGGAATTACTTGCTTATCCACTGGCCATCTCATGCTTTAAACATCAGTCATGTTTTGAGTTTTGTGAAATGGTAGAGAGGGTTAAGTTCCATCATGAATTAGAAAGATTGTTTGTAACAAATCTGGACAACAATGTAGTAAATCTTGCTGGTGTCACATTTACTTTGTCACCTACTATTATCTCAGAGGCTACAAGCATTCCAAATGTAGGTGAGAAATGGAACAAAAGATAGAACATTGACCGGGAGTACTATGAGCCTTATATTAAAGCTAAATACCATAGCAAAATCAGCAGAGTGTTTCCTTTCAAATTCTTGGAGGACAGGATTGTTTCACTAATGAAGGTCATCAAGTAGTATTTTACTTGTGAGGGTAGGTTCTCCAGATTGTATGCCTATCATATTAGATTGATTATGCACTTTACCAAGGTGAGAATGATGAATATCCCCTATTTCATATGCAAAAACATAGAGAAGATGGAACTTTTTGCAAAGAAGAAACCTTACCCATAGAAGCTCAACAGTGTTTATCATTTCTCTTTAATTAAAATTGTTTTTTTACATCAGCTGAATTAGTTGGGAATGCCATGGGAAACCTTCATTTCTCATGAGGTGTTCAAAGGCCCTCAAATATTTTCATCAGTGCATCAGGAGGGAGGTGGACCTTCAGGACAACAAAAGGTTCAAGAAACTGAAACTGTGGGGGTACCTATGTTTTTCACTTATGAGAGAGGCACTAGGATGCTCTTTGCAGCTGCCAAGCGAGTACTATCTCCACAAGGAATGGAAGGGGTCTCGCCTACATCTACAGACCATAGGAAAATGCTATCTCCACCTAGAGTGGAAGGGGCTTTGCCTTCTTCTCCAACTAAACAGGTATAGTTTGGGCAGCAACAGAAGGGCAGAGATAAAGGAAAGAAAAAGTTGCATGAGGATGATCCTAGTGATGGACAAGAGAGAGATTTTGTCCTTGTTGACCATGAGGAGACACAAGGAGTGAATGTCATGGACTTAGGTGCTCAAAATCTAAGGAGTGTCAAAGATTTGATCATCAAGGAGCAAAAGGCTAAAATTCAAGCCCTATCAGTCAATTTGGAAAGAGAAAAATGGATCATTAATTACCTTGAGCAGGAAAACAAGCAACTAACTGACAAGCAGGTTATCATGGAGTTGCAAATGCTTAGAGAAGAGAGGCAAGAGTCAAAGAAAGAAAAGGTCAAGATGACCTCCATTGAACAAGAAATTGAAGATGACCGAGAAACTTGGTTAGAGAGGGTGAACATTCACCTTGAGAAGTTGCTAGAGAAGACCAATAAAGAAAATAAAATGCTTCGCCATATGGCTTATCATTATTTGACCCGGAATAGGATATGCAACATGAGGATTAAGCAACTTAAGGCAAGATTAAGGAGGGCCTTAAAAAGAAAAAAGAAGGAGGATAAGCTCAATATCTTGGCTGATGTTACATTAGCCCAACAAAGTAACCCATGAAGTAGCTTTGAGCCAAAATTGGGCAAATTTTGAAACAATTTTGTCAATTTCAAATTTTTGAATTATGCAACACAGGAAATTGTGGTATATGCGTAGCGCCACTGGCGCTGCACACTTGATTGGTGCATCCTTAGGAGGAATGGCTTATAGATCTAGATTCATCATAAAGATGACATTCATACCTGAAAGTTTCATCTCATTTGGAGCAAAACTGGGTCACCTAAAGGGCAAAAAACACTCAAAAATTGCCCTCTCTACCACTTTTTACACCCACAGGAAGCAATCTTGGGATAATTAATTTTTGAAGGGACAAATAACCTCTAAATCAGGAAATTCAAGATGATTCAGAAACTAGATAGATAGAGCTTTCCAACAAGATATCTTGGGCTTGATTTCGTGGAATGTAAGACCTTCAAAAGCAAGCTAGAAGTGGCATTGCGCATACAGGAGATGGTGCTGCGCATATAGTTGATTTTGCCAATTTTGTCTAGAACTCCAAAAAATTTCTAGTTTGACTGGCAGTTGACTTTTTCTCTCATCCTTGGTGAATTTATGATTGTAAATGATATAATGCAATGTAAATATGAATGTAAAATGACTTTAGGGTGTAGATACATTAGTTACAAGTGGTTTGGAAGTGAATGTATCAGTTTCCTTGGTTTTAGAGGCAAGGTATTCCACTGCCTATTTTCTTGTTCCTAGTTTAGATGTGGTTGAAATAGCTCCTGATCTCTTGGATTCAACCCCTGATGGCTAGTTCAGGTGGTTTTCTTGCCTATATTATGTACTTTCTTAGTCATTTGTCAGGGTTGGAATCTTTTGGAAGTGGTGCACACATTGTATACTTGTATCAGCATATTGGAAAGGAATAAAACTAGGTTTCGCAGCGATTTTTGTGGGATTCTTTTGATACTGTGTTTTTGTATTGTTTCTTCTTCTGTAATAATTTATTCTTATGTGTTATATGTTTCAAAACCTTTTCCATTCTTCTTAACTAAATGAATCAAGAGAAATAGGAAAAATACATTGATAACAGTGCTTTGCCTTGGGAATGCATTTAGTTCTTAATGTTTTCAGCAGTTTGAAGAGGATTCATGCTCTCCACATGCCCTCCTCAGCCCCTCAGCAGTCTTAAACCAACCATCTCACTCAATTACTAGTGCATAAACACTTATCTATCTCGCCCCACAGAACATGTCTACATCCTTGATTTGATTTCCCAGACCTAATCTACCTGCTACATTTGATCCAACAACCAAACCTTCAAAAAATCAAACAAAAAACCCTATAGCTACTATACCTAGCCTAAAATCCATATTCAATTCAGTCATCTCAACTGATATTGACAAGGAGATATCCCTCTCCCGACCTAGTAGGGCTAGCTACCAGGTTAAGCATGGTTTGTGGTTATCCTAAGATTGCCTCCCTTCAGCCTGAGGTCAATCTAGGCTCTAACACCTTCCATGCATTCACTCCCCTTCCAAGTTCTCTAAAATCCCCTTTCTCGAGTGATCCATCCCTCGGCAAGGTTTCCTTGCATTGGAAGGTCAAAAAATCAAGACATATTCCTACCTCAAAAACATTATATTGGTCATAGCATGCTCATTGCAATCAATGGACACTATTGGGTATCAGTGTACCACAATGGCCCTACTCTTGAGTGCTTTACTAGCATACTGCTTCTTATTTCAATTCCTTTCAATCTTGTTTCTATTCCTTGTTGTCAATTTCAACCACCCCAAACCAAGCATTTTCAATGCTTTCCTCATTAGTAGTCTATTAATGAGGTACACTTGCAATCCTCTTTACTTCCTATCACAAAAATTCAAACTAGCATCTTTGATCAAATCATCATGTATAAACATATCACATCCAGTTAGCTCAAAACACAACCATCATAAATAAGAATCATAAATCACATGTAAACATCATAAACCAAAATCATAGATCACATGCATAATTAAATTAAAATAAAATACTTGTTTTTCAAATGGTTCTTTGCTTTTGCCTTTGTTCTTTATCGAGGACCCAATTCCTTCTCTTTAAGCAATAAGGGAATCTGGAGAATAAATTGCCTTCTCCCTTAATATCAACAATAAGGGCATCTTGAGACTAAACCGCCTCAACCCTCAATAAAAACAACAAGGGCATCCAGAGACTAAACCGCCTCAACCCTCAACAACAACAACAACAAGCGAATCCATAGAATAAGCCATTTCAACCCTCAATAGTAAAAATAAGGGCATCTAAAGAACAAACCACCTCAACCCTCAATATCAAAAACAAGGGAATCTTGAGACTAAAATCCAACCCTAAATATCAATAAAGAGCATCCAGAGACTAAACTGCCTCAACCCTCAATAACGACAACAAGGGAATCCAGAGGCTAAACCACCTTAACCCTCAATATCAACAACAAGGGCATCCAGAGACTAAACCACCTCAATCCTCAATAACAACAATAAATACCTAGACAATCCCATACATGCCCTGTCCCATCACACTATACAACACATACACCTACAACCAACGTACAATACCACACATATACACCTACACCCAATATACAACACAACACATATACCTACACCCAATTTACAACACCACACATACACCTACACCTAGTGTATAACACAACACATACACCTACCCCCGGTGTACAACACCATACATAAATGTACACATCATACAATACATAAATACACATGTCATGACACAATGACTACACCATACACATAACAAAATACCCCATGTACACCACATAATGTATGACATGTACACAATACCATATGTACAACAGCGCCACGTGTACAACATGTATACAACACCACCTATACACAGCACCACATGTACACAACAATGCTTGTACCACATGTACATAACACCACATGCACATAGCACCATATGTACAATATGAAAACTGCACCATATCTACACAACACCACATATACAACATGTACACATATACACAACAATAGTACTACACATCCAGAGCCCACACTGTCTCTACTAGGCAACCTTGCTTCTAGTGTCTCTCCACTATCCATGTTTTTCCCAACATGTCACATATCACACTACTTTCATTCTGCTGATGAATCCCTTAGCATATCTTGCCATATGATAAACATAGGCATAGTATAAACACATAATATGAAATCATATCCACACAATATTGACCTCATAGATCTATCAGGGCTACTCTTCCCACGTGATACCACAAACCTCTTCATGTCATTCACCTGCATAAGCAATCATTCCTCCATAATAATTATCCCTCACGACTCAATCAGATAATGACATATATGCATTGCATATATACACATATAAACATTAGCATAATCATGATCATAATATAATTACCATATATCATAAGGTCAAGGTTAAGAGAACTCCCTTTATCCATGCACAACATTGAGGATAATAGTTCCCAACTTAGCTAAGGCATTAGAAGCCTCAAACCCATTTACCTTTGTTGGCTTGATGGTCCCTAACCCAGGTTCAGTGTTAGTTAGCCAAGAAAATCCCGACACTACTGGCCCTTTCAGCATCAATCCGCAGAGCACAGAATGAAGTCTCACCTGAATCAGTACAGGGGGATGTAGGAACCAAGTTTATGCACCTTGAGATAGTTGTGATGTCGTTTTATACCCTAACGCTTCCTTCACACAAACTGGTAATCCCTTTAGGGCTTATCAATATACTTTTCTTATTCGGCTTCGTGACCTTCGTGGAGGTCTGCAATCATCCTTTACATACCCTGAATAGGTAATTCAAACACTTATGCGCCTCTGTAATTACCCTTACTTCTTGGTCTACCCAGATTAGCTTAAGTATTGGATAACTTCAACATGCATTATGATTATCTTTGTGTAAACAAATATTCTTACTTGTGTTCATATGACAAAGTAAAACACATAGATTCACGCATCAAAACAGCATTAGATCATAAACTCAGTATTCAACATAACATAACCACATACATTTATAACATAAGAAAAATAGCTCATACACAGATATCTCTAGAAAAATTCTCTTTATTGATGGTTCAAATCTTCAGTATAGACTCTAACCTCCCAGTGCACACAACTACAGGGGTCCGCACACTCAGTTGTGGACTTCTACCCTAGGCCTCTGTGCACACAGCTGCAGAGCCTCTTCCTACGCTAATACCCTTTGCTCTTAGCTCTCACAAACCCATTACATCAATCAATTGCCCAAGAAATTACTAAGAATTGCTTAGACTCTTCTAAGCCTCTTCCGCTTTATACATCCCCATGGTCCGTGGACCAAGGGTGGATCTCATAAAGCTGACACAAGTTACCTAAATGAAGGGCGAAAACCCTTTTTGACTCTTTACATCTTCGCACTTCACTACCACAATATGTGGAGACTTTACATTCTTTATACAAAACTTGGACCTTTAGCCCCAAAACTTCGTTTTTTAACCCCAAAATTGACCCTAGGGGACCAGTTCCCAATAGGCCCCCAACACAAATCTAGTGACTCTCCCTAATTCACTCGGCTGGTGCGGAGATATTTTCGAGAAGACCTTCGAGCTCTACTTGGACTACTGCAACCTCGGTGGTACACTATGTCGCCACCTGCTTCACCTGCTCTACCAGTTGCTCCGTCACTGGTCCTGCATTGTCCGTCTGGATTTTCTGTTGTGTTTCCTGCAGACTAGCCAGTTTTCCTTGAATGATGGTCATGAGAACATATGCTTCGTCGAGCTAAAGCCCGAGCCTAGCCTTGAATACTTCCTCCTTGCGATGTTTGTGTCCACCTGTTCCTTGAGTGCCTTTGCTTCCAGTAGCTTCGCCAACCTCTGTGTGATGGCGACGGTGCACGTCGTCGCTTTAACCTCGTCGCACCTCTATTGTAGTTCCCATGCCTTAGTTTCTAGCCTCTATAGGTTGGGATCTTCCTGCAGACTGGTAACTACTTCAAGCACCTGTTCAAAGAGTGCAGTGCAATCCTTCATTGTGGTATCGACAGCTACAATGGCTTCTTTCATAGTGGCCTCGCGCTGCTCTCTGACTTCTGGTGGACTTAAAGACTAGGCCCTCAACTAAAGTTTCATGATCTTAAGGTTCAGTTCAAATTGAACCTTAGCCAACTATGTCCGTGCATCATGCACACCTGCAGCGAGCTTCCGGATTCTTGCGTTGACTGGCGCATCTTCTGGGATGTTCAACTCTAGAACAGTCTGGCATGCCTCAGTCACCATAGCTATTGTGCGCTCATTCTTCTCTATGATCTTCTTAAGAAGATCAATCGTGGATGTATTTTCTACGAACTTCTAGGCATTTTTAACCTTCTCCTCGCTGATAAAATTGAATGCATGTTGTTCCCAAGCTCGGAGTTCCGTGATCACACCATCTTGTAGGGTGTGAAGAGCTTCACTTGGAAGAGAAGCCAAGTTTAACCCGACTTTCTTGAGAGCGCTTATAGTGGCCCTATCAACTTTTGATTCTACGGTTAATGCTCCATCCGGTAGCATGACGGCCCAAGGATCCATTGAGCAGACCATCTCTGCTGCATCTGAGGTTCCAAGCGCCAAACTACTCGACGCCGCATTGCCCTGCCCTACACTTGCCTGCACCTAAGTAACGTGGATCTGTAGCTCGCGCAGACCTATTTGAATGGTGACCAAGGCCTGTTTCTACTACTACAGTAGTTCTGTGGTCGTGTCCCTTACTGTATCGTTGATGTCATTCAAATCACCCTCTTTCTAGGTAATTTGGTCAAGTGATGATTTGCTGGCCCTGGACTTGTTCCGCGACCCTACTTTCTCCTCCACCCTTGTGTGCTTAACCTAGAATGGATTAGTCTCCGGGTCTGCTCCACCATATTCTAAGCACTACTCCTCTTCCTCTATCTGTGGAGAAGGCAACTTATGACTCCTATCAGAGTCATGCTCTTCCTCTTCTTCCTCCCCTTCTACCTGCTTTTTGGCAACGTGCTCTGCTTTGGCTTTGTCCTTGGCTTCCTTCCTCCTTCTTTTGGCTAATTGCTCCATTTTTAATCTGGCCTTGATTCAGATTTAAACAAGAATGCAACAAATTACAGTGATAACAATAAACACAAAGATGTAGCCGAAATAATACTTCATTTCATTAATGTAAAATACTGAAATATGCTTACAAACAGTAATGGAAATAAACCAACTAGGGCAATGGTAGCTTATCTCTGAGAAGAGATGTGGCAGCTGCATGCCTCTGAACTGTGTTACAATGAGGTTCGAAGGCCAATTTATTGTTGAGCAACAATGGAAAACCCTAAACATCCAAAAACCTAACCCTAAAAGATGAAACGCCAAATTGTGGGCCCCGTTTGGCTAAATTGGTATCAACTTCTCGGGGTTGTAACTTTGGCATACGATCTCCGTTTGAAGCGCAAAATATCTCATTAGAAAGATCTATCCAAGAACTAAAACTTTGGGAAGAGAATCATCCATCTATGGACCCATGTTGCTCCCAATCTTCCCAAAAAACGTCATTTAGGGCCTCAAAATGGCTCTAGAAGTTCAGGATTCGAAAAACTGCTAAAAATAGGAAACTGTGCTACAATTAAGGAAACTGAAAAGCTGAAAGAAACAATAGTAGGGGTCCAAGTGGACTTGGCAGGTAGCCACCAATATGCACCTAGATCATTCCTCCCCCCTTAGGAAGCAAGGTTCCCCATTGCGTTGAGTTCCTCCATGAGATGAGGAAAATTCTACTGAACTTGGTCCCTGGTGAGCCACTTGCCCTGGTGAAGGAGTTGTTCTGCTTTGACAACTCGATACAGTTGGATATTCTGCTGGAGAGTTTTCTTGATGTTTCCATGATCTGATCAGTTGCAGCTTGTTCCATGCAATATGGATTTAACTATGTGGTGTGAGTTGTTCTGCAATGTCGGATGTGTCTAGTAATGGTGGAAAGTATGGCCAAAGGCGGTCCACATTGAACACTCGGTGAAAGCCAAGGAATGGGGGAATGTTGAGCTCAAATGCATTGTCTCCCACAGCCTTCGTAATGGTGTAAGGACCATATCGTAGTGGCCTAAGTTTCCGATAGGCTCCAGTAAGGCATTCCTTTTACAAATGCAACCAGACTTTGTCGCCCACCTGAAACTTGTGTGGCACCTGATGTTGATCATGTCGCTACTTGTACTTGGCATTTGATTTCTCCAAAATGTCATGGACCTACTGGAAAATATGTTGGATGTGCTCAATGAAGTTGTTTTCCTTATCTATTTTGGACTGGACGTGGGCTAAATCTATGTGAGTAGCTGCAAATGGCATGTCCACATCAATGGGACATAGTGGTTAGAATCCCAAGCCCACCTGAAAAGGGTTGTGGCTTGTCGAGCTATGGAGAGCCTGGTTGTAGCTGTGCTGAACATAGGGGAGGCTCTCATCCCATGTGTGTGGATGCTTTGAGTTGTACATGCACAAAATGTGTACGATCATCCAGTTGACAACCTCTGTCTGGCCATCAGTTTGAGGATGGAAGGTTGTGGACTTAATGAGTTTGGTGTCCAACATCGACTAAAGACTAGACCAAAATGTATTGAGGAACCTGTTGTCCCAATTTGAGATGATAGACTGTGGGATCCCAAAGTGTACCCATAGTTGTTTAAAGAAGATTTTAGTAGTGGCTTCTGCTGTGATATTCTTCTTGCAGGCCGCCATAATGGCCATCTTCGAGAACCTGTCGACGACCACAAAAACACAGTCATTTCCATGCTTAGTGGAAGGAAGGCCTGACATGTAATCCATGGATATGGATTCCCAAGGTCGACTAGGGGTAGGCAGCAGGGTATAGAGGCCTTGCTTCTTGATGGTCAGTTTGGAAATGGCGCAGGCAGTGCATGATCTAATGTACTTCCCGACATCGTGTCGAAGATTTGGCCAATAGAAATACTTATGCAGTACTACCACCGTTTTCTCAACCTCGAAATGCCCAGCAGCCCAACTGTAGTGTGCTTCCCAAATCATCTAGGTACACTCACTTGAAGGAACACAAAGGTGACCTAGGTGGCATAATAGGGCATCCTGGAGGTGAAAATATGGAACATGCTGACCCTCCAGAGTGTTTGGTATGTGTCGCTGAATTCTAGGTCACTTTTGTAGAGAAGTGGCCAATCAGAAGTCTCGTGCCCACAAGAGTTGAGCACAGTGGTTAACACCATGATCGATGGTCGACTGAAACAATCTGCAACATTATTGGTGTTGCCCTTCTTATACTTGATATTCAAATGGAACTGTTGCAGTTATGTGGACCACTTCTGATGGCGATCATTTTGCAATTTCGCTTGGGTCTGTATGAACTGCAAGGATCAGTAGTCTATGTGGATACCCATTTCCTTCCCCAAAATGTAATGCTTCCATTATCAACAGCCTGCACAATGGAATACATCTCCTTGTCATAAGTGGGATACTTTCGGACTGTTTCTGAAAGTGTCTCACTGTGATATGCCACTAGATGCCTATGTTGAGTAAGGAATACCCCAGTAGCATAGTCATAGGCATCTGTCTTAACCTCAAATGGTTGTTGCTAGTCTGGTAATGTAAGCACGGGTGTTGTGCAGAGGCGATCTTTCAACTCTATGAATGCCTTCTATTGAGATTTAGACCAAAATAATTTTTCTTTCACTCCTCCCTTGGTGACTTGACTCAAGGGCCAAGTGATATGAGAAAATCCCAACACAAACCTGCGGTAGAAGTTGGCAAGACCTAAAAAGTTACGGAGCTCTGTCAGAGTGGTTGGAGATGGCCAATCCTAAATGACTTGGATCTTTGCTGGATCCACATGCACCCCCTGTTCATCAATAATGTATCCCAGATACTGAACCTGGTTCATACCAAAAGTGCATTTCTCCAAATTGGCACATAACTGGTGTTGCTGCAGTGTTTGGAGAACCTGTCGAATATGGTGGAGGTGCTCTTCCCAACTCTGGTTGAATATCAGGATGTCATCTATTTATACCACTACAAATGAGTTGGTGAATGGCCGCAATATGTCATCCATTAGCCTCATGAAGTTTGCAGGAGCATTCATCAATCCGAAAGGCATAACAAACCATTCGAAAATGCCCTCCTTGGCTTTGAAGGCAGTCTTCCACACATCGGAGGGTTCGATTGGTACTTGGTGATATCCTGACTTCAAATCGATATTACTAAAATATTTTCCCCCTTCAGTTGGTCCATGAGGTCATCAATCCATGGGATCGGGTACCTATTATGGACAGTGATCTTGTTCAGTGCCCGATAGTCAATATAGAGTCTCCAAGTCCCATCCTTCTTTTGTACCAACACGATCAGGCTTCCACAGGGCGATGAACTCGGACGGATGTGACCTTTCTGTAGCAGCTCTTGAACCTACCTCTTGATTTCATCATTCTCTAAAATGGAGCGCTCATAGATTGGTCCATTGGGCAATAGTGCACCTGGGGTCAGATCGATGGGGTGCTTGACATGACAGTGCAGAGGAACCCCTGCTAGGGAGGTGAAGATGTCCTCGTACTCCTCCACGACCTTGTCCATCTGTAGTTGTCGTGTGGAGGGGCCCTGTCTGGAGGTCGTGGCCACCATCTTCTTCTTTCCTTGAGGAAGTATTATCAGGAAAACAAATTTACCGATTTTGGAAACAAGCTTACTACATTGTTTTGCAGCAACCAAAGAGATGGTGGTAGGCGGTGCTACCTCTGATATCCTGTACAACTTATTTCCCAAAGTAACAATAACAACACAGGGTGTTGATTCATACACAAGATGTCGCTTCCATAAGTATGGTTGTCCTAATAATTCATCAGAAACTTCAAGGGGAGCAATGTCACAAATACCTCATCCGTGAAGGGCTTGATGTTGTATGGAAGGCAACACTGTTGACTCACGCGAAGATTCCATCCTTGGTGAAGCCACCTGATGGTGTATGGCTATGGGTGTGTTGTGGTCGATAAGCCTAGCCACTTCATGACCTCTGCCAAAATGAGGTTCTTTTGGCTCCCGTAGTCGATAATGAACTATAGCGTGGGAGCCCTTTACCCACATCTGTGAGTGGAAGAGATGCTCCTCCTCCTCTGGATCCTCGGGTTCCTCCTTCTAGATCTTTGTGGTGGCAACGGTGGTGTTGTTCTCCGCATCAATATTCTGCTTCCCATTGTCATTCCCTTTGCCGAGTTCTGACTCAGAGTCGGAACATGCATCTAATTTTGAAACCTTTAGCTCAGCCACCAGTGACTGTTGGGCTCGACACTCACTTGTGTTGTGAGTGGAGCTCTTATGGAACTCACACCACTTTCCCATGTCCTTTTTCGGCTTCACAGCACTATTCTTTGCCTGCAACTTTGGCGGGTTGTCTTGGGCCGCCCCGCCTTGGCTTTGTCCTTTGTTCTACATTTTGGGGGTACCTTTCCCTTGCTTCAGATTCGCAGATCCAAAGTCTCGCTTCTTCTGTTTAAAATTTTGCTCGACCTTGATGGCGTATTGGTATGCCGTGCCGAGCGATGGGATGTTCAGGAATTCTATTTCTTCCTGGATGTACTTGTGGAGGTAGCTGCATTATTTGATTAGCAAATGTTGCTCTAAATCCTTGATACCAAACTTTGTGCGAAGGGTATGGAAAATATTGGTAAACTCTGGTACATCTTGGTCCCTTGCCCACCGCAGCGTGGTCCACTTTATGTATTGATCCTCATAGTTTATGACAGGGTAGTACTACTCCTTGATGGCATCCCGGAATGAATCCCAAGTGCGTGCAAATAAAAATAGTAAGCCTGTACTTTCATCCTTTTGCTTGCAGTAGGTTTCCCACCAATCCTTGACGTGGAGGGATGCTTTAAGAAGAGCAAAAATAATCTTTTCCCGATTGGAAAAATCATGAATAGAAGAGTAACTCTCTAGCAGATTTAACCATTTATCGACGACATCTGCGTCTATCTGACCCTCGAATATGGGGATTTCAAAAATAACTTGTAACTTAAATGGTGTGACGTTTCTAAAGTAGTTGTTGGAAGCTGATGCGTCACCCCTGGGTGGTCGCTGAAGGATCTAGGAAAAGTTGTCCATCATTGCATTCCTTTGTCACTCAAGGGCTTCTTCAAGCAATATTTTGATAGGATCTCTTGCCCCCTCATCTTTCTTTTCATCCGCCATGGGAGGCCGTCAGGATTTGTGGGGCTGGTCTTGCAAAGGTTTGACAAGTTCAAGCCCTAACTCCTTATATCCCGACCTTGTTAGGGACATGCAAAGAAAATCAGAGAAAAAGCAAACCACTCTGATACCACTGATCCAGATTCAAATAGGAATGCAACAAATTACAGAGATAACCATAAACACAGAGATGCAGTGGAAATAATACTTCATTTCATTAATCTAAAATACTGAAATATGCTTACAAACAGTAATCGAAATAAACCAGCTAGGGCAATGGTAGCTTATCTCTGAGAAGAGATGTGGCGACTACATGCCTTTGAACTATGTTACAATGAGTCCCGAAGGCCTATTTATTGTTGAGCAACAATGGAAAACCCTAAACATCCAAAAACGTAACCCTAGAAGATGAAATGCCAAACTGTGGGCCCCGTTTGGGTAAATTGGTACATCAACTTCCCAGGGTCGTAACTTTGGCATACAATCTCCGTTTGATGCACACAATATCTCGTTAGAAATATCTATATGAGAACTACAACTTTGGGAAAAGAAACATCAATCCATGGAACCATGTTGCTTCCAATTTTCCCAAAAAACGTTGTTTAGGGCCTCAAAATGGCTCCAAAAGTTCAAGATCCAAAAAACTGCTAAAAATAGTAAACTGTGCTACAATTAAGGAAACTAAAAGCCTGACAGAAACAATGGTGGGGGTCCAAGTAGACTTGGCAAGTGGCTACCAATATTCACCTGGATCAGGCCTCTTCCTTCTTTTGCTTCACAGTAGACTTACTAGACCCAGTTGATAAGTTTGAGGTCGTGCGCCACCCTGTTGTCCAACTCTCCAGGACCGTGGTGATTGCATCATCCATCACCAGGTATGGAAGATCATACCATTTTTTCTCGGGGTCCTTCCACGCTTTGATGGAAACACAGTGGAAGTTTGCCTTGAGCTCAACATATTCAGACAACTGCTCAAAGACAGTCGGGGAAAGTGCTCTATATCTACCAAATCCCAATCCTCCAGCTTTAAATGGGGGACGTGCGCCAGGTGCGGACCTTCAAATGTGATTTTGTCAAGTAGAAATGGTGTGAAAAGTGTGATTTTTCTCTCCTCGAGGTTCTTTGGGACCTTCACCTTTCCTTGGCGAGGAGGGACATATGTTGGCAGCCTGGAGATAGGGTCTACTCCCTCAATGTCAATGTCTTCTGCCCCCATATCAATGTCTTCCATGCCCATATCGACGTCTTCTATGTCTTTGTCAGGTTCTAGGTCTACTACCTTACCCTTCTCTTGTACAATGGGCTTTTCTTTTTGCGGTTGTTTTCTAGAAGACGCATGCACCGGCTATGCCACTTTCTGCTTATTCTTCTTTGGTTTTGGACCCTCTTTAGTCAGCATAGGCCTCGGCTTGGGCGACCTCAACAATTTGGGTACTTCTGTAGGTACCTCTACACTCACTAACTCTAGGGTAGCTCCCTCAGCTTCCATCACTTCTCCAACACTTGCGGTCTTCACGGGTGTCGACATGATGCTAGTTAAGAGCTCCTAAGTTTCCTTCATCAATTTCTCAAAAACTAAACTCGCTACTAAAGCCTCGAAATAGTCAGGGTTCATGCGTTCCTGATAGCTCAACACCTCAATTCTCAAAATGCCAAGTGTTTTCCGTTGGGTGGCCATCTATAATTTATAGGCAATTTCGAGTTTGAATCGACCATTCCCCCCAAAATATGTTCATAAATACTAGAGTGGTGGCAGATTTTCAAAGATCTTGCTCTTAAATTCCGACTTAATTGTCGCCCCCTCGCTCCATTTAGCAATTTTCCCACTGTCAAATCATGAACAGTGACCATAACAGCCACTTTTTGGCTACCATGCATGGTCTCTCATTTAATAGCACATCTCCCCTCACGCTTCTGTTGACACTATGACAACCCTCCATTTCACGCAGTTCCCCAATCACGCAGCTCTACAACACGGGAAGTGTAGTTTATATTCTTATGCCTCCTTTCATCTGCCTGGAGTGCTAAGATTTTTCTTCCACCATATAGTCATCTAGATGGATCCATGGTGTATGGCTTCAATCAGCTGCCATTTACCTTCCCTGGAAACAGCTCTCCATTCAACTTCACTAGTTGAACTGCTCCACCATCGGTAATCTCCCTGATGACATAAGGCCCCAGCTAATGCATCTGAATTTTTTCCTTGAAATTTATCAAACATGTTGTCATATAATAACACTAAATCATTTACCTTGAAGGTGCGCAATTTGATGTGCCGATCGTACCATGCCTTTTCATGCTCCTTTTGAACTTACTGATGGAATCCAGCTAAGAACCTATCTTCTTCCAATTCTATCAGCTACACGAGCCTTTCTTCAAGGGCTTCACGATTCACCATTCCTATGAATGTCGCTATGCATAGTCTAGCTACAATGTATTCCATTGGCATTATAGCTTCAATGCCATAAACCAGCCTGAAAGGCGTATGTCCAGTCAACTTCTTACAAGTTGTTTTGTAAGCCCATAACACGACGGGTACGCACACATCCCAGTCATTTCTTGGGGCATTGAAAACCTTCGTCAGCACATTCTCCAATATCTTATTAAATGCTTCTACCATTCCATTAGCCTGTGGGTGATATGGCATACTCTTTTGATGGTAAACCTGAAATTCCTCCGTCAAGGCGCTGATTGTTTCATTAAGAAAATACATACCGTGATCGCTCATCAAAATTTTCAGACAACCAAACCTCATCAGAACGTACTCAAAGATGAATTTTGATGCTATTGCACTTGTATATTCCTTCACAGGCTATGCCTCTACCCATCTGGTTAAATACTCAGTTGCAGTGATGATGTACCGCGCACCCGTCTTCTTTCTTGGAGGTTGAATCGGTCCTACAAAGTCAATCACCCACTCCTCGAATGGCTATAACGATATCTGTGGATTTAGAGGCATCTCATCCCACCACGATGATCTGCTCATCCTTTGGCATGCATCGCATGCCCTACAATACACTTTTCAATCCTTATGCAGTGTCGGCTAGCACAACCGAGTGCGTAGAATCTTCTGCGTCATTGCTTTTCCCGCATAATGTCCTCCTGCGGCTCCTCCATGAGCCTCAGTGAGGATGTTGTTTCATTCAAATTCTGGCACATAATGTGGTAGTATTTCATCTGATACCATTTTATACAAGTGCCCTGCAATGACAGAAAAGTTTATTGTGTGCACCACCAATTCCTTCTTTTCTTGGCTAGTATATCCTTCTAGAGCCATTCCCGTCGTCAGGAAGTGAATAATATCTTCAAATTGACTTTCCACGACGTGCAGTGCAAAGATTTGTGCATTAGGTAGTCCTTCGTCCAAATTAGTAGGTTCCTCTCCTATTTCAATGTGCGACAGATAATCCGGTCTGGCATTCAATTGTCCTGGTTTCACAATAACCTCAAAATCATATTCCTGAAACAACAACAATCATATGCATATTTCCCCGCCAACACAGGCTTGTTCACCAAGTACTTCAATGAAAAATGGTCTGTCTACATCTTAAAGTGTCCACCTAGCAAGTAGTGCCTAAACTTCTAGAGCACGTATACCATATCCAAACCTTCGCGCTCTGTTGTTGAATAATTATTCTCAGCTTTAGATAGCTTCCTACTTGTGAATGTTGTAGGATGATCAAATTCTCCCTCACCGGCCCATGTCAATACTACTCCCAGCACAATACATGACGCATCCACATGCACATGAAATTCATTCTTCCAATCCGGGAAGACTAGGATCAGCGTGGTGACCATTTTCTCTTTTATCACATCCAAGCTCCTCTGACATTCTTCATTCCAGCAGAATGTAGCATCCTTTTTTAACAATTTCTCCATCGGTATAGTAATCTGGGCATAGCTTTTGATGAAATTTCTATAATACCCTGTATGCCCCAATGTTGTGCACAGCTGTTTCACACTTCTTGGTGCCTCCAAATTGATTATAACCGTGATCTTCACTGGGTCTACCATCAAGCCTGGTCTGCATACCATGTGACCTAGCAAGATCCCAAAAGGGACACACAAAAAAAACATTTCTTCATATTGAGTGCGATCTGGTACCTCTGGCAAGTATCCAACATCAAGCGCAGACTTTCTACATGGAACTTTACCAGTCCAAACACTGTCCAATCATCAAAGTATACCTCCATAAATTTGTGAATGAAATCTTTGGACACTACGATGACTACGCGCAAGAATATCGTCAGCATGTTCTTCAGCCCAAAAGGCATCACCCTATATTGGAAGCATCCCCATTCAGTTGCGAAGGTCGTCTTACTTCTATCCTCTAGCATGATCTTGATCTAATGGTACCTTGAGAACCCATCAGTCAACAAATATGCTTCCTAGCTGCCAACATTATCCAGCACCTCATCGGTGAATGGAGTTTGGAAAGGATCATGCACACAAGCGTCATTCAACTTCTTGAGATCTACGCATATCCATATCTCATCCTTCTGTTTCTTGTCCTAACCTACCATTGGGCTTACCTAATCAGACCTGTCTACTGGTTCAATGATGCCTGCTGCAAGCATTTTATCCAACTCCAAGCAGACCCTTTCTTTATACTTCAGGTTGAGGTGGTAAGGCCTTTGCTTAACTAGATTTGCATTTGGTTTTAGAGTGATCTTCATGACACCCATGTCCCCTATTATCCCTTTCAGATCTAAAAAATTCGTAGGGAACAGATCCTGATATTCGCGGAGCAATTAGGTGACCTTATCTACTATTGCATCATCCCAGTAGTCCCCAATCCTTGAAAACTTTGTCTCTACTTCCATGCCAATGTTTACCTATCTCATTTTCAATGGTGCGGTGATGTCTGGATTCTATAGTTGCAGTCCTTCAACTTCGCGGTGACCTTCAGTCTCTGGAATATTAATCTTCCTCGGATCTCCATCTTCTTCTTCCACTATAACATTTTAGCACTCCAGTGCATGGCTCAGCTGGGTAGTCCAATATGGTTGAATCAATTCAAGAGGATCCTGCTATATCTTGAATATCGTTGCCTTGACCTCCTGCAATGCTTCATCTATACATTTAAATCCGTCCTCAACGTTGAACGTCATCAAAAATCCTTGGCACAAAACATCCCATTCTTCAGTGCCATGGCAGAGCTCTGTCTCCAAGTACCAATTCATCGGTATAACATACAAGGAATGACAAAATAGATGTACCCACTCTGATGGAGGCTCCGCTCCATATAATTCAGTCCATTTGGCTAAATGATCGCACGGGTCATTCCTCCCATCATATTTTTCTATTAGCCGCACTTGTGGGTGACCAAACCGCACTCTCATCATCTTTTAGTACACTCGCCAATCATCAAAATTGTCCTTGTGCGTGCCCCACTATCTCACAGGTGTAGCACCTAATCCAAGGCCTGGAAGCGATGCTTCTCTGGTACTTCTCTCACAAATGCATCTAATAAGTTATCAACATCAATTAAACCATCATAGTAAGGCATATTTCTTACCTTTGATGATACAGAACGCAACAACTTGGTCATCATGTTATAGCATAGTGTATATTCTTCATGCAGTCGATTCTACCAGTGCTCCAACTCTTCATTTGAATTTGATGTGCAAGAACTTTTGCAGTCCCATGCAATACACCCATCTGCTTCCAGATTCACCCAATCCTGATCTTGCGCAATTATCTTTCAAATCTGGTCCAAATCATCATCACTTTCCTAATCGCAGACCGGTTCAATATAGCGCGGTCCTTCTGTAGGGTCCACAGGCACCACTACACAGAGAGATTTCTTCTCAAATATCATATTCCACTTCTTCAAATTGATTACCCCATTCATGTCAGTGGCCCAATCGATCCCAAGGAGTGCGGGGTAGGGATTGTTGTCATCCACAATCTCTATTACTTCAAAATCAGCTAATGCACTCGTGCCCTCAATGTCAATTGTTACTCCCTACAATCTTCCCATGGGGATGATTTTCTACTGATTTTCCATTCTTAATTGAATCGGAGACCACTATAGTGCAGTTCTCCCCATCCTCTCCCATTTCTGTTTCGGCAAAACATTCGCATCTGACCTCAGATCTAGAATAACTTGATCCATCTCATGTTCTCCTATCTGCGTAGTGAGCCTCATCTCATGGACCGTTCTCGCCTTATGTCAGCCAATATTCCTGACTATGCATTTTCCATCAGTAGTGTTTTCCTTCCCAGTGCATCTATTGATTAGCTCTTGCAGTCCCTTCACAGCCTTTCTATCGCATCGCCAGGTTTCTAAGTAGTAATCATGAAGGGGTCCATTTCTTCAGCTAGATTCTCCTAACTTCCTGAGGTAGAGGCCTAAGCGAAGCTTTTCTTCAGTTCCATAAATGTTTCTCTTGCTCGTTATAGATCAAACCCGGTCTCTTTTTCTGGTGCTTTGCTGACCCACTCACCTTTTTCAAGTTGCTTCCCCTTATCTTCACCAGTCATCACTCCACTCCACAGCACAATATTTACCTTAGGATCTTCCTCGCGAGGCTCAACCCTCATCATCTACAGGTTCTGAGTCGGCTGCTAAGGTTGCACCCCCTTTTCATGTATCTTAGCTAATAATATAGGGCAATCCTCCATCGCATGGTCAAACTGAGTACAATAATGGCATGACAAACACGTCGGATTCAGGTAGTCTCATGGGTATTGTCCTGGTCCCCCACAGTTGTAACAAATGACCTACCCCTGACCTCTACCAAGTCCTCCTCCACCTCGGCCTCATCCACGCCCCTGATACTTGCCTCGCGCCCCCCCAGTGCCTTGGTCTGGAGGCAGCGTTTCTGCCTGCACCCTATATGCAGGTGTTATATCCATCATTAATTCGTAACTACTAAAATTGTGCTCATCATGACCCACCGATTGACAGAAGTTGCAGAAGAGTTGTTGTGGTGTCTACACAAATTTCTGTAGCAAATTTCCATTTTCTATTGCATGTTTTCTGGCTACCTAACAGATAGCACAACATAGCGCAAGCCCCATACTTGGCCCTGCTGGAGCTTCCAACCTCGGAGGTATTGGCCCCCCTGCTGCAACATAGTTTGTGAAAACTAGATAGTGATCTTTGTCATTCCCTTGGATTTTGCACTTCAGGCACCAAACTTCTTCGTGCACCTTGAGCTGAGTTGTTCTATCTTTCTTCAGACTATGCATTTCTAGGAAAAGGTTTTGAAACTACGAATGAATCTTCTGAACCCCTAGAGTAACATCTTGCATCAGTGTCTCATGTAATCTCATCACAATTTCCAAGGCTCCCACCTGGGTCCCAATATTTTGTTGTCATAGCGCAACCCTTAGATGAGGCAGGAGCAAAGCCACAAACCATTTGCAGTGCTGCCCATCAGTCAGATTCATGTTAGCTTCATGGATTGTACACTTCAATCTCTGATCCAGATCCCAGGGTGTCTCACCAGGCTTCATCATGATCTCTTTGAATCCCACAATTGATTGTGCTTCAGACTTAGGTCTACTGAATTCCTTATTCAGCACGGTCTAGATATCTGCCAATGCAGACATCAGGTTATCAGTGTAGTACTTAATGTACCACGTTAGCACACGATCCTACAAAGCACTAACCAATGTTTCTTTCTTCATTTAATCATCCATGATACCCTGGGCTTCCCATATAGCCTTCATGATGAACCAAAATTGGTCTATATCTTCATTTCCCACGCCCTTGAACACAGGTATCTTTACTAAGTTTTCCATATTTAACGATGGTGGAGGTGGCGGTGCTGTAGATGAAGGTGTATGTGGCGGAGGTGAAGATGGAGGCGATGTGTGTGGATGGGGTATTCGCAGGAACCCTTGCTTTATCAACTAAACAAAGCTCTGCAGAGATGACTGTGTTGCTTCCTCATCGTCACTCAGAGGACATTCAATTAGTGGGCTATATTCAGGGCTTGTTTTCCCTTTGTTTCTAAATGTCCTTCCACTTTGGATAGCCCCAAACATCAAGGTGGCTACATAACTCGCTTTTCACACAAGAGCATCTTAATCCAAGTATTTAAGGATTTTAAATACTTACCTCGTGGCCCCTTGAAGAAGCGGCACTTTGCTTCATTGTAACTGACTGAGGTATCGACAGCGAACTCTGACATGAACCCTCCTATGATATGATTGAGCTAATGATCAACGGCGGGTGCGATATTATCTTCATAGGCTTTTAATCTCCGCACTAACTCCGGGGTCTAGACTATTGGACCGTCAAGCCTCCACCTTCCTTGGCCATCTGCCAATTTCACGATCCACTCGTACAACTCGACGAGGAAGGAACAAAAGAAGATCTTGTGTATCTCTGTGTATAGGTATCTATCCAAGCATTGTTCTTTCATCAATCGCGGATTCCTGTTCTCTTGCGCCGCACATTCGTGAATCTTTCTATCCAAGTAGTCTTCGATCTACTTCTTAGTTGGATTCCAGTGATGCGACAACACACATCTCATTATTCATATCCCAGTCCCAACAACAGAACCATTTGTTGGCTTGATGGGCCTTAACCTAGGTTCAGCATTAGTTAGCCAAGCAAATCCCTACACTACTGGCCCTTTCAACATCAATCCGCAGAGCATGAACTGAAGTCTCACTCGAAGCAGTATGGGGGGATTCAGGAACCAAGTTTCTGCACCCTGAGATAGTTGTGATGTCATTTTATACCCTAACCCTTCCTTCGCGCAAACCGATGAGCCCTTTAGGGCTTATTAATATACTTTTCTTATTCAGCTTTGAGACCTTTATGAAGATCTGCGATCATCCTTCGCATACGTGAATAGGAAATTCAGACACTTACGTGCCTTTGTAATTACCCTTACTTCCATGTCTTTCCATATTAGCTTAAGTATTAGTTAACTTCAACATGCATTATGATTATCTTTTCATAAACAGATATTCTTGCGTTCATGTGACAAAGTAAAACACATAGATTTGTGCATCAATACAGCATTAAATCATAAACCCAGTATTCAACATAACATAACCACATACATTTATAATAGAAGTAAAATCGCTCATACACAGATATCTCCAGAATAATTCTCTTTATTGATGGTTCATATCTTCATTGCAGACTCTAACCTCCCTACGCACACAGCTGTAGGGGTTCGCGCACTCAGATGCAAACTTCTACACTAGGCCTCTATACACACAACTATAGAGCCTCTTCCTATGCTAAGACTCTCTGGTCTTAGCTCTCACAAACCAATTACATCAATCAATTTCTCAAAAACTTACTAAGTACTGCTTAGACTCTACTAAGACTCTCCCTTTTTATACATTCCCATGGTCCACGGACCAAGGGTGGATCTCATAAAGCCAGTACAAGTTACTTAAACTAAGGGCTCTTTACATCTTCGCACTCCGCGACCACAAAATGTGGAGACTTTACATTCTTTATTCAAAACTTGGGCCTTTAGACCCAAAACTTGGGTTTTTAACCCCAAAATGACCCCAAGGGACCTGTTCCCAACAACCTTTCCTTTCTTGTTACCTTTCTCATGTTTGTTCTGCTACCATCCATTTATCCCAATGGACCCAAACCATCCAATTGGATGTCATATTATTACCCTCATCTTCCCTTTACTCATGCACCAGGCTTCATCTGAGTCTTACATTACCTGTTGGGTTTCATTCAACTCCCCCCGAGCTCCATTAAATTTCCTCTTTCCCCAACCAATTCCCAAGACCCTCAAAACATAAAAGGAAATAACAAGAAACAAACAAGAAGAAAACCATGGAAAACCAACAACAATACAACACCACAAACAAAGTGGCATGGCCATGCACTAGACATAAACAAAACCACAAGTCAAACACAAACAAATCACAAAGTATCGAAAGAACAAAACTAACAACAAACACCATGACTCAATCCCCATGGGTTCCCAATGCTTCCAAGGGAAAGCTCAACCCAAGCCTTCTTCAACATTTAATGGCAGTTTCTTCTGCCATGAAATCCCCAGCATCATACTGCCATAAACACATAACTTCCAATGCATAAGTAAACGTAACAACATACCCATTACCTTACCTTGTTATACCCATCATGTTGAACTGTAACTGAAATTGTACATATATCATGTCTTAAAGGATTCCAATTCCTTGATGAATATAGCCAGAAACGGAACTTACTGTTATACCTATCAAATACATGTTCATGAATATAACACATATCTACGTAATGTCAGAAAAAATCAAGGTTAAGAAGACTTCATGTATTCATGCAAAACACTCATGGAATTGTCATTTCCAAATATAGCTAGAGGAATTCAAACCCAATTCCTTTCTTTTAACTTTTCCCCTTATTGCAATTGAGTCTTACTATGTGATATCACATCACCTAGCTGTTAGTTATATAAACAAATAAACAATTACCTTATCACACTAATACCAAGCATGTTTCCATGCAACTACTCACACATGTCATTCACATGTTCCAAAGATCAATACAACATATATATTAATTTGAAATCAACCTTTACCAAGACTAACAACCATGTCATAATTAACTCATAGTCATTAGTCATAATACTACAACTACCACCCACTTGCACTCAAGTACATATTAGTTGTCTCAACACATGTGTTAGTACAACCATCTTAAAACAAGATCATTCCTTCAAGAAATCTTATAGACACATACTCATATCATGAAATTAATCAAACATTAAACAACCTATAAAGATACCATGTTAGATAAACCAAATAGATGACATAATTAAACTAATACCTCAATGCATCTTAGGGGAGGCTATCACATTTACACAAGTCAGTCCAAATTAGTATGACACAATATCACAAATATATCTGCTCAAACCTTAGTACCTTAACCATAACCATATGCACATGAAAATCGAAATTAGCACGATACATAAAAACATCAAGATCTTAAATGCAATAATCATTATCTTCAGGCATATGATCATAATTCATCCAACAATAAGTTACTACCATGCATGACTAACCAACACATGTGCATATGACTGCACTGACCAAATAAAATTTATCATGCATGTAACCACAACCAAAATAGGATGACAAGAATGCATATAAAAACCATTAACCATCGTACCTGCATTCCCAACATACAAATGTGTATGACGATTTTCTCTTACCCCAAGGTCCAATGCTACAGCCTCACTCTGATAATCTACATCTCCTTCTCTATCTTAGCAAAAGTGTTAGCCTCATAACATACCAACAACATCATGATGACACAAACTGCATACAATGACCTCACAACCGTAACCATGATAATGCATGCATAATATATAGCCCATCCATTCCAAGTGTTGAAACATGCTTTGATATCAATATGTAACCACCCCTCCCATATCTACCCAATTTCACCAGATTTTCAAGGTAAACATGTGATGAGGGCTACTATGACATGATTGAACCTCCTAAGTATAATTAATGAAGTGGAATCGACAAACCAACACTTGATTGACCTTCCTCAGGAGCTACAGGAGCTACATAACCCATAAGAGCTAAACAGCCACTCCAGGTGCCCAAACCCTGAGCTAACTTGTTTTCTTAGTGACATAGACTACCAGTTGCATGCACAATCCTACATCCATGCAACTATATACCTCCAGTCACATGCATAAGACTGGAAGGTAGTGACTATAGTCCCATTTCCTAATTTTGTGCCTACAATTGCGGAACCGTTGCCACCTTTTTAGGGCTAGTCTCCATAACATTACCCAGAACTTGATGAAACTTTCTAGAAAAATAAATGGTACAAGGGAAAATCCTCTAACACAAAACTTGATCAAGCACTTGACCTAACCAGGCCTAAACATGACAATCATTTTGTCAAACACATTGAGAACATGTAAGATACATGCCATGAATGTATATCTGAACATGGGTGTCTAATACTTATCTAAGAATCATCAAGAAGGTCTAATTCCCTCTCACTATATATGTAATAACATCTATTAGGTCATGCATTCAATAACCATTCATTTACCAATCAAAACATGATAAGAGCCATAACTGGAATCTATCATAAAACCATGCTTATAACCAACATATAACCATAATAATAACAATGATAGAACAACCATCAAAGCCACATCATAACAAGTACATTTACTCATAAAATATAAGAGGAAAATGGCTCTTATTAACATATGCAAAATCCAATCAAGTTAGGGACTTCCACATACCACCCAACCATAGATTAGGCTGAACCAAATCTCTCTTTCAGGCAATCACCCCCTGTGCCATATTCCAAGCATGAATGTGGTATCTCATGGGATAAACCAATGCATAAATAACCAAGGTAAGCCATAGGTTAAACCACCTCCACCCTCACACTATCATGATCTCACCTAACCGGTCATGAGATCACAAAATCAAACCAAGCTTGGATGCTTTAGAATTACTTCACCATCCCTTGACTAGTTTTCCTCCTTCCACCCACCTATTAAGAGATTCCCAAAGAAAACCATCTCCATCCCCAACCCTTTGGATTTTCCTGAGACCAGCCTACGCAAATCAAAACCTTCCAAAAATCCAAAGCTCAACCAAGACTGATTCCCGTCACACCATGGCTATCTATAAATTTAAAAGCAAGGTTGAAACCACTATAAAACCAGGAAAAACCCATGCCAATAACAAGAAATTAACCAAATACACACATGCATGTATTATCGATTTTAAAGCCTACTAGGAAACCATACATGCAACCTATTACCTGCAAGTATTCCCACTAAATCTACTTGATCTAACTCTTCCTTGCATGATCCTTGCTTTCCTTGTCCTTCCTTTGCCTTCCTTTACTTACTGGATTGATTTTACTCTTGATGTTATTCTCCCTCTGAGAGTAATTCCAAATCTAAACTGACAAAAAGGCCCCAAATTAATGCCCTAGTGCCTCTAACTTCTTTATTTTCCCTCTATTTTCTTTCAATTTCCTCCTCACATGTAACCTGTGACCTTTCACCTTTGTTTCCTCCTAATTTCCTTTATTTTCATAAATAAATACCAATTAATTCCTATTTTCCTTTCCAATGTCTTTTCCATTTCCATTTCCAATTTCCTTAACCATAATAAGAAAAATGAACACCCACTAGGATGTTTTTCCCAACATTTATCTTGGAATACATGTCCCATGACCTTGGTCTTATTTTTTCTTTATTAACTTTAATACATGAACTTTTAACTCGGGCTTCTTACAACCATTGGCATAAAACTAGAGTTTTTGGGTCATAATCACATGGAAGCGGGCCTATGTGTGCGGTTGGGACCCCATAACTGCACCGATGTTATGTTGTGGGTGGGTGGGGGAGTTTGCCTAGTGAAAAGAGATCCAACTCATGGATTGACCATCTAGAGTGGGTTGTAGGCTCTTGAGTGATCTGTAGTCCCTAATGGATATCTATAAGTTGTCGGTGTGTCGGCCCCACTTCCATAACTGGATCTTGGAGGTCAGGTCATATCATAGTGACACTCATCTAAAATTTACCCAAGTGAGCTTGTATAAATAAAACAATGTGGGGTGGGGGTTACATATATAAAGAGGCAATCCTATTTGATTCTATCACTAGTTCTATTCAATTCATAGAATTCACTTTACATAATGCTTATATGATGAAGTTTTTTTAGAGCAACATGAGCCATATTTCTAGTTGGTGTAATGAAAATGATGATTTCAGATTTACTTTCTGTCAAATGGAATTTCCAAGATATAATACCATTGATCTATAGGCCTTTATGAATGAAAAATGCCTATATTTACCTCCTACCTATGATAGGTCCACAGGATGTTGATTTGGATGCCATACGTATGATCTCTTTTGGGAAATAAAGCTAAAGGTCATCTATCATGAATTTGCAATGTTTCTGGAGAAGGCCCAACATTCATCAGTTCAATATCTAGTAGAAACATGGTGCAAAGCCTGAGCCAAAGACTTTGAGCCTCTGTAGCAAAGCTATGGAACATTTGTGACCTAATCTGCAATAAAAATTTTGGCATTTGACAAGCAGACCCTAACTTTTCAATCTATACAACTACTCATCCAAAGAATTGAAATGAATTTATTATGGTGAAGGGATTACTCTTTATATTTATGGAGGGTTTGAACATTTACAAAGGAGGAAGAGGGTCCTCTATTCACGATACTTTATTTGACTGTGCAATGCAGTAGTCACAAACTTTAGGCATAATTTCTTATGCAAATGATTTATGGAGTATGTCGTTTTCAATCTTTTTAATGGTTCGATCTTGGGACCTATGGGTTATGATTTCAAAAACTCATCTCTATCCTCACTTCCATTGTCAAAATTGAACAACCATGTGGTCTACATGTAACACTTATTCATCAAATAAATTCAACAGATTTATGCATCAACCCATCAATGCATTAAATCACCATGCACACAAACAAAATTACATAAAATATGCCTTAAAATTAATTTAATTTCCATGCTATTACATGGCACCTTGATGGGTCTAATATTCATTCAATTGAACACATTTTCAATGTCCAAAGGATACAATTTATAGAGGAAATTATAATATTGTGGATCAATTCAAAATCCGTGATCTTCTCCATAACACCCTCAACATGATCCTCTCCATAAAGCTCTCAACATGGATTTTTTTCAGAAAGCTCTCAAAAAATTTCTAAAATCCCTCATGGATTTGATTTTTCAATATTTCTAACAAAACCCTTGCCTTTTTGATGTTCTTTTTCTCATTTCTTTCCTTCTAGAAGTATTTCTTGTTGATTATTCATAAGATGGCTCGATATTCTTGCATTAGACTCGCAAGGTACAAAATTTATGACCTCCTGGTCATATTCTTTCTAGTATTCTCATAACAGGTTCAACTTGTAAGTTGCAACATGCCTCTACAGTAACAACTCTCCACCTTGCTACACGATACCTCACCAAATTTTCTCCTGATTTTGGGCTCTTGGCATCTCCCTGGTTCTTTCCTCTAGAACCAATTGAGCACTCTTTGCTCTAGGCTGTTACAAATCTTCTCACCTTCCTTTGTTGTCACATGCATAGAGAAAAATAATCTCTTACTAGATATTCAATCAACTTGTACCTTATTCAATTACTTCTCCTCCACACTATGCACATGAATATTTTACACTCTGATACCACTTGATGCAAATGATTTATGGGGTCTGTCATTTTCAATCTTTTTACTAGTTCGATCTTGGGACATGTGGGTTATGATTCCACAAACTCAACTATTCTCACTTCTGTTGTGAAAAATGAACAACCTTGTGGTCTACATGTAGCGTTAATTCATCAAATAAAGTCAATATATCTATGCATCAAGCCATCAATGCATTAAATCACCATGAATACAACCAAAATTACATAAGATAGGCCTTAAAATTAATTTAATTTCTATGTTGTTACATGGCACCTTGATGGGTCTAATATTCATTCAATTGACCACATATTTTCAATTCCCAAAGGCTATAATTTATAGAGGAAATTACAATATTTTGGATCATCACAAGATCCATGATCTTCTCCATAAATTTCTCAACATGATCCTCTCCACAAAGCTCTCAATATGGATTTTTTCACAAAGCTCTCAACATGGACTTTTTTCACAAAGCTCTCAATAAATTTCAAAGATCCCTCATGGATTTGATTTTTCAAGATTTTTAAGAAATCCCATGCCTTTTGATGCATTTTTTCTCATTTTTTCCTTCTAGAAGTGGTTCTTTCTGATTTTTCATAGTATGGGTCGATGCTCTTGCATCAATTTCTTTTGTTTGGTTTCCAAATTGGGCACCTTCTTCAACAATGGTTCCATACACCAAGAACATTGTGTTCAAGAAGCATAAGAATGAATATGCGCATGAAGTATGACATCAGGAATTTTATAATCCAGCTAATGACTAGCTTTGACTTGTTTGCATGAGGACATGAAAAGGTGCAGGTGTGGAGGAGATGTTGGGTTTTCAATTTTCCATTCTTTTCTCGCACGTTATCACCCATTCATTACCCTTATTACCTAGTCTTTTCCATGAATGTGTCATAATAAACCTATGAATGTTAAGTAGTTAATTATTTTCATTTTCTGTTATTTTTAACATATTAAAGAGGATAATTCTTGATTTATTATTAATTATGGAATTGTCTAGCTAGTTCCAGTAACTCATATGCAAGTCCAGTAACTAGCCTCCAAGGTTGACATATTTATGTGAATCTAAAGAGAATTTTGGAATATGAGTTTCATTCCTAGCATCAATGACATGGTTCTATCTTGTTTACACCTCACCCATGTTGATTCTAGAAACTTCCATGTGAAGATAAATAGTCTGGACAACTTGTGCTAGGAAGAATTGAGTCATCAAATTTGGGCACAGTTCCTAGGAAAATGGAGTATAATTTAGAAAATATAAATCATGGGTTTTGTTCAAGATATCCCCAATTATGTTAGTGGTGAGAATTTCCTCCAAAAAGTGTGCATATTGGGAGATATACATGGTTATTTCAAAGAGTAATTTTGGGTTGTGTCATTGACCAACTATGCCTCAAACTAAGCAACTAGACTTTAGCAAAGCACATCAGATTAAGCTATTCTGGGAGGCTCCAATGCCAAATAAACCATATGTGATGAAATATTCAGCTAAAAATGTATGAAAGGTAATATTTTTTAAATTGACCATAGTTTGACAGGCCATTTTTGGGGAAAACAATTTTAATTTGTCCCTTCTCTTTCTTGTATAAATATATGAGTAAAAACTAAGTTCAAAGATTGTTGCAATGGAGTTTCTGACATTGTTTTATGTTTATGGGATGATCGCATGTGGTTACGACTAAGATAAAACATTGTTGTATGATTTATTATGCAAATTGTGGATTTTTATAATATCAATGTTGATGTTTAGGTTCTACAATTTATTGTGTTAATATCTCTGTGATTTAATCTTTTAGGGGGGTAATGTCATTTGTTGGCTTATGCCTACCATGTCAGCATGTTTCCCTTCTATATTATTACTATCCTGATTCTTACACTTGTGTGTATAGCTTAGATCTGAGTATTTGACTCTGTTTCACATGGAGTCTATATTTGTTTTGCAAATTTAAGGTTAATGGATGATAAGAATGTGCTATTTTTTATCTAAATTACTTTTTTATTCAAAGTATTGAATGTCATCACTATGTGTGTGTAGGATGAGATTAGGGTGTGTTTGACCTATGGTTTGGATAATATTTGGAGAGTTCATATTTTAATCTTGTTCCTTAGTCTACAACAACCACATGAATAATTTTTTTATTTGAGAATGAAATCATTGTAAAATTTATTGCAGATATAGGATCGTGGTTCATTGTTTTAAGGTGTCTTTGGCTAATGTGTGGTTTCTTTTCCTCTGACATGCAACATAATGCATGAATTATGAAACATATCATTCATGATTATCATTCACAGTTTTCAAAGACTTGTTGACAATATAAGGTTTTGTTTCAAGTATATTTGTGCACTTTGACTTGTTTATACTTGTTATATCACATATTTCAAACTCCTTTCTTTCTATATACTTCGATGGGTGCATGAATCACATGTTTAGAGACTACATATAACACTAGGAAATTCATATGAATCAAAGCTTTGCATATATTGATACAGGGGAATGATTAGAGTTGAGTGTATTTTGCACATAGGATTATTACTTATATTTGTTGTGGATTTATATTTAATAGCAAGAAACTGTATGGTTTTTATTAGTATTAAGTGAGGCTTTGGATTTGAATTCAAATATTATTTATGCTTTGTCTCTTTCTTGAAGGAAAAGCAATCTAGGTGTATTGTCATATAAATGATAATATATGGATTTGACTTGTGTTTGAAGAAGGGTTTTGTTACAAGCTATGCACATTCTATTCTATATATTTTGTAACTAAATCATTGATGAGTATTTAGTAGTGGTATGACTCCAGTGGAAAGTTAGGATTAGTCACCCTTGCCTTTTAAAATTGTGTGACAATAACATTCCCTAGGTGATTAGGAGTTTCTTATTAAAACTGAGTTTTCCTTTCCTACAATGAGATTGCAGAAACCATAGTGAGTTCTTGAGTCCTTTTTCCACCTAAATACATGAGGGAATGAATGTTAAATCAGTCTAGGAGGGTTTAGCTCTAGGAACTCAATGATCCCTTAGTTAGGATTTCCTTAATTTTTTCAGTGAAAACTACCACTAAAGGTATATCGATCATTTGTAGTCGAAAAGGAGACTCTCCAATGGAAACCAAGGTGATTTAATTTTTTATGTTTTTCTATGTGAAAAATTATTAGGTATTTAGATATATCCTTGGCATAACAAGTCTCTATGGATTCAATCCTCACAAAAATTGTGTAGTGTCTCTAAGCATACGACCCCATATTGATAAGTAAATGAGTAATATTTTTACCAATTATTCCACCCAACAGGTAAACAAAAATATTCGAAGATTCCCTAAGTAATGGACTTTAATTATGAGAAAATATATAGGAGGCATCATCATTCTGTAGAAATTCGGTGATAGAATTGCAATTGCTCAAGAAATTTTGTTGGCTTGATGGGGCCTGACCCAAGTTCGGAGTTAATTAGCCAAACAAATCCCTATACTACTGGCCCTATCAGAAAAAAACCCACAGAGTGTGGACTTAGGTCTCACCTGAAGCAGTATGGGGGGATGTTGGAACCAAGTTTCCACACCCTTGAGAAGTCTGAGGTGTTGCTTTAGTCCAACTGTGAACCAACTTCACGCAGGTCACTTTGTGCACTCTTCTAACCTACGATGCTTCATGATTTGTTATAATTATCTTCGTGCAACCCTACCCAGGGACTGTGGTGCTTTTGCGCTGCTAAGGCAATGATCTTTGCTAATTCCCCAAGTTACACCACAGATTTTACTTGTCTTCCTTATAATAGTTAGTTAACTTCGCATAAACAGATACTTATCTTATGTTCACTTATTCAACACATTCATATAAGTTCGTGCAGAATATAAACAATAAACTTGCAATTCATACCCAATATACCAAACAGGAAAAAGATACACAAAATGATAAGAAAATTCTCTTTATTAATTCTCCAATGGTTACAAACTCGACTCGCCCTGTGCACTCAACTACAAGGGTTCGCGCACTTAGTTGCAGACTACTAGGCCTCTGCACACTCAGCTACAGAGTCGTCTCCTACTCTATGACCCAATGACTCACCCTATACTTAGATCCGACTCAATTCATTGTTATTCCCTCCATTTCATTGATTGATGTCCCTTTACAACTTAGAGCCTCTCTCTATTTATACAATCCCATGGTCCACAAACCATGGGTAGATCTCTCAAGCTGGCATTACATTACAAAAATGAGGGTGGACAACACTTTGACTCATTTACAATCTTTGTGCTTCGCGCCCACACATTGCGAAGTCTTTGCATTAGATTTAGTCAAAACTTGGGCTCTAAGCCCAAAACTTGCCTTGGGGGATCCTGTGCCCAACAGGCCCCCAACACAAACATCATGACTCGCCCTCGAGTCACTCTGCCAGTGCGGAGATCTTCGTGCGGGGACCTCTCAACTCTGAATGGACTGCTGCCTATTCGGCAGCACACTGAGCAGCTGCCTGATGTATCTCCTAGATGCGTTGTTCGGAGACTACGATATTTGAATTGCTTCCCTGTAGCTGTGCCTGCATCCCTTGCATCTTTGCAAGCTTACCTTCAATTATTGTTGTGATAACAAAGGCCTCATCAATCCAAGGCTGGATGCACACCTTCAAAACCGCTTCTTTATGTCACGTTGCGTCTACCTACTCATTAAGTGCCTTGGCCTGTTGCATCCGCGTAAGCCTCTGTGTAAGGGCCACTATCTATGCGGTCCCTTTTATGTTGTCATAATGTTGCTGCAACTCGCACACCTCTGTCTCCGAGAGTTGTATGCTCGGGTCCTCCTACAAAGCGGTGAGAACCTTGAATGATTCTTCCAACATTTTGGTGCAGTCCTTCACTGCACTGCTGATCTCTTCAATGCTCATTGTGATGGCATTGGCGTGTTGTTCCCTTACCTCTAGAGGAGTTGAAGGCTGTGCCTTCAACCACGGCTCTGCTATTTAGAGGTTCAACTCCAGCTGAACCTTGGTCATTTCTTCTTGTGCCTCATGCACCCCTGCTACTAACGTCTGGATGCACACCTCTACTAGTGCTTCTACTGGGATGGCTAGCTCAGGGACCATCTGGCAAGCTTCTTCAATTTCCTGTACCATTTTCCTGTTCTGAGACACAACCTCATCACGCTGCAAGCTCAACTACTCCATGTTGATCCTTTGTTCACTCAACACCTACAGCGCGCGGCTCTCCCTAGCCCACATTTCTGCAGTAACCCCATCCTGCAAAACATAGAGCGTCTCTCGAGGGAGCGCATCCATGTTGATCCATATTCCTTTCAACGCACTGACCATAGGCCTATCAACCGCATTTTTTGTAACCAGTGCCCCCTCTAGCAGCACTATTGTGTTATTCGTGCGAGCACGCAGCATTTCCTCAGTCATGGTCGTTCCTATTGCGAGGCTAGTCGAGAGAGTACCAGCCTAGGGAGTGTGCACCTGTAACTCCTGAATCTATGCCCGGAGGACCCCCAACATGATATGATTGTCCTCCGCAAATTGATAGAGGACCTCTACGGTAACTTCGTGCACTGTCTCCCCTATATCGTGCAGATCTCCCTCAGTGAGGGTGATCGAGTCGAAAGAAGTCTTCTTTCGACTTCTTTCGCGGCCCCACCTGCTCTCTCGGGTGCTAGCTCTTTAACTATGTAGATGCTGGTTCTAGGTTTGTGCCACCCTGCTGTATCTCTATCTCCATTTCTTGTTCCTGCTTAGGCGAAGGTGACTTCTAACCCTCATGCTCCTTCTTTGCTACCTTTTATGCTTCTGTTGTGGCCTTCGTAGAGTCCCACACCTCCTGCACCTGTGCCGCTGCTACCTCTTTTATTCTTTTCTCTGCCAACTGTGCCATCCACAGTTTTGTCTCCTCCTTCCTCCGCTGTGTAGTAGACTTTTCCGTTTCCGTTGCGGAGGTGGCTGGAGCTCACCACTCCAGTGGCCATACCTCAAGTACATCGAAGATATCATCATCCCTGGCCATGTACAAGAGTTGATTCCACTTCTTCGCGGGGTCCTTGCACGCCCTGATGTAGACATGGTGGAAGACCACCTTGAACTCCACGAAGCTTTGTAATCTATTATAGACAGTGGGTGATAACTACAGATTACAGTTAATCCCCATTCTGATGGTCATCTCCATGAACACCCAGAATATTTTACTGTCTCAGATCTGGTGCGCATCTTTAGTGGCCCACAACAAAGCATACTTTGCGGCCTTTGGGAGATTCCTTGCAATTATGGGGAATTGGTTGTCCTCAGGCAATTCCCTAGCCACTAACACTATGGATAGTAGGAGCCATGCATAGTGGAAATTTTTCCCTGGTTCCTATGCCTTGCAGCAATTCTCCAGGAACTCCTGGCACAAATATTTGGACCAGTTAAATTGGACCCCCTCTACACACTACTCAGCAAGTGAAACTACCGGCGTGGGCACCTCATCCGCACAACACTTTCACATGACCTTACTAGCGAGTATCTGAGTCACAACTCTAACTGCCTTCTTATTGATACTGGATATCGCGTAACCCCTCTTTTTCTTCTCCAGCTTATATTTCTTTTTCATGGCCTCCGTAATGGCCAAATCACTTCTTTTACCCTCCAAAATGTCTGCGGCATATTCTCCTTTACACAGGAGTTGGGTAATTCGATGGATTAGGTGGTCCGTGATGGGGACAAGTTCCTATAGCCATAAACACCCATCATGCACCAAGCAAAGCAGCTGCTTGATGACGAAGATAGTCACTGGGGCGCGATGGTAATGCGGCACCAAGAGCAGGTTCAACAACCTTGCCTTTTCAACCCCGCGTAACCATTTTCACGACTCCAACTGTATGACTCCCATTGTGGTGTGCTTCTTTGGCTTCATGAGGTGCGCGGTCACCAAGTGAGGGAATTTCTCATGGTCAGCGAGATCCTAGTCTTCTAACTTTAAGCTTGGCACCCTTCCCAAGTGCACTCCTTCAAAAATGATATCATCAGGTAACAGTGGACTCTGCAGAGGGCTTTTACTATCGTCTAGGTCCTTGGGCACCTTTGCCTTCCCCTTCCACAGAGGGACATATGCCGGGAGCTTGGTTAGAAGGACCGCTCCCTTGGTTTATTTCTCCACGCCCTCATCCTCGTTTTCTTCTATTATGATATCCTCAAGGTCTTCTTCCTCCTCATTGGTTTCCAGGTTAATCGCTTTCCCTTTTTCCTCCATTGTTAATTTAGTTCGTAGCAAGTTTTGAGGGGACACACGCATCAGAATCATGGGCTATTTATCTTTCTTCAGCCTCGACGTGCACGGTGATTTATGGATTTCCTCAACAATCTTGGTGCTCTCAGAGGCATCTTCTATGGTCATGGCCTACGCGGCTTCTTCGGCGGTCATTTCTGCGATTTCCCTGGCTTCTTCAGACGTTGCCATCTTGTTCGTCCAAAAATATCTCAACTGTTCAATCAGGTGCTCTAACAATGCTCTCCACAAGGAAAATAGGTCTCGATTTAGAATACTTGGGTGCAATAGCTTAGTTCTCAAATGACCAAGTGTTGTGTGCTAGGCAGTCCTTTGTAATTTATAGCGCCTTTTGAATTTTAATTTGACCGCTCCCCCCAAATCTGGTTCATTAATGCTCCCTTGGTAGCAGATTTTCCCAAATCTTGCCCATAAAGCTTGTCTTAAATGCCTGTTGCTGGCTCCATTGGTCTCAAACCAAGCATCACATCGTCAATAGTGACTACAATGGTCACTTTCCAGCCAACCCACGTGGTAGCGCAACCACCCTTGCACTGTTGCACACCCTGTGACACTTTGCTTCTGCACGCAACCCCGACATCACGCAACTCTCGGGCAGAGTAGTTTATAGTCCCACGCATCCTTTCAACTACCTGGAGCACTAATACTATGCTTCCCATGGCTAGTTAGGTGGCCGGGTCACCTGTATATGGCTTCAACCGACCATCCATCACTTTTCCTAGAAAAAATCCACATTTTATTTTTACTGTCTACGTCACGCACTTCACCATAGGCATCGCGCCACCATGGGTGATCCCTCTAGTAATATACGGTCCAATCCAAGACATCAAGTTGATCAACTCTCGGAGGTAGTCCACAAATTTGTCAACGTAATCATGCGGACCCTGTTTTATCACCACAATTTTCTTATTAAGAAAATCCTTCTTTATTTCTTCCTCAAGCTTCTTGACTTCTGCTTCCACCAGAGCACTTTTCTCCCTTAACCGCATGCTTTCTTTCATGAATTCTTGGAGCCTAAGATCACCCTGTCAGATTTCTTCCTCAGGTCCCAAATATTCTTCTTTTTGTTCAGTTGCGCGATCCCTTCTTCCAAGGCTCCACGAACCGTCATATCCACTGATGCTGCTATGCGCAGACTAGGCATAATATACTATATTGGGACTACAACATTTGCTCCATAAGCCAGCCTAGAAGGCATCTATCCTGTCAGTTTCTTGTACGTTGTCCTTGTGATGTAGGTAAAGTTCCCTCTATGGACAGAGACAACCCCTCTAGCCCTAGAGTGGGCCTAGTCACAGCAAGACAAATACAACAGCTAATTCCTTAAATAGTCATCATTGAAAGAGCCTACCTTATGTCTATGTTTGATGCAATCTTCGTTACGCTACTCTAGCTATCGTTTTCTTCTCCTTGATGAGTGATTCACCTGAAACAACATAAGAGAACAACAAAACACATAATAGAGCACAACAATTAACTATCCACTTGCAGAGTCAAGGAACCATAAGCTATCAAATATATTTCATACATGATATAGGAAATAACCATTGATTGTATTAATATGAGCAAAAGTAAAATTTACAACCACGCCTTGACATCACAAGCTTCCTTGAAGGGTCCAGTCAGTATGTCTCCAAAAGCATTCACTCCCAAAGGTCTCCCAGAAAGGCTGATGGCTCTCTCTCTCACCCAAAAGCACTAGTATGAGACTAAGGAAATCACAACAAGGGTTTCTTCTTATAAGACCATTTCACACTATCAATCCACAACCAATTGCTACACTATCAGCAATTCACACTGCAAACTATCAATCCAACACAAATAACTAGCAAATTTGTTCCCTACCAAAAAAGTAGCTAATCATAGTCATGGAGGATGCTTTTATTAGAGGAGGAGCCTCTATAAATGAGGGAGAAAAATTTTATCTTCAAGGGAGGTTACTCAAAATGTGGAACCACCATCTCAAATGAGGAAAGACGAACTTCCTTGACCCAAAAACCAGTTCCATAACCACCCAGAAGCATTCTATTTGAACTAATTCGCCATATCTGGGTCATCACGAGTCACACATTAAGACTCAGAGACGACATCACGAGGCAATAGTGTATTCAGAGCTATCATCGCAAGCAAGATACTGATGACTTGTGATTATCCCTAAAATCTGACCATCACTAAGAACAGATGTACTCTTGTGACGGTGCCGCGAGGTTCTTGTTTACTTTGGGTTATCGTCACAAGTAGAATATTGATGTCTTGCGACGAACTTGAAGCATGGGTAAAATGGGACAACTTCAAGATTAATGAGCATGGTTAATATTCTTGAGTGATGTGGAAGATGTGGACACATATTTTGATGTATGACACAAAGCAGATGCAATTCAGGGACCGACCTTCCTCGGGATCAGGGGATATAGGGTTGGTGACAAAATATTATGTAATAGTCCTATAAGCCCACAAAATTGCTGGTACACGTAGGTACCAATCACTTTGCTGCACATTATATACCCTGTTTAGTGCTTCGTGTACTTCGTTAAATGCTTTTGTGTGGGTAACCTTTTGCGCACTCATTTTTTTCACCCTCTGTCGTTCCAACTCAAAGGACCATTCATGCAATTGCCTCCCCAACACATGCTTATTAACCGTGTTCCCTAACTCATAGTCCATGTGCATCTGTGCAATTTGTTTACCATATTCATGTACCCACTTGGACAGATGCGCACGTGAACCATCTCGTACATTGTATTTATCTGTTAGTCGCATCTGAGGCTTCCCAAAATGCATGTGCATCATTCTCCTGCATTCGTGCCAGTCCTCAAAGCTTCCTTGGTGCATACCCCACCACCTCGTGGGCATAGCATTCAGTACCCACTTCAAAGCCTCGAAACATTGTTGTTCTAGCACATCCCTTTCAAATATGCTCAATAAAACATCTACCTCACTTAACCCATCATCAGTAGGCAGATCCCTTACCTTCGTCGATATGCAGCGCAACAATCTTGTCATCATGTTATAGCTCAGCGTGGTTACCTCGTGTAACCAGTTCTGCCATCGCTCTATTTCTTCATCTAAATCTGACGCACAGGAGCTTTTGCACTCCCATGATATTCGTCCGTCTGCAGTGGGATTTACCCAGTCTTTCTCTCACGCAGTTATCTTGCAGATACAGTCTAAGTTGTCGTCACTTTCATAGTTGTGCACTAGCTCAGTGTAGTGTGATCCCTCAACAAGGTCCAAAGGTATCACTACGCGCAAAGACTTCTTCTCAAAAATCATCTTGCGCTTTTTCAAGTTAATCACCCCATTCATGTCAGTGGCCCAATCGATTCCTAAGAGCGTAGTGTAGGGATTGTTGTCATCAACAATCTCTATCACCTCAAAGTTGGCTAGCGCTCACTCCTTCAATATCCACTATGATTCCTTGCATTCTCCCCAGGGGTATTATCTTTTGTTGGTTAGCCATGTACAACTAAACAGGAGACCACTGCAGCATAGGCCTCCCCATGTGCTCCCATGTCTACTTTGGCAGAACGGTCACGTCCGATCCTAGATCTAGAATTACTTGGTCCATCTCATATTCGCCAATCTAAGCAGTTAGCCTCATTTCTCTTCCCGTTCTTTCCTTGTGTTTTCCAATCTTGTGGACCATGCACGGTTCTCCTAGTGCAGTCCCAGTACATCTGTTAATGAGTTCCTGTAGTCCCTTTACTGCCTTACTGTCATGTCGTAACTTCATATACGTTTCCAGAAACATCATGAGCATCGATGGGTCCATTTCTAGCTTCGGTCGGTCTTTGCTTCCTAAAGTGGAGGCATCAGTGAAGCTCTTCTTAGCTTCCATAAAAGTTTCTCGAGCACACTCCAAATCAAATTCTACTTCCTTCACTGGAGCTTTGTGAACCCAAGTGCTTTCTTCGGGTTGTTTGCCTTTATCATATCCTGTCATGATTCCACTTCTGAGCACAATATTTATATTAGGCTCTTCCTCGCGTGGCTCAGACCTCATCATTTGCAGGTGCTGAGTTGGGGGAGGTTGTAACCCTCCTTTGTCGTGTATATAGGCTATCAGCGTAGGACAATCCTTGGTCTCATGATCAAACAAGGTACAAAAAAACATGATGGACACGTTGAATTCGTGCAATCACGGGCATAATGCCCTGGCCCTCCAAAATTGTAGCATATCATTTGTCCACGACCTCTCCCAGGTCCTCAACCTCGGCCTCATCCATGCCTGTTACACAAAAATATCATCACCATGATTATTTGCAGTCAGTATGGGTCTATCATCACTTGTACTGTCCTCCTAAGCAAGTCTAGAACCTCAACTCTTCAAATCAAGCTTTGGAAGTGGGAGAACGACATTAAAAATTAATGTAACTCTGGTTCCGCACTTTCTCTCATGGTCACCTGCGGTCCCGCACCTTCTGTGTACAAAAGTTGCGTACCTACCCGCTCTGTTCCTAATGGTGCAGGTGCGGACGCCTGTGAAAGTCAAAAGGCGCAATTTTTATCTTAAAAAACTCACTTTGGGTTAATTCTATAGTTTTCTAGAAGGAATTTTGACGTGGATTGTTCGCTCTAAGGTGGTTCATGCATCCCAAAAGAGAAGGAGCTAATCCCTTGACTAAAGGAGCTATCCCTTTGAAGGAGGGCTTTATCCCTTTGAAGGAGGACCTAGTAACTTCCCTCCATTGCACTATAAATACAGGCATTGGGGTGAGGACTAGAGAGGTTAGAAGCTGAACATTTTGAGGGTAAATGTTGGTGAAATCAAGACTCTTTGGTTGAGCTTGAGGAAAGATCACATACCTCTTGGTTCCATTGGAGAGTGAGTGAAGCTTGTCAAAGTAGAGGAGACATCTTGTTGGACCCTGGGAGGAGCTTGTACAGCGTCAAGGCAAAGGTTGTAAAGTTCTTCTTCTTTTGAATTAATACAATCAAACTCATTTTTCTCAACAAGTATCTTATGTTATTTGTTTCATGGACTCCTTGACTTTCATGTTAAATATGTTTCATGCAATTGGTTTTTCAGGTGCTATTTAATTTGTTTGCCTTGTTTGTGTTTGCAGATTCGCGAAGAGGAGCTCATTTGGATCAAAAGAGCGAGGGCATCCACAAGCTTGCATTGGACCAAAGGTAGGCCCTAAAAACCTTTGTTTGCTATTGTTTATTGAAGCATATTTAGAGAAAGATAGTGTCTGGTTGATTTGCTTGTCATTAGGTCTTCTTTAGATTCTAGGAAGGTCTATCTTGTTCGCAAGATCGACCCATTCCGCACGACAGAATGGCGACCATACTGGGGACTTGATTGTTTTCTTTGTCTATACTTTGACCTGAGAAACTGTATTTTCTGTTTCTGTTTTTGACTTGATGATTGTGGGATTGGGTGAATTTAGTTAATTTTGAGTTAGTTTTCATTTTTCATAGTTTTGGGAGAGGTACGCACCCTCTGAGTTAAGCACAGTGCGTACTTGTACGCACTTTTGCTTTGTGCACAGAGCGTAGACGCACCTGTGTAAACAGGTTGCCTGCGTACCCTGTCAAAAATTTGAAGAATTTCAAATTTTCCTCTTTTTTATCAGTTTAGAATTTGTTTATAAGTTTTAGCCATTGCCCAGACCTACTTGATCCCTGTCAAAAACTTTCCTTGGTTTAATTTCATTAGCATTAGGGTTTTAGGTGGAATTCCTAGGAATTTTGCTTGTTGGGTTTGTTTTTCGTTTTAGTTGTGTAGTGGCTCTGAGCTTAGAAGCCCTAGGGACCTCAGATTACCTTGGTGTCTACTGGTCTTCTTGTGAGTCTGACCATTTATGAAATCTCCCCTTGTTGAGGAATTCGCTTTGAGTTTTCTCATTTCAAAATTTCGAAAAGCTTGTAGTTGAAAGTTTGGAATTTTCATTTTTACAAAAAGAAAATGAAAGATTGGTTGTTTTTTGACTAATTGTGATTCTGCATAAATTAGTCCTTAGCTCACATTTAGCTAAGTAAAACATCCTCAAAAATACTTTTAGTAGGCTTTGACTTCAAGTAGCTTTTTGTAGTTTGTAATTCTCAAAGTTAGTCATTTTCATTAGTTTTGAGTGTCTCTTTTACAAAATATAAAAAACAAAATCTCTTTTGGAAAAGTTTGTCTTTTGTAGTGATTGAGTGCTTTGAAAAGAAAAGGGAAATTTGTGTGAAATAGCTAGTTGTCTCGTTTTGAGTGCTTTAGAAAGGAAAAGATCTTCTTTTAATTTGTTTAATTGAGAAAGATTTGTGTTTGCAAAGTAGTTGCATTTCTCAAACTCTTTCTTAGTTTAGAAGTTCATCAAAGAGAAAAGATTGTTTAAATCATCCTAGGTGCATCTTTTTAGTGATTTCGAGTCGGGTCTTTACACCACGAGTTTCATCTCCGCCACCTCTTGACTTAAACAACAACCACTAAAATTAACGCTTAAAGTAAAATTCACCTAGTAACATTTTATTTCTAGGGCTCTGATACACCAACTTAGCTTAGGCTAGTGTCTTGGAGTAGGAGAGTAATTAACTCTCCAAGACAGTAAAAACAAACAAGTAGTTGTATCTTGTGGTAGGAAGAAATCCAATTGTTGCATTTATGCTCTGGGAAAGCTCCTCTTAAAGGAGAAGCACGAGATTGTGTCTGAACCAGTGTGGGAATCAATCCTTCCTCATTGGGAACGACGCCAGATATTCACGTATTAAAAACGGTAAACCTCGAATTAACCATTGTCGAGGAGCCTGGGGTCACTTGTTGGTAAACCTTGGATTATGTCAAGGAGCCTTCAAGGGGATTGAGCTTGCTACTCTGCCCTTGCGTGCGTATCGGATCATAGACTGTTCCCCCAGGTGTATTTGTCTCAGTTGGTAACCTTAGTGGCCATATTCTTTAGGATTCTTCCTAAGGTGACAGTGGTGGGAAGATCCCACTGTACCTGGAGCAGACGTCGGCTAGACTCACTTGGATTTTCTGGGGGGTTCACTTCACTTGAGACGGTTAAGTGGAGGAAATTGGTCCAGTCTATTCATTAAGCAGGTTGTTGGGGTAACTGTTCCAACCGCCATTTCTGTACTGAATTCTGCGACATTGGATTTCATCACCAACTAGTGTTTTCGGTCCGGAAAGTTATTGTTTGTGTGTGTTTTGATCTCTAGATTCTTTAGGCATGTGATTCAAATTTGTTTGGTTCTTTAGAGGCTTTAGGTGTTTTTCATTGAGATTTTACTTTGTTTGCGTGTGAAGTAGTTAAAAGTTTTTAACTGTGGCTGAATTACCAAGACAGTCCCGTAGACTTCAGGGCCAGTCTCCTGAGTTTGTAACCGTGGCTGATTTACTGAGGAAGTCCCGTAGACTTCGGGGCCAACCTCCTGAAGAAGTCCCGAGCCATCTTGAAGGCTTGAAAGTCCTCGTAACTCCTGGTGGCAGTAAAGTTGGTTCACCTGAAGAAGGAGAGTCTTCATTGGTTGTACATACTGATTACCAAAATCTAGAAACAGGTTATAATCCTGAATCTATTTCGATTTCCGAACTTGCTGGTAGCTTTTCATCTACTAGTGATATAGGTGAAGAACCTGAGATATCTGAACCTGTTACTCCAACATCAGGGTCTGTCTCTCCAACTTCTAGTGGTCTTAATTCACCTAGGGTAGAAAGAGTAATCACCGAAAATCTTCCTTCTGGTTTGATAGCTATTGAAGAACTTGCTCCGGAAGAAGAAGTAGGCATCCCTATCCCTGAAAATCAACCTGTTATTGATCTAAGGGAGCGTGAATCAATTTTTTACAGTCCACCTAGAAGTACTACTTGGTATCTTTCTTTGACTAATTATTTGGAAAGCTCAGTGTTAAATTTTTCACCACCTCGTACTCCTTATCATCCTAGAGGTTTTTATACTCTCGTAAATATGTCAGGTCAGTCGTCCATGTTTACTCAATCGCCTGAATCTTTTTTGTACGGCGGTCCTTCTGTTCCCGCTGGGTATCAGTCACTTTCTGGTACTTTTTCGGGAGCATCTCCTCAACCCATTGAACAAGGGTTATTCACTGGAAGTAATGGTGCAAAGCCGTTGAGTGTAGAAGACATTCTTATGATGTCAGGTTCTATTCCCAATTCTCAACCTCAAGGTGGCCAATTACTGCCTAGGGGGCAGCCTCATTTAATGCCTGGGGGACAACCTCAAGGTACACAATTTGCATCTGGGGGGCAACCTCAAGGACAGTACGTACCTACGGTACAATACGTTCCTCAAGGTCAACCCCAGACTCAATATGTACTCCAAGGTCAACCCCAGTATCAATTTATACCTCAAGGTCAACCCCAGTATCAGTACGTGCCTCAGGGATATCTACCCCAAGGTCAGTACTCGAACCAAGGTTTCCAACCACCCCAAGGTCAATCTTATGTTCAAGGGACGGGAAATGTACCTTTCAACTATCAAACCTACCCTCAACCCGGTTATGGTCCTCAATATTCTCAACCTATTATGGGTCAGTACCCCGGAACGAACATAGTGTGGGATCCATCGCAAACTCAACAGGTGTTGCAGCTAGGTGTACAGTTGTCATCTCAAACTGGACAACCCTTAGTTTCTGGTTCACCCCAGCAACCAGTCCAGTCCACCATTCAAACTTCTGTACCTTCGGTAGTTTCACAGTCTGGGCCTACTGCGCCTCGTACTCCATCTCAAACGATTGTTGCAACTGCCGCAACATCTGTTCCACCTACCCCACCTACTTCTGGAGTATCGACAGCTCCGGTTTCTACTGTTTCTGTATCTACTCCTCAGACATCTTTACCACCGTCTGGATCCACCATTCAAACTACGGTTCAGATACCTGTAGGACAACTTGGTTTAAGTACGATTGTCACCAGTCAACCTCAATTCACCTATCAACTGTACCAGGGACAGTACCAATTCGGTCCTGCTGTCCACCAGCCAGTTTATCAGTATCAACCGTATCCTGGGTACACTTATCAACAACCTCAACAACCCCAGTACGGTACGGTTAATCCTAGTTTTCCGAGAGGATACAATATCCCGAACGCGATTCCTATTCCTAGTTATCCTGGATATCCTCCTCCTGGGGCTGGTCTCATGACCCAGAGTTTTAGGGATCCTAATCGGAAGTTACCATTTATCGCAACTTTGGACTTACCAGACTTGTCGCGCCTAACGAACGATCCTATTAATTATCTTCCGTTTTGGCCACCAATGTCGAATAAGTTGCCCAGTGACATTCCCAAGTTCGAAGGTAAATCTGGAGAGGACCCGTCGAACCATGTGATGACTTACCACCTCTGGTGTGCGTCTAACTCAATCACGGATGATTCGATCCGTCTTAGACTTTTCCAGTGCACTCTAATTGGTCTCGCGGCCAAGTGGTACATTGAGTTACCGCGAGGCACTTTTTATAATTTTAGTCAGTTAGCTACCTCGTTTTTAACTCATTTCCAGTTGCTAGTTCGATATGACAATGGCACGGAATTGTTAACTTCGCTAAAACAATCGACATCCACGTATATTTCAGATCATATTCATGAGTGGAGACGTCGACGACGTTTAGTGAAGGTATTCATTCCGGATCAAATCTTGGCTGAGTGGTTTGTAAAATCATTGTTGCCAAGGATCACTGAAGATGTTGCTAAAGCCGGAGTTGTTACTGAGGAGCAAGTGATTGCTCAAGCACAGTACCTTGACTTGGTCTATACTCAGTCAGGTACGTTACACGAAAAGATCCCCAATCTTCCCAAGTCAAATCAAATCACTGCAGCTCCTTCGGGATCTCATGCCGCTGACAGTATGATTGGTACGGTTAACACTAAAAGTAAGAAGAAGTCTTCCAAGAATTCTTCTCCTATCATAACCTTGCCTGATTCCCTGACAGGAGATTCTTCTGCAGAGGTTTCCGCCGATGTTCACGTTGTAGAATCATCTACAGCTAAATCAAAATCCGGCGGGAAGAAGAAAGGAAAGAAGAAGAATAAAACGGACAAAAGTTCAAAGGAGAAACCTAAAAAGGCGGAATCCAATGATGAAAAGCACAAACCTTGTTATCCGTGTCTCATTTGTGAGGAAGAACATTTCACAAGAGACTGCCCTCATCGAGCAGAGGTTGCGAAAATCGTCAAAGGTTCCCAAACTCGTGCTGTTTTGAAGGATCCATTTCCAAATCAAGATAGCAAGATGATAGGTTCTTCCTCGAGTGCCAATGAAGAACCCATATTGATGATGTCCCATGTAAGGATTGCGACTCGATCACAAGATTATGGTAGTAAAAGTCCTGTTGATGGCAAAGAAGCAGAATCTTCTCATTCTAATCCATCAACCTCAGCTCCCGGTTCCGATCCACTACAGATCGAGAAACCTAATCCAGACTTAGTAATCAAACCGCCCGCCAAGGGTGTACTTCGAAGGTCAGCTTTCAATCCACATGCGAGAGCGGCTCAGAATTATAACATTGTTGAAGATTTAGCTATTTCACCCTCAGCAATGTCAGCTTTGGAAGTGCTGCAATCATGCCCAGCACAACGCAAATTACTTTTGTCGGCTATAGGAGCTGTTGATGTTCAGGACCCAAACCTAATAATCTTTGATCTAGAAAATAGTACACCGCATTTGCCTCATCAAATGGCTTTCCAGATTCCAGTGATAGTCAAAAACAGGCCTATTCATCGGACTGTAATTGATGAGGGAGCCTCAATGTGTATTATGTCGATACAGTGTTGGAGATCGCTTGGTTCTCCTTCACTAAATCAATCCCCGACGATTCTTAAGGCCTTTGATGGCCGTGGGTTTCATCCTTTTGGCATTCTATAGGATTTGCCTATAGGGGTTGAAGGAAAAACCGTTAGTCTAGCTGTGGAGGTGGTTGATGCCCCTCTAGACTACAACCTTCTCTTAGGTCGAAGTTGGTCTTACGCTATGACAGCGGTCATTTCATCGGTCTTTAGAGTCATAAAATTTCCACATAATGGAAAGATCGTAACAATAGACCAGCTGGCTTACTTTTCATCCGACCCAGCCTCTTCGGAGAGTATTTAGCATGTCGGTAAAACGACTATCCCATATAAGGATGTTGGAGTAGGATTAGTTAAAGATGCCGGTTTACTGGGAACTTTTCCTTTTCCTCCAATCAACGCATCATCTTCGTTTGCAACTATTCATATGATTACATCAGACACTATTTTTTATAACGATCCTTGGATCGTTCCTTCTGAATATGAAATAGACTCATTTGATAATTCCATGCCTTTGAGTCCATATGAAATTGCCTATGAAGCTGTGCAGTCTTTTGCCGACCCATGTTCAACCGAAAAAGACTTAATGAACGTGGTCCGTGAGGAATCACTTTTCACATCAACCTCGGATTTAACTACATTTTCTGAAATTGTTCACTCTGATGAGCAAATTCGTGAAATCCTATCTGTAGATGATTTACCATGGGAAGATCTCCATCACAGATCTTCGTTTTTACCTGAGGATGATCATTTTGAAAATAATTTCTCATCAATCTTTACAACCGAATATGTCAAGGAACCTCAGAATCCAATGAAACATCCCGATTCAGAGTTAAATTTGGGAAATGTCTCTCGAACTATTCCCATTGACATTTTGGTTAAGACTGGAATTGTTGAGAACATTCATATAGGTGCCTTGTGTATAGATGACGAAATTCAATTATATAAGGCCCTATTTCAAGAATTCCGCGATGTGTTTGCCTGGTCCTATGAGGAAATGCCAGGAATTGATCCCGCAATTGTTGTTCATGAGATCAAAACTTACCCGGACGCTAAACCCGTCCAGCAACGTTTGCATCAGATTCACCCATGAAAAGCTGCTGCAATTAAAGCAGAAGTTGAAAAGCTATTGAAAGCAGGTTTCATTTATCCGATCCCGCTAACGGATTGGGTATCGAATATTGTTACAGTTAACAAAAAACAGGGGACAATAAGAATATGCATTGATTATAGGGACATTAATCGAGCCTGTCCAAAGGACAATTACCCAACTCCCTATATTGATCAAATCATTGATGATTGTGCCGGCAGCGAAATATTTTCCTTTATGGACGGTTTTTCCGGATACAATCAAATCAACATTCTACCTGCCGATCAACCAAAAACGGCTTTTATTTGTCCATGGGGGACATTTGCTTATTGCAAATTACCTTTTGGGCTTAAGAATGCCGGAGCAACTTTTCAGAGGGTTGTGTCTTATGCGTTTCATGACATCAAGCACATTGTGCAACCCTATCTCGATGACTTGCCTACTCATTCACTACATCGAGCTGATCACCTCGTCCACTTACGAGCAATCTTTATGAGGTGTAGGCATTATCGTATTCGGTTGAACCCACACAAATGTGTCTTCTGTATAGAAACGGGTCGATTGCTGGGATTTGTAGTTTCGAAAGCTGGCATTCGCGTTGATCCCTAGAAGGTCGAAGCTATTATCAATTTGCCTCCTCCTTCGAGTCTTCGCCAACTCCAAAGTTTGCAGGGGAAAGCAAACTTTTTACGACGATTCATTCCTAACTACGCCGAGGTTACAAAGGGTTTTACACGGTTGTTGAAACAAAATACTCAATTTTCTTGGGATGAGATAGCTCAGAAGTCTTTTGATGCACTCAAACACGCGTTAACCCATGCACCGTTGTTGCATCCTCCCAACTACAACCAGGATTACTTTTTGTATCTCGCCGCCTCCCATTCCACCATTGGAATGGTCTTAGTTCAGGAAGATGAATTCGGAACGGAACATGTGATATATTACCTTAGTTGCACGTTAAATCCAACAGAGCTAAAATACTCACATGTGGAGAAATTGGCATTGGCAGCCATTCAAGCTGTCCAACGTTTTCGTCACTACATTTTACTACGTAAAACTACGATAATTTCGGATTGCAACCCTATGATCTACATTTTGACCAAACAATTGCTAGGGGGCAAGTACTCTAAATGGATCGTTATCCTGCAAGAGTTCGACTTGGAGTTTGAGAAATCTAAGTCTAAGAAATCTTTAGTTTTTACAAAGTTAATGTGTGACTTCCCGAGTGCTGATACAGAAACTGTGGCAGAGGAGCCCATTGCGGATGAATATTTATTTCTAATCAGCACTTTAGATCCCTGGTATGGGGATATCATCATCTATCTCCAGACCCAATCCTTTCGGCCAGAAATTTCAAGGTCGGAACGTCGGAAAATTCGCTTCCAGTCCCAACAATTCAAAATTATTGGAGATACTCTTTATCGCCGTGGGGCGGACTCTATTTTTCGACGTTGCTTAACTCATGAAGAGGTTGAGAGAGTTCTAAATGACTGTCACTCTGGATCATGTGGTGGTCATATGTCTGGGTATGCCACAGCCCAAAAGATATTGCACGCTGGCTATTTCTGGCCGTCCTTGTTTAAAGATTGTATTATGGCGGTCCGAAAATGCCACAACTGCCAGATTTTTTATCGTAAGATGCGCGCTCCACCTACTCCTCTCCACCCTATAATGCCGTTGGTCCTTTTGCCAAATGGGGTATCAATTTTATTACATGTAACCCTCACTCGGCCGGGGGGCATGCGTATATCATCCTTGCGGTAGATTATTTTACTAAGTGGGCCGAGGCGATGCCTACATTCGAGGCAGACGGCAAGACAGCTGCAATTTTCGTGTTCAATCATATAATTTCTAGGTTTGGTGTCCCACAAGTGATAATCACTGATCATGGGCATCATTTTCGAAACGTTATGATGACCGAACTCACAGACCAGCTTGGTTTACGTCACGATAGTTCAACCCCTTATTATCCACAAGCAAATGGTCTGGTTGAATCCATCAACAAAGTTTTAGTTATCATGATCTGACGAATCATTGGGATTCATCGGTCGAATTGGCACAACATGCTATTTTCAGCGCTTTGGGCGTACCGAACTTCAGTAAAAACATCAACAGGGTTCACTCCTTTCCAACTAGTCTATGGTTTGGAAGATGTGTTACCCATTGAGTGCGAAATCCCGTCACTGCAAATGGCCATCGAGTTACTTCCAGCTACTTCCGAAGAGGAAAATCGTTTGTTATACTTAGCTCAATTAGATGATAATCGACGTGATGCTGCATTGGTGATCGAGACTCACGCAAAACATATGAAAGCTCAGTATGATCGGAATGTGACCCCTCGAAATTTTTCGGAAGGAGACCTAGTGTTATTGTATGATCAAGCTAATGATAAAATAGGCGCTGGGAAATTCATTCTTATGTAGCATGGTCCCTATATTGTTAAGCGAAAGCTAGCAAAAGGGGCCTATGAGTTGGCAGACTTTGATGGGGACTCTTTGGGTAAACCCAGAAATGGCCTTTACTTGAAGAGGTACTATGCTTAAAAGAATGGGGTATGGAGATTTTTAGTTAGGATAGTTTTCTTTCTAGCTGGTGTGTTTTAGTTTAAAAACAAAAGTGTGCTTAGCTTAGAGAGTGTTTTTCGTCATTATTCCTGTTTATCTTGGTTTTACTCTTGATATTGCAAATGTCGATGCCTCTCCAAACATACATTGGATTTGCTGATGGTGCTTGTCATAATACACAGAACATCTCTTCTGCAACTTGGGTTATCTATTCGCCCTCTGACGAGTTAGTTTCTATGCATGGGGTAAGTCTCGGTCAAACAACAAACAACATTGCAAAGTATAGTGCAGTGATTGAGTTATTATCTGAATCTATTTCATTTGGGATTCAGAGTTTGATAGTGAGGTTGGATTCTGAACTCGTTGTATTACAGCTTAATAGAGTGTATGCCATTAGAAATCCAGTGTTATTAAGATTATTTTTGAGAGTGCGTCTCTTGGAACGTGAGTTTGATTACATTGAATATCAGCATATTCCAAGGTCTTTAAATACATTAGCAGATGCAATTGCTTCTCGAATGTTAAATAGACATTTGCAATAATCATACATGTAAATTTAAAACCATTCCATGATATGATTTACAAGATAAGCCGGTAATAGTAATATATATATATATATATAGGAGTGTGTCAAAAAATACATCGTCTTCGATCATAGGTTGAAAAACACCTTATGATCGGCAAAAATGATAAGTACAAAAAACAAAAATGTCACATGTGCCCACAAAAGGCGATCATCCTATCACTGGTGATGATCTCTATAAGAAACCACTGCCCGAGCCACCTTGCAAAGGAACCTCCTAAAAGGTCCTGGGACTCTAATCACATAGCGCTGAAGTCGATGAGGAATGTCGTCGATAGTAGTCTCAGGAATATCTCTTGTCAAGCGCTCAAGATGACTCTCCAACTCGGCCAAAACCTCTGCTGATTCGTCTTGTGGGGCTGGCGCGGGTGCAACTAGTTGCCTCCTCTCGAAAGGCCGGAGAGCGGCTGGTCGCTGTGGACCCACATCTGCATTTGAAATTTTTTACTATCAGTTTTGAGACGATGAAAAATATAAAAAAAATAAAAAATTTAAATAGGGAAAGTTGAAAAGGATTTTACCTGACTCGTCCCACTGCTCTCCTGGTGGAAGAGCCATGTCTGGGTCACCATGGAAATCTATCCCAGCATAAGGGAAATCCTGAATGCAAAAGACATGGTTTTCCAACCATTGGAAATACTCAGGTTTGAACCGAGCAACCTCTGTCCTCTCGTCCGGGTGACGGGCCATGACTGCAACCCATCGCATCAGTTTGGGCTCTCGAGGAAGCCCAGCTCCAACAGTAAGATGCTGTGGGATCAACATAGGAACCCTCTCCAGGCCAAAACTCACGACCAAAGCCCCATAACCAAAGGTCTTTAGTTGTCCGCTCTTGGCCCTAGTCAGTTGGCCTTTCACATTGGCTAGCACAACATTGCACCAGTTGAAGATGGTGCCTTGAAAGCAATCAACTGCCATACGCATCTGGGATCCGGTGGCAACATGTAATGCGGCAGCTCCGCAAAGTCTGGTGATAGTAAACGCAATCACCATGAGCTCAAGACGGGATATGGTCTTTATGTCTATCCCTTTGTTTTTAGCCTGGCTGTTGCAGTACTCTAGCCGGAGGCTATCGACAGACTGGCCACCTGGCCTAGTCCCGAATAGAGTCAAGTGTTAGAAAATTATATATTACGGAGCAATGGAACACATAAAATATTGCAGAAATATAAACACAGAAAATGCACAAAACAAGAGAGACACAGATATAGTGGTTCACCCAGTTTGGGCTACGTCCACCCCCGAACAGCCAGTCCTTCCTTTCTATTATCCAGCAAAATGAAGAGACACAACCTACAGCAAATCCGCTGTAATATCCTCTGTTTTCTCTCACAGTCTCACCTCTCTGTTTCTCGCTCACAGAATACACATCTATCACACAGCCTCAAATACAATACCCTCATACAAAGAGAGGGGTTGCCTTCTAGGGCAAAAAACCCTAAACTAAACATAAGTTCTACCGTCAGATCATCCGCCTAATGAACGGCCCAGATTGACTAGAAATTACTATACTTTTACAAGGCAATTTTACAGCTGTTTTTAGCTTCGGGGCGCTGCCCCCGAAACCCCCCGCCAGGGGGGGGCTCCCAAAGGTCCGCCCCCCCTGGACCCCCCCTGCAGCGAATATTTTACGGGTGGCGTTGCCGCCTCCATTTCGAATTGGGGTCCTATGTGGCGATACCTGTGAATATAGAAGATAATCAGGCTCCACACCCAACAATCTCCCACTTGGAGACTGATTGTAGCAACTCCACCGCTGCTCCATTTGCTGGACAATGACTCCTCTTTGGACCTGGCTGTTTCTCATCTTCATCATCATCCTTGAAGACCAACTGAGACTGAGCATATTCTCAGTTTCTCCCTGGTTACAACTTTTGTTAGCATATCTGCAGGATTCTGGCTAGTGTGTATCTTTTCCAGCTTCAACTCTCCATCTTCCAACACTGATCGTATGAAATGGTACTTGAGTTGTATATGTTTAGTCCTGGAATGAAATGCTGAGTTCTTTGCAAGATGAATGGCACTTTGGCTATCACTGTATAATGTGCCCATATCATGCTCCTTACCCAATTCACCCATAAACCTTTGTAACCAAATCATTTCTTTACTAGCCTTTGTAGCAGCAACATACTCTGCTTCTGTTGTTGAAAGTGCAACAACACTTTGGATTTTTGAAACCCAACTGACAGCTGTTCCTCCAACAGTAAATACATATCCTATAGTGCTCCTCCTGTTATCTCTGTCACCTGCCATATCTGCATCAACATATCCTTGTAGGGAGATGTTTGAACCACCAAAGCATAATGCTTGATTTGTGGTACCTTTCAGATATCTGAGAATCCATTTCACTGCCATCCAATGTTCCTTTCCTGGATTGTTCATGTACCTACTTACAACTCCCACTGCATGTGCAATATCAGGCCTTGTGCAGACCATTGCATACATTAAGCTTCCAACTGCTGATGCATATGGAACTTTGGACATATAATCCATGTCTTCTTGGGTCTTTGGGCACATTTCCTTGCTAAGTTTGAAATGGCTAGCAAAAGGTGTACTAACTGGTTTTGCATTGTGCATGTTAAATCTTTTCAACACCTTTTGTATGTACTCATTCTGAGACAATGTTAATTTACGATTTTTCCTGTCTCTAGTTATTCTCATACCAAGGATTTGTTTCGCAGCTCCCAAATCCTTCATTGCAAATGAATTTGCCAATTTTCTTTTGAGGACATTTATTTCCTGCATGTTAGATCCTGCAACAAGCATGTCATCTACATACAATAACAATATAATATAGCTGCCATCATTTTGCTTTTTCAAATAAACACAATGATCAGAGTGACATCTAGTATAACCTTGTTCAGACATAAACTTGTCAAATTTTAGATACCACTGCCTTGGAGCCTGTTTTAAGCCATACAAGCTCTTCTTCAACCTGCACACTAGTTTCTCCTTCCATTTCACCTCATATGCTTGTGGCTGCTGCATATATATCTCTTCCTCCAAATCCCCATGGAGAAAGGCTGTCTTTACATCTAACTGCTCAAGATGCAAATCTTCAGCTGCTACAAGACTTAAAATAGTTCTGATTGAAGTCATTTTAACAACAGGAGAAAATATTTCATCAAAATCAATACCTTTCTTCTGTGCAAACCCCTTCACCACAAGTCTAGCTTTATACCTTTGTTTTCCTCCATCTTCTTCCTTCAGCCTATAAACCCATTTATTCTTCAATGTAGTTTTTCCTACAGGCAACCTGACTAAATCCCAAGTCTGGTTATGCATTAAGGAGTCCATCTCTTCTTCCATGGCTACCTCCCACTTCTTCCTGCTTTCAACCTGCATTGCTTCTTCATAACATTCGGGTTCACCAGAATCAGTCAGCAATAAATAATATAATGAAGGAGAGTATTGTACAGGGGGTCTACTTATCCTGGTAGATCTTCTAACACCACTTTCAGGTGTTTCGGGTGCCTGTTGTTATTGTGGTTGTTGATTATTATTATTTTCAGGCACCTTTACTTTTTCAGTGATTTCATCAAAAACTGCGTATTCCTTGTTTTCCTTTTCCTGTTTCTTTTCCTGCAAATGATTCTTATACAAGACCTTTTCATTGAATATTACATCTCTGCTCCTAATGATTTTGTGATTTTCGTAATCATATAAGCGATAACCAAAATCATTAACACCATATCCAATAAAGGTACATTTCTTTGACTTTGCCTCAAGCTTTGTTCTATTTTCTTTATCAATATGGACAAAGGCCTCACAACCAAAAGGCTTTAAAATAGAGTAGTTTACCTTTTTACCTGTCCATGCTTCCTCTGGAACACCACCATCCAAGGAACTTGAAGGCCCTCTATTTATTAGATAAACAGCAGTATCTACAGCATCTGCCCAAAACTGTAAAGGCAATCCTGCATGCAATCTCATGCACCTTGCACGCTCCATGATTGTTCTGTTCATCCTTTCTGACACACCATTTTCTTGTGGTGTTCTTGGAACTGTCTTCTCTCTGCGAATTCCATGCTCTGAACAGTACCTATCAAACTCTTTGCTGCAATATTCACCTCCATTGTCTGATCTAAGACACTTCAATTTCTTTCCTATCTCAATCTCAACCAAAGCTTTCCATTTCTTGAAAGTATCAAATACATTAGATTTATTCTTAATACAATAAATCCAAGTTTTTCTAGTTGCATCATCAATAAAAGTAACATAATAACGAGAGCCACCAAGAGATGATACCTGAGTAGGTCCCCATACATCTGTATGCACAAGCTCTAATTTTTCATTCTTCTTTTCTTTCCCAACTCTGAGAAATCTGACTCTCTTCTGTTTTCCATAAATGCAATTCTCACAGAAGTCCAAATCAACATTCTTCAAACCCGGCAACAAATTCCTTGAGTGAAGAATCTTCATCCCCTTTTCACTCATGTTTCTGAGCCTATGATGCCATAATGCTGCATCTGCTCCTTTGGAAGTTAAAGCATTTACAGAGTTAGAAATACCATTGCATAAATACAATGTACCAACCTTTTCGCCTTTTGCTATTATCAGGGCTCCTTTGGTGACCTTCCAAGCTTTATCTGTGAAAGTTGTCACACAACCTTCATCGCCTAACTGCCCTGTTGAAATCAAATTTTTCTTTAGATCTAGAACATGCCTTACCTCCTTTAATAGCCATTGGTTTCCATTCTGCTGTTTTACAAGAACCTTACCCATTCCAATGATTTTATAGGGTTTATCATCACCCAGACGAACTTGTCCAAAATCTCCTTGAACATAGTCATGAAAGTATTTCTTATCAGGTGTGGCATGGAATGAAGCCCCTGAATCTACCACCCAGGAATCAGTAATATTTTCAAAAGAAAGAATCAAAGCATCTTGTAACACCTCACCTGTCACATTTGCTTCATGATTGTTTTCTTGCTGTGCATCTCCTTCTTTTCCCTTCCGATATCTACAGTCTTTCTTTAGGTGTCCTTTCTTTCCACATTTCCAGCACACTATCCCCGATCTGGACTTGGATCTGCCTTTCCTTGATTTACTGCGATATCCTGAGCTCTTTCCTCTTTCCATTTTTCTTCCTCTAGACTCTGCACTCAAAGCATTTCCTGATGTCTCACCGGAGCTTTTCCATCGCATTTCCTCGCTAAGGATAGCACCGACAACATCATCAAACTTTAAAGTACTAGATCCAGAAACGGAGTTACTAATGGCCATTACCAAACCATTCCAACTTTCTGGTAATGAGCACAAGAATAACAGAGCTCTAACTTCATCATCAAAGTTTACCCCTACAGAACTTAACTGACTTGTAACTGTATTAAAATCATTTAAATGGTTTGCAACAGATCCACCTTCCGACATATTCATATTAAATAATCGTTTCATAAGAAATACCTTGTTTGAGGCCGAGGGTTTTTCATATAGTTTCGAAAACGTCTGCATCAAACCCTCTGTCGTGGTTTCCTTCGAAATATTGAAGGCGACTGACGCAGCAAGGCACAACTGTATTGTTCCGAGTGCCTTTATATCGAGAAGGTTCCATTCTTCGTCTTTCATACCCGTCGGCATCTTTGTTTTTCTGCCCAATGGTAGGTATAGATCTTTCTGATACAGATAATCTTCCATATGCATCTTCCACAGCGAGAAGTTTTGGCCGTTAAATTTCTCGACCCTAAACTTACCATCTTCCGCCATTGCTCCCACTCGAACCAAGAACCCTTCTTTCCTGCGAGTTTATCAGCCAAATAGACCTTCGGCTCTGATACCAGTTGTTAGAAAATTATATATTACGGAGCAATGGAACACATAAAATATTGCAGAAATATAAACACAGAAAACGCACAAAACAAGAGAGACACAGATATACGTGGTTCACCCAGTTTGGGCTACGTCCACCCCGAACATCCAGTCCTTCCTTTCTATTATCCAGCAAAATGAAGAGACACAACCTACAGCAAATCCGCTGTAATATCCTCTGTTTTCTCTCACAGTCTCACCTCTCTGTTTCTCGCTCACATAATACACATCTATCACACAGCCTCAAATACAATACTCTCATACAAAGAGAGGGGTTTCCTTCTAGGGAAAAAAACCCTAAACTAAACATAAGTTCTACCGTCAGATCATCCGCCTAATGAACGGCCCAGATTGACTAGAAATTACTATACTTTTACAAGGAAATTTTACAGCTGTTTTTAGCTTCGGGGGCGCTACCCCCGAAACCCCCCGCCAGGGGGGGGCTCCCAAAGGTCGTAGCCGCCCCCCCCTGGACCCCCCCTGCAGCGAATATTTTACGGGCGGCAATTTCGAACTGGGGTCCTATGTGGCGATACCTTTGAATATAGAAGATAATCAGGCTCTACACCCAACATCAAGTCCTTGCCTCTCTTAGGCAAACCAGTCAAGAAATAAATGTCCTCCAGCTCGATTTCGAGCCGGTGTCCGCCAATGAAAAAGCACTGGTCCTGTACGCTCCACCTGTCAACCAGCCACTGTAAGAAATCTACCTGAGCCCTCATGCCAGGAATGGTCCAGAATTTGTACAGTCCGCATGCCCTCAAAGCATCAAGTGAAGGCTGATGATTCCATGCGGCGGTATCCACGTCCTCATGCTCCCGTTCTCGCCAATCTAGCATGATATATTCTCTACATCAAGTATAAAGATTAATTAGATTGCTAGAAAACATTTTGATTGGTCCATTTTTGAGGAATTTTAGGTTCAAAACCCTTGCTGCGGGGTACGCACCCTCCACGTTAGACACAGTGCGTGGGTCCGCACTTTGTCTACATGGAAGGTGCGGACCCCGAGCTTTTTCCCAATGGAGAAAAAGTCGGGGTCCGCGGGTCCGCAATGGTAAACCTGCGGACCCCCGCGCGCGGGTTTTGCGCCTAAAAACTCTCCCAAAAAACAAAATGAGGGGCTAAATCAAAAAACTAAACGGTTGAAAATGAAGAGTAAGATGATGTGGATTACCTAGAGAAGACGGCGCTCGATTCCGACGGTTGGATTTTCCACAATCTTCATGGGAAGTTTTCTAAGCAAAAGCACTATTTTCTCACCCAAACTTGAACGGTAAAAATGAATTGACAAAGGCCCTTTTTATAAGTTTTTTGAGTAAATAAATCGCAAATTTGTTTATGTTTCACTTTGAAAAGGTATTTTGCAACGCTTTTATCCATTTCAAACAGGTATGAGTAATGTTTGTGTCTTTGTGTAGAATACAGGATTATTCAGGCGAAATCTATCATTTTCAACAAAAAAACAAGTAGAGTCATCTTTAAGCCCTTTTCTGACTCCTAAAACATGAAAAGATTGCCGAGCGTTTCTTTTACACTCGTTAAAACAGAATTAAAAGACGGTCCACTTACAGCTCTTTTTTTACTATAAAAACATGAAAAGATTGCCGGATTTTTGTCGTTTCAAATTCGATATTGGTTATAAAACGACGTGTCGTTGATCGCTTTTTTACTTTTTCAGGTCAGTGACACTAATAACGAAAAGTATGTTGAAATTTGGTACTGGAGGACAGGTGGTTCCCTTAGGCTTTGATCTTTGGCCTAGGGAAAAGTGTCCAAAAGAATTTAATTTTTCTCCTAAAGTGACTTTATAATTTTATAAAGTTAAATCTAATTTAAAAGTGACTTTAAGTGATAAAGTTATTAAGTCTAATTTTAAAGTGACTTTTATAAAGTCAATGAAAAATTAGAAAGGAAAAGTGACTTTGGAAATAAATGACTAACTGGGTCTTTATTAAAGTGGGGTGAATTAAAAAATAGAAAGTGAGATTTAAATGAGCATTTAATCTCAACCATCGATCTAAATCTATTTCAGCCATTGGATTTAGAGATCACCCAAAAGTCACTTGGATCACCCAAAAGTCACTTGGAGTTATATTAAAGGAGGAAAAGGAGGAAAAGGTCATTCATTCTTTCATGAGCAGATTGGGAGAAGGAGAGAAAGAAAGCAAGAGAGATTTCTGAGCAGGAAGGAGAAGGAGACAACAGCTTGGCACACATTCCAAGGCAGCAGTTGAGCAGATTTGTACAGCTGATTCAGCACATAGTGAAAGGCAGATTTTTGCACAAAAATCGAGGAGCAGTTTGCTGATTTTTCTGCACACAAAACGGAGGTCGTACAGCATTTATTGCTGTCCTGTTTGCTGTAATTTCCAGATTGCTGTGAGGCACGGGAAAGGAGATAAGTTGTAAATTTGCTTGCTGATTTTTTGCTGAATAATTCTCACTGTAAAAAGACAATTTTCAGAAATAAAGAAGAGCTCTCAAACTGGTTTTCCCCAAGAGTTGTAGGGGGTTTTTCCAGGGTCAAGTTGACCAAAAATATCAGTGTTTTAATGTGTTTTAATGGTTGTTTTTAATTGCTGATTTTTAATTCTTCAATTTCCAGCATTCTGAAAAATTTCCAAAATTTGTGTTTTCAGCAATATTTATTTTTTTCAGTCTGTTAAATGTATGGTTATGGGAATGGGCATTTAACTACATGGGAGAAATAAGGAGAAACTGAAAACCGGGGTGGGAAAACAGAAATTTTTACATGGTATCAGAGCTTGAGTGCTGAAGGGCAGTTTGGGACAGCAAAAGAAAAAATTACAGTTGTTGATTTTTCACTCAGAAAATTCTAGCAAGCTGATTTTTTCATAAACAACAGTTTTATCTTTACTACAGCAGTGCTATTTTTCAGTTTTAGGACAGCAGGATGTCATTGGGATTGAGGGTGGAGGATAGGCTGGATGGGCATATAAATTACAGCGTTTGGAAGGAGAGAACGCAGAGTATCTTTGAGGAGGCAGAAGTCTGGGATATCATGGTGCATACCGCACAGAACCCTGTTGTTGTGCCCACTGATGTTACTCAGTTGGCTGAGTATAAAAAGAAGAACAATAAGGGTAAGAGGTTGATTCTAGACGGAATCAAAGGCCATTGCATTCCTCATGTGAGAGGAAAGAGCAATGCCCATGAGATGTGGACAACATTGTCCAATCTCTACCAGAGTACCAATGAGAACCGGAAGATGGTCTTGAAGGAGAAGCTGAAGAACATTAAGATGGGTAATGATAGTGCAGCTGGATATCTCACAAAGATTACCAATGTGAGAGATGAGTTGGCAGCGATTGGAGAGGCCATTCCATCCACTGAGTTGGTGCGTATTGCAGTGAATGGCCTCCCTCGTTCATGGTTGAACTTTGCTGATGGGGTTTGTGCACGTGAGACCCTTCCCACATGGGAGAGGTTTTGGGATGATTGCATTCAGACAGAGATCAGGAAAGGACAGCTTGGGGCAGCCAAGCCAGTTGAGCAGGATGAGAATGTAGCACTGGTGGCAGGAGGCAAGAAAGGCAAAGGGAAGAAGCAGGCTTCCACAAGCAGTGGTGGGGGCAAAGGCAAAGGTAAAGGTAAACCGGGGAACACACAGAAGGACTATTCCAAGGTGAAGTGTTGGAATTGTCAAAAGATGGGACACTATGCAGTTGTGTGTCCGGAGAAGAAGAAGAAGAAGGGAAAGAACCAGGACGTGGCAGCTTCAGCTGAGATTGAGGACTTTGCAGGTCGTTTTGACCGGGAGTTTGCATTCACTACATGTGAGTCCTCTAGTGTAGGATCACCTGCCACACAGGTTCAGAGGGAGCATGCTTTTCCCTCGATTAGCGGAGCATCTACAGGTATTTGGTATGTGGACAGTGGGGCTTCACATCACATGACAGGAGTCCGTGAGTACTTCTCAGAGCTTTCAGAGAGTGGCACTGATATTGAGGTAGTACTCGGTGATGACAGAGTTGTTAGAGCAGTCGGGGTGGGGACAGTGACATTTCAGAGGGAGTCCAAACCTCCCTTGAAGGTGTCAGAGGTTCTTTATGTGCCAGGGATGAGGAAGAACCTCATATCCGTCTCAGCTTTGGAGGACAGAGGATATGACGTACTGTTCAGGGGAGGACATGTGTTGATGTATCCCAGGGACACTCCAGCTGATTCAGCTAGAGTGATAGGTGTACGCCATGCAAAGGTGTACAAGTTTGCATTTCAGCCCCTTTTGGCATTGAGCAGTAGTATCGACAGCAGAGCTAGCAGTTCTGAGCTGTGTGAGATTTGGCACCGCAGGATGGGACATATGTATCATGGAGCCTTGAGGACATTGCGGGAGATCACTACAGGTGTGCCAGATTTCAGTACTGATCACTTTGATACTTGCAGAGGTTGTGCGATGGGCAAATTTGCCAAATCCCCTTTTCCCAGCAGTGACAGCAGAGCGACGGGGATACTTGATTTGATTCATTCCGATGTGAGCGGTCGGATGTCTCATGTTTCCTTGAGTGGGTATGAGTACTATGTTTTATTCATTGATGATCACTCCAGGAGGACCTGGATTTATTTCTTGAAGACCAAGAGTGAGGTCTTCAAGCGGTTTCAGGAGTTCAGAGCTCTTGTGGAGACACAGACAGGCCGAAAGATCAAGTCCTTGAGGTCGGACAATGGAGGAGAGTACACCCTTGGAGAGTTTGTTGACTATTGTGCGAAGGCAGGCATTAGGAGGGAGTTCACTGTTCCTTACAACCCCCAGCAGAACGGGGTTGCGGAGAGGAAGAACAGATCCATCATAGAGGCTGCCAAAGCTATGTTACATGATCAGGGGTTGCCATTGTTCTTGTGGGCAGAGGCCTGCAACACAGCTGTTTACTTACAGAACAGGAGTCCGCATCGTGCCTTGGGGCACATGACTCCGGAAGAGGCTTTCTCTGGGAAGAAGCCTGATCTTGGTCATCTTCATATCTTTGGATGCATTACATACTCCTATATACCCAAGGAGAAGAGGACCAAACTAGAGCCCACCGCAGAGAATGGTATCTTTGTCGGCTACAGTGAGACCTCAAAGGCCTTTCGGATTTACATTCCTGCACAGAGGAGAGTTGTTGTCAGACGGGATGTGAAGTTCGAGGAGGACAGGGCCTTTAGGAGGTCACGGGAGTTAGAGTATCTGGATCAGCCAGACCCTCAGCAGCAGTTGAGTCAGTCGCAGGGATCCAGTGGGCAGGGGTCAGGAGGATCCGGAGGTACATCTATGAGGATGTCAGGTCCGTCAGTGAGCAGTGGCTCATCGAGCTAGAGGGGTGGTGCTCCGGGCAGCATGCAGAGCAGTTCACAGAGCAGTTCACTAGGGAGTCCACTGATGGACAGTTCACACGGTACCTCAGCTTCTACAGGTTCAGGTGCAGGCAGGAGGACAGCAGACAGACAGTCAGGAGTTCAGGCTACTGATGATGATGAGGAGGAGGAGTTTCATTCTCCGGTGGAAGAAGTGTGCTCAGGGAAGAGGAAGCCCAAGTGGCTTCAGGACACCTTGAGAGATGCCACATCTGTTGCTGAGCCGAAGAGGCCGGTCAGAGAGAGTAGACCACCTGAGAGGTTTTGTAGTTATATGGCGATGGTTACCAGCATCCTTGACTCTGAGCCTTCTAGCTATGAGGAGGCAGCTAGCCAGCAGGTCTGGAGAGAGGCCATGCAGGAGGAGTATTCTTCTATCATGAAGAATGATGTTTGGGAGGTGGTGCCGAGGCCTGAGGGCAAATCCGTGGTTACTTCCAGATGGCTTTACAAGGTAAAGCATGCTGCAGATGGCAGCATTGAGAAATTCAAAGCGAGGTTTGTGGCTAGAGGGTTCTCCCAGGTAGAGGGAGTTGATTATGAGGAGACCTTCGCTCCCGTGGCTCGATATACTTCGATCCGCTCCATTATATCGATAGCAGCAGAGATGGGTTGGAAGATCCACCAGATGGATGTGAAGACCGCATTTCTCAATGACTTCATACAGGAGGAGGTGTACATTGAGCAGCCACAGGGCTTTGAGGTGCATGGGAAGGAGTCCCATGTGTGCAGATTGAAGAAGGCCCTTTATGGCCTGAAGCAAGCTCCCAGAGCTTGGTACTCCAGGATAGATGCATACTTGCAGGGGATGGGTTTCACAAAGAGTGAGGCAGATCCGAACCTTTACTTTATTGTGATTGGTGAGGAGCCTCTCATTCTGGTGCTGTATGTGGATGACTTGATCATTACAGGTGCAGAGAGACTCATAGAGCACTGCAAGAGAGATCTTGCGGCGGAGTTTGAGATGAAGGACATCGGCTTGATGCATTACTTTTTGGGTTTGGAGGTGTGGCAGGAGGAGGGGCATTTCTTCCTGGGGCAGGGGAAGTATATTGTGGACATCCTTAGCAGATTCCACATGGAGGATTGTAGACCCATGTCGACACCGATGATCACCAACTGGAAGAAGCTTCATGCTTCGGATTCCGAGTTGGTGGATCCCACATTGTACAGGCAGCTGATTGGTTCCTTGATGTATTTGGTCAACACTAGACCAGATATCTGTTTTGCAGTCAACACGATGAGTCAGTTTATGTGTGAGCCTAGGAAGGTTCACTGGGTGGCTGCAAAACACATTTTGCGGTACTTGCAGGGGACAGTGGATTATGGTCTGGACTACAGGCAGGGAGATGGAGTGAGATTGGCAGGATACACTGATTCTGATTGGGCAGGTTGTGCTTCTGATAGGAAGAGCACTTCAGGGTGTTGTTTTGGGTTGGGTTCAGCAGTAGTGTCATGGTTCAGCCGGAAGCAGCAGTCAGTAGCACTGAGTTCAGCGGAAGCAGAGTATATGGCAGCCAGTCTAGCTAGTTGTGAGGCCATCTGGCTTCGCAAGATGTTGTTTGGCTTATTTGGTCAGCCGTTGAGACCTTCAGTGATTTACTGTGATAATCAGAGTTGCATTAAACTCACGGAGAATCCAGTATTTCATGACAGGTCAAAGCATATCGGAATCAGATATCATTTCATCAGAGACTATGTTCAGAAGGGAGCTGTGAAGCTTGAGTATATTTCCACTGATGAGCAGGTTGCAGATATCCTTACCAAAGCCTTACCACGGGGCAAGCATGTCTACTTCAGAGACAAGATGGGTGTGGTGAGGAACACCTTCCTCGGTAAGAGGGAGTGTTGAAATTTGGTACCGGAGGACAGGTGGTTCCCTTAGGCTTTGATCTTTGGCCTAGGGAAAAGTGTCCAAAAGAATTTAATTTTTCTCCTAAAGTGACTTTATAATTTTATAAAGTTAAATCTAATTTAAAAGTGACTTTAAGTGATAAAGTTATTAAGTCTAATTTTAAAGTGACTTTTATAAAGTCAATGAAAAATTAGAAAGGAAAAGTGACTTTGGAAATAAATGACTAACTGGGTCTTTATTAAAGTGGGGTGAATTAAAAAATAGAAAGTGAGATTTAAATGAGCATTTAATCTCAACCATTGATCTAAATCTATTTCAGCCATTGGATTTAGAGATCACCCAAAAGTCACTTGGATCACCCAAAAGTCACTTGGAGTTATATTAAAGGAGGAAAAGGAGGAAAAGGTCATTCATTCTTTCATGAGCAGATTGGGAGAAGGAGAGCAAGAAAGCAAGAGAGATTTCTGAGCAGGAAGGAGAAGGAGACAGCAGCTTGGCACACATTCCAAGGCAGCAGTTGAGCAGATTTGTACAGCTGATTCAGCACATAGTGAAAGGCATATTTTTGCACAAAAATCGAGGAGCAGTTTGCTGATTTTTCTGCACACAAAACGGAGGTCGTACAGCATTTATTGCTATCCTGTTTGCTGTAATTTCCAGATTGCTGTGAGGCACGGGAAAGGAGATAAGTTGTAAATTTGCTTGCTGATTTTTTGCTGAATAATTCTCACTGTAAAAAGACAATTTTCAGAAATAAAGAAGAGCTCTCAAACTGGTTTTCCCCAAGAGTTGTAGGGGGTTTTTCCAGGGTCAAGTTGACCAAAAATATCAGTGTTTTAATGTGTTTTAATGGCTGTTTTTAATTGCTGATTTTTAATTCTGCAATTTCCAGCATTCTGAAAAATTTCCAGAATTTGTGTTTTCAGCAATATTTATTTTTTTCAGTCTGTTAAATGTATGGTTATGGGAATGGGCATTTAACTACATGGGAGAAATAAGGAGAAACTGAAAACCGGGGTGGGAAAACAGAAATTTTTACAAAGTACTCCTTGGTCATAAAAGATCAAGCAGTTCTCTCAAGTATTATTTTATACTTTTTCGGGCTTGGGAGACACAAATTTACGAAAAAGGTCAACCCTGGAGTCTTCTTAAGTTTTTTCAGACTCTCTAAAATTGAAAAACGCCGAGTTTCTCCTATACTGGACTCGTTAAAATTTCACAGTAAAGGACCTGTTCAATTACAAACAGGAACGAACCACTCCTTCTTAGAGTTCGAATTTAAACTAAGTTGGACTCATCCGAAGGATGAGCTTATAATCAAGCAAATGTTACCCTCCTCAAGCTTGTCAAAAATAAAGAGGTACTTGCCAGAAATGGTGGGGGAAAAGAGAGAAAAATGAGTCTGTTTGTCATACTTTGTAACCACTCTTGAACACGACACTTTTATTCACCTGGGTTGGGAAATCATTTGCCTAACAGTTGATCAAACCACATTGAAAGTCTTCAGCCGGTTTCTGGGTATTAACTTTGGGTCAATTGTCACCAAGCCATCTGTCGTGTCGTTATGTGTTCAAGAGGTCACTGCCAATAAGCCATTCATCTGCAAAATATCTGTCATCCATCTTGACCATACCTGAGTCAGTCCTTGCAACTAAATTTCTTCAACTTGATCTATGATTTCATGTTGTGGGCTTGCCTACGATGGATCGCTTTCTATCGACATCAGCTCATTATCTAGAAAGATGATCTAGAAATCGTCAGTACCTTGAAATCTGCATGCCTCAATGGCAGGTTTCTCGCCTTTGACGACAGTTTACATCATTGACTTTCGATCGAAGCATTCTGTGATATGTTCAACACCAATACATTTACTCACATCTCACAGATTGTACTGGGTACTTTGAGAGCCATTGACATCACTGGTGGTTTCTCTCACACTTGTTAACAATTTACATCATTGACTGGTAATCAAGTGGTTTCTACGATGTTCGACATCAACACATTTACTCGCATGGATAGAATCGTACTATTTCGGGAAGTAGAAATGAAGACCCTAAATCTAGTTTCCACCATCCAGGCTGCGAGGAATTTTGTACTCATTATGTTGTGGACTATTCATAAAAGATGGCTGCGTCCATACTGTGTTCACACGAGTCTATACTTATGATGTTTTACAAGATCATTCCTATATCAGAGCAGTAGATAGGTTTCTAGTTAGTTTTGATCTGAGTATGGGAATGCCTACCTCAGCGATGATATGATCTCATATATATATCTTGCATTGAATGTTTTTATAGGTTCCGACCGGGCTCTCCACAAGATAATCCTCGAAATGATAAAGTACTTCACTCTTCCTATATGATAAATGAAATCCTCATCTACTACAGACTTTGCACTTTAGGGGGCAATCTGTTACACAAAAATATCATCACCATGATTATTTGCAGTCAGTATGGGTCTATCATCACTTGTACTATCCTCCTAAGAAAGTCTAGAACCTCAGCTCTTCAAATCAAGCTTTGGAAGTGGGAGAAAGACATTAAAAATCAATGTAACTCTGGTTCCGCACTTTCTCTCATGGTCACCTGCGGTCCCGCACCTTCTGTGTACAAAAGCTGCGTACCTACCCGCTCTGTTCCTAACGGTGCAGGTGCGGACCCCTGTGAAAGTCAAAAGGCGCAATTTTTATCTTAAAAAACTCACTTTGGGTTAATTCTAGAGTTTTCTAGAGGGAATTTTGACGTGGATTGTGCGCTCTGAGGTGGTTCATGCATCCCAAAAGAGAAGGATCTAATCCCTTGACTAAAGGAGCTATCCCTTTGAAGGAGGGCTTTATCCCTTTGAAGTAGGACCTAGTAACTTCCCTCCATTGCACTATAAATACAGGCATTGGGGTGAGGACTAGAGAGGTTAGAAGCTGAACATTTTGAGGGTAAATGCTGGTGAAATCAAGACTCTTTGGTTGAGCTTGAGAGGAAAGATCACATACCTCTTGGTTCCATTAGAGAGTGAGTGAAGCTTGTCAAAGTAGAGGAGACATCTTGTTGGACCCTGGGAGGAGCTTGTACAGCGTCAAGGCAAAGGTTGTAAAGTTCTTCTTCTTTTGAATTAATACAATCAAACTCATTTTTCTCAACAAGTATCTTATGTTATTTGTTTCATGGACTCCTTGACTTTCATGCTAAATATGTTTCATGCAATTGGTTTTTCAGGTGCTATTTAATTTGTTTGCCTTGTTTGTGTTTGCAGATTCATGAAGAGGAGCTCATTTGGATCAAAAGAGTGAGGGCATCCACAAGCTTGCGTTGGACCAAAGGTAGGCCCTAAAAACCTTTGTTTGCTATTGTTTATTGAAGCATATTTAGAGAAAGATAGTGTCTGGTTGATTTGCTTGTCGTTAGGTCTTCTTTAGATTCTAGGAAGGTCTATCTTGTCCGCAAGATCGACCCATTCTGCACGACAATGCCCCTAGAATCTGAACTGTGCCATCCCTGCGCCCTGGTCTACAGGCCATGTTTTGTCTTGAACCCTATAGGTAGGAGTTATATCCATCATTAGATCATAACTTCTATAGGTGCGCTCATCATGTCCCACTGATCTATAGAAATTACAGAACAACTGTTGTGAATTCTGCGTGTACTTTTGCAACAGCTGACAGTTGTCCGTAACATGCTTTCCTCCTATTTGGCAAATCGCACACCACAAAGTAGGCACCATGATCGGTCCTACTTACACTTCTGGCCTTACTGGCATCGGTCCTCCTCCTACGAGATACTTTGTTAATACCAGGCAGTGGTCCTTGTCATGTCCTTGACCCTTACATTTTATGCACCACACTTCTTCGTGCACTTCTGGTCGAACTGTCTTGCCATGTTTCAGACTCTGCATCTCAAGGCATATGTTATTCAACTGCACGTGGATCTGCTGAACTCCCAAGTTAGGATCTTGTATTAGGGTCTCGTGCAGCCTCATCGCAATCTCCAAGGCCTATGCCTGAGTCTTTAACCTCTGTTGTGACAACGCGTTCCTCAAATGCGGTGTTAGCGATGCTACAAATCATTCGTGGTGTTGTCCATCCGTCAAAGTCATATTAGCTTCGCGAATCGTGCACTTCAGTGTCTGATCCAATTCCCAAGGGGTCTTTCCTGGTAGCATTGTGATCTCCTTGAATCCAATGATTGACTGTGCTTTTGACTTTGGTCTGCTAAACTCCCTAGTTAGCGCAGCTTGAATAACTGCGATTCCTGCATTTGGGTGATCACTAGAGTGTACCAGGTCAGCGCACGATCCTGTAGAGCGCTAATTAACATTTATTTCTTGATATTATCATTTGTCACTCCCTGCGCTTCCCGTACATCTTTTACCATGAACCAAAACTGGTATGGATCTTCATTTCCCACTCCTTTGAACACATGCAACTTTATCGAGCTCGCCATATTAAAATCCAGGGGTGGCGGAGGTGGTACGGGCGAAGATGGAGGTGATGTTGGTGAAACAGACAGTGGCATGGGTGGAGGTGGTATGTGCGGAATCCTCTGTCTTATCAAATTAATCGCACTTCACGAAGATACCTTCGCGAACTCTTCCTCATCCCCTCGCGGAGGTGAAATCAATGGACTAGTTTCTAGTTTTGAACTACCTTCGTTCTGTAAATTCTCCCACTTTGCGTAGCCCCGAACATCAATGTATTTGCATAATCCATTTTTCACACAATAAAATTTTAATCCAAGTGTTTATAGACTTAACGTACTTACCTCATGGTCATTTGAGAAAGCATCACTCGACCTCACTGTAGCTTACCGTAATGTCTATCGCAAACTCAGTAATGAGTCCTCCTATAATCTGATCGAGCCAGTGATCAACAGTGCACACAATCTTATCCCCTGATGCTTCTAATATGTGCACTAGTTCAGGGGTCCACACAATAGGAGTGTCGATTTTTCACCTTCCTTGGCTATCTGCTAGCTTCACAATCCACTCATATAGCTCAGTAGGGAAGGATGCGAAGAAAATTTCATGGGTCTCTGTGTACAGATAGCAGTCTAACCACTCTTCTTTTGTTAGTCATGGATTCCTATTCTCCTGCCCACGAATTCATGAATTATCATGTCAATCTAGCCTTTGATTTCCCTTTTAGTTGGATTCCAGTGATGCGACATCAGATATCTCTATGCAGATTCTGATCCTAGCAACCGAACCATATGTTTGCTTGATGGGGCCTAACCTAGGTTCGGAGTTAATTAGCAAAACAAATCCCTGTACTTATGGCCCTTTCGGTAATAGCTCGCAGACTAAGGTGTCACCTGAAGCAGTATGGGGGGATGCTGGAACTAAGTTTCCGTACCCTTGAGAAGTCTGAGGTGTCTCTTTAGTCCAACTCTGAACTAGCTTCGCACAAGTCACTCCGCACACTCTTCTAACTTGCAATGCTTCGTGATTTGTTATAATTATCTTCGCGCAGCCCTACCCAGGGACCATGATGCTTCCGCGCTGCTAAGGCAACAATCTGTGCTAATTCCCCAAGTTACACCGCAGATCTTACTTGTCTTCCTTATAAGAGTTAGTTAACTTCGCATAAACAGATACTTATCTTATGTTCACTTATTCAACACATTCATATAATTTTGCGCATCATATAAACAGTAAACTTGCAATTCATACCCAATATACCAAATAGGAAAAAGATACACAGAGTTATTAGAAACTTCTCTTTATTAATTCTCTAATGGTTATAGACTCGACTCGCCCTGTGCACTCAACTACAGGGGTCTGCGCACTCAACTGCAGAGCCTTATCCTACTCTATCACCGAATGACTCACCCTATACTTAGATCCGACTCAATTCATTGTTATTCCTTCCATTTAATTGATTGATGTCCCTTTACAACTTAGAGCCTCACTCTATTTATACAATCCCATGGTCCACAGACCATGGATAGATCTCTCAAGCCGACATTACATTACAAAAATGAGGGCGGACAATTGTCTGACTCATTTACAATATTCGCACTCTGTGCCCACACATCGCGGAGTCTTTACATTAGACTTAGTCAAAACTTGGGCTCTAAGCCCCAAAACTTGCCTTGGGGGATCTCGTGCCCAAAAAATTTTAATCTAAATCAAGAGACACAATTCTACTCTATTGTTCTGGAATTGAATTCACAATTTAGAACAAAAGTATCATACATGTGATCATAAATAACACTCATGCACAATATTTTTTCTAGGGGAACCCAATAGCGAAAAAAACCCTCAAGATTGTTTGCATTAATCAGATGAATAGAGATGTATTACAATTTCTTGCCCACTGAGCACAACATGAAAGTGAATAACCTATCTCTTTGCTCAATGAGAATCTCTAACCCTGACTTAGTCAATCTATGCCTCTACTTGAGCTCCTATTTCCTTGAGAAAATCATAGAGAATTAGCCCCTATTAGGAATTTTCCTCCAATTGATTGTGCAATTCCCAAGGTTTTATTATCAGACTACATGCAAAACTTGTACACTCAAACTAGTTTACAACTACTTGTTACATTGTCTTGGAATCTCCACCATAGTTGAGAACTCAAATTCTCTACATGCACTTGTTATTTTAGGCTGATTGATCCATTAACTACATGATCACTAAGTTAGATTATTGTCCCACTGCACAACTGACCTTCCACTAGTTCCTCCAAGTGTTAGAACTAGGTTAACTGAACTCAACTAGACATAATTGGACTTGATTACTAAAATTTAGCAATCACACATGCTTAACTAAACTCAAAGCCCTCTAACTTAAATTTATTGATCTAACTAAGTGACAAGATCCATGTCGCACAAGTTAACTACATCCAAGTTGTTTGCTGATGTGGAAATTCGAATTTTCTGAATTTTACCAAGGCAAAATCAAATTGATACTTTCTTACTGCACTTCTCAACACTCCCTCTTATCAAGAAATGGATTATCAACCACTATTATCTTGCACCTATGGAACTTGAACTTCCCTCTTGAAAAGTCCTTTGTCAAGATGTTAGCATCTTATTCCTTTTCCAGAATGTATTGTAGCAACACTATCGACCTCTACACACACTCCCGTAAATGATGATACTGGATATCTATATGCTTGGATCGCTTGTAAATTACCTGATTCTCAAAGAGCTTAATGCAACTATTATTATCATAATAGATCATAGTTGGATCCATCATATAACCAAATAGACCCACAAGTATCATTCTCATCGATATTGCCTCACATGTTGCTTGACTTGCAACCATGTATTCTACTTCTTCCAATTTGAGCGCCACAAATTTTTGCTTCTTGTTGTACCAAGTTATCACTGTGGACCAAACACTAAAATTCCACCTGATGTACTCTTTCATTTAGATGGACTCCCTACCCAATCTACATCTGTGAAGCCACATAGCTTCACTCCCTATGTCTGCATGTAACATAATCCATACTAGGTAGTGCCTCTGAGGTATCGTAAAACATGCTTATATTCCTTCCAATATAATTTGGTTGGCCTAACAATAGCTTAGCTTAGCAAGTTGAATGCATAGCACATATATGATCATGTGTTCACAAGATACATCAGTGAACCCACTAACTACCAGTAAATGGTAGTGTTATCACTCCAGGAAACTCTCCTAGGTTGCAGCTCGGAGATGCCTGGTAACATATAATCTTCAATATTGTTCTCAGAACTATTGGAATGGATGATGGTTTGGATCAAGTCAAATAACCATTTCAGCTCTATTCTCACTCAAGACATGCATGAATAACCTCAACAATACAAGGCTTTAGACCACTAATGCTCAATAGTTTATAGATTCAATGGATAGATGGAGAATATTGACTGTACCAGCAGATTGCATACATAAACACATATGAATGGCCAGCTACAGGAAGTAAATGAAACTTGCAAATCTAATTTATCAATGCAGATATAAGATGATAGTTATCTGGCATTAGACACAGCAGAAAACATGAATTACCTAATCAAGTGTAAGCATAGAACAACAGAGAAAATGGACATTGAACATATAACAGTAAAAGAAGCTTATATTGCTAGAATGAAGATGAGAAGCTTGAAGGAATAGAGTCTCCACAGTCTCCAAAAGTTGAACCCCTATTACATTTAGTTTTCAGCCTTTTATAGGCCTTTTACAATGCTCTTGAGCTCTCAAAGGCTCGGAGTCTTAATCTATCCTCTTTGTCCCTTAACTGTTTGATTCCCTAAATAGGCAAGCATGGATCGGAGGTTTTCTCCTTCTGACAGAGGAATAACCACCTTTAGGTAGTTTGATGCACTGTCTGGGAGCTCTCTCGTGCCAAAGATGCCCCATGATGTTTGTTTTGATTTTGCATAAGCTGCGTTGTTGATGCCTCATGACCGATTCTGTTTCAGGCTGTGTTGCATTGTTGATGCCCATGATATTTCTATTTCGGGTGAGCTATGCTGTGATGGAAGGGCTATCGGGCCTCTGTTTTCCATTTAAATATTTAGAATGACTATTTTTCTATTAAACACAGAAAAAAACTGCAATACTGTAAAAATCCCGCCAAGCTCTCAACATTTCGGACTTCAAAAGTCCTGAATCATGGCCTATCTTCCTATTGGGTCCACCCTTTGGGTCACTATCACCTATCACAGAAGGCGTGGTCCCTTTGTTTCCCTTTGTATTGTGAAATACTTGAAAAACACAGGAAATACATGAAAATTGGCCTTTGGCGGACTTCAAATAATATATATTTTCATTCCCGAACCCTTTTGGGTCCAGGACTTATCGCATTGGCACTGCCCTGTGCTCCCTTTGTATTTTGTTATATAACAAAAATACACCAAAATGCATTAAAACAGGACTTTCTATAGACCTCAATTATTATCAAATACTATTTAGAATATTGTTGGGTCCGCATCATCGCATCACACATACGAAGATGTAAAGGCTCCACCCCTTGGTGCTGCTCCGCCGTGATATAGCGATGCGATCTGATCACAATCACTTATTGCTCATGCCCAGGGCCCTTACTTATTTTGTCGGTACCTCCGCCGATGCGACCCGCCGATCCAATCATTGACGATCCCTGATCGGCAGTGTCTTGCGCCAATTGTCACTGCCTGCTTGTGTCGATTGCGATTTTCTGCTTAGATTCGGGTCACTGATCGGCTAGATCTAATGGCTAATGTGCTTTGACTGTGCATGCCTTAAATACATGGCTTTTCACTAATTTTTCAGTGTTTTATCCTCCTGATAGTGTTTTTCTACCCTTCCAAGGGCTCTCCTCTTGCGCTTATTTTGATCTTTGGATGATCTTAAGCAATGTTTTGAAGACTTCAAGAGCATATATGGATCCATTGGCATGATTTTAAGCAAATTTGAAGACTTTGGGGCATATTTGGATCCATTTTTTGCCAACAAGGCTAACACTAGCTCCTTCTGGGGATGAAATCCTCCCTGTGAGGTTTCAAGAACTACAAAACAATGTCTTTCCTATAAAAAAAAATCAAATCTTCCTTCTAGTGTTCCATTGGGCATGGAGTCTATTTAGCATGAAATAAAAACTTGAAAAAACATATTTACAATACCAAGGCTTTCAAGCCTTAACTGAAATAAAGTTTGAAGAATAGCCCATTGACTGGGCTATCAAAAACATCTCCTCCTTCTAGACTGTGCAGAATGAAAATGTTGTCCATCTGAACTTGATCAATGACAAGTGATCTTGTCCATAAGGCATCATGGTTGCCCTTCTTTTCCTTCAACGCATCCCATTTAAGAACACAGTCACCAAACTGAAAATTGACCCTTTTTTCCTTTCTGTTAAAGGTTTCTTTTTCTTGGTCAATGTGCTGATAATCAATGTGCATATCAACAAATTCATCAAAGACTTGCAAAAGCTTATTAATTTGATCATCTGCTTCAAAAACTTTCCAGCATTTGACATTGTTAGGTAGAGATGGTCTATATTTCACCTCATCTCTGTATGCTTTCAGCCTTGGACGTTTTGCTCGGAAGGTTTTATTCCCCTGAAATTTTAATATAAAAGATAAATCAATGCATTCCTGTGTGTGGGACACAAAGACTACACCTACTCTTGCAGCTTCTTTAGAGCAAGCTCCTTCAAAGAACATGTCCCAAATCTGTGGGCCTTCTTGCTCAGCGATCTGGCAAACTGGTTTTTTAAGCTGGGTGGAGACCAACTGGGATTCTTCATTATGAAGAATATAGGCTCCAAAATCAGTTTCAGTAGCATAGATGGGATGATTAGTGGGATTCCTTTCATCGCTGATGATATAAGCCAACTGAGCTTCTCTATATAACCTCCTGCTTTCACCTTCAAAAACTGGGACAGTAGGATAGGATAGATCATTTTGTAATGCTCCACCTAATCTCTTGATCCAGCCTCTGGAGAGAAACACGCCAAACTTGGGGGGTACACCTGCTACCACAATATCCATCATCATGCTCTCCATGGGCAGCTAAGACAAAGTGATGGCCAGGTCCTTGATTAATCCCAGGCATTCCACTCTTCTAGAGTCAAAAGAAAACAGGTCATGATAAGGCTTGGTAATGTCAAGACCCAATTTATCCATGACAGCCTTGGGAATTAGATTATGGCTGGCTCCAGTGTCCAGAAGGCAGTTGTGAAGGATTTTATCATGAATAGACAGAGAAACATAGAATGATGGGGAGTTGTCTTCACAATTTTCAATCATTTGGCTGAGAATAACCGTTGGTTGGTCATCTTATAGATTTACATAGTCAGTGGAGGCTTAGATGGCTTTAGGCTCAAGAGCCTCAAGGATAGATGTCTTGAAGGACTCATTCTTCACTAGTTCAATCAGAGGCATAGGTATTCTTAGCTTCTGAATTTCTAATTGAAAACTTAAAGAAGAAGGGGACTTGTCAAGGCCTCTTACCTCTATGGCTGGAGCTTTGAGGATGATAGGATCAACTGCTAGTTACTTCTTCTCATTATCTTGTTGTATTGCAGGGACAACAGCTCTTTGAATAGGAGTTTCCTTGGCATTATTCTTCTTTGACTTTAGATTATATCTTTGTTGATCTTTAGTTTATAGAACTGTTATGAAACCAGCTCAAGAAAAGATAGAAAAGATAGATCAACGCCTTAGAATTCAGCCTCTTCGAGGGGGCAACCTCCTTTACATTACATAAATGAACAATTCTTGGATGATTCAAATGAAAAAACCTCCTTTCTATATATAGGAGTCTAAGGAGTCACAATATAATCCAGCCGACCTAACAATAATAATATAAAGCCACAAAAATAACAATAGAGGGATTCTATGGGGCACAGAAATAACAATATGGGGGTAATAGGGGCACAAAAATATAAATAAGGGGTATAACTACAATAGTAATGGGGTAATCACTAGTATTATAGGGACCCAACATGCCCCTCTCCTTCAAAAAAGTGTTGTCCTCAACGCTTGAGTAGTTCTGGATACTTCTGCATAAAATTCTCATCCTCCCATGTGGAATCTTCAGCGGATAAGTTCTTCCACTTGATAAGATACTCTGAAATTGATCGATTTCGTAGCTGTCGAGTTCTTGTTTCTGTGACTGCTTCTGGTTCCAATATAATTTTTCCTTCCTCGTCAAGTTCTGGCAATATTGTTTGAATTGGGAGCTTGTCGCCTATAACCTTCTTTAAACATGAAACATGGAAAACTGGGTGCAATCGAGAAGCTGCAGGAAGCTCCAATTTGTATGCCATAGTACCAATCTTTTGCAACACCTTGTACGGACCATAATACTTTGGTGATAATTTATTATCCTTCTTAGCTTGCTTTAGGGACATTTGCTTATATGGTTGTAGCCGTAGGAATACCCAATCACCTACATCAAAACTTCTTTCACTGCGATGTTGATCTGCCTGTTGTTTCATTCTATTTTGTGCCAACACGAGGTTATCCTTTAAGAGTTGGAGGACTTGTTGTTGATGTTCGATGTGATGTTCCACTGCCTGAACCTTAGAATTTTCTCTTAAATATGATGTGATGGATGGTGGTTGATACCCATAAAGTGCCATAAATGGGGTCATTTTTGTTGCTGTATGGAAGGAAGTGTTATACCACCATTCAGCCAGAGGCAACCATTTGACCCATTGTGTCTGTTTATCAGATACAAAGCAACGAAGATATCCTTCCAAACATTTGTTTACTATCTCAGTTTTCCCATCAGATTGAGGATGATAAGATGAGCTATGAGCTAACTGAGTACCAAGACAAGAAAATAATTTTGTCCAAAAATTTCCAGTGAAAATGGGATCTCTGTCACTTACAATAATCTTTGGGTTTCCATGTAGCTTTTGAACTGTTTCCATAAATGCAGTAGAAACTGTACTGGCTTTAAATGGATGTGATAATGCACAAAAGTGTGCATACTTGGTAAGTCTGTCAACTACCACCATGATGACACTCTTTCCCTCAGACTTGGGTAAACCTGTGATAAAATCCATTGAAACCTCCTCCCAACGTTGGCTTGGAATGGATAAAGGTTGTAATAGACCCGGTGTCTTAATTGTTTCAACTTTATTTTGTTGGCAAACCAAACATTCCGCCACAAACTTTTGAATATCTGATTTAAGGCCATCCCAAAAAAATTCCTTCTTAACCCTGTGGTAAGTTTTTAAAAATCCTGAGTGCCCTCCTAAGGGAGAAGTGTGCAATTCCATAAGAATCTTTTGTTTTAGCTGGGAATTCTTACAGAGGTATAAGCGATCTTTGTACCATAACGAATCATTTTGCCAGCTAAATGTATCAGAAGTACTGGAATCTTGTTGTAGCTTTCGAATAAGTGCCCACACTTCTTCGTCATTCTTCCATTCCTCCCTTGCTTCGTTTATCCAATCTGGTTGGATAATAGAAATGGCACACAACAATGCTTCCACATCCTCATCCTTTCTTGAGAGTGCATCTGCCACCACATTTTGCTTCCCTTTTTTGTAGATGATTTCAAAGTCATAACCCAACATCTTTGTGACCCACTTTTGTTGCTCTTCAGAGGATAATCTTTGTTCTAAAAAGTATTTAAGGCTATCATGATCCGTTTTTACCTTGAAGTGTCTTCCCATTAGGTAGGGTCGCCATTTCTTAAGTGCATGGAGTATTGCCAACATTTCCTTCTCATAAATAGCTTTGCTTAAAAACTTTCCCTTGATTGGACGACTTTCAAAAGCAATGGGTCTTTCATCTTGCATTAGAACAGCACCAATTCCATTTCCTGAAGCATCACATTCCACAATAAAGGTTTTTGTGAAGTCCGGTGTAGCTAAGACCGGTGCTTGGCACATTGCCTCTTTAAGATGTTCAAAGGCCTTTGTTGCTTCCGGAGTCCATGAAAATGAATCTTTCTTCAATAATGTTGTTAGAGGTGCTGCTATTCTCCCATAATTCTTAACAAACTTGCGATAATACCCTGTCAACCCAAGAAATCCTCGCAGATGCTTTATGGATGTGGGGATTTTCCATTCCTTAATGGCTTTAATTTTGCTAGGGTCTACCTTAACTCCTTCATGAGATACAATATGACCCAAATATTCCACCTCCTGGACTCCAAAGAAACATTTGGATCTTTTTGCATATAATTGTTTCTCCTCCAATAGTTGTAGCACCCTGTCAACATGTTCAACATGATCCTTCCAAGACTTGCTGTAGATTAGTATATCATCAAAAAATACTAACACAAATTTTCTAAGGAATGGTTTGAAAATTGAATTCATCAAACCTTGAAATGTTGAAGGTGCATTGGTAAGGCCAAAAGGCATGACCAAAAATTCATAATGACCCTCATGAGTTCTAAATGTCGTTTTCGGAATGTCTTCAATCTTCATTCTGATTTGATGATATCCGAACGAAGATCCAACTTGGTGAAGTAAATTGATCCATGCAATTCATCCAGTAATTCATCAATGACAGGAATGGGGAACTTATCTTTAATAGTGAGCTTGTTGAGCTCCCTATAATCCGGACACATGCGCCATGATCCATCCTTCTTGTGCACCAATACTACTGGAGCTGAGAAAGAACTTTGACTCGGTTGAATTATACCAGCCTCTAGCATTTCTGCAACCATACGTTCAATTTCACTTTTTTGGACATAGGGATATCTGTACGGCCTGATGTTTGGAGGAACACTTCCTGGAATCAGATGAATAGCATGATCATGATCACGCATAGGTGGGAGACCTTTGGGAGTCTCAAATACCTTGGAATGATTGTCCAGGACTTTTTGGAGATCTGGAGAAATAGATGATTCCAATGTGGAAACATCTAGCGAACATAATTGTGCAATTACACCTCTTTGCTCCTTTTTTAGAAGCTTTGTCATGCCATTAGAGCTGATTATCTTTCCTGGTTTCCCTGCAATACCCCTTAATTCAACTTCCTTTCCTTCCATAGAAAATTTGATGAAAAGTTCTTGAAAATTAAAAGCTATTGTACCCAAGGATTGTAGCCATTGGACTCCTAGTACAACATCAGCACCTCCCATTGGAATGGAAAGCATTGGGCTAGTCAATACATATTCTCCCATGGATAGCTTGATATTATGGCACTTTCCAGAGCAATTTATTGTTCCTCCATTTGCAATCATCACTTGACACTCTGGTGCTGGATATAGGAAGCAATTCAATTCTTTTGCTACCCTACAATGAATAAAATTGTGGGTGCTTCCTGAATCAATCAACACTATTACCTTTTTCTTCTTGATTTGTCCTTCTATCTTGATGGTTTGAGGAGTGGTAATTCCCGCCAATGCATTACAAGATATGGTCGGATTTATTTGTTCTTCATCTAGGCTTTGTTCCTGGAGTATATCCTCTTCTTTTGACCTTTCTTGCTCCTTTTCTTCTTCCTCTTCACAATCTATGTAGAATAATTTCTTCTCAGCACACTTATGACCTTTTGTGTATTTGCTATCACAACTGTAACAAAGCCCTTTTGCTCTTTTTTCTTCCAATTGTTGTGGTGTCAACCTTGTAGGTTGTGGAAGACTAGGGGCAACAACACTTCCGTCTTTATAGTTGTGAGTGGTATGCTTCCTAGTTGCCATAATTTTGCTTTCCATTTTTCTTGCTAACCTGAATGCCTTCTCTAATGAATCAGGTTCCCAAAGGCGAACATCATGTTGGATATTATCCTTTAAAGACCCTATGAACACATCAATCCTATGCTCCTCTGGAATATCTTTTACCCTTATGTTCAATTTTTGGAACTCCTCAATGTGCTCCATTATTGAACCCTTTTGTTTGAGACTTATCAATTGGCTAAAAAAAGTGTTGCTTTTTGTATCCTCATAATGTGCTATCAATTCTTCCGTAAAAATTGCCCAAGTGATAAATTTTTACGAGAACAAAGCCATTGATACCATACAAACTGATTTGGTTCCAAATATACAGTTGCCATACGTACCTTTTGTGTGTTTTGCACATTATTGAGATCGAAGAATTGCTCCATCTGTAATATCCATGTGGCGGGATCCTTGCCATCAAACTTCCTCATATCGATTTTTGGAATATGGTGATTCTTCGATCCAACATTAGCGTCTATGGAATCATGATTAACATTTCTTTTGTTCTCATCATGAGTTTCCTTTACTACCTTTTCACCATTAGTAAGTATTTCTTGTAGAAAATTTGTCAAATCTGTCTTCAAATCTGCCATGCCTGTCTTCAAATTTGTGTTCAAATCTATCTTCAAATTGTCCATCTTAGCTTCCATGCCATTCATCTTAGCTTCCACGCCATTTATCTTAGCTTCTATTAACTTTTGTGAGCATGACATTTGTTGCACTTGTTCTTGTAATTTTGATATATCATGTAGCATTTCTTCCTCTTCTTCATGAGTCATGCTAGAGATTTCAGGTTCCTTACTAGGTGTTTGCATTTTCTTTCCTCAGGGCATCAGTTACCGATAATAATTCTCTACTATGCCCTTTGAATTCCTTCAAAATAAATTTTCAAACCAAGCTTAAGCAAAAATTTAAAAAAATCTACACACCTTTTTTCACTTTGTAGGAGCTCGATATTGCCTCTGATGTATCTCTGTACTTTCCAATCATCTAGTTCTGAATTTGTGACCTGTAGTAGCTCTCTGTGTCCTCTTTCCAATGCCACCAGTCTGATCCAAATTGGATTCTCCAAGGAAGAGTTATGCACAATCTCCCAAGATGACCTGATTATAGACCTTTCCAGAAGAGCGAAGTTGTATGAAGTGCCACGTGTACAATTTTCGATATTTGGTTCTGAAAATGATATACAAGAAACTACAGTCCGTCCTCTTTTTGTACCTTCTTACGAAATTTCAATCTGATTCCCAGAGAGAAAGTTATGACGATTTTCCCCAGGTCACCTTTTTTGAATGTAATTCAGGAGTCTGCAAAAAGACCAACTTCCTCAGATCATATCTCCGCAAATATCACGCGAAAAGCTCTGAAATTCGGACCCAAGTTTCAGCGCGACTTCTTCTCAAATGTTCTTTTTTGCGACTTCTGAAACGTCACAGAAAAAAAAATTATAGCGAAAAATGCCACGATGACCTGTTTGGAGCAGCGAAACCCTAGAATCCAAAGCTCTGATACCAAATGTTATGGAACCAGCTCAAGAAAAGATAGAAAAGATAGATCAACACCTTAGAATTCAGCCTCTTCGAGGGGGAAACCTCCTTTACATTACATAAATGAACAATTCTTGGATGATTCAAATGACAAAACCTCCTTTCTATATATAGGAGTCTAAGGAGTCACAATATAATCCAGCCGACCTAACAATAATAATATAAAGCCACAAAAATAACAATAGAGGGATTCTATGGGGCACAGAAATAACAATATGGGGGTAATAGGGGCACAACAATATAAATAATGGGTATAACTACAATAGTAATGGGGTAATCACTAGTATTATAGGGACCCAACAAGAACAACTTCACTGTCCCACTCTTGGCTGATTTGGTCATTGAATAATGACCTTTCATAGGCAGCTAAGGTCAAAAAATGGGCATTGCCTTTCTCTTCCATACAATGGATCTCATCCTATTCTTCAAACTGATCTTCTTCCATGATTGCATTCTGAAAAGGGGTCTTCACCCTTTGGGCTTCATTGGTATCTTTGCTTCTTTGCAAGATCTGCAACTGCTCTTTAGCTCTTCTATATGGATTTGGATTTGGAGGAGCAAAGGTGTTAGGAACTCTTCCTTTCCCAGAGTGTTGCTCAACCTTTAATTTGGATATCTTAGAGGCTAATGATTCTATCATCTTGGTCATTTTATCTTTCTTGGTATCAGAGGATGATGAAGACTTGCCCCTTTGTCTCCTTCTATTAGCATTTCCCTTGAGCTTCTATGTAGCCATGATGTTTGATTCTACTTCCAGGGTTGCATCCTGCATATCAGCCAAAGTAGCACATTGCCTCTCCCTCAACAATAAGCAGAAGTCAGAATCAAAAGCACTGGCATAGCTTAATTTAGCAGAGGTAGTAGTGGGTTTTACTTCAGTTGGTATCTTGCTGTACATATGGTTAAAACTCTTATTAAAATCATACAGAAACTCACCATTTTCCCTCTTTAAGTTCCCAAACTCAGTGAGGTAGTAGAGAAGATCCTTCTTACCCCCTCAATTCTTTAGGAATGCATCATCTAAAGCTTCAATATCTGCTATAGATCTTGGGGTTAGTTCTCTGAACCATTTTCTAGCCTCTCCATCTAGGCTTTGGACAAAGACTCTCATCCACACATCATCTTCACTAATGTCTAGGTTATTAGCATAGCTATATAATGACTCAAGATGTTCTTCAGCAGTAACACCTTCAGTCCCAGTGAACTTAGGCCTATGTTTCTAATATTCTCTAGTAGGCATGGCATTCAAAGGAGTGGACAATATTAGAGGTCCATACCTAGCAGCTATGATTCTTTCCATTTTGGTGGGTGCTTTTGGACTTGCCATAGTTGTGGTAGCTAAAAGAGTACTGACAGTCTAAATGATAGAGAACTGAGGAGTGATTGATAATACTAAAGGAGTATGATGGATAGGAGGTGAGGTTTCCTTTGGGCTTACAACAAAAGGAGAACCTAAAGAATAAGGAGCTTTATGAATCTCTGAGAGTTTTTCTTCACTGCTAGTATTAGATGCTATACTCTCAACATGTATTTGTTCTATTACAGGCCTTTCTTGAAGAGATATAGGAGATTGTTTAGGTTTACCTGAACTTGATACACCTTTCTGCAATACCTTTCTCTCTTTGATGATTTTTCAGGGTCAGGTACTGGGTCAGCTTGTAGCTTCTGAGGATTTCTCCGAGTATGCCTCACAAACTGAGCCAAAACTATGAAGTGGAGTCGCCAAGAGGTTCGTCCTTCAGTAGAGTCACCAGATAGATGATTACAACCAAAAAAGTGCCTAGACTTTATCTATCATCAAAGCTGGATCTATGTCATTTCCCAGGGAAGCTGAGCTTCAATTTCCTCTCCCCGGTAACAGTGCCAATTATGTTATCACTCCAGGAAACTGGTTGCAGCTCGGAGATGCCTGGTAACATATAATCTTCAATATTGTTCTCAGAACTATTGGAATGGATGATGTTTTGGATCAAGTCAGATAACCATTTTAGCTCTATTCTCACTCAAGACATGCATGAACACCCTCAACAATACAAGGCTTTAGACCACTAATGCTCAATAGTTTATAGATTCAATGGATAGATGGAGAATGCTGAATATACTAGCAGATTGCATACATAAACACATATGAATGGCCAACTACAGGAAGTAAATGAAACTTGCAAATCTAATCCATCAATGCAGATATAAGATGATAGTTATCTGGCATTAGACACAGCAGAAAACATGAATAACCTATTCAAGTGCAAGAATAGAACAACAGAGAAAATGGACATTGAACATATAACAGCAAAAGAAGGTTATATTGCTAGAATGAAGATGATAAGCTTGAAGGAATAGAGTCTCTGCAATCTCCAAAAGTTGAACCCCTGTTACATTTAGTTTTCAACCTTTTATAGGCCTTTTACAATGCTCTTGAGCTCTCAAAGGCTCGGAGTCTTAATCTATCCTCTCTGTCCCTTAACTGTTTGATTCACTGAATAGGAAAGCATGGCTTGGAGGTTTTCTCCTTCTGACAGAGGAATAACCACCTTCAAGTAGTTTGATGCGCTATCTGGGAGCTCTCTCGTGCCAAAGATTCCCCATGATGTTTGTTTTGATTTTGGATAAGCTGCGTTATTGATGCCTCATGACCGATATTGTTTCAGGTTGTGTTGCGCTGTTGATGCCCATGATATTTCTGTTTTAGGTGAGCTATGCTGTGATGGAAGGGCTATTGGGCCTCCATTTTCCCTTTAAATATTTAGAATGACTATTTTTCTGTTAAACATAGAAAAACGCAGCAATATTGTAAAAATCCCGCCGAGCTCTCAACATTTCCGACTTCAAAAGTCCTAAATCATGGTCTATATTCCTATTAGGTCCACCCTTTGGGTCCTTGTCGCCTATCGCAGATGGCCTGGTCCCTTTGTTTCCCTTTTTATTGTGAAATACTTGAAAAACACAGGAAATACATGAAAATTGGCCTTTGGCGGACTTCAAATAATATATATTTTCATTCTCGAACCCTTTCGGATCCGGGACTTATCTTATCGGCGTTGCCTTATGCTCCCTTTTTATCTCATTACATAATGAAAATACACCAAAATGAATTAAAATAGGACTTTCTGCGGACCTCAGATATTATCAAATACTATTTAGAATACCATCGGGTCTGCATCATCACATCGCACGTATGAAGGTGTAAAGGCTCCGCTCCTTAGTGCTGATCCGCTGCAATATAGCGATGCGATCTGATCGTAATTTCTTATCGCTCATTCCCAGGACCCTTACTTATTCCACCAGTACCTCTGCCAATGTGACCTACCGATAGCGACTCGTCGATCCGATCATCGGTAATTGCTAATCGGTGGTGTCTTGCACCGATTATCGCTGCTTGCTTGTGCCAATTGCGATTTGCCGCTTAGATCTGGGCCGTTGATCAGCCAGATCTAACGGCTGTTGTGCTTTGATTGTGCATGCCTTAAATACATGGCTTTTCACTGATTTTTTAATGTTTTAGCCTCTCGATAGTGTTTTTATGCCCTTCCAAGGGCTCTCCTCTTGCACTTATTTTGATCTTTGGATGATCTTAAGCAATGTTTTGAAGACATCAAGAGAATATATGGATCCATTGGCATGATTTTAAGTAAATTTGGAGACTTTGGGGCATATTTGGATCCATTTTTGGGTCATTCTGCCATCAAGGCTAACAGGTAGCATCCACCTCTTTACCTAAAGTGGCAGTCTCCTTCCTCCAGTTGGTCACTAGAGGTGTTTACATGGGTTTACAACTCTCCATGTGAAATCTTTGTAGTATCTTGTTGGTATACTTTCCTTTTGATGCAAATAATCCCCATCACTTTTCCATACTTTCAACCTGAGGAAGTAGTGCATGAGACCCCTATCCTTCATTTCAAATTCCCTTGCAAGATTTGATCAATTTTTCATCACCTATTAATATTAAATCATCAACATATAAAACAATGATAAGAAATTTACCTTGTACCAAAATATGATAGTGGTTTACATCTGCTTCACTTTTGGTGAAGCCCAAACTAGTGAGATAACTGTCAATCCTAGTATACCAAGCATGGGGTGCCTGTTTGATATCATACAATGCTCACTTGAGTCTGCATACATGAGACTCTTGATCAAATGTCTCAAAACTTTATGGTTTCTTGATGTACACCTCCTCCTCAATAACACCATTGAGAAATGTTGCTTTTACATCCATCTGGTGGATCTTCCACCCCATCTATGCAGCCAATGCAAGAATTAATATAATGGATGAATACCTTACTACAGGAGAAAATGATTCCTCATAGTCGATTCCCTCAACTTGAGAGAATCCTTTGGCCACAATCGTTTGTTGCATTCTTAACCTTGAAGATCCATCTCAAACCCACAACTGATTTATCTATCGGTACTGGGACCACTTCTCAAACATTATTCTTCATGATGGATTTGTATTCTTCCACCATTTCATCAACCCAAACTTATTGCTCAACTGCTTCCTCAAAATAGGATGGCTCAGTCCCTATAAGCTCAATCATGAGAGTCATTTAGCTAGTGTACCTCTCAAGTAACCTCCTTTACCTGTGTAAATTTGAAGGAGCTCCCACATTCTCCCTCTCACCCTGCACAAGTATATCAACTTCCTTGGTTCTTTTTATGCCTTCTCTGGATGGTTCTGCTTGAGTGGATTTCTCCACTCTCTTCTCCTTTGGATCTAGAAGCTCCTCTTCTAGTGAGATATGAATATCCCTCTCAATAGAGCACCACATTGATTTATCCTCATCAAACTTTACATCCCTTCACACAAATGTCATTCTAAGGGAAGGTAAGTACACACAATAATTGTGTGCAGTTTTGGTGTAGCCAACAAAAACTCCCAACTTTGTTGTCGGCTCAAGCTTCTTCCTCGAATATTTGGAGACGTGGCAATAAATATAGGCTCAAAAAACCCTGAAGTGAGGCACAACTGACTTCCTCCCCAAGAAAGCCTCCTCCAGTGTAATCATACCGCGAATCAATGAGGACACTAGTTTTGCAAGTATATTGTTGTGTTACATGCATCTACCGACAAATGTAGTGTTAGGCCTTGGTCATGTAGCATAACTCTCATGACTCCAATAATTATCTGGTTCTTTCTCTTAGCTACCACATTCTTCTATTGGTTGTGGGGTGTTGCCAGCTCTCTTCAAGTACCTTCTTTTTCACATAACTCCTTAAATTCATTTGAAACATACTCACCTCCATTGTCACTCTTGAGAGCCTTCACCTTCTTGTCGATCTCTTTCTCAACTAGTGCCTTGAATTCTACAAATTTTGATAATATCTCATCCTTCTTCCGCATCAAGAAACTCCAGCATTTCGTTGAGAAATCATCAATAAAAAAGTAAAAAATAAAAAAAAATTGTGTCTAGCAGTGGAGGCAATCAAGAAAGGTCCACAAACATCAGAGTTGACTCTTTCCAAGATTGCATGTTCTTTGCTATCTCGTTCATGGAATGTGGATTTCACATACTTCACCAAGGTACAACCTTGTTAGACATAATGATGCTCAAGTACTCTTTTAGGGAGGCCAGTGGCTATTTGCTGCATAATTTTCAGGGCGCCATGGTGAAAATGATCTAATCTACTGTGCCAAAATTTACCAAAATCATGACTCTACACTTTCTCTGCCTTATTTCTTAATGCAACACAATCTTCCAATCCAGCTTGTATAGTTTCTTCACCCGAACCCTGATCTTCTTCACTTGTCCAATGGTTATGTGTCTCAGGAATGCTTTCCCTTTGTTGAAGATCACATCATAACCACAGTCTTCCAAAACTGCTACAAAGATGAGATTCTTCTTTAGGCCTGGAACAAACATGGAATCTTTGATGCAAAGAGGAGATCCCAACTCCCTCTGAAAAGTTCCTGTACCAATTTTGGTAGCATTGTACCTTCCATCATCCCAAAGCTCAATATGCATATGGAGATATTTCTCCTCCAAGCCACTGAAAAACTCTATACACCCTATCATATCGAACAAAGCACCAGATTCTAAGTACCACACACTCCCCATCACTATGCTAGCCATGCATGCGATAAGGGCGAAGTCTAGATCAAACTATGAAGCCAATTCCTCACCTGCTCATTTCTTCTTGCCAGAATTTTTGTGTGGACACTTTGTAGCATAGTGCCTAAATTCATGACAATTGAAGCATTTTATTTTGAAAAAGTATTTCTTCTTACCCCCTTGGCTGTATTCTAGTTTTGTTTGAGATTTATTCCCTTTTCCCTTCTTTCCCTTTCAAACCAATGAAAAAATTTCTTCATCCTCGCCCTTAGATGAGGTTCCATCTTTGGTATTCTTCTTGATCACCTCTTGTACCAAATTGAACCACAAGTGTTCCCAATTCGGTCATTTTTCCATCCCATTCGCCAAGTCTTAGTAATTATACCAACTTTTGGGAAGGCCTTAAAGAGCTAGGATCACTAGGAAGCCTTCTCACCCTTCCAAGCTCATCATGAAATTGGGTAAATCTGCTGAGATACTACGGAATAATGTCATTCTTCTACATCTTGATGTTTCCATTTTTGTCTTTGAGGGACAATTTTCTATGATCAATGTTATTATCAAAAAAAATTGTTAGTGCCTTTCACATTGCGAAAGGAGTTTCTTTCCCATGGGGATTTGAGACAATTTGGTTTTGCACTCCCTCCAAGATTATTCTCCTCGCCTTGGCTACATCTTCTTCCATTGAGCTAGGTTTTGGGCATCAGCTAATCCTAGTTTTGCAATGTCTGTCTTGACATATTCCAACAATCTTTTGTCATCAAGCACTACCTCCATGTGATCCTTCCATGCAACGAAATTCGATCTATCTTCCAAGGCATACTCTAATATCAGCCCATTGAATGTCATTTTCCCAACTCTAAAGAGATGCTTCTACACTAAAGATGAAAATTTGAACCTCCTAAGAAAAAACTTCGAAATTCTTATTCTAATGTGAATCCTGCTCTAATACCATGAAGAAATTTGGTGATAGAATTGCAACTGCTGAAGAAATTTTAATCCAAATCAAGATACACAATTCTACTCTATTGTTCTATGGAATTCAATTCACAATTTAGAATAGCAGTCTCATCCATGCAATAAAAAATAAAACACATGCACAATATTTTTTCTAGGGGAACCCAACTGGGAAAAGATGCTCAAGCCTCTTTACATTAGCTAGATGAATAGATGTTTATTACAACTTCTTGCCCGCTCTAAGCACAACCTACAAGTGAATAGCCTATCTCTCTACTCAATGAGAAGCTTTGACCCAAACTTAGTCAATTTTTTCCTCTACTTGAGCCCCTACTTCCTTGCACAAATCCTAGAGAATTAGCCCATAGCTTTTTTAGGAATTTTCCTAAAATTGATTGTGCACTTCCCAAGGTTTGATCATTGGACTGCATGCACTACACTCAAACTAGTTTACAACTACTTGTTACACTGCCATGGAATCTCCACTACAAATGGGAACTCAAATTCTATGCATGCACTAGTTATTTTACATTGATTGATCAATTAATTGGATTATCACTAAGTTAGACTATTGTCCCACTACACAATTGACCTTCCATTAATTCCTCCAACTATTAGAACTAGTTTAACTGAACTCAACTGGATATAACTGAACTATATTACTAAAATTTAGCAATCACACATGCTTCATTGAACTCCACGCCCTCTAACTCGAATTTACTAAGCTAACTGAGTGACAAGAGCCATGTCACACAAGTTAACCGCATCCAAGTTATCCGTTGATGTGGAAATTCAAATTTTCTCAATTTGACCAAGGCAAAATCAAATTGAGACTTTCTTGTTGCACTTCTCAACACAGTCTATTTGATATACTCCTCCACACGGCCTAAGGTTATTTTGAGTCATGCATCCACTAATAAAAATATATAGGTCCTACACACTTTCATCTCTAGTAAATAAATGATTTCCACATGAATCCTAAGTGTTACACCAATCCTAACTACACAAATAGGACATGCATGCTAAGTATCACATGCATAAGGATAATCTAGATGAAAGTGTTTTATGCCAAGAGTTTCAATCCTTCAAACCAAATCACCTTTCAATTCTATGCCAACATAATAGAGTACCAATACTTGGGAAATAAAAATAAACCATTTAAACCTTAGTTTGAATGTTTGATACATGATATTATGCCTTTTAAAGCTTACTTCACCAAAATGACATTAAATTTAATTAAACCTTATCTTATCACTAGAATAGAATGGTTTTAAATTTCATTAAATCTGAACCCAATCTTATCATTAGGACATAGGGTTCACATAAAACAATAAGATCCTCATAAAACATCTCCAAACAAGTGGGATTTGTAAAGGCAACAAGTCCCTACCTTAGATTAAATAACTTAGTTTTTGTTGGTTAATACAAGTACTTATGGAGAAAAATATTTAGTGATATTCATTTCTATTGTTATTTATTCTATGATGAGTTTCTGGTAGTGGTTTGAACTTTCCAGCTGACACTAAATGACATATTGGTCATTATAGCTACAACCATATCAGGGAGAAGTTAGAGTTCAGGAGACCCTCCCACTCGTAGCTTCCTTTTGCATAGGGCTTATCTTTTGGTGTTTTATCTTACAATCCAATATTTTAGGAAGTGGAGAGCCATATATATAGTTCCATATTAGTCACTATAGGTTTTTATTCTTAAAGTGTTTATTAGGTGTTCCATGAATTGAATTTCACTATCCAAAGCCCTAACCTCATGTAGTCAATTTTATTTCCCTAAGAATTTACATATCCCAAGATGTATAGTTATAATTCTAGTTTGTATGTTGATTCTTACATAGTTTCACTATCCAAAGCCCCAACATCATGTAATCAATTTCATTTTCCCTTAACACTTACATAGCCCAAGATGTAGAGTTATCACTCCAATTTATATGTTAATTATTGCATAGAAAAATGTATACTTAGTGCTAAGTCGTCCCCATACATTATCCATACACAAGTTATCTTATGCATATTGCATTTATCTACTAAATATGCCCTAATAAATTGGGAACTAATTCATCCATCCATCCATTCACCTTTCCCTCTGCAAGGATGCATGGAAGGAGACCTCCTTTTGGATAAGTGGTTGAACATAGTTTCTTAACTTTTAAAAAGAGAATATATTATTTTGAAGGGGATATGAGGAAGTGATCAAACCTTACTGCTATCTAATGCTTGCACCCTTTTCTCTTATTCCAAGTGCAACAAGTGTTCTTGGTTTTCATATCTAAATTTTTTAGATATAATGGAGTATTCAAATATATCATTGTCCTCATCTAGTCATCTTATGCCTCCAATGCTTCCACTCAATGATGTTATCATATTAAAGTCCCTTCTAATAATTTAATGATTTGACATATCACTACACATATATTGTGTATTATCTCTAGAAAATCTACCTTTGCAAGCATATAATTGGGTCCAGAAACATTAGTAATGGTACCTCCTATTGTTGATCCAATCTCATTAAATCTCTTAGGGATTATTTGACTTGTTTCTATGAATTTCTATAGCACAGTCATCACTAGATTCCATGGAATGGCTAAACTTCCTCAGAAACCATCCACATTTATTGCTGCTAAATCATAGCCCTTTTAGAATATTGGGGTAATTATTTCCATTCCTTCCCTATCATGGTTAGTTTCTTGAATCATAAAAACAATGGGTTTATCTTTCATGATTTTTCTCTTAATCAAACTTTTCTTACCCTTACCATTAAGCCCTCTTGTATTCCATCATGTAATATTCATATTCAAACTTTAGGTTGAGTGATGAAATACTTATCTGGAAAAATTGACATGTATCCAAGTCTAGTAGTTGGGCACCCTTCTCCTTGATTTTTTGCTTAGGTTTTTATTTTTTTATTTTTCCTTTGTTTTTCTTCCCATATTACTATTTGTGTGTATGGTTTGATTTTTGTCATTTTGATTCCTAGACTTGAGGTGCCTCTTGATTTTGGTGAGGATGAGACAATTTTGGCTTTCCCTTTCAAGGGTTCTCATTGTAAGGCTGAAATATCTTCTAGTAATACATTTATTAGTCTTTTTTTTCCATATAATTCGATGAGTGTTGGTAAATCAATTTCCTATATGTCCATATCCTCTATTGATTTTGACTCTTCTTCCTCCAAATTATAGTTTCTATTTTCCTAATTACCCATTTCTAGATCTACATTGCCTTTTGAATCTCTCTCTATTAGTTCTAGTCTTGTTTCCTTTTAATTATGCTTTTTCTCACTTGGGTTGGTCATGGGAGGCATCTTTCCTTGATTTTTGATGCTTCCATTCTTGATTTTATCTCCATCGGATCTTTTTTCTTATACTAAAGACTAAAAGCTATTCATTACCTTGGAGTTATTATTGGTTGCTTGTGTAGAGTATTTTTTACCAAACTTTCTTTTGCTTGGCATGTTAATAAAACCCTCCTCCTCAACTCCTTCCTCCCACCTTTGGAGGTTAGCTATGGCATTTGAAGGGAAATCCATAAACAACTAGTTGTGCTTGTGGCATTTGTTACAGTAGAAAGGTATGTGTTTGTAGTCTAGGGTTTGTAATCATTTCAAAACTTGGAAGTTGATGCAAATAGATTCTATGAGAGCTCCTAAAACATCCATATACACATAATTTTTTTCATATGTAGCATATTTAACGATTTTGGTGATTTATAAGGTTTTGACAAAGCATATTATCACATTTTGTACCCCTACCTACATTTATTCATCCTAAAATTACTAAAGGAGCAATTACAATTGAATCCATAGTGGAGCTATTATGAAATTTCCTTTCAGGGCTAAAATTCATCATTCAAATAATTATATGTGATCCTATAGAATTAAATCATTATGGAACTTCATTAAAGACCCTTACACTATCTTCAATGCTTGCAAAAATGGCAGCAAAGAAACCCTTGGACCCTAGCTTAATATCCAACTTCCCTTTTGGTTTCCACCAGATTAGATACTTTGTTGATGTAAAAATTAATATGAACTCCCCTATGGTAGCATGATCTTTCATATATGTTATGTAACCCCCGAACTTGGTTGACGTAGCTTCATATTTGAGGTTTTTGATTGCCTTATCTAGGCATCCTTTGAGTTAGATCTTCTTCCTATTACTCAAATCTATAACATTGATGCCCTTTATTGCTCTACACTTGTATCCAAACTCTTGACCTTCTCTTTTCATGCACCACACAATATGTTAGCATTTCATTCCTCCCTTGAAAAAAACATCCTTGAAGGAGGAGGGCTCCATTTGCCTCATAGATTCCTTGCCTACCATTACCTATAGCATTACCTCTATCCTTATGTCCTTACTTGTCATTGTTTCTAACAATCCCTTTGCCATAGATTCCTTGTCACCTCTTAACTCACTAGCCTAATCTTAAGGTTCTGTTGAAACTTCAAACTCTTGTAAAAATTTCTTATCCATTGGTACCATCTCCCCTCAATCATAATACCACTTGTGATAGAAAATTTATATGAGAATGCTGATATTTTATATTTAGTATTAATTTAAAAAGTATATGAAAAATAATAAGAAAAAGAGTTTGCTCTCCAACCCAGTCAACTTAAGTAAACTTGACTTTACTCGTGGTTTTTGAGCTCCAGGTTTATGAGAAACCATGGTATTGATCCATGGTATTCATGTGGAATTTAGTCTATTTAAAGGGGAAATTAAACCAACCTAAATCCAACTGTGAATCAACCAAGCATCAAAAGGGATCAAATCCCTTGATATGAAAACCTCTTTTAGAGTGAAAAGAGATCCGATCCCTCTAGGCGTTTAGTAGATTCGAAATTAAAACGAAACTAAGCAAGGAATAGAATTAAGTTAAATTTTTTATGTTTGGAAAATTGAAATATATGGAATCCTTCACCAAACTAAAAAGTTACGCTATTTTAAAATTTTTGATCAAGCATACCCAATGTATAACATCATTGTAAGTACATTATATGGATAGCATAGTGCATAAATTTACCCATTCTCTCAATAAAAAATACATTTGATTTATAACTAAACTGAAAAGGCAACTCTGTCTCTTACTTTATTTGTCACAACTTTAAAGGTAAGAATGGGGTGAAGATGGCTTTTGTTGGTAAGAGAAGTCAAAGATTTTAAAGTTGTGTATCAAAATTCCCTTCTTACAACGTGATGCCCCACATGTTAAGGCATTTGTTTCTCAAACATGCAACAAATACTTAACTTGTCCCTTCTTGCTAAGTCGTACCCCACATGCATTGAAACAAGATGCCTAATCAACATCTAAAGTCAAATAATGTCTTAGTCCTTCAGAAGGTGAACAATCATTTTTTATTAGTGATGGCTCACATGGTTCTGTAATAATAATTAAAGAATCGAAATCATGAAAATTTCCAGTAAATTGAGTCAAATAGGTTTAAATCGAAGAAATTATTATTTAAAAAAAATCATAATTATTTATAAGTATTTTTTTAAATAAATTTAATTTTAAAATTTTGCTGTGAAACTGTAATTCATGTGCACTTTCTTTCCAAATTATTTCCTTGGTTAAATTAAACGTTGACGAACATAAAAAGGAGAAAAACAAGGGTAAAGTGGAGAAACGCTAAATCTAGTGGAAGGACATTGGTTAGAATGCGTAAATGCTCCCCCAACATAGGAGGCATCAAACACAAAGCTTAAGATTTCCACATAGGTGTAATTTAGTAAATAATATATAATAAAAGGGAAGAAGTCTAAAAAATAAATGATGTTTACCAGATAAAGAGTACATAGCTCCTATCATATTTTTATTTTATTTTATTGCATTCTATAATTGAGTGAGACGTTTCATACGTCTCATAATTAAGTAATTGACACATTTCTTTATTTAAAAGTGGTAAAATAATTTTTATATTAATTTAAAAATCAATATTAAAATTATCATGAAAAATATCTACTAATTTTGTAATCTCCATAATAAATAAAAATTTTAAAATTATCTTCTTTATATTTACTTAATATAGTTATAATATTTAATATTTCAAAGATTATTTAAAACAAATTATATACTAGAAGTAACTATTATAAATAATACATTATATTATTTATTAATTTTTTAAATTAAGATGTATATTAAGTAATAGTTTTTAATATTTTGAAATATATTGAAACCCATTTTATTTTAAGAATACATTTGATAATTACATTTTAAAATATGATTGTTATTTTCTTTAATATATTGCAATAATGATCCGCTAATTTCATTATTATTTTTTTTAAAGGGCAAGAACAAACTACTATATAGTACATATAACACTTGTTTTTAATGTAGATTAGATGAATTTGTTATTAAAAAAAATTAGAGGAAAAAATCAAACTTTTCTGTAATGTTAATTTTTCAATAGGTCATCAAATTCATGCAGCTCATTTCTATGTCAATCATCTTAGCTTTACATCACGTTTTATTCTTGTTTTAGTTTGCACTAAACGTTTTTGATAACTTTTAATATATATATAAATAATAGTTTTGAATTTATTAAAGGTTTAAAGAGGTTAAATTTTTTAATATGTAAATTTTTTTTAAGTATAAAATTTGAGGAAAGATTTGCATCTCAAGAGAGGTGATTCCTCTTGACATTTAATAATTTCAGAGTTAAGATGGATCTAGATTGGTTTAATTATTATTTTTTTATTTTTATGTAAATGTAATTTGACAAAATCTATTTTAATTAATAATTATATTTTTATTTTCAATTATATTTTATTTTTATATAATTTGACTGAGTAAAAATGTTTACATAATATAACATAACAAAACAAGTCATTACAACATATCTTCCATATTGGGTTGGAGAGTGTCTTTCAACACAACCAATCTCGATCCATCTTAATTTCGGATCTACAAGCATCCAGAGGGATCAAATCTCTTTTCATTCTAAAGGATGTTTGCATCTCAAATTATTTGATCCCTCTTTGGGCTTGGTTGATCTGGTGTTAGAAGGATCTAGGTTGGTTTAACTATTAATTATAATTATAAATATAATTATTAATTTTATTATTTTATTATTTTTTATTTTTTTATTCTTTGTGGACATTAATCATCACCATCATGTAATTTTACTTTGTCAAAATGTTTTAATTTATAATTATAATTTAATTATTCTATTAATTTTTAATTTTATTTTGATGTAATTTGACCAAGTAAAAACGTTTACATAACATATAGGACAAGACCGGAAAAGAGAACTTCTCTTCTGTACTAGGCTAGAGAGCGCCTCTTGGTGCAATAATTATGATTAGTAAAAATTTGTTGTAAATTTAAACTAGACAATCTTAACTCAAGATCTACCAAGCATTGAGAGGTATCAAATCTCTTTTTGCTCTAAAAAAAGGTTTACCCCTCAAGAGATTTATCCCTCTTGGCACTTGGTAGATCCAAAGTTAAGATGAATCTAGGTTCATTTCATTATTAATTAATTATAATTATAATTATTAATTTTGTGTTTTCTTCTAATTTAATTTAATTTAATGTTGACCCAGTCAAAATGTTAAAGAGGACATTAGAACATCTCTACCATATTGTAGAAATTTGATAGAAATTGCAACTGCTCAAGAAATCAAACTGAAATTAGGAGACACAAATTCTACTCTACTAATTTGCAGAATGAAAATCACAATTTAGAACAACATGCATAGACATGCAACAAGAAAAACCACAAGTAAATTGTGATTTCTAAGGGAACCCAACTGGGAAAAACCCCTTCGCTGCTTTGCATTAATTCAGATGAAAAGAGAAACAATTACAATGTCTTACTTCAACTTTGAAGCACACCTTGCACTACAATCATGTTCTCCTGCTTCCTATCCTACTCTAGCCAACACTTAGCTAATTCAAGCCTCAACCAACCTCCTATTTCCTTTCACAATCTTGGAGGAATTAAGCTCCTAAATAATAGGGAAATTCCCTATTTCCTTGTGCAAATCCAAGGGAAATTGATCACCTGCTCAGTGCAAAAGAACTGTACACTCAATAGTATACAATTATAAATACAAACATGCCTTTTCTTCCACTTCAACTAGGAAATTCGAATTCCATGCATGACTGTGTCTATTTTTAGCTGATTGAATAGTTAAGTGAGAGATCAGTGAGTTAACAACAGTCTTAACTACTCAACTGACCTTCAATTGACTCAACTAGGGACTTGAGCTCAGTGAACTGAGTTCATATAACAATAAATCAACTAGATTACTAAATCTTAGCAATATTTACATGCACAACTCTACTTTTAGCCTATAAACTCGAATTTATTAACTAATAGACAAAGCCATGTCACATAAGTTAACTGCCATCCAAGTCATCGTGTTGATATGGAAGATCAAATTTCTCAATTTGACTACGACATAAGTCAAAATTGAGCCTTTTTCTTGCTACGTTTCTAACACTCCCTCTTAGCAAGAAAAGGGCTCTGCACAAGCCCAATCCAACTCCTGTGGAATGTAATGTAGCACTATCTCTCATTTATGTTGTTGCTATTGCAAAAACTGGCATTGAGAAGCATCCAAAAACACTGAATCAATAGTGTCTATGCAACTGTCTACTAGGAAAACCGCACTAATGTTTATTTTGCATTGTGCCTCATGCACTGCTATCAACACTATTTTGTGCTACTCAATAGCTGACTACACCAACTAACATTGATCCTTCTGCTACTAAATATTGTGAGCCCTTGTAGGAAGGTAATGATCCATGAGGAGGACACCTCAATGGACCCTGCCCAAATCTCTACAACTTTGGGACTAAGGTTCTCCATTGCCCCACTTCACTCTAGGAGGTATAGTTGCATGCATGGAAAAATCTACCTCTAGCTTGTAAATACCTTTCACTATAACTCCAATTGGTTTCACTTTCCCGGTAGCTACATGTTTCATGAAGGATTTCCCCTTACTGAAAATAACATCATAGGCTCTATCCTTCGATATTTCTACAGAGATCAAGTTCTTCTTTAGCCTAGGTACAAACATAACATCTTTGAGGCAAAGATGGGAGCCAAACTCCCTCTTCAAGGTTACAGTACCAATTCTATAGCATTGTACCTCCCATCATCCCCCAGTTCAATATGCATCTAGAGATCCTTCTCCTCTAGGGTACTGAAAAATTCCTTGTTCCCTGTCATATGGTAAGAGGCACTAGGATCTAGGTACCAATCATTCCCTCTTACTATTCTTGCCAAGCAAGCAAAGAGGGTGAAATCTAGCTCGAATTGATATGCTATGGCATTTCCTGCTGCTCCTACTACATGCTCCTTGCTGGATTTCCTATGTAAACACTTGGTTGCATAGTGTCCATATTCATGGCAGTGAAAATATTTTGTTTTTCTTAGATCCTTCTTCTTTCCATTGAGCTAATTGATGTGCATCAAACTGCTAGGGTTTCACAATGTGAGTTTTAACATATTCTAACACACCATTTTCATCAGGCACTAGTTCCATTCAATCCTTCTAGGCTATGAAATTTGAGCTACCCTCCAGGGTATACTTTAATCTCAGTTCGTTGAAATAAATTCTCCTGAATCTGAAGAAACTTTGTTACATTGAAGTTGCAAATTCAAAATTTCTTTGGGACAAATTTGAAATACTTGTTCTAATGTGATTTTAGGGCTCTGATACCATGTAGACATTTGATAAAAATTGCAATTTCTCAAGAAATCGAACTGAAATCAAGAGACACAGATTCTACTCTACTAATATGTGGAATGAAAATCACAATTTAGAACAACATGCATAGACATGCAACAAGCAAAACCACAAGTACGCAGTGATTTCTAGGGGAACCCAACTGGAAAAAACTCTTTTGTTGCTTTGAATTAATTCATATGAAAAGAGAAACAATTGCAATGTCTTACTTAACCTTTGAAGAACACCCTACGTTGCAATCTTGTTCTCTTGCTTCCTGGCCTACTCTGGCCAACACTTAGCTAATTCAAGCTTCAACCAACCTCCTATTTCCTTGCACAATCTTGGAGGAATTAAGCTCTTAAATAATAAGGAAATTCCTTATTTCATTGCACAAATCTAAGGGGAATTGATCACCTGCTCAGTGCAAAATCACTGTACACTCAACAATATACAATTATAAATATAAACATGCCTTTTCCTCCACTTCAACTAGGAAATTCAGATTCCATGCATGATTGTGTCTATTTCTAGTTGATCGACTACTTAATTGAGATATCAGTGAGTTACAATAGTCTTAACTACTTAGCTGACCTTCAACTGACTGAACTAGGTACTTGAGCTCAATTAATTGAGTTCAACTAACAATAACTCAACTAAATTGCTAAATCTTAGCAATCTTTACATGCACAACTCTACTCTTAGCCTATAAATTCAAATTTATTAAGTTAACTGGTAGATAAAGCCATGTCACATAAGTTAACTGCCATCCAAGTCATCCTATTGATGTGGAAAATCAAATTACTCAATTTGACTAAGGACAAGTCAAAATTGAGCCTTTTCTTGCATACTGGAGTGGAGAGTGTATCTTAACACAATTATATTTCTAATTATATTATAAAACTATTTATTTCATAAATGTGTAATGGATTGGAAATATATATATATATATAAAAGATGATTAAAATCCATCAAAATTATAATTGGTTACTCAAACTTTACAAGATTATTTAGATTTATTAGAATCATACTTCTATACTCAAAAGGTAATAAGAGAAGGGTTTCAAGATTACCATAGTTTTGATGACTCAGGAGTTTAGAAAGGTTATTATTATAACAACATTTTGACATTGAGTTTTAATTTGGGTGCATGTAGGGTGCTCTAGGGAGAAAGTGTATTTTGTTTAGTGTCACAAAGATGATGGAATATTGCATCCCACAATGTTTTGGGAATTATTCAACACCCAATTACATTATGTAGCTTATGGGATTTGGATTTTATTTTAGCAACACTAGTTTTTCTCTTTGTGCTAGTCAAAAGGGAAAGATGTTTTTGATCTTCTAGATTAGTTTTGACTACCTCTTTTTAGTATTTTAGCTTCCTTTTATTTTATAACTCTTTATTGCACCACAAATTCTCTTTAAACTTAGGTGTAATATTATTTTTAATATCATGATCATCTTGCAAGATGACATCTTCCTATATTCTATAATGATTTAGCCTAGACTTGGCATCTTGATGTCATCATTCCTTTAGTTGTTGGTGGTAATGGCTAAAGTTAGAAGCAATTTTGAGAGTCTTTTGTCATCCATGTTGTTTATCTTATTTTTGTACATAAAATACCTAACCATGGTCATGCACTGAATGTAAGAGAGGTTTTCTTCTATAACAAGGGTAGGATAGGCTATATCGCTTTTAATATTAAGATAATAAGTTATAAAATTATTTTGGATTTGTTCTATCCTTATCCAAAATTCTCTAGAGATACTACAACCCTCTAATTTCACATCTATATAAGATAACATGAGTGATAAGAATATGAAATAAGAATTTTTTTTTGTCCTACAACTGAAAGTTTGCTAATTTCTACTTGTTTTCAAGCCCATAATAAGATTTTCACCCTTTGTTTATCATAACTTTTGTTTTGTTCATATTCACACTGACATATTTATATTAAAACAAAAATTCTTGAACGGTGTTTAATAATTATTAAAATCATTAAAATGATATGCTATAAAAACAATATTTATTAATATTAAAATGAAAAATAATAAATATACTATATAAATAATACTATCCAAATCAATGTTTTGGGGGGCAATTCAATGTGAACAAAATAAAATGAAATCTATAAAAACTTAGAGATCCAAGGTTCAAATTCCCTTAGTGTGACCTAATTTACGAAAAGAAAACAAGTTGTAGACTCCAGAGATTTACTAATAATTTTGTATCAAATAAACTACTCATTCTTTTAATATATATATATATAATATCAAAATTTTATGAAATTAATATGTGAGTGATGATTTCCTCCCTACCTTGGAATATAACAACGTTAACAATGGCTCGAACAATGTGACAAACGCAAAGAAATCGACATAATCAAACATAGTGGAGCCCACGAGTGGTCAATATCATGGTGAAGTCACTTCATGTCAACAATATGCCAACAATAATTTTGAAAAATGAGATTCCAAGAGACTTTGGCAAAAGGCATGCAACCAAACAACCCAAATATTTGTGAAGGATATGTTTACGTTAATTTTATTTTTTTTTGTATTTTTAAAATGAAAAATGATTTTTTTTTTTGTATTTTTAAAATGAAAAATGATTTTTTTTTAAAACGAAAAATGAAAATTTTATTTTATTTTTAATTAAATGAAAAATGAAATTGCTAAAAGTTAATTGAATTTTTAAATATATTTTAATTACTTTTAAATATATTTTAAAAAATTAAGATAATTTAGTTATTAATTAATATGGAAGATAATAGTTTAACTAATTAATATTAATATTTTGTTTTTTGTTTTTTGTTTTTTTTTTTTTAATTTAGGAATATAATTTTAGTTTTTTTTTTAATAATTTAGTAATATAATTTTGGTACATATTGTAATTTTTTTGTTATTTAAAAAGGGTTTTTGAATATGTAAATAGATTTAATTTTTCAAAAAATGTTGAACATTATATTGTGTAAATGACAATTACAATTTATAATTCTAAAAAACATTTTCAAATTTTAAGTAAAAATGAGCACAAAAAAACCCAAAAAAACGAAAACATCTATCGATTCAATTACATTATTATTGGATAGTATTTTATTTGGGAGAAGAGTTTCTCCCTTAACTAATATTTTTAAATCTTAGATCATTCACTCATTTCTTTATATTCAAAGAAGAGACACCCTTAATTCATCATCAAGACGTTTAAATCTTATTATAAAATAAAAGAAAATGATTTTAACTTAAAAAATCAATATCATATATATATATATATAGAGAGAGAGAGAGAGAGAGAGAGAGAATCTTTGTGTGTGTATATCTATATATCTATCTATATATATATATATAATCTTTGTGTATAATTAATTTAAATTTTCTAATTACGCCATAAGGCGTTCCCTCTGATAAGGACTCCCCTAGATGCCACTCTGCACCTTAAGATTTAATGTTAGAGGATTGAAGCCAGTCGTGAGATTAATAATCAGTTAATAGTTAATACTGGTTTCAGGTTAATAGTTAGTTAATAGTTAATAATAGTTAACAACGTTTAATTCTTGGGAAACTCATTTTAACTATTTGTCTTCTGTGCCTTCATATCAAGAGAGGGAGATAGCATAAATGCACTCGTCTCTCTAAAATGATGCCTACTTTCTCAGAATATCCCAAACCAGGATTGGGGGGTTGGTCGGTTTCCACTACCAGTCTGTGCTCCCGTTTTGCTTTTTCTTTGATAATGGGTAGACCTGTAATGTAAACAAGTGTGGAAATGGAGGGACAAAGTGGCATGGACTCTTGAATACTTGTGTAATATACACAAAGAATGTGGGTTCTACAACTTCTACCATTGATCTGAACTTAAATAGGAATGCAGCAACTTACATATATAATCATAAACATAAAGATGCAGTAGAAAAACACTTCATTTCATTTATAGAAAAATATTGAACTATGATTACAAATAGAATGGAAATAAGATAGTTTGAGCGATGGTAGCTTATCTCTAAGAAGAGATGTGGTGGCTACATGCCTCTAAGCTATGTTACAATGAGGCTCAAGGGCTATTTATTATTGGAAACCATGAGAAAATCGTAAACAACAAAAACCCTAACCCCAGGAGATGTAACACCAAGAGTTTGTGGGCCCCGTTGGGGTTAGTTGGGCAGCCTACTTCCCTGGGTTGTAACTTGGTCATATTATCTTTGTTTGGCACGTATGATACCTTGTTAGAAAGGCCTCTTTGAGTACTATAGGTTTCACCACATGTCCATATGTACAACTATGGGCCTATCGCACACCCCCAAAAAAACGTCGTTTAGGGGGTCAAAACTGCTCTGAAAGTTTAGGACTCGAAAAGCTGCTAAAAATAGTAAATGCTGAAAGGAAAAAGGAAACATATGAAACTGACTGGGGGGTATAGGTGGAATTGGGTGGTGGCCACCAATATCCACCTGGATCATTCCTCCCCCCTTAGGAAGCAATGGTCCCCATTGCATGCAGAGCCTCCATGAGGTGAGGAAATTTCTGTTGAACCTAGTCCCTGGTGAACCACTTGCCCCAGTGAAGGAGTTAGCCTACTTTGACAACTCGATATAGACGTATCCTCTATTTGTGAGTGTTCTTGATATGTGTGTCCATGATCTGATAAGTTGTGGCCTATTCCATGCAATCTGGGTTGAGCTTTGTTGGTGTGAGTTGTTTTACAATGTCAGATGTGTCCAACCATGGTGGAAAGTATGAATGAAGGTGATATACATTGAACATTGGGTGTAGACCAAGGAATGGTGGGATGTTGAGCTCAAAGTCATTGTCACTGACGGCCTTGGTGATGGTGTATGGCCCATATCAGAGTGGGCAAAGCTTGCGGTGGGGTCCAACAAGGTGCTCCTTCTATAAATGTAGCTAAACTTTGTCACCAACCTGGAACTTGTGCGGCACTCGATGTTGATCATGGCATTGCTTGTACTTAGCATTGGCTCTATCCAATATATCATGGACCTACTAGTAGATGTGTTGAATGCACTCAATAAAGTTGTTAGCCCTTTCAGCTTTAGACTGAACATGACTCGAATCTACCTGAGGGGCTGCAAATGGTATGGCCACATCAATGGGGCATAATGGCTGAAATCCCAACCCTACCTAAAAGGGGTTGCGGCATGTTGAGTTCTGGAGAGCTTTGTTGTAGTTTTGTTGGACATAGGGGATACTTTCATCCCACGTGCATGGATTCTTCGAGTTGTACATGTGTAGAATGTGTACGATCATCCTATTGACAACCTTCGTTTGGCCATCATTTTGGGGATGGAAAGTCATGGACTTAATAATTTTTGTATCCAACATCGACCAGAGACTTGACCACAATGCACTCAGGAATCTGTTATCTCGATCTGAGACAATGGATTGTGGGATCCCAAAGTTTACCCATACTCGCTCAAAGAACAGCTTAGTAGTGGCCTCTGCTGTGATACTCTTCTTGCAGGTCACCATGATGGTCATCTTAGAGAATCTGTCGATGACCACGAAAATGAAATCGGTTTTGTGCTTAGTAGAAGGAAGGCCTGACATGTAATCCATGGAAATAGATTCCCAAGGTTGGCTAGGAGTAGGTAGAGGAGTATACAGGCCTTGCTTCTTGATGGTTGTTTGGTAATGGCATAGGCGGTGCAGGATCTAATGTGTTATGCTCTTGACCCCGTTGGAATTTCCAGAATACCAAATATGCGAAGAAATACAACCCAAAACACAGAATAAAATGAGAAAAAAAGAAAGTATTTTATTACTTGGAGATGAAAGCAATGTTCACTTGCCTCTTCGAAGGGGCAACCTCTAGCAGAGTAGAGCTCGATTACAAAATAAGACTCGATGATCTTTCCCTTCTAACTACAACTATTGATAGCTAAATGACCTTCAACAACCTAACAACTAGTGGTCCTTTGCATAACAAGGGTTAACCACTTTATTTATTAATTATGGCCCATTGCAACTAATTGTGGCCCCTTTCTTAAATGTGGGTCAACCACTTACAATTATTAATACGGGCTTTATTGACTACTTAAATAACTATGACTATGACTCAACCCTATTGTGTTTATTACATAAATAAAGGGGTTAGGGTTGGACCCTAGCATGCTCCCCCATCAAAAGCAGCCTTGTCCTCAAGGTTGAAGCTGCGGAAACTGCTGAAGAATAGTGGTTGGTTCCCAGGTCACATCTTCTAGAGAGGTGTCTTTCCACTTAATGAGGACTTCCTTGATCGTGCGGCCACACAAATGTTGTTCTCGAGTATCTAGGACCTATTCAAGTTGGAGCCAGAGTGAACCTTCTTCATCCAATTCAGGTAGACTGGTTTGAATTCTACAATTGTTAACCACCACTTTCTTGAGGCATGATACATGGAAGACTAGATGGATTCTTGAAGTTGGTCTCAAGGCCAGCTTGTAGGATACTGTTCTAATGCACTAAAGTATTTGATAAGGTCCATAGAATTTTGGAGCTAATTTCTAGCAACCCTCTTCTTTGAGCGATGTTTGCTTATATGGTTTCTGTTGCAGGAATACCTGATCCCCTTCTTGAAATGTGTGCTCTAAATGATGTTGGTCTGTTTCTTGCTTCATTCGATTCTAAGCTTGATGGAGATGATCTTTGAGACGAGCTAGCATGGTTGCACAGTTCTGTAGGATTTGATCAACTGCTTGCACCTTAGAGCATCCAGGGATATAAGAAATAGGTGAAGGTGGGAGTTGGCCATACACTGCTTCATATGGAGTCATCTTGGTGGCTTCATGATAGTTAGTATTATACCACCATTCAGCTAAAGGTAGCCATTGTACCCATTGATGCTCATTTTATGAAGTGGAGCACCTTAGGTATGTCTCCAAACATTTGTTGACTGCTTCAGTTTGACCATCAGTTTGGGGATGATAGGAAGTACTTAGTTGGAGTTGGGTGCCTTGTAGCTTGAAAAGTTCTTGCCAAAAGTTACTGGTGAAAGTCAGGTCACGATCAGACACAATGGAAGTGGCAGTCTGAAGATCTGGTCCATGAAAGCTTGACCCACCAAAGTGGGGGTAAATGGGTGGGGTAGAGCACAAAAATGAGAATATTTAGAAAGTCTGTCCACAACCACCATGATGACTAATTTGTTGCCTGACTTTGAGAGACCAGTAATGAAATCCATAGAAACATCCATCCAGATGGAGGCAAGGATTGGCAATGGTTGTAAGGTTCCTAGTAACTTGACTATTTCTCCTTGGTGGCATTGACACACATCACATTCAGCTACAAAAGTAAGAATGTCAGTTTCCATGCCCGTCCAAACGAAAGAATGACGAGTGCGAGCATAAGTCTTCTGAAAGCCTGGATGACCTGCAGTGGGAGATGAGTGCAACTCTGCCAAAATGCGCATTTTGATCGTTGATGTCGGCGATATAACTACTTGATCCTTGTAGTGAATAATCGCATCCTTCCAAGAGTAGCGAATTGAGGAATTAGGATCTGCCCTCAAGTTATTAATGAGTTGGGACAGAGAGGAGTGTGAAAACCATTCCTTGTGAGCTGCTTCAATCCAATCTAGTATGGGAAGAGAGATTGATATCAGGGTGCTTTCATCCTCAAATTGGCGTGATAAAGCATCCGCTACTACATTGTCACACCCTTTCTTGTAAATTATCTCATAATCATATCCCAACATTTTTGCCAACCATTTATTTTGTTGTGGCAAGGATAAACATTACTATAAAAAATATTTGAGGCTTTGATGGCTTGTGCTGATTTGGATACATTGCCCTAATAAGTATGGTCGCCAGGTATCTGCTGCATGTATTGGCTGGTGAAAGCCAGGGGTCGACCTTCCTACATTAAGACAACACCAATACCAGTACCTAAAGCATCACTTTCAATCACAAAAGATTTGTTGAAGCTGGGTAGCGCCAATACTGGAGTTCCAGTGGAACACATGGTGTGTTTGAGAGCCATAAATGCCTGTTGTGTTGCATCAATCTAGAGGAATGATTTTTTCTTGAGAAGGTTAGTGAGGAGTCTAGCAATGCGACCATAATTGCGGAAAATTTGCGATAGTAACCAGTGAGACCCAAGAATCCCCTCAAACTCTTCAAGGTTTTTTGTTGGGGCCAATCTTGCATTGCCTATATCCTTTTGGGATCAACCCTGACACCTTCACGACCCACAATGTGTCCCAAATACTCAACTTCTTCCATGCCAAAAGATCACTTGGATAATTTGACAAATAATTTGTGATTCTGGAGTAGTTGCAAGATTAGGTTTACATGTTGAAGATGTTTTTCCTAGCTTAGGCTATAGATGAGAATGTCATCAAAGAAAACGAGGACAAATTTTTGTAGATATGGTTTCAGCAGGCGATTCATGAGGCTTTTAAAAGTGGATGGGGCATTACAGAGACCAGATGGCATGACCAAGAATTCATAATGGCCTTCATCAGTTCGGAAAGCAGTCTTTGGAATATCTACTTCTTTCATGTGTATTTGGTGATAGCCAGAGCGAAGATATAGCTTAGTAAAGAACTGAGCACCATGTAGTTCATCAAGCAGATCATCAACAATTGGGATAGGGAATTTGTCTTTGAGAGTGAGCTTGTTGAGGGCCTAAAAGTCTGGACACATGTGCCATTCCCCATCTTTCTTGAGCACCATGACCACTGGTGATGAATAAGGACTGATGCTAGGACCAATAACACCAGCCTCAAGGAGTTCCTTGATGATTTTTTCAATTTCATTCTTTTGGGCGAAAGGATATCGATATGGGTGCACATTTTGTGGTTGTGCCCCTGGGACCAATGTGATGCTATGATCATGTTCCCCTCTAGAGGGTAGAAGATCTTTAGGTTTTTCAAATACTTGTTGGTGGCGGTTTAAGACCTGTTTCATCTCAGAATGAATATGAAGAGTAGTGGGTTCTATGGCCTGGATGGCATTATACTAGTTGATAACTCCATGATGGCCCTTTTTCAACAAATTTTCCATTCGATGTGAGCTGATGATAGACGAAGCACTTGCCTGGAGTCCATGGAATGTATGAATGTGGTCATTCTGCTTAAAGCTCATATATAACTCTTGGAAATCCATTGTGATTGGGCCTAGTGTGTGAAACCATTCAACCCCCAAGACAATGTCACAACCACCCATGTTAATGACAAACATGTGGGTCTTTAGGTGGTAGTATCCCATCTGAAGTTTAATATTTTTACAACAGCCTTCATATTTCATTATTCCCCCATCAGCAATAAGGACCTAGAAATTAGAGACTACCCTTACAAAACAATGAACAGCTTCAACGATTCGCTAATGGATAAATTTATGAGTGCTGCCACTATCAATAAATACTACTATCGGGTGATGTTTAATAAAGCCTATGATTTTCAGAGTTTGGGGCGTAGAAATTCCCGCTAAAGGATGTAGCGAGATAACTAGTTCCTCTGCACTAGCTGTGAGCTCATTGTCCTACCAGGTTTCCTCAACTTCATCCTCTGGTCCCCCAAGGGGTGGGTCTTCCTCCGATGAGTTGTGATCAATAACATATGTTGTATCTCTGAGATGATAATGGTCAACTATCATGCCAGGGCATATAAGATAATTGTTTTGGGTTTTTTATTTTTATTTTGGAGGACCAGTGTAGGAGACAGATTTAACATAGTGAGGCTTAACCTTTTGAATAATATTAATATCTAAACAGAGGGCTGCTATTAAAATTCACACAGTGATTTTAGCTTATAAGATGGTGGTGAGCAGAAACAGAGAAATGATATGATTATCACAGTCTTCAGATTGAAAATTAAATAATCATAAGTATGAAAACCTTTAAACTATGTTCAGAAGGTTTAACAGAATATGCTTAAGCTTACAAAAGATGTTGATGATTTATTGATTTAGAGGGAATTAATTAAACAAACAGTTCATTAATTCATTCTCTTTACAGATTATCACTTCATAAGCTTATAGGAATATATTGAAAGCTAATTATTCCTACCTAGTTATTTCTGTAAGACATAAGAATATGAAGAAAAACATAATAAATAATACTGGAAAAACTTACAGGAAACACAAAATTGTGTAAATCAGAATTCATAATCGTTTTCTTTTATATTAATGATCCAAAAAATTCAAGTACATTTGAGGCTTCAAAATGCTTCTTCAAGGGTGCAACCCTTTGATAACTCATAAAGAGAGTTATTTATACAACAATGAACTGAGAAAATATCCTAAAATGTTTTTACAAAAATAGATTATTACAAAATCAAAAATAAAAACTGCTAGTTGATCTGGCACTATTTTGGTGCTCAAGTGTTGATGACTTTCGCATGAAAAAATGAAAATGGTTGAAGCTAGCTGACTATTCCTCCAAAAACTAAATGATGTTCGATTACTTTCTAGTCGAGTAAATCTGTCAATTATTCCCAACGTTTCTTATCTGGGATAGAAATCTGGGTTACCTTCCTGTAAACTTCATCCATCTCTGTATATATAGGAAAAGTGGGTTTTACTAAAATATGTGTCTGATTTAATTCAAAATAAATAAAGTATCCTTGAGTGTATTTACTATAAGTGTTGGTGTTGCCAAACCTTTGATGTTTGAAACTGAAGCTGCATGTTTGCCCACCTCTGGCATATTTTGAACATAATCCTCAATTGAAATCAATTTTTCATTGATCACAAGAATAGAGGGTAAACCCTTGCTAGTCAAGGGTTCTATCTTGCTAAAAAACCTCTGAACTATGGTATTGACATTGTTGCACTTTTCCTATAGCTGAAGGATGAGGTTTTTCTTGGTGATGATCTTCTTTACCTCCAATATAGTTGTTGTTCTGTCACTTATGCCTAATTCCTCAAGCTCATAGTTGTCTTTGGAATTTAGGAACTTGATTATATCAGAGGCAATTTCTGGCATATCCTCAAGCTGTTTGGTAATGGTTTCAACTACTTCCTGGGATTTCTCTAAGAGATCTTTCTGATCAAACACTATCTTGATATAGGGCCAAATATCCTTGATTGATTCTATAATTTCTTCCCACATAATTTCCTTTGCTAAACCCAATTTGTTTCCAATGAAAGATTCCTTGAGTTCCCTTTGTAGTACTTCAATCTAACCTTTGACTTTGTTCAACTCAGCTGCATGTGAACTATCTGCTATTGACTTCATAAGCCGTAACTCCTTGAGTTCATCCTTCAATTTATTAATTTCTCCTGTTTGCATAGACAGGTTCTGAATAGCTTTAGCAAGCTGTTCAACTCCTTCTGCTACACCTATAGTCAATGTTGTATCTGAAGTGGAAACTTTGGTGGTGGGAATTGATGTAAGGGGGACTATATCCATTGGAGTTTGAACCTTGTTGACAACTTCCTCTTTTTCCTTGACTATTTTCTCCATTTGCTCCTCCATTTGTTTGATCTGTAGATTTTTTTCTATGACGAGCTTCATCATATAAGACTTTTGAGTTTCTGTCTCCTCAATTTCTTTGGCCATTTGGTCCTCCGAAGTTGGAAATTTCAGCTACTTCTTTAATGCCGCAACTTCATCATTCTTTTTCTTAATAAGCTCTTCTGCAACATTTATGTTTGAGGGATCATATCCCATTTTCAGCACTAGATTCTCCAAGGATTGAGTATTGGTATCCTTTGATAATGAGGAGACTTTCTCCAAATTAAGTTGTCACTAAGTGTTGGCCAAGGTAACCTGCATTTTTGACAAACTCATGGCAGTGTTTGTCAAATCTGAAGCAATCATCTACCCAATTTGTTTGTTCATCTCAATTTGATCAATTGGATGCACATCCTTCACATTGAACTCAAAAGAGGTATGCTTTTGATATTGAGTAGCAATCCTAGGTTGTGGAACCTGAGCTTGCAGATAAGCCAACTGCATTTTACCCTTCTCAGAGTCAAAGACTGAAAGAAGTGTGGCCTGAGAACTGGAGGAATGTTTCTAGAACTGTGTGTAGGTGTTCAAATTCAACTCCTCATTCTTCTTTTTGATCTCGTTGAAAACATGTAAGATGTCTTCCTCCTTGTACTTCTGAGTGCTTCCACTAGTCTGGGTTATCTGTTGTTCCTGAGAAGTAGTGGAATGAGTTGGGGACTGTGTAGACTGTGCACCCGACTGTGTATGGAGCATAGTCTCTCCAAGTCCATCAAATGTGGTTTTCAGAGACTCATGTGTTGCACCTACAATCACAGAGATTCTATGTCTCTTCTTTCTGTTCCCAATCCTAAAACCCTGGCTTGATGCTTCAGTTGTAGGGGATGACTATTCTTCCATCCCTCTCTTGGCTGTCTTTTCTTATGCAAGTGGAGTTTGCACGTTTGATGTAGAAATTGTCTACTCTTCAGCCTCTTGGAGGGTGTTTTTTTCCCATTCCAACTGATTTTTATATTGTTCTATCTCAGGCCTGGTTGTGTGATGATATGTTGTGAGCTTGGAAACTATTCCCATTGGATCATAAGACCGAGTGAAGCTTAGACCAAACTTCATCTCCTTTAGTAATTTGTCTTCTTCCTCTCCTACTTCCCCCGTGTTACGATGAATGGACCAACTTGGGCTTTCAGCTTGAACTGTGATTTCTTCTTTGCAGCCACAAAGTGCACTTCATCTGCATTTAACCTCTGCCTTATATATTCCAGTGCAAATAATCTAATAGGAAGGAACTTAGGTAGTTTGTAGGGTGGAATGTCACAACCATAAACCCTGATCTCTATATAGTTTTGGTAGCAATACCAATTCCCTGTTGCAGTTTGATCAACCAACTGTAATATTTTAACAATCTCCTCATTGATCCTTGGTAATGGGGTACTACTCATAAGACTAATAGCTGGATGAATAAACAGTTCTATGAACTATTTATATGTAAATTCTTCTTCCTCCTTCAACCCCATTGAAGTCTAGAATATCACCGATTGTTGATTTCCTTCTTGATCTAGCTTCTATAAAGAAAATGGGAATTTGTCTCCCTGAAAATATATAAAAAGGTAAACAAACACTAAAGTATACTTGAATACTTCTTCAGTATTGAACTTGACAAATTGCTCATGTATTACTTTAGCTAGGAATTTACTGAAATCATAAATGAAAGTGGGTTTGGAATCAGCAGAAAAGATTGACAAGAAACCAAGGATGGCTTCATTAACATTTTGATTAGAGTTGTAACCAAGCAAATAGGAAAAAATAGAGGTGATTTTCTTGGTTCTATCAGGGAAAATGGATGAATCATAAGGAGGATTTCTTTTAGGCAGAGGACTATCAATAGCTAGAAAGAGTTCAAGGGTCTAGGATCTTTTAGTAAAGTCTAGTTTTTGATAGGCTTCTATCAGGTTTTCATGGGAAAAAGGATGAGTTGGTGTAGTAGTAGGGGCATGCAACATTTTTTCAATGGAATTAGAATTGATTGAGAAAAGTATTTCTCCTGTGGGTGAAATAATTGCTCTTTGACTAGGATCATAATATTCATGGAATTTCCTTACAAATTCAGGTTCTTTGTGTATCTGAGGAAAAATATAATGAGGGAGTTGGGAGTCCCAGAGCCCTATCTCATCTATCTAGTCAATTAGCTGATCTTCCATCCAGCAATAGATTTCATATAAATCGAATTGAGAAGAAGTCTCAATGATTTTACAATCTCTGTCAACTAATGGGGTATGATGGAAGTCGACCTATGGATGAATTAGAGGATTTTGGACTTCTACAAGTTATTTTCCCTTGGGAGGCATTTTTTCAAACAAATTGGAGACTGAAGATGACAGAAATAAGCATGAAACAGAGTGATTATAGTCAAAATAGTATAACTGTAAAATGAGCAAGTGGACCTGAATGTTAGTTTCTTGAACAGGAAAAACAATTGCTTAATGTTGGACTATGGTGGAAGAAACCTTGAATGATCATCTTTGGTTATAGAAATGGATTGTGTAATCGTTTTCATGACTTAACAGGGTTTATAATGGAAAAATTGGAGCGGGGCTGGCAATGAACGTTTGAATTTTGCATTAATAACCCCACAGGATTAATTAACGGGTCTTTGAATCATAAATTTGCGGGAGCGACATTGAATGGATAATGGATAGGAAGCAATTTATTGGAAAGTGGGCATGAGGTGGAGCGTGACGTGGAGCGACGGTAAACAGTCACTTGATATACTGTGTTCTGGGTAAGATGAGGCGGTAAGTAGTTTTTGTATTTTAAGTCCCGAAACACTAAAAAGTGAAAAATGGTGTTTATGTTGGCAGTATTGGAACTGCCCATTTCGAACACCCCCCCAACCCCCTCCCCCCGATAAAGTGTGGACGGTGAATGAGGGTCAAGGAGGGACGTGCGCCATTAGATCTTGGGTGCGCATGCAGGATGAAAGGTGAGGTGGGGGGTATTTAACACATAAGCGGAAGTGATGGTGGGGTCATGACTTTGAGGGCTGATGTGATAGCTGTGGTTTATGACAATAAATGGATGAATGGAAATATTTATGAAACAACGTTGCAACTTTAAAACTTTAGGGTAATTAAAACCCATCATTGAATATATGTTTTTCCAATGTTACAGCTTAGAATAAAAACATTTGATGCTCCAATTACATTTTACATGTCTCTCTACCCCTTTTTCTCATAACATTTTCACTTATTTTTGAGAGTGCATTTAAGTTAGCAACTCAACATTTCCTTTTTATGCCTAATCTAGCTCTATCTCGTATTTCCTCCATTGGCTCAGTTTAAACTGTTAGGCCAATTTTGTTTGCTACCTATTAACAAAAATTTAATACAAATCCAATCATGATTAAACTGTATAAATGGATTGTATAAACAAGTGTGGCATTTTAAACAAACTGCACACAACTTTTATATGTAGAAGTAAACTAGACTAAAGTAGTGGCATTTAGACTTGCAACACTTTTAGAGTTTATTGTTTTTTCTTTTCTTTCTAACCTAACATTTTATTTTTTCCTTCATTCTTTAGGGCATCTATTCTAACATTTTATTTAATATGGACATATTTATCAAAATATTTCCTAACAATTTTTTTTTTATTCAATATTCTTTTGTCCATATCCTAGCTTAAATTTTTTTGAAATATATTTTCATTTTTTGACTAATTGATTCTAACTTACCAAAACCAAAATATGCTACAACAAATTCAATTTGAAAGAATTTTGGTTCCTTGCATTTATGCCCCGGGGAGTATTTGTCATCACAGTAGTAGCACAATCCTTGTTTTCTTCTTTTATCCATTTTTGTTGGGGACACCTTATGAACCTTAAGTGTTTGGGTAGGACCCTAACCCTAGGTGGGGCATCCCTTGGCTATGAAATTTGGATGAGTAGACTAGGAAGCTAAAGCACGTTCCAATTCGACAGACTTTGTGCAAGTGTCTACCCATGTAGGTGGGTGGTGCATCTGGACATGTGCTTGGATGGCTTCTTTGAGACCACTTATAAAACATTCCAAGTAGAATTCATCTCCTAGACCTTCTGTTTGGATGGCCAATGTATCAAAGGCTACAATGTAGTATTTTATTGTGCCTGTCTATCGGAGATTAGTAAGACAACCCAAGAAATTATATTCTCTGTCAAAGTGGTCATAAAGGGATTTTGAGAACACCTACCAAGTTATGTTCTTGGGATAACATTTCTTATGCCACTGCCACCATTTCCATCTCTCTTGGTCCAAGTAAAGGGCTCCCACACATAGTTTAGTTGGATCATCGCAGATATCATTCAGAATGAAATATTGCTCCATTTGTGCTACCCATACTATTGGAATAGATCCATCAAATTTATACATGTCCAACTTGGGTGGCTGAGGGTGGGAATGTTGGTGATTTCCATGGAAGTGAATATTATGGCTAGATTCTCCTTCAAGGTGTTCATCAATACCATGTGGCTCCGAATTCAACCTCGACGTGCTCTTATTGAATTATGCAATGAATTGTGTAATTTGCTACACCTCTTCCTAGAAAGAATCCAACTTCTTTCAAGGCGCTCGATCTTCTTGTTGGCCATGACTTGAGCTCTGGTTTCTACCATACACAGATCTTGGTCACTTGACATCACTTTGAAAAAATTTGAGACCGCGAGAAAATTAAAGCTGACAAGTGAATGGTACCACTGCGATCAGCTCATCGTCCTAAATCTTATGGGATAAGTCTCTTTTAAGCATCCTGAGAAGGCCTCAATTTTTTTTTTTTAACTCCGAACGGAGTTTTACTCCCCGCTGATCAATACTACAGTGGCCAATTTCCAGAAAACTTGATCCTCCCCAATGTCTTGTGAAAATTGGGCCCAGACTATAGTAGCCACAAGCCTTACTGCACAAAGGGTCAGATCTGCCTGCGAAACCCTAATGGCTGAATGTGAGTTGGACTGCGGTGGAAGAACCCCAACTGGTGGGTCTGATTAGTGCAGTGGTGATAGAACCCCAACTATTAGATCTGAATGGTATTGTGGTGGTAAAAACCTAATTGGTGGATCTGAGTGTGGCGGCAAATGATAGAACCCCAACTACTAGATCTGAATCATACTGCGGTGGTAAAACCCCAACTGGTGGATCACATATTACAAATAAGACAATGGGTGATCTTCAGAGAGTCGAGGGAACTATGGTCACAAAGGAGTGTCAGGTGCTACAGATCGCAATATACATAAGGGTCCAACAATAGTACTCAGCCCAGTCTTTCAGGATGCTAACTAAGGAGGATCAACCATACCCTTAGCCATACTGCCTGACTACCCTATCTACACGCGAGTAATCTCCCTAAGTGCTGCTCTCAATCTACTGTAGTAGCAAGACAACCAACGACTTATCTAAGGTGAGGTTTCAAGTGAGCCTAGGGCGCTTCCGATATACCCAGAGGGTACCTGGAAGGTAGTCCGTGCGCGGTTCTATCTAATGCACTACTACTCGAAGGGGTAACCATAGGGGTTACAAGGGATTCCAACAAGCGTGACCACCTCTTGTATTTCCTGCTTGCATGCCTCCCCAAATCCACAGGTTTATGCACTCAATGACAAATCCCATGGATTATAAACAATTCTGCCAAAAATGGAGGTACCACCGGCCCTGGAAAGTGCCCTGATACCACTTGTTATTCTCTTGACCTGCGAGAAATTCCAGAATACCAAATATGCAAAGAAATACAACCCATAACACAAAATAAAATGAGAAAAAAACAAGTATTTTATTATTCAGATATGAAAGCAATGTTCACTTACCTCTTCGAGGGGGCAACCTCCAGCAGAGCAGAGCTCCATTACAAAATAAGACTTGATGATATTTCCCTTCTAACTGTGACTATTTATAGCTAAATGACCTTCAACAACCTAAGGATTAGTGGTCCTTTGCATAACAAGGGTTAACCACTTTATTTATTAATTATGGCTCATTGCAACTAACTTTGGTCCCTTTCTTAAATGCAGGTCAACCACTTACAATTATTAATACAGGTTTTATTGACTCCTTAACTAACTATGACTATGACTAGATCCTATTGGGTTTATTACATAAATAAAGGGGTTAGGGTTGGACCCTAACATAATGTACTTCCCAACATCTTGACGAAGTTTTAGCCAATAAAAATGCTTCTGCAATACTGCCATTGTTTTCTCTACTCTGAAATGTCTAGCGACCCAACTGTAGTGCACCTCCAAAATCATCTTGGCTCGCTCACTTGAAGGAACATAGATGTGTCCCAGGTGGCATAAGAGTGCATCCTGAAGGTGAAAATTTGGAACTTACTTCCCTTCCAAGAGTGTCTGGTATATGCTGTCGAATTCTAGATCACTCTTGTAAAGATGTGGCCACCCCAATGTATTGTGTCCACAAGAGTCGAACACAGTGATCAGCGCCATGACCGGTGGTCAGCTGAGGCAATCAACGACATTATCGGTGCTGCCCTTCTTATACTTAATGTTCAAATGTAACTGTTGCAAATAGGTGAACCATTTTTTACAGTGATTGTTCTGCAACTTCCCTTGCATCTGTGCAGATGACGTTTCCTTGCCTAGAATGTAATGCTTCCATTGACGACAAGCCTGCAAAATGGAATACATTTATTTGTCATAAGTGGGGTACTTTCGGATTGTATCTAAAAGTGTCTCATTGTGGTAAGCAACTGGATGCCCATGCTAAGTAAGAACTACACCAATAGCATAGTTAGAGGCATCTGTCTCAATCTCAAATGGTCGTTGCAGGTCAGGTAATGTGAGCACTGGTGCAGAACAAAGGCGATTATTTAACTTAGAGAATGATTTTTTTGGGTTTTTTACCAAAAAAACTTTTCTTTTGCTCCGTCCTCGATGACTTGACTTAAAGGGCAAGTGATATGAGAGAACCCTAACACAAATCTACAGTAGAAATTGGCAAGCCCAAAAAGCTGCGGAGCCCTGTTAGAGTGGTTGGGGATGGCCAATCCCGAATGACTTGTATCTTGGATGGGTCCACATGTACACCATTCTCATCAATGATGTACCCCAGATATTAAACCTAGGTTAGGCCAAAGGTGCATTTCTCCAAGTTAGCACACAACTTGTGTTGGCACAGGGTTTGAAGGACCTATCAAATATGATGGATGTGATCTTCCCAACTCTGGATGAAGATCAAGATGTCATTTAAATACACCACCACAAATTCATTGGTGAAGGGTTGCAAGATTTCATACATCAATCTCATGAAGGTTGCAAGGGCGCTCGTCATTCTGAATGGCATGACCAACCATTCGAAAAATCCCTCCTTGGATTTGAAGGTAACCTTCCACACATCGGAGGGTTCGATAGGAAACTGGTGATAGCTTGAATTCAAGTCAATCTTGTTGAAATATTTGGCCCCTTTGAGATAATCCAAAAGGTCATCAATCTGCAGGATTGGGTACCTATTTCGGACAATGATCTTGTTCAGTGCCCAATAGTCAATACAGAGCCTCCAAGTCCCATCCTTCTTCTGTATCAATACAATCGGGCTCCCACAAGGTGATGAGCTTGGCCTGATGTTCCCTTTCTGCAATAGTTCCTAGATTTGCCTCTTGATCTCGTCGTTCTCCAAAATAGAGAATCAATAGATCTGTCCATTGGGTAGCAACACGCCTGGGTCATATCGATGGAGTGCTTGACCTAACAGTGCAGAGGTACCCCTATGGGTGAGGCAAAAATATCCATGTACTCCTCCATGACCTTGTCCATCTGCTGTTGTTGTGTAGAGGAGCCCTGCCTGGAAGCCATGGCCACAACCTTCTTCTTGCCCTGGGGGTGAATCATAAGGAAAAAAAAATTCTTGGTCTGGGAAATGATCTTACTGCATTGCTTTGCAATGATCAAAGAGATGGCGGTAGGCGGGGCTACCTCCAGTATCCTATACAACTTATTAGCCAAAGTAATAATCACAGAGTGAGGTCTAGACTCATATACAACATGTCGCTTCCACAAGTATGGTTTTCCTAACAATAAATCATGAACTTCAAGAGGAGAAACGTCACATAGCACCTCATTCATGAAGGGTTTGATGTTGTAGGGAAGGTGACACTATTGGCTGACGCGAAGATCTCATCCTTGGTGAAGCCACCTGATGGTGTACAGTTGTGGATGTGTTGTAGTCTTTAGGCCCAGCCGCTTCATGACCTCTGCTAAAATGAGGTTCTTTTGGCTCCCACTATCGATAAAGAACTACACGGGAGAACCCTTCACCCAAATATATGAGTGGAAGAGGAGTTCCCCCTCTTCTGGATCTTCAGGCTCAATATTCTGGATCTTGGTGGTGGCCATGGTGGCACTGGACTTAGCATCAATGATCTGCTTCCCTTTGGCAGTTCCCTTATTGAGTTTAGATTCAGATTCGAAACCTGCATCTAATTTAGAAGCCTTCAACTTGGCCACCAATGACTACTTGGATCAACACTCACTTGTATTTTGAGTGTATCTCTTATGGAACTCACACCATTTTCCTGTGTCCTTCTTTGTCTTTGGGGTGTTGTTATTTTCTTGTGGATTTGACGGGATGTCTTGGGTACCCCCGCCTTAGCTTGGTCCATTGTTTTATGGTTTGGGGGCACCTATTCCTTGCTTTGGATTCACATATCCAAAGTCCCACTTATTTTGTTTAAACTTCTTCTTAATCTTGATAGCGTACTGATATGTCGTTCCAAGCAAGGAAATGTCCAGGAACTCCATCTTGTCCTGGATGTACTTGTGTAGAAAACCACGGTACTTGAGCACCAAATGCCACTTAGTATCCTTAATACCAAGCTTCATACGAAGGGTATGGAAATTATTTGTGAACTCTGTCACATCTTGGTTCCTTCCCCGCCATAGTGTGGTCCACTTTATGTATTTTTCTTCATAGCTCTTGACAGGGTAATATTGTTCCTTGATGGTGTCTCAGAAATAATTCCAAGTGGGTGCAGCTGAAAACAACGAGGTTCACTCGTGTCCTTTTGTTCACAATAGGTTTCCCACTAGTCCTTGACATGTGGGGCAGCTTTAAGAAGTGAAAAGGTAATGTTTTCCTGATTGGAAAAGTCATGAACTAAAAAATATCCTTCCAATAGATTTAACCATTTATCTATGACGTATGCATCTATCAGGCCTTCGAATATGAGAATATTGAAGTTGACTTGTACCTTAAAAGGAGTGGCGTCTCCAAACTGGCTGTTGGATGAATATTCATTACGTGTGGGTAGCTGTCGAAGGATTTGGGAAAAGTTATCCATCATCGCATCCCTCTATCACTCGAGGGCTTCCACGAGCAACATTTTGAAAAGATCTCCTACCCCCCCATCTTTGTTTTCTTCTGCCATGGGAGGTCATCGGTTTTTGTGAGGCTGATCTTGCAATGGTTCAACCAAATCAAGCCCTAACTCCTTATACCCTGACCTCATTGGGGACATGTAAAGGAAAACAAAGAAAGAGAAGACTGCTCTGATACCACTGATCCAAAATTAAACAGGAACACAACAACTTGTAGATATAATCATAAACACAGAGATGGAGAAGAAAAACACTTCATTTCATTAATAGAAAAATATTGAACTATGCTTACAAACATAATGGAAATAAGATAGCTCGGGCAATGGCAGCTTATCTCTGAGAAGAGATGTGGCAGCTACATGCCTCTAAACTATGTTACAATGAGGCTTAAGGGCCTATTTATTGTTGGAAAACATGAGAAAATCTTAAACAACCAAAACCCAACCCCAAGATATGTAACACCAAGCATTTGTGGACCCCGTTGGGGTTAGCTAGGCAACCAACTTCCCGGGGTTGTAACTTGGTCATATTATCTCTGTTTAGCACATATGATACCTTATTGGAAATATTTATCTGAGTACTACAGGTTTCACCACAGGCCCATGCGTATGGCTAAAAGCTTGCCACCGACCCCAAAAAATGTCGTTTAGGGGGTCAAAACTGCTCTGGAAGTTCAAGACCTGAAAAACTAATAAAAATAGTAAATGCTGAAATGAACAAGGAAACAGATGAAACTGACTTGGGGGTCTAGGTGGAATAGGCGGGTGGCCACCAATATCCACTTGGATCAACCATGCTGATGGAAATAATATGAAGGTGAGAATGGCAGTTCCAGTTCCATACGCATTAACTATAATATGAAGGAAAGGTAGCAAACATATTTAATTAAGTTTTCATCGGGTTGTATTTGTAGTTTTGGTAGTAGCAGTATGTACTATCAATCCTCACTCCTTCGGTAGAAGATCCAACATTATTGATCCCTTCTCACCTGATTTTGGGGATCCTTTCGAACCTGGGAATTTTCCAACACTTAGCTAGACTGGAAGGAAGATTCTGATGCGCATACCTTCAAGGTTGATCCTTCAGGTATTCATCATGCTTATTATAGGTTTTTTGTTCCTTTCGTTACAAATTTTCTAGATTTTCGCTCTCACAGAAAAGTTCTTTGGTGTTTTCACTTCTCGAAAAATGCCAAGGTGGACTAGGTAAGGGCTACAATGGAAAATAGAGAACTCACTATTATGGTTTCCAAGTAGCCTCAACCTAAACCCGAGGTTAGAGCCATACAAATATTTGGTTAACTAAAAATAAAATGTGTTGGTATTATTATTAGTGTGGTGTTTTCGTTCAATCGACTGGAATGTCTTCAATTTCACACATTAGATATTTGGAGTTATGATGAGACCAGGGAGTGGAAATTCTGGAAAATAATTATTAACATGTTTCAATCTTTGTAGAAAAGCACTAGTAGCGAGTTTCAGTACTGAATGTCTTCTATGTCACACAAGCTTATTTGGTAGTATGTTCTCCACGCAGTTTGGGAAGCTTGCAACGTTAATATACAATAAAAATCATAATAACTAGCCCACAATTAGTTACACAATGGAGAACTTTCGAAAAGGTTGGGTTTGGAAAGCGACCTAATTCTCATTCTAGACTAAATTAGAAGGTTTATGTTTTTCAAATCCGTCCTTCAATTATATGGCATAATTTTGATATTTTTAAAAGATGGCAACATCTTTCAAAATGTCGCGCCTTGTTAAATACACAGTTACAAATATTGCGTAATACATACAACTTGTTACTTATAAAAAGTTTTCAAGAGAAGAGTGACCAATATATTAAAATGATGCTCTGATTAGTAGAAAAACAATGGTAGAAAAGAAATCCTTACAAAGTCATGAATAAATTCAACTGAATGATGAATGATAAGTAACCAAATAGAACTTTTTTCTTGATTTTTGTTATTAGTTTTGGAAAATAAAATGTTCTTAGTTTTTGAAAATAAAATGTTACAGAACTTCTTTCTATGTTTGCTAGAATGATTTTTAGTATTTGACATTAGATCTTACAAAATCAATTACAAGATGGTTATCATTACATATAAAAGGAATGGATGATAGTTACATTGTGTTGGATAGTTACATTATTTTTCTAACATTTTGCTTATTTATACATATATAATGCAAATGCGATGGTCTCATTCTTGTCCTTGAATGTAAATGCAATGCATGTTGTGACCCATAACTCTCTAAACATGTTTCATTTTCATTATATTTATTTTAATTGCGTATTTCAGGAATATGTTCATGTAAAATAACATTATCAAACAATTGACGCACTATTTTAACTAGTATGGTCAACTTTATTCTTTATCGAACTAGAGATCTTGGGTTTGAATCTTGTGCTACCCTTACCTGTAGCAGGGTGAATAATGGACATGTAGACTGGAAAATCGTAGAGTCCTACCAAACTTACAAAAAAAATCATGCAACAATATTTTTAATTATAAACATTTACTCTCATTTTTTTATAGAGATATTTGACTTCTAAATAGGTCTTGTTACAATAACATGGGTCTTGTTACAATATCTCACATTCTATATATAACTTATTTTAATCAATTAAGTGAAACATATTGTAACATAACTTGTGTAATTTTCTAAATCAAAGGCTAGTAAGTTAATAGGCATCAATTACTATACACATCTAAAGACTTACTTTATGATACATTTCACTTTGCCACCCAAAAAAATTAAATCATCAAAATTAACTAAATTGTAATTTTATTAATATATAAGTTAAACGTATATTTAATGAACATTTCCAAAAAATAATAACCCAACTCATCGTTAAAATATTCTACATATATTTTGTTTCAATTTATTTTTGGTAACAATTTTTAAAATTAAATTGAGAAGAAAAAGAAGGCCTAACTACCTTTGACATAAATCCCTTCCATTCATTTATTAATTATTGATAATTACATTAAAATTCTAGAATTTGTTATTCCAAAATAAACATGACACTATGGATGTAACAAGAATAATAAATAAATAAATGAACTCAAATGAAATATATTTATATACTTATTATGTTGTAAGACATTCTCCTTTGCAAAAAACTCCCCTAGTTGCCTCTCCGCACCGGTCTGCATCGTCGGATCGAATGTTAGATAATTGAAGAATAGTGTGTCGTCGGATTGATACAATTTCAACTGAATGACAAGAAAACACATATAACCCTTTGGGATGGTGAGCTTGAACTTTGCATTTGCATTTTCATTTTGCAGAGGAAAACTCTTCTCCTATGGTTTCTTCGTGTTGGGATGGGGTCCCTTGGATAAGTTTTGGGGTTAACATAACCCAAGTTTTGATATATTTTTGTAAGTAATGTAAAGTCTCCATGATTTGTGGATGTGGAGCGTGTAGATAATTAGGAGTCAAAGGGGTTTTAGCCCCTTGTTTATGTAAAGTTTGAGTCAGTTTTGAGACCCACCCATGGTCCGCAGACCATGGGATTGTATGAAAAAGGCTATAAATAGGTGTGCCTTAGAGAATCTAAGGCATGTCATGTTAGACATGGATGTAATGGGTTAATAGAAGAGAAGTGAGAGCAAAGAGAAGTGGGTCAGATAGGAGAATAAAGGCTTTGAGTTGAGTGCACAGAGGCCTAGGTCGAGTCCGTAGCTAAGTGCGCGGACCCCTGTAGCTGAGTGCATAGGGTAGTTTTGAGTATGTAAATCTGAACTGAAGATCAATAAAGAAAGTTACCGAAGAACTATTGCGTATTTATGTTTATCACTGTTAATATTATATGTTGTCAATGAATGATGTGTTTTATGAAATATTGGTTGAATGTTGTGAGATTCTACTGAATAAGTGTTAATGATGTACGCAATGCATGTCTATGTCTTTTCGCGAAGACTATGATGAAATCTCCAATGTTTACAAATAACTTAAGTATATCTGCGTGAAACCTAATTTAGGACTGCTTTCTGATGCTTGTAAGTAAATAGATTGATTGTTAAAGGTCTGCAAAGACTAATGATAGACCTATGCGAAGCTCTAAAGGTTGTTTTAACAAAGTTGCAGTACCAAGCCCTAAGGGCTTATCAATCTGCATGAAGGCAGACCTAGGGTGCTAAAAGACATCACACTCGACTCTGGATGTAGAAACTTGGTTCTTGCATCCCCCCATACTGCTTCAGGTGAGACTACGACCTATGTTACGTGGGTTGTTGCCGAAAGGTCCAATAGTGTAGGGATTTGTTGGTTGGCGCAACTAACTCTGAACCTGAGTTAGGACCCCCTAAGCCAACAAAGGTTCCATTGTTGAGACTGGGATCTACTTGAAAGAGATGTGTGTTGTCGCATCATTGGAATCCGACCAAGAAAGAAATTGAAATTAGTTGGATCAGAAAATTCACGAGCTCGCGACACAAGAAAACAGGAATCCGCGCCTATCAAAAGAACAATGGTTGAACAGGTACCTATATACAGAGATACATGAGATCTTCTTCTACACCTTCACCATTGAACTGTATGAGTGGTTGGCTAAATTGATAGGCAGTCAAAGAAATTGGAAGCTCGATAATCCAATAATGTGGACTCCAGAGTTAGTGCGACGACTAGAAGCTTCTGAGGACAAGATCGCGCAGGTTGTCAATCATTGGCTTGATCGAATTATAAGAGGATTTGTTATAGATTTTCAGTTGATACCTCAATGATCTACAGTGAAGCAGAGCAAATATTTTTCAAAGGACCATGAGATAAGTATTTAAGATCTTTGAATACTTGGATTAAAATGATGTTGTGTGAAAAATGGGTTATGTCATTACCTTGATGTTAGGAGCTACACAAAGTGGAATACTCTTTAGAAATTGGAAAGGAACAAGACCAGCGTATATTCCATTGATTGGACCTCCTTTAAGTGACGACAAAGGGGCCGAAGGGACTCCACCACGAAGAACTATTCAGCTCATCACTCTGGGGATTCCTAGAGTAAATCATCCGTCCACTCCACCTCCTCCTCCACTTCCACTGCATACACCTTCGCCCACACCTCTACCTCTACCACCACCATCCAACATGGGAAACACCATGAAGCTACCGATTTTCAAAGGCATAGGGAGTGAAGACACGGAGAAGTTCTGGTTTGTTGCGAATGTTGTGTTGACAGTGCAACATATTACTGATGACAATATAAAGAAGGCATAATTGGTTACTGCTCTATAGGATCGCATGTTGACTTAGTATATTAAGTACTGTTATGATAATTCTATGGCATCGCTAGTAGAAACTAAGGTTTCTTTAAACAAGGAATTTAGTAAGCCTACGTATGACTCACAGTCACTAGTTGGATTTAAGGAAATCATGATGAGGGTCAATGAGATGCCTTGGGAATTAGATCTAAGGCTGAAGTGTCAGATTTGAGAAGTTAACATGCAGCTCACAGATGATCAGCATCGTGAATGGTTTATAGCTTCACTCCTGCCCCACTTGAGAATTGCTTTGTCACAATAGAAGATATGGACTCAGGCAGAAGCCTTGGAAATTGCTATGAGGATACATGCAATGCATATTCAGGACATGACCTTGGGGGTATATCAGATCCACTCTCAATTATAGAGCCTCTGCTTAGAATTGTAGAGCTTGAAGAAAGAAAAGGAGACTAAACCAGAGGTGTGCGCAGAAGTTTGTTGTCTGAAGTGCAAGAGCCAGGGGAATGATAAATACCACTGTCCCATATTCATGAATTATATTACAGGAGGGGGACTAATTCGCCTGAAGCCAGAAGCTACAGCAGGACCAATCATGGGGGACATGCTATGGTGTGCTATTTGTAAAGTTGCTTGACAACATGCGACAATTAACTCTCATTTACTTCATAGGTTTGCCCAAGCACCTCAGTAGTTTTTTTGTAACTTCTACAAATTAGTGGGCCACGATGAGCATCATTGTTGTAGCTATGAGCTGATGATAGAAAGAAAACCTACATACTGGATGCAAGCAGAAAATAAACCTCCAGAGCAGGGCATCAGAGGAGTGCGCGGAGGATATCAGGGACGGGGACAAGGCCGAGGAGGAGGAGGGCCTGGTAGAGGTCGGGGTCAGGTTATCTATTACAACTGCGGGATACCACAACACTACGCATGGGAGTGTTAGAATCACACATGCCCATCATGTCAATACTACAACCAAATTGACCATACCATAGAAGAATGCCCGGTGCTGATAGCTAAAATGCAAGAAAAGAAAGTGCTACCTCAGTAGCCTATGCAGAACCTACAGATAATGAGCGCTGAGCCCCACAAGGAAGATCAAAGTGTGAATATAGTGTTGAGAAGTGGAATAACAACTAGCGATGATAAGGGTAAACAGCCTGAAGAGGATGGATGGGTCCACAAGGCCCCAAAGAAGGAAGTGGGTTTTGATCTGGTGCGTGCTAAGGAAACATTTATGGAGGCCAAGAAAAGCTTCACTGAGGCATCCACCTCAGGAAGTCAGGATAAGGTGCAAGAAACTAGCGTGCCTACAGAGGTTGATCCCTCTGTTCTTACTACATTTTTGGAGACCTACATAAAGCTACTACGCGATAGAAAAGTTGTGGAAGGTTTGCAAGAGTTGATAAACAAATGCGTCAGCAAAGAGAAGGTCCCTGATGGACACTGGGTTGTCAGAAAAATTGGAAAACATAAGGCAAGAACGGGGCACGAGATGAGGCTCACTGCACAGATAGGAGATTATGAGATGGACTAGGTCATCTTGGATCTGGGTTCCAATGCGAACGTACTACCAAAGAAAACTTGGGAAAGAATGGGGAGACCTGTGTTGCAGTGGTCTCCAATTCAGATCAGAATGATGAACCAACAAAAAATCATTCCTATGGGGCGATTTTATGGAGTAACTGTTGATATCGAAGGTGTGAGCGTGATGGTCAACTTTGAAGTGATAGAAATTGTGATGACAGTAATCCATACCCCGCGCTCTTGGGAATTGATTGGTCCATTTACATGAACAAGGTCATCAATTTGAAGAAGAGGAGAATGTCGTTTGAAAGGAAATCACTTCAGGTTGTAGTATCATTGGACCTTGTAGAAGGGGCACACTACACTGAACCAGTCCGCAATCATGAAGAAAGTGATGATGAACTGGACCATATCTATAAAATAACAACGTGAGACCAGGACTGGCTCAATTCGATGGTAGATGGATGAATTTCATGGGATCGGGAGAGTTCTTATACCTTTGATTTAGATGAAGTTAGAGCATTGGCAGAATCATTTGCATGAAGTATCTACACTACGGTGCAATATGATGATGAAATTGTTGCGCTATGTTTTGTCAGAGGTAAGGAAATTACCCTATTATGATGGGTTAACTGACATGGATAAGCTTTTAGATGCATTTAAGCATGAATCCCCTGAGGATCACCGCTTCTAAGCCTTAGATTTGGCACTTCACGCTACGCTCGCACGATGGTGGGGTACACACAAGGATAGATTTGATGGATGGTGGGATACAAAAGAATGATGAGGTTATGGTTTAGGCAACCTAACACTATATTGACTGAGAAATATAGCGGGAAGGATTATCTGTGTGATCACCTAGCAAAATGGACTAAGGCATGGAGGACAAAACTATAGCCAGAGTGGGTACACCTATTCTACCATACTTTGGACACAATTCCCATGAACTGGTATCTGGAAATGGAGCTTCACCATGGCATCACAAAGTGGGATATATTGAGGGAAGGATTCTTATTGAACTTCAGTTTTGAAGATGGCTTCGCAAGCATTGATGAAGCTCTACAAGAGATTAAGGCAGTCATCTTCAGAACGCCGCAAGAACCTATGGAATGGGTTCAACTAGATTGGAGTACCCAGCTGCACCATGCCCTGGAATGTTATAATATAACTATTGAAGAGGAGGATGAAGATCCAAGAAATATTAATAATAAAGAGGAAGAAGGGCATCACAAAGTCGAGGGCCTGCAAATAGACAACTCAGACATCACTGCGTCATTGAAGAAAAAGCAGGTAAACATTGGTACTCAAGTAGAACCGAAGTTTGCAAATATTGGAGAATATTGGGACTATGCTACTACGGATAAAGTTACTGAGTTATTCCGTGAATATCAAGATCTCTTCCTTACGAAGTTTTTGGATTTGAAGGGCATAATTGGCAATTTAGGGATTATGAAGATTACCCTGAAGCCGGATGAGAAGCCTGTTAAGAAAATATTGTATCGCCTTAATCCTAAATACAAGGTAAAGGTTCGCCAAGAGTTGGATAAGATGTTGGAGGTGAGCATTATAGAACTGATTGAAGAATCTGATTGGGTAAGCCTGATGGTCATTTAGGAGAAGAAACAGAAGGGAGAAATAAGGATTTTTGTAGATCTGTGGAAGCTTAACGATGTGTGTGTCCATGATCCATTCCCGACGTCGTTTACCGATGAAGTGCTAGATAATGTTGGAGGGCAAGAGGCCTACTCATTTACTGATGGGTTCTCTAGGCATCATCAGATTAAGATCACGCCAGAGGATAGGAGCAAAATGACCTTTGCGACGGAAAGGAGATGTTTTCAATATACTCTGATGTCATTTGGACTCAAGAATGTGCCTGTGATATTTTCTCGCGTAGTCATCACAACGTTCAAGGAGTTCATTCATAAGATCTTGGAAGTGTACTTTGATGACTGGATAGTGTTCAAATTAGTAAAGCGCCATGTAGAAAATCTACGCCTAATGTTGGGTACATGTTGGAGGTATCAGATCGCACTGAATTTGAAGAAATGCATCTTCTATGTTCCCATTGTAATCTTGCTGGGTCATGTGGTGTGCAAGAAAGGATTGATGGTGGAACCTGCCAAGATTGTAGTGATAGTGAATCTAGAGGCCCCGAGGAATGTTAAGTAGCTGCACGTGATGTTGGGACATATAGGATATTACAAAAAATTTATCAAAGCATATGCCCAGATTACCACGCCCATGGAAAAACTAATAAAGAAGGACGCAACATTCTATTGCGACAAAGAATGTCAGCGCAACTTGGATGTATTAAAAGAAAAGATGGTCACTACACCAATCTTGCTATTCCTTGATTGGAAGGAGTTTCACGTACATGTGGATGCCTCTTGCATTGTGTTGGGTGTAGTGCTAACACAGGCCAGTGAAGGAGAGATGGACCATCCTATAGCCTTCACGACTAGGAAGTTATCAAAGGTCGAGAAGAATTATTCAACGACTGAGCACAAAGGATTGGCCATGGTGTACACACTGCAGAAATTCAGACATTATCTGTTGGGAGGACATTTCAAAATGTACACAGATCATTCTACCTTGAAATACCTGGTCAATAAGCCTGTGTTGGGGGGGAAGATCTACAGATGGTTGCTACTACTTCATGAGTATGACTTTGAAGTGATTGTGGAGCTAGGGAGGTTGAATGCAAGACCTGACCATCGGTCATGAATCAAAATAGGTGAGGAACCTAACAATCTAGACAAAGGGTTGCTAGATGCACAACTCTTCGCAGTGCATGTAGTAGATAATCATTTTGCAGATATTATTCATTTCTTGACTATGGGGACAACACCAGAAGGGTATGCGAGTCAGAAAAAGAAGGAATTAGTAGTGCGTGTGACAAGTTTTTCATATATTGCGGGACATTTGTATAAGATGGGTGTTGATGAAATATTGCAAAGATAAATGTCGGATTTTGAGAGGGATAGCATTCTTGCTGAAGCTCATGGGGGAGTTGCTAGAGGTCATTATGTAGGAAAGACGACTACGCATAAGATTTTGCGCATAGGTCTATGGTGGCCAACGTTGCACAAGGATTCCAAGGTGTATTGTCAAGCATACGATGCATGTTAGAGAATGGGCAGACCATCACAAAGGGATGAATTGCCATTACAACCTCAAGTATCTTTGTAGCCCTTTGAGAAATGGGTGATTGATTTCGTTGGACCAATTCAGCCCCCAGGGAAGAAAACAGGTGTGCGCTATATCATCACCACGATGGAATATCTAACCATATGGGTAGAAGCACAACCAGTTAAGGATTGTACAGGGGCTACGGCAATAAAGTTTTTGTTTGAATATGTCTTAACCAGATTTGGTTGCCCGAAAGTGTTCATGAGCGACAGGGGTACACATTTTTTGAATGAAACGATGAATGCATTAATAGAAGAATTCTAGGTCTACCATCACAAGAGTACACCGTATCACCCACAGGCCATTAGAACTATTGAAGCCTCCAACAAGATTTTGGAGAATGAAGTGACGAATATTTGCAATGTGCGGCGAAATGACTGGGATGTGCACGTACCTTTCATTCTATGGGTTTATAAGACTACTTGTAAGAAGCTGATAGGGAAAATTCCATTCAGATTGGTGTATGGTGTAGAAGCTGTAATGACAATGGAGTATATTGTGCCTAGTTTGTGCATAGCAGCTCTTACATGTATGGCAGATCGCGAGGCCTTGGAGGAACAACTCACAAAGTTGATGGAGCTTGAAGAGGATCAATTTTTGGTAGGATTTCATCAGCAAGGATTTCTTTCTTTTAATGACACTAGTTTTGGTTTTTGATCTTGGGTAGTTTACTCACACTGCCTATCCCAAGATCCTAGCCTGAACTAATGTTTGTTTGCTCTAGAAAGAGTTACTAATTGATTTTAGGTAGATTTTATGTGTACCTTTTTAGTGTCTTCGGTAGGGGTGTTGACGTATGATATTTGGTGGGACTCTGACTCAAAATCATGCAAAAGACAATGCTTGAAAATATTCAATTCGATGAAATAAGTTGTATTCTACAAGGGAGAGTCTTTCATACATCCATATTTGTTCCATGCATCCTAGTCATTATAACACTAGCATAACCGACATAAAATTTTCAATGCTTTCTAACAACTATTTGAAACCAAATAAAGTAGATTTTAACCAGCTAAGTAGAATAATGAATAAAAAAATTTGATTTTTCCTTTATAAAAACTTTTAAGAAAGAAAAAAAAAACTATTTCCTAAAAAAAATTCTTTCAAGACACAAATCTTGCTAACAAAATACAATTGCAGATCCTTTATCAGTCCATGAGCAAGTTTCCCATCCCTTTGAGGTTATAGACACAGCTACATGTCAAAATTTGGGTGACTAACACTCTATGCTAGAGGCCACAGAGAGTTATTGGAGGTACTAATGCACTGTTTGTGCAGACACAAAGCTTTATAAAGCTCTGTTTACACTGCTAACCTGCGTTAGTGTGGGAAAATACTTCAAAATAGGGCTTTGGGGATCAGATCCAGGGCTGAATATATGAAGGAAGAATGCTGCAAGGTCTTGATGGGTCAAAAAAGGAATGCAGAAGTATAGGAAGGTCTATAAGGAGGAAACTAGGAACTTTCTGGGTGAACCGAGAACTAATGTATAGTCCCCAACAGAGTCACAAATTCTACTATAGGATAAAATGCATGGTGTATGGAGAATGGAGATACCCTCAAAGGTCTTCCCGAGAACTTTGGTAGACTGTAATATTATCTGCAGTTGTCACAAAGCTACATGCATGCCCATATTCAATGACTAACTGTCAAAGTAAAATAGATTCATTGCCTCAAGCCTTCGTGTAGATTTTCTGGAGAGCACAATGCAGCTAGGTGGAAGTCCCCTAAGCCGACTCCAGACCAAGTCCTGCACATAGAAGAGACAAGCATAATCACAACATACAACCTTGATAATTAATACATGAATATATAAAAGACATCTAGTTACACATAACTAAGATGCTCATTCTAAAAGGTATTGGATAAGCAACTAAATGAATGATAGTACCAACACCACGGAGTAGACAGTACAACTGTAGTTCTATATTAATGTCGGAAGGGTTATTACAACCATCTGTTGCATCAGCCTTCCCTTACCCCTCCAGCTCCTCTCTCTCTCCCCCTTCTTACCAACTCCTTATGCTTATATTTAAGACTATGTTCAACAATCAAGTAAGCTATCCTTTCAAATGATCTGACCTCTATCACCATAGCCCTATCTCTACTTATGTAGCATTCAAGTTAGGGTTGCCAAGTTCCTCCATGATTTTCTTTAGGTAAAAGCAATGATGTTGCCATGCTTTTGAGCTCTTTCCCATTTGTCTCCTTCATTAGGATTAGACATCCCTCAAATAGGTCGAACTCTAGATGTTTCCTTGCTTTTTTGAGTAGATTTAGGAGGGAATATAGAGATATTTATGAGTCAATTTACTCCTTTGACCTCTAGATTTTCATTAGGATCCACTAACATTGTCCCCAAACCAACAAGTAGAGTTAGTAGGGTCACTAACTCTCCCTTAGGCTTACAGAGAAGCTTTATAAAGCATGTTGTCAGTGTATAGACAACATTAGTGTGGAAACAAGGCCTGTCGTTTTGGCTATTGCTTCAACCATCATGTATTTCTCTTCTGAGCTGATGAGGATGTCATTTTGCTGTATAACAATATTATTTCTAAACAGAGGTACGGTTGTTGTGCTTGTCTTCTGAACTAGATTGGACCTTGACTAATCATGTTCATGTGTGTGTGCAGGTGTTTCTCTCATGAATGAGTTGCATCTGTTGGTGGAGTAATTTTCTGAGGGTGATGAGTCCCTTCTTGGGTGCATACATTGCTGCATCATGCTTCTTGTTGGTGGGGGGAAAAATATCATAGATTTCTTTCGACTGCACAGGTTGCTACAAGAGGAGTTTATTACTATATAAACCTTTTGATCCTTTATTCTAGTCTTAATTTTGAATGGTGGTGTTGAGGGGAGTGATGAAAAGCCATGTAAACAAGGTTGGAGTCATGAGAAGGTAATGTGAAGAATGGAAAATTGGAGAACAATGCTCTCTGCGTGTTTTCTAGGCAGGACAGAGTGAACATTTTGAGAAAATTTAGGTGAAATGGAGTGGATGAGTGATGGATGGGTGATTAGTAAATCATTGGAGGACCTCCTTCATCATTTAATTGAGGCATCATGTCCCTTTAGTTTGTTCTTCTTGTTGGATCTCCCTCCTGTAGCTGCACAAACTCCTCTTGTAGCATTACAAGACCTCCTGTAGCATTACAATGAGGAGGTGAAATTTGACTTTCTGGTTGATTAGAGGGTGGAGATACATGGTTATATGAGTTAGGAGTATGCATATGATATGGTATGGATGGAAGGATGGAGGAGAGCTTGTAGATGAGCTTCTGTAGCAATTTTGGTCCTTCTTGTAGCATTTTAGGACAACCTCTTATAGCAGACTTGTTTTGTCCATATCTCCCAAATGGTTTAATATCTTGACCTAACTTTTTTTGGGCATATTTCCATCATCCTTATGCACCCCCCCATAAAACATTGTGGCCAATGGATGCACGAATATCGAGAAAAAATAAAAATGGTTGTAGGTGATGGAGGTCGATTTCTCGAAACGTGTGCACTAGAATTTGTTGAAATTACTTGAGCATGTTACCATCATCCATATGAATTTCCAAATGAAACATATCAGAAAATGGATGCACGGATTTCAAGATATGACAAAAACAATTTTATGCTCTCGATATTTTGGCTTCCTATAGCAAAATAGAGCCCTCCTGTAGCATTTTAGGGTAGCAAGGAAAATGAATGAGAAATACTTGGAAATGGATGAGGGTGATGGATTGACATGACTTTGGTCATTTTGGAGCATCTGGGCAAAGGAGGAGAAAGCCCAAGTTTGACTTCCTTTGACTAGATTCTTGATCAATTTGTTCCTTCTGGTGCTAAAGTGTTCTTGTTGCTTGCAAAGGTTGGAGAGCCCATGCACTCATTAGAGAGAGATATATGGATAAAATACTCTTTTTCTTTTCATTTTTTCATTTTTTTTCTCTTTTAGGCCTAGTACCTTCCTCAATGAGGTTTTCAACTAGTAGGTCTGCTTAGGCGCTGCAAAGGAGGTTTTCACCTAGGATCTTTTCTTTTTCTCTTTTTTCTCTTTTTCCAACCCATTGACTGCCTCGTGGAGGTTTTAAATCAATGAGCCAATCTCAGGTGCCTCAAATGAGGTTTTCACCTGATATTTTATTTTTTATCTTATTTTTCATTTTTTTCTTTTTCTATCCTACTCTACTTGAAAAACAAAATCTCTTTCAATTATAGGAATACTCCCAATGGAGCCATGTGCACATCAAGGTGATAGATAAACTAATGTGTATGCTTGAAATATATGCTTTTACATGTACCTGAATTTTAGAGACCAAATTCTTTGACTTTGACAATATCAAGCATAGTTGAAGAAGAGTGTGTTGTTGCAACTTAATGATTGTCTAGGACCATATTTCAATATAGTTGTGATGCTCCTAGTCCACTTCATGATTTCAATAATCTTGGATGTATTATTCTTCCATGAAATTCAAATCTCCCTCTTTTTGTTGATTATTCTCTTGAACACATAGAGGATCTAATGGTGACATGAGGGAACTTTCTCAGTCTCTGATTCTGATCTCTGCTCTTCATCAAGTGCAGCCCATGATTCTTTGGTCTTATCATTTGAATCTTATTTTTCTGCATGTTGTCCTTCAATGGCATCAAGAGAATCTATTTTTTTCAATACTCTTCCTCAGCTAAGATGAATACCATTGAGATCAAGAGGAGATGTTAGGAAGTGTTGTACCTTAGCATTGTAAGTGGGTTGAGCTACTTCCTTGTGTGTGTTTGGAAATGTTGGTATAGGTAGTTGAGTGGGAGTGGATCTTTGAGATGGACGTGGTTGGGGTTGTGGTTGTGGTGGAGGTGGATTGTAGGGATAACATGGAGTTGGGTATGGAGGATATTAAGGAAAATATTGAGGATATTGTGTATTTCTCTCATATGTTCCTTGCCAACCTTGTTGCCAAGATTGGTTTTGGGGTTGAGATGGCCAAGGTTGTGAAGGAAAGGGTGTGTTCCAATTACTTTGAGATGGATGTGCATAAGCTTGAGATTGTGAATTAGGCTCTTACATCATATGAGGTTGACTAGGCTTTCATGGTCCTCTTGGAGCCACATAACATAGCTTCTTTGGTGATTGACTTGCTCCATTGTCCTCTGGGTAAAATTCCTCCAACCTTGGCAATGATGGGAAATATTTAACAACATGTGATTCTTGCATTCTTAATATTATTACTTATTTACTTAGATTGCTAAGATTTTTTGTTTTAAAGTCATCAAAACAGTTCCCAAGTTTATCTTGACTTACTGATCTTGATGTTGATTTACTTAATCTCACCCTTTCTCTTGATATGTATTTGCATGTTTCACAAATTTATTCAAATGATAATTGGTATATATCACCTCTACTCATGAGATCAAGGATATCAATCCACTCATCCTTAATTGTTCTAAGTAAGAATGTTTTTAGTGTGTCAAATCCAAAATGTTGTAATTTTTCCCTCTTAACATTATACATGAACCTCTCTATTAGATCCTCAAGTCTCTCATCTTCTTTTTGATTCTTTCTAAAGATGTGTTCTTTAAGATAATTATCTTTATATTTTTCTATAAATATCTTTTACATATCATTCCATGATCTTATTGAATTAGTCCCTAAACTCATGAACCATTTAAGAGCTCTATCCTTCAATGTTGTCGGAAACAATTTCAACTTTTGAGTGTTTAGTAAGTAACCATAATATCTACAAACTATTTCAAATTCTAGTAACTTTTGAAATGAAATATGCCTAATGCAAATATTTTTTGTTTTTTGCAGAAAGTAAAAGAAATGAATAAACTAGGGAAGAAAACAATGCATACTTTGACACCTCGTCAACAACGACGCAAAAAAGTGATGAGCCTCAGTATTGCAACAAGAATGTGAATAAGAAGTGAAAAGAAGAAAACTAAATTATACAAATGGGCTATGAGGCTCCCAGGATGGCCAAACCCAAGGATACTTAGAGTCCTATGAAAGAGGCCAATCTTTAGAAACTAAAAATGGAACCATTCTTCATTATTTGAATTAATCTAAGTACTTCCCTGCTAGAAATGAAAGAGGAACTGAAAAAATATAGAATTTCTTGTAGATTCACAAGCTCATGCAATTTACTAAATAACAGGACAAGAATCTACTTCTACTTTCAACCAGTGGAAGCTAATAGATCAATGAAAACAATATGAACAAGAAGAAGACAAATCAATGGCCCATACCACAATAAGTTTTCCTGGGGAAAGCCACAGCTCAAAATCCCATTTCTATATTACATTAATCAAAAATATGAGTGAAGATACAAAGATTGTTCTCACTAGAAAAATTCCTCACAAGTAAGCTCAACTCTCTACCTCACAAGCCCGCTATTAGCCAACACTTAGCCAATTTCCACTTCCTACCAAGCTCCTATTTCCTTGCGCAATTCCTAGGATGAATAGCCCGTATTTAAAGGGAATTGATGCTTCCAAAATTGCGCAATCCAAACATAGGTCCTTCTTTGATTGCATACATGATATTTACAACTCAGTAAATCATACAACTGATAGTACATTTTCCCTACACTCTAGTCTCAAATCGGTCTTTCTCTGAACTAACATGCATGAGTTTCTCATGAGGGAATCTTTAGTTAACTAGAGTAAAACTTGTGGATACATTAGTGCACCAACTGGCTGTTAGTCCTCTATTAGTTCCAAAAAAAGTTAGAAATAATTTAAATGACCATAACTCACCAAATTGAGTCATCTAATTACAATTCAAATAAACTCATCATAGACCCCTAAAATTTAGGGAGAACATACACATAACTACAGAAAGACTTCCAACTTGAAATTCCTAATCTAATTAAGTTAACTAAACTTAATTAACTATTTACAAATTGCTATGAGAATAGATTCAATTTTAATTTTCATTTTAATTCAAGGACAAATTAAACTGGAATTTCTTGTTGTCATTTCTCAACACTCCCTCTCAACAAGAAAGGGATTATCATCTACCCCGATCCTGTATCTGTGAAACTTGAATTTACATATTCACAATGCCTTTGTCATTTCAACATCTTGCTCCTTCATGGTAATGTACTCTAACAAGATAATCAACCTCAATACTCAATCTCTGAGGTGACGATATCAGATATTAATGTGCTTTTACCTATAATGAAAAACTAGATTTTCAGAGAGTTTGATACAAATCTAATTATCACAGTAAATCACTGTTGGATCCATCTGCTGACCAAATAGACCAACTAGGATCTTCCTCATCAATATGGTCTCACATGCTGCCTAACTCACAACCATGTACTATTCCTCTGCCGAACTAAGTGCAACCAATCTCTGTTTCCTGTTGTACTAAGAAATTGTCATTGATCCAATGCTGAAGATTCCTCATGATGTGCTCTTCCTGTCGAATGGAATCCATGCCCAATATGGATCCGTGAAGCCTTGAAGATTCACTCCCTCTTTTCGTCACAATCCATACTGAGAAGTACCCCTAAGGTATCTCAATACATGATTTGTCACCTTCCAATACAGCTTGGTAGGCCTAACCATCACTTGAATAACATGGACTACATAGCATAAATCTAGTCGTGTGTTCAAAAAATACATGAGTGAACCCATAAGCTGCGTATAAACAATATCTTCCACTACCTCTCTCGAAGTAGCATCCTCCTTCCTCCAGTTACTATTTAGGGAGTCTCCATAGGCTTGCAGCTCTCCATGTGGAATCTCTTGAGTATCTTGTTGGCATACTTTCTTTGAGACACAAATATCTCCCCATCACCCTGCCATACTTCCATGCCCAGAAAGTAATGCATGATCCCCAAGTCCTTCATCTCAAACTCTCTTGCACGGTCCTCCTTGCAAGATTTGATCAGCTGATCATCACCTATCAGTATGAGATCATCAACATAAATTACAATTATCATTAGTTTACCTTCCACCACTATGTGGTACAGGTTCACATCTGCTTCACTCTTCATGAAGCCCAACCCGGTGAAGTCGCTGTCTACCCCGGTGTACCAAGCATGAGGTGCTTGCTTCAGCCCATACAACGCTCTCTTGAGCTGGCACACATGTGACTCACGGTCTAAGGTTTCAAAACCTTCAGGTTGCTCTATGTACACCTCTTCCTCAATCGTGCCATTAAGGAAGGTTGTATTCACATCCATATGATTTATCTTCTAGCCCATATACGTTGATAGTGCCAATATAGATCTGATTGACAAGTACCTTGCAACAAGAGCAAAGGTCTCATCATAGTCAATCCCCTCGACCTGTGAAAAACCACGGGCCACAAATCGTGGCATATGCTTCTCCACACTACCATGTGCAGCTTGCTTTACCTTGTAAAGCCAATGGGAGCTCACCATGGACTTATCCTCCAATCTCGGGACCACATCCCAAACACTGTTACGAACCATGGATTCATACTCCTCCACCATGGCATCAACCCAAACCAGTTGCTGCAATGCTTCCTCAAAGGAAGATGGTTCTGCCACAACACATATTCTCATAAGAGCCATGTATCTAGTGTACCTTTCAGGTGACATCCTCTATATGTGTTGTGATGTGGGTGATCCCATATTCTCTCTAGCATCTGACAACAATCTATTTGCCTCTCTGGTGCGATTTCTCCCATCTCTGGAAGATCTGTCTGAGTGGATGTCTCCACTCATGAATCCTTGGCATGTGGTTACTCCAAATCAATCTAAGGCTCCTCAACCTTAGGAGATAAAATATCCTCAACTGCATGTAGTTGATGCTCCCTCTCAAGGGAAATTCGCATCGCCTTCTCCTCATCGAATCTAAAATCCCTGTGAACCACTATCATCCCATCCTGCTAGTCGGAAAGTACACCTGATAGTTGTGAGGTGTATTATTGTACCCCACAAATATCAGCTCAAGATTCTTCCATGCATCTTTGGTCACATGGAAATATAATGATGACCCAAAAATCCTAAAGTGACCAACATCTAGCCTCTTACCGGAATAAGCCTCCTCTGGTGTCTTTATCCCAAGTATCCAATGTGGGCTACGGTTTTGAACATAAAATGATGTGTTTCATGCCTTAGCCCACAAGTGTATTGGGAGACCCTGATCATGCAACATCACCCTCGCTACCCCTAATATGATTATGTTCTTCCTCTTGGGCACCCCATTCTTCTAAGGGTTATGGAGTATTGTCAACTCCCGTTTAATCCCATTTGCTGCACAGAAGTTCTTAAACTCATTTGAGACATAATCACCACCATTATCACTCCATAGAGATTTAATCTTCTTTCTCGACTCTTTCTCAACCAATGCTTTAAATTCACAAAACTTTGTGAAATTTTGATCCTTCTTCTGCATGAAAAATATCCAACATTTTCGAGAAAAGTCATCAACAAATATAACATAATACCTATGTTTGGTTGTGGATGTTGTCAAGAATGGTCCACACTCACTTGAATGGAATCACTCTAGAATAGCCTCTACTCGACTGTCCCTGTCTTGAAAGGAAGACTTGGTGTAATTACCCAAAGTACACCCCTTGCATGTATCAACTTGCTCTAATGTACCTTTCGGGAAACCAGTGGAGATCTACTGCATGATCTTCAAAGCCCCATGATGAAAGTGTCCCAATCGCCTGTGCCACAACTTGCCAATGTCTTGGCTCTACACCATCTCTGATTTTGTGCTCAAGGTAGCAAAATCCTCTACCTCTAGCTTATGGAGATTCTTCACCCAAATCCCTATCTTCCTTACTTGACCTGTGGCTATGTGCCGAAGGAATGCCTTTACTTTCGACAAGATCACATCATAGCCTCTATCGTCAAGCATGGAAATAGATACCAAGTTCTTCTTTAGCCTAGGCACATACATAACATTCTCCAAGGTGAGTGGAGCCCCATGCTCCCTCTGAAAAGTAACCGTTCCCAATACAGTAGCACTATACCTCCCTTCATCACCCATCTCGATATGGATTTGCAGATATTTCTCCTCCGGGTCACTGAATAACTCCTTGTCGCCAGTCATGTGGAATGAAGATCCATTGTCTAAGTACCATACACTTTCCATCATTGATGACACCATGCATGCAATGAGGGAAAAGTCCAATTTCAATTGAGAGGCCAAAGCCTAACCTGCTATTCCTCCTAAGGAATTATTCTTGGGCTTCTTGAGTGGACACTTTGTAGAAAAATGGCCTAGCTCGTGGCAATGAAAGAACTTAACTTTTGTCATGTATTTCTTCTTACCTCCATGGCAAGAATCTGATTTGCAATGGGAACCCTTTCCTCTTCTTTTCCTTAATCACTAAGGAACAATTCTCTTCATCATCAGTCTTTGTTGAAGAGCCATCCCTGATGTTCTTCCTGATCTCCTCCTACATCAATTCCGACCATAGTCATTCCCAATCTAGCAGCTTCTCCCGACCATTGTCAAAGTTTTGATAACTATTTCAACTCTTTGGGAGTTCCAAAAGAGAAAAACTCACCATATCATCATCGACAACCATGATTCCAACACTTCCAAGTTCATTACGACATTTAATGAACTTGGTCAAGTATTTTGGAATAGTCTCGCCATTCTCCATTTTGATTTTTTGCAATTTGTCCTTCAGTTTCAATTTCCTTTGGTCACTATAGTTCTAATACAAGTCTGTCAATGCTTTCCACATAGCATACGGAGTTTCCTTTCCATGGAGACTCAAGACAATGTGGTCTCGAACTCCCTCAAGGATTATATGCCTCACCTTTGCCACACACTTCTTCCATTCGGCCAGATTCTATGTATCCGATGTTGTTAGCTTAGGAATGTCTTGATCAATGAATTCTTTCAAGCCATTATCCTCTAGAAAAGCTTCCATTTTGTCTCTCTAGGATATAATTCAAGTTTCCTTCAAAGGAATACTCGAGTTGCAAATCATAGAATGCCATCTGAAGTATGTATTGCAAATTCGAATTTCACCTGTAACCCAAAACTCAAAACTTCAAAATCTCCTCTAGTATATTGAATTCACCTCCGATACGATGTATAATTTCCTACAGATTCACAAGCTTATACAATTTACTAAAGCACAGGACAAGAATCTACTTCTACTTTCAACCAGCATAAGCCAATAGATCGACAAAAACAATAAGAACAAGAGGAAGGAAAATGAATGGAACATAACACAATAAATTTTCTTGGGGAAAGCCACAACTCAAAACCATGCCTATCTGTATGGCATTAATAAAAAATATGAGTGAAGATACAAATCTTGTTCTCACTAAAATAATTCTAAGGTATTCTAAACTCTCTACCTCAAAAGCCCGCTATTAGCCACCACTTAGCCAATTTCCACTACCCACCAAGCCCCTATTTCCTTACACAATACCTAGGATGAATAACTCGTATTTAAAGGGAATTCATGCTTCCAAAACTGCACAATCCAAAAATAGGTTCTTCTTTGATTGGTACACTCTCCCTGCACTCTAGTCTCAACTGGGTCTTTCTTTGAACTGACATGCATGAGTTTCTCATGAGGGAATCTTCAATTAACTAGAGTAACACTTGTGGATGCACTAGTGCACCAACTAGCTGTTAGTCATCTATTATTTCCACAAACAATTAGAACTAATTTAACTAACCATAACTCAGTAAAATGAGTTATCTAATTAAAACTCAAATAAACTCATCCTGGACCCCTAAAATTTCGGGAGAACATATAAATGACTACAAAAATACTTCCAAATCAAAATTCCTAATATCATTAAGTTAATTAAACTTAATTAACTATTTACAAGTTTCTATGAGAATAGAATTCGATTTTAATTCCCAGTTTAATTCAAGGACAAATTAAACTGGAATTTCTTGTTGTCATTTCTCAACAAAAAATACAAGTTTTATCCACAAGAAGACTAAGAAAAACCAACCCCTAGAGGAAAATTTGATTTGGTACTTATAAAAAATGATGAGGAAGAATTATCCTTGAAAGGAGGGAGTTTTCCCCTCCAAAATCCCTCAAATAGTGGATTTGGTTCCCAACACTAGGAATCTTCATTAAATGATAGGGAACACATTCCTAGATTTTCTCAATCTTTGGAGCTCCAAAATTTGTGCAATAATTTCATAATATCTTGCTGATTTATTATCCAATATTGATCCTCCTATAGTAGGGCGCAAGTCCCTAAATTATCTCTTCCTCCAAATCTTCACAATCTACCCAATATTCTCACAATATTCTACAAAAATAAATAATATTAGGCACAAATATGCATTATCCATAAACCTCCCTAATGATCATTTTAAAGCTAAAAAACATTATTAAGTGTAGAAGGAGAGGTTTAATATATCCCTCATGTGCCTAAGAAAGGTTAGATGGGCCTTAGTTTGTGTCTAATTTGGAGACCCATCAATGGCTACCCTAGAAGAAGACGTGAGGTCATGGTATGGAAATTTTCCACCTACTTGTCTATACTCTTTAAAGGAATTTCATACAATATTTTTTGAGCATTATAAAAAATCCTATCCTTCCTTGTTGTTGGTCGAAAACTATTGTGAGCATGTTGAAAGTTTCATTCAACACCTTCAAAGTTTGTATGGTGATGAGGAGTTAATGTATAAGGAAATTCAAAAAACCTTTTTTGAATATTATTCTCATCAAGAAATTGAAGCGACTAGTTGTTGTGATAATTAGGACAATTTTAAACAGATTAGAGCTTCTCTCTTAACTGAAAATGAAATAGATCAACTTCTTGGTGTAGATGGTTATGTTTCATCCCCTGAAATTGATGACTATATGCAATAGGTTTGTCAACTTTTATGTGACCAAGAGTGTGAGGATAGTCAAACAATTTCCTCTTCAAATCAATCATTTTATGAGTTTGTTTTCCCATGATGAAATTACTGAAAATCAAAATTGTGAGAATGCTCATATTGGTGTTTGTTGGGCATTGGATAAACCAATGCTCCCCGTGTATTTCGTGACATGGACTAACTGCCTCTCATGAATCCTTATCTCTAGCGATGTGATCATTAGATAACACCTGCAGGGTTTGGGCTAACGACAATCGTGATTCCCAAAAAGTGGTATCAGAGTGTAGGTCACGAGTTCGATACGCACCCGACTCACATTGGGGGGAGATTGTTGGACAATTGATAAACCAACATTTCCCCTGTGTTTAGCGACATGGACTAACCACCTCTCGTGGATCCTTATCTCTGGCAATGCGATTGTTGATTAACACCTGCATATTTTGGTCTAACGAAAATCATTATTCTCAATAATGTTTTCTCACATTCGCAAGAGAATCATGTACAAGAACTTATTTCTATTAATACATTTGAAATTCCAATTGACAGCTTTCAAACAAAGTTATTGAAGGTTAGTGAGGCAAGATTATAATTGTTTGTTGAGCAAGAGAGTGTTTTTAATGCACATGATGTGGTTGGCATATTTGAACCTGTTCTAGATCGTATAGAATATTTTTTCTGATGAGAATGATTAACATTCTACTGCCATGTTTTTTTAAAATGAAATTGAGAATCAAGGTATAAAGCAAGAACAACCAATAGTTGTAAATGAAGTTTGTTCTCCTATGTTTTCTCATCAAAAAGAGGTGAATTTGCATGTTTTACATGATCCTTTGGCCAGTCTATTACAGTCATTAGTGAAGGTGGAGTTTGTTTTGTTGATAAGCTCAGTTTTTGGATTCAATTTTCATTTTGAGTTGTCATCCTTTACATTTCTTTGTCTGCTTACGGAAGGTGTGAGCAGAATATCAGTGAGTGGCCATCTCCTTGCTTGGTTGCACTGGAAATTCCATATCACTTGATTGGGAAAAATTTCAACAGGTTAGTGTAGATAGACGTGTGCAATAAGTTTTTTAGGGAAAGCATGAGTTTCAACATCTATTTCAGTTTTTTGTTTTTTAGTGTGCAGTAGTTTTAGGTCATTTTGTAGTTTTCTTTCAGTTGCAAGTCAGGTTGTTGGACATATCAATGTATAGGCTTAGATTTTGGTTGGGAGAAACCCAATGGATCAAGAAAAGGGTATACATGTCATTTACTACCTCTTGGGGAGATAGTATCCCCACTAGAGCCAATGGTTAGCATCGGGTTTACACCTTCACTTCAAGACAATGTTATCAGCCCATCTTTTGCAAGGTCATAATTATGTAAAGGAGGTATTGTATTTTTTGTAATTTTTCTAGCTAAGCCTAAGAATATGTCTCATCAAAAATTTTTATCCTAACCTTAATATTATGCTAAATTTCTCACAGTGATTTAACCTATAGTGAAATTTCAGGTGGTGTTACGTAATATTTTCATAGCGCGATGCTACGAAATATTTTTGTAGCGCCTATCGAAAAATCTTAAAACTTGGTTTTTGACCAACTAATTCCATTCTTTTGAGTGCCAAAGTGTTTATTTATAAAATATCAGCCCCCCCCCCCCCCCCCCCCCCATCCATGATTTGACAACTAGCAGTGTTTTCATACCCAATATAGTTGTTAAAGGACAAACCCTAATCTACATTGTTTTCCCTAAAACAATTCCAGCAAACCCGTATTTGTAGTTGTGGTGTGCAAGAAGCTTTCTGAGCATCTTACAACCTTCAAATAGAGTGCTTCAAAGTTGATAAAATTGTTTTCATGTTTAGAAGCTTTGTAATATGGGTCAGTTTGGTCATGTAAAGAGATTTGAACCTGCTGGCATGTATTTTGAGGTATACCCCGAAATGTTGGATCTTTTAAAAAATGCAGGGTGGGAGCCAATGTTTCAACATTTCAATGGGTACAACTTGAGTTGGTTCCACGATTTCATCCACTCCTTTGATGGCAGCACAACACGGGTTAGAAATTTGGAGTTCCTAGTCACTGAAAAGTCAATTGCAGAAGTAACAGGTTTACCAACACTCTGTTTTTCATGTTTTAGTCGCTATGTTCAAACAAAGATTCCAAGCAGTTGGTAATGGATTTTAAAAAACCAAAGCACGTTTTTGTTGTGAACAAGATGATTTACAAAATTATTTTTCATATTTTACCCATAAATCATGGTTTAGAAACTACAGAGCAATGTTTGAGGCCTATTTTTACAGATTTTGTAATTTTGTTTTTTCTTGTTTTAGCCATTGTTTTCAAAAGGCGTTTTCAACCGATTGGAGATGAAATTTGGAAAAATACAAGAGTTTTTTGGATATAATGGATCATTTAACAAAAACCTCCCTCCTTTTTCTAACAAGTGTCATGTTTTGGAAGATTTGAATGCACCTTTGGACCCTATATTTAGGAATTTGCCAGATTTTTTGAAATTTTGTTTCCTATAAAAATGCCAAGTCAACAATTGAAGGCCACCTCATCAAATTCGACTTGGGGATCATAATAAATATGGGTTTTCAAATCCATTTCTTTTGTATATTTATGTTTATTGCAATTAATACTTTCCACAAATTGTGGATCTCAATCTCTATTGTATTTTCCTATATATTACATGAAAATAATGGAGAAAGTGTCGTTTTTTTTGAAATGATATAGTCACTGTATATGTTTTTTTGAATACTTTATTCATTTCAGTTTGCCAATATCAATAGATTTTGACCAGTGATATAAAGATCCATGCGATAGTAGGTTTTAGTATGTATTCTTTGTGTGTTTTTATAGTTTCTTCTTTATAATCTCATGAATGTATGTCTTCTGAGTATTTGAAAAATATTAATTGATTCAGAATTCATTTATGTTGTGATGCTCTGAGTTGATTTTTTCAAATGTTCTCATTTTGATCCTCTAAAGCTACTATAGGATTCACTGTGTATGCCCTATTGTAGTGGACTATTTCCCTGCTTTCTCCATCCATCTACAACAATGACAAAGGTCTAGGATTTGCTATCCACCTTGCCTTTATAAATCTTGACTAGAAGACCAATTATCTTGGTAAACTAATCTAAACTCTATCTACTTAACTCCATCACCCAATGAACTATTTACTTCAGACCCAACTAAACCATACATCAACACAACCTATTTAGATATCTAGCCATAGTGTAAAGGTTAGAGGGATCCCTCTCTGGATTGAAGGGGCTAGCTTTCAATATGCAAGTTGGAGAAAAAAGGTTACCTTGGAAACTTCTCTCCTACAACCAAGAGGACATTTATAAGTGCTAACAGTGGTGATGTTTTCTTAGGAGATGAATCAATATCCTAAATCATAGGACAAGGAAAAGTTAAGTTGAATCTCATGGGTGGAAGGATTAGAACACTCCCTAGTGTTATACATTCTAATATTAGATATAAATTTTATTTATATAAGCAAGATGAGCATTACTGGTGTAATAATAATGTTTGAAAAGGATAATCACATGATGGTTCAAGTAGAAATGGTATTGACGAGGGGAGTTTGGATTGGAACTATGTATAAGTTATTGAGAAGTACTATTAGTGATGGGTGTAATAATTTCATTGTTCCTGAAAGTGGAGTTGAAGCAGGGAAAAATACTATGGTCTCTAGAGAAAAGACTATGTTGTGGCATCAAAGGCTAGGACATATTGGAGAGAAGGGCCTTCAAGAATTACACAATAATGGTATGGTAAAAGGTATGTCTAATTGTTCTCTAGATTTTGATTTCTGTGAACATTGTTTATATGGGAATTTGAATTGGGTAAGATTCTCCTCTAGTGCTAAGAGGGAAGAGGGAATACTATAGCTAATTTATAATGATGTGTTTGGACTTGCATTACTTCCATCATTGCGTAAATATGTGTACTATGTTTTATTTATAGAGGAATTCTTGAGGAATACATGGATATATTTTCTTATGAAGAAATCTAAAGTCTTTAACAAATTAAAATAATTTAAGGCTTTGGTGAAGAATCAAATAGATAATAAAATAAAGGTGTTGAGTATGGATTATGGTGGAAAGTTTTGCGAGGAGGAATTTGAAGAGTTTTGTAAGAAGTGTGGTATAACATGGCATAAGACTACCCCATACACACATCAATAGAATGAAGTTGCAGAAAGGATGAATCATATGTTAATGGGAAAGGTAAGGAGCATGCTCACTAGTGCTAGGTTAGGACAAGAATTATAGGTATAGACAATGGATACTACATGTTGCTTGGTATATAAATCACCCTCATCAACATTGGATGATAAGATTACACTTGAGCTATGGACTGGTAAGAAACCATCTCTAACACAAATCAAGGTATTTGGCTATGAGGCATATATACATGTTGCAAAGGAAATAGAACTAAGTTGGATAGAAAATTTGAAAGGTGCATCTTTATTGGTTATAAACATGGTTTAAAAGGTTACATGCTTTGGAACCTAGAAACAAAGAATGTTGTGTATAATCGAGATGTGGTATTTAGAGAAGTGAAATATGTTATCAAACAATAATTCCAACCAAGGACAAACAACTAGAGACTATATATTTTGAACAAAGGGATGATGAATCATATTTTACAAATGAACAATAATAAGAATAAGAACCACATACTCTAGTTTTGAGAAGATCAGTTCAGGAAAGAAGGTAGATAGAAAAGTATACTCCACCTAATTTATGTTCAAGTTTTTCTATTTTTATTAATAATGATGATCTTAGAACTGTTAGGGAGGAAATTTATTGTAAGGATGGAAAAATATAGAAAAAAAATCCATGGTTTAAGAAATGGAAACCTTGGACAAGAATGAGGCTTGGGGTCTAGTGGAGCTATTGGATGGAAGAAAACCCATTGGAAGCAAATTGGTGTTTAAGAAGAAGTTGAATGCAGAAGGAAAAGTGGAGAAATACAAATCTCAATTAGTAGCAAAAGGTTATTTCCAAGTGCAAGGAATCGACTTTGGCGATAATCTTTTCTTTTGTGCAAAGTTAGTTTCTATTATATTTTCTTTATCTATTATTTCTTCTTTTTATTTTGAGGTAGAATAGTTAGATGTGAAGACAACATTCCTACATGGGGATATGGAAGAAGAGAAATACATGAAGCAACCAAAAGGGTTTGCCATAAAAGGTAAGAAAGAGTTGGTATGCATGTTAAAATTTCCTTATATGGGTTGAAGCAATCACCACGGATGTGGTATCAAAAATTTGATACATATATATAGCGACTTGGCTTCACAAGGACAAAAATAGATCACTTTGTTTATTTTGAATTAGTTGGTGATCATCTTATTTATTTGGTATTGTATGTAGATGATATGTTGTTGATTGGAAATGATAGGGAACTCATTAAGAATGTAAAAACTTAATTGTCCTATAAATTTGAAATGAAGGATATTGGTGTTACGAATTTCATGTAGCATGGAAATAAAAGAGATAGAGACAAGAGGAAACTCTCATTAAATAAGAGGAAGTATGTTGAGAAAATATTTTATAGGTTTAATATACATGAAAGTAAACATGTGAAGGCCCTCATTCATGTAGGTATAATTTTTTCTATAAACTAGTGTCCCAAGAAACAAGAAGAGGAAGATGGCATGTCTTGTGCTTCATATGTTACCATAGTTGGAAGTTTTACCTATGTAATGTTTTGTACAAGACCAGACATTACAATGCAATAGGAGCATTTAGCAGGTATATATCAAAACAAGGGAAGGATCATTGGACAACAGTAAAGAGGGTTTTTAGGTATCTAAGTGGAACTATTGATTATGGATTGTGCTACTAAGGAAGCCTAGGACTAGAAAGAGTGTTGGACATACATGCCTTTATTGATGTGGACTAGGTTGGAGATTTGGATCATAGAAGATCTACAAGTGGGAATGCGTTTAACATATTTGGAGGAGAAATTAGTTGGATGAGCAAAAGACAATCTGATAGTGCTACTTTCAACTATAGAAACTGAATAGATGTAGCCACTCATGCAAGCAAGGAAGTAGTTTGGCTATAGATATTTTGTTTAAGTATGGGGTTCGTACAAATGTATATATTGTGATAGCCAACATGAAATTTTCTAGGTGAATAACCCCACTTATCATTTGAATATAAAGCATATTGATGTTCAATATTAGTTTGTGAAGGATACAGTTGAAGAGAAGGTGTCGCTGGTAAAGGTGGACACTTTGAAGAATGTCGTAGATGCATTAACAAAATATGTAAGAACTAAGAAGTTATATTGGTGTAGAGAAACAATGGGGATCACTACCTTGTATTGTTGAATGTGCACGATTGTGCCCCCCCATATGCAAAGTAAAGAATAAGTGGGAAAATGTTGGGTATGTGTTGTATCCTTTCCATGACTAACCCCATGCACAAATTATATGCACCAAGCACATATGGGGGTCATGGGGTGGCATTATCAACCCCAATTTTTTTGGGGGTATGAAGGGGGGAGGTAGCCCCCTTGCATGGGGTTCAAAGCAACGACCCTAAAAAAAATGGGTAATTTTTTACCATCCATTTTTTGTGGTTTTTGGTATGTAGTTTTTCGAGTACATGGTGGTTTTTCCAATGGTTTTGTGATATGGTCAAATGAACTATCATTGTATTCTAATCCAGGGTTTATGTATAGGGGGTTTATGAATGCTACAACATATACATATTGTATTGTAACATTGTAAAGGTTATTGAAAAAAAATCTTGTTGGTTTTCCTTGTTTTCGGTTTTCAAGATAAAATCTCTAATATAACGTGTATGTTTTCCATTGAATATTTTTTTTTGTTTTTTTGAGAATATATTTTCAAGAATTATTTGTGCAAGGTTAAAATATACACCCTCCATTAATCCAATGATTCAGATATATAACTACACCTATATTCCGCATTATCTCTAGAAAATCTAGTTTTGCAAGTATAATATTGGGTTCATAAACATTAGTAAAGATATCTCCCATTGTCAATCCAATCTCCTTCAAACTTGCAGAGATGGTTCAACTTGTTGTTAGAAATTTTTCTAGCACTATAATGGCTAGATTCTATGGAATAGCTAGACCCCTCAAGAAACCATTTACACTGATAACTACTAAATCACAACCCTTTAAGGATCCTGTGACACATTTTTTCCACTACTTCTCTATGACAGTTACTTTCTTGAATCATAAAAATAATGGGATTGTATTTCATGATCTTTCTCTTGTTTGATCTTTCCTTTCCCTTACCATTAACTCCTATTATGTTTCATGTTGTGACCCTCATAATTAAACTTTAGGTTGAATGATGAGTTACTTATTCAACAAAGTTGACATTTTTCTAAAGGTTAGTAGTTTGGCACCCTCCTCCTTGATTTTTTCCTTTCTCAATTTCCTGCCTTTTTTTTTCTTGCCATACCATTTTTTTATTTTTCAATTTGAGTTATGTTGTTTTGATTCCTATACTCGATGAGGCCCCTTGATTTTGTGAGGATGAACCAATTTTGGTTTTCCCTTTCAATATTTTTCTCTCTTAGGCTTAAATCTCTTCTACTAATACATATGTAGGTATTTTTTGGTTGTATAATCCAATGAGTGCTAGTAGATCTATTTCCTATATGTCCATATCCTCTATTGGTTTTGAGTGCTCCAACTCTGAATTGGATTTTTCCTCTTCATCATTTGCCATTTCTAGATCTGCATTGCCTTTTGGATCTCCCTCTATTAATTTCGGTTTTGCCTCTTCATTTTTGCACTTTGTCTCACTTGGGATAGTTTTGGGAGGCATGCTTTCCTTGGTTGTTGATGCCTTCACTCCTACTTTTATCTCTATGGGATATTGTTCTTCCATCAAAGACTAAAATGTATTAGTTACTTTAAGGTTATCGTTGGTTTCTTGGGTAGTATTTCTTTCCAAAAAAAATTGGTTGAAAACTTAACAAAACCCTCCTTGTTAGTCCCTTCGCCCTACTTCTTGACGGTATCTATGGAATTTAGAGGGAAACCCCTAAACAATTGTTTTCTATTATGGAATTTTCTATAGTGAGATGGTAGATGATTGTAGTCTAGTATTTATCATTCTAAATATCTCCAAAAGTTGAATGAAATAGATCCTAGGATAACTCTTGAAACATTCATATAAACACAAATTCTTACATAAGTAGGATATTTACTTGATTTGGTAATTTTGATGGTTTGACAAAGTATCCCAACATATTTCCATTCCCCATAATGTTTGTTCATCCAAAATTCTTGAGAGTATGTATAACTAGATCTACACTAGGGCTATTATGAAGTCTTCCTTTTGGGGGCTAAACTTCTCCATCTAGAACCTTATATGTAATCCTATAGAATTAAAGAATTAGGGATCATCATCAAAGACCCTTACTCCATCTCGAACGCTTGTAAAAGTGATAACACTGAAGCCCTTGGACCCTAACTTCATATCCACCTGTCCTATGGGTTTCTACTAGATTAGAGCCTTTGTTGAGGGTAGAATTTCGATGAACTTCCCCATGTTTGCATTATCTGTCATAGATTATGTGTAACCCTCAACCCTAGTTGATGCAACTTCATATTTAGGGTTTTTTATTGCCTTAGTTATACATCCTCTAGGTTTTATTTTATTTCCGTTGCTCATGTCTATAATATTGATGTCCCTTTTTTGTTGCTCTACACTTGTATCCCAATATTGACCTTCTCTTTTACTGCACCCCAATTACCTTATCCTTTCCTTCCTCCCTTGCCAAAACATCATTGAATAAGGGGGGTTATGTTTAACTTGGGTTCCTTGTTTGCATTACCTCTAAAATGCCTACTAATCCTTTGCCAAAAGTTCTCTACTTGTCACTTCCTATATTACTAACCTAATCTTGAGCCTCTATTCCAACATCAAACCTTAGCAAATGCTTCTTATCAATTACTATCATCAGAACACCACCTTTGATAGAAAATTTATATGAAAAGACTAATTTTTTATATATATTATTAATAGTAAAATATCTATAGTATTCATAATAAGTAGTTGCTTATGAATGTCACAAAACAATATAAATTTTTTATATTTGTAAATTTAAGATAAACAGGATCCTTGAGCAAACTAAAAAACTACCTAGTTTTAAATTGTTTTCTCATTATAGTTTAGCTGTATAGCACATGGTGGAAATATTGCAAGTACATTAGAAGGAAAGCGTGGTGCATAAATTTACCCACTTTGGACATGGAAAAACATAATATTTATGATCACAATGAAAAGGTATTATTTTTCAAAAATAACTGTTACTTGAAATTAGGGTCTCTACACTACTCTCTATTTAAGCCTTTGCCATGATCTACCTCTTCATCTGGTCTTGAACCACACTTGTTGGTTCGAAACGAATTGGCCAAAAATTTCTATTGAAAAACTTTTTCCCATATCTCTTATGTTATTTATCACAAGTGTAAAAAACTTATATAATACAACTATTTATATAAACATGGTGAGCGAAAAATGTTGTTGTTAGTAAGTCAAATCAAAAGATTTGTTGTCAAAGTTTCCTTCTACAATGTCATGGCCCACTTGTCAAAGTTTTTGTTTTTCAAACATGTGACATATACTTAACTGGTCCTTTCTCACTACGTCCTACCCCACTTTCCTTAAACAAGATGCCTAATCAACATCCAAAATCCAATAAATCTCACATTATGTCCCTTATAAGTGAAGCATCATGTAATGCCATTTTTCATTAAAGGTGGCTAACATGATTTTTGGTTCCGTGCTGAAGTCACTCTAAAGTCACACATCAAAACTTCGTGTTAATTTTGGTTTTCTTAAATAATAATTAAAGAATCGAAATTATGTCAACATAACATAAAATAAAAGATACTTCATAAAATTTTGCTTCATGGTTGGACTTGTAATTATTGAGGGTATTACAAGGAACAGGCACATGTGCCTTTCCTTCCAAGCTATTTACTATGTTAGATTGAGTTTCACCAAATCGTTTTATTGCTATTTACTATGTTAGAACATGAACGGAAGGAACGGAATCAGATGAGTGAAAAAATAAAATGTCTTATAAATGTTGGATATCAAAAAATTTCGAGTTCTTAAAAAAACTTGTTGGCTGGAATTATGGGAAATTTAAATTTGGAATTTTATAGTTTATATAGTGCTTTATAACAAGGGAATCACCAATTGAACATGAAAAAAATTTAGATGTGAGTGTTTTTTAAATTGTGTCTAGGTAGCGAATTCCAATTGTGAAATTTTGCATTCTAAATTTTATAAAATAGACATAAAAATAGAATTTAGAAATATTAAAATTGAGTTTATATTTTATATTTAGTTCAAGTTTTTTTTTTAAAGAATAATATTAAAATTAATCAAAATTATTGCACAGAGAGGCTCATTTCAGAGACATGTAACAAAAAAATAATAAAGATAATTTTATATAATGTTGACAAAAAAAACAAAAATTAAATAACCATATAAATAAATAATTAAAAATCTATTAACATAACAATTAACTTAATTGTTGATATTTCACTTTCATTCTATTTGGTTCTTTGATATTTCACTTATATTTTGATATCTATCTTATATAATATTATTTTATATAACTGTCTAGAGATAAAATAATAAAAAACTAAAAAAAATCTATTTTCTTATAAATATCTCAATATAGAACTTAAATAAATGGTTTGAATATCTGATCTAAGACTTTTGTGATCCATAATGTAGAGAGCAATCTTTCGGATTAATCACATTGTAAGGATTGGGTCGATGTTTAGAACCAACTAATGTGGTTTGTGGTTCATCCTCAGGACAAGGTGAGAAACCATATGATCTCAGAGAATAAATAGCAGGGATACATCAAGGTTCAGGGTAAGCCGTTCAAAACTAGCCGTTATTAAGTTAGAAAATAATTATTATGTGATACTTAATATTGAATTTATAAATTATTTATCAAATTAAATAATAATATAATCTAAGAATAACTAATTAATATAATATCATAAGTTAGGGTTGATTTATTCAAGGTAAGTTAGGTAGAAGATTAGTCGTTATCTTTAATAGATTAGTTAATAATAATTAATATATTTATCAATTTAAAATAATAATATGTTCTAGGCATAATTTATAATATTAATAGTTAGGTTTAACCTATTCAATGAGAATAAGGTGGAAAACTAGCTGTTATCATGATATAGTAAATACTATAAAAAAATGAATAATTTATATAATTATTATGTAATAACTAATTAACAAATTTTATAATACTATGACCTAAAATAATTACACAAGATTCTATTAGTTGGGGGTGACATAATAAAATAATATTTAGATCAAACTACAATGCTGGGAATGATTCAAGATAAGATTTTAGGAGTCCATCAAAGGAAAGAGGATAGATAATTGTCCTTAAAAAGGAGGAAAGAGAAGATTGGGTAAAGGTGAAAAGATGGGGTAAAGGAAACCCCATCAGGGCGAAAAAGATGAGGGTGAGGAAAGGGCGTCAGAGTTATGAAGTGAGAGCTGGAATCTAGCTTCTACATAATTTCCAGCCATCATCCTTGTTGAGGTTTTTGGCATGCCTCTCAATCTCAATCGCTTCCCTTAGCTTCCTGTGGTGGAAGTGATCAATCTTAGAAATGACCTTGGATTCCTCAATGCAGACATGGTGTTTTGATTTCTCAGCATGTTCTGCAAGAGCCGAGGTGCGGGAGCGATTGTGTCTGATGTCAGCGGCATTTTTACTAATCCTCTTCTTAATAGATCTTCCTGTTTCTCCAATGTAGGGGATACCACAAGAGCAAGGAACGAGGTAGGCCCCTTTTGAGTCCTTCAGGTCAATAGGGTCCTTAACCGATCTAAGATAATTTTTAATGATATTGAGAGGCTTGAAGGAGGAAGAAACATTAGTCTTCAACTAGGATGATGGATGGAAATTAAGTAGAAGCTGGATTCCAGCTCTCACTTCATAACTCTGTCGCCCTTTCCTCACCCTTATCTTTTTCACCCTGATGGGATTTCCTTTACCCCATCTTTTCACCTTTACCCGATCTTCTCTTTCCTCCTTTTTAAGGACGATTATCTATCCTCTTTCCTTTGATGGACTCCTAAAATATTATCTTGAATCATTCCTAGCATTGTAGTTTGATCTAACTATTCTTTTATTATGTCACCCCCAACTAATAGAATCTTGTGTAATTATTTTAGGTCATAGTATTATAAATTTTGTTAATTAATTTGTTACATAATAATTATATAAATTATTCATTTTTTATAGTATTTACTATATCATGATAATGGCTAGTTTTTTTTATCACATCAACCCTAACTAATAATATTACATAAATAAATCATTCATAGATAATATTATTATTTGACTTGTTAGATACATTAGTTTTAATACTATTATAAACTAATTCCTTACATAATAACTAATCTCAACCTAAGATTATTATATAATTTTTTTTTAATAATATTATTAACTAATTGATTATAACCGCTAGTTTTCCACCTTATTCTTATTGAATAGATTAAACCTAACAATTAATATTATAAATTATGCTTAGAAAATATTATTATTTTAAATTGATAAATATATTAATTATTATTTTAAAATTATTATTAACTAATCTATTAAAGATAGGCTAGTCTTCTACCTAACTTACCTTGAATAAATCAACCCTAACTTATGATATTATATTAATTAGTTATTCTTAGATTATATTATTATTTAATTTGATAAATAATTTACAAATTCAATATTAAGTATTTAATTATCACATAACAGTTATTTTTTAACTTAATAATTTTATTTTACCAACCTTGATGCATCCCTGCTATTTATTCTGTGCTTTCTCACCTTGTCCTGAGGATGAACCATATTAGTTGGTTTGAAACGTCGACCCAATCCTTACAATGTGATTAATCCGAAAGACTGCTCTCTAGGTTTGAATATCAATATTAACTAATATATTTTAGTATGAACTTTCTCTAATAATAATTTATATGTGTTTTAATGTTAACCTTAGCTCGAAAGGAAAAAGTAATTATAGGTAAAATAATGTAGCTACTTCTTAACAAAAGGAAAATGTGTAACTTGTTCAATTTTTAATATAAAATATTAATAATGATAAAATATTCAAAAATACAATTTAAACAATGAAAAATTATCACTATAGATCTATCTTAATTACATATTTAGGAAGCACTATAAAAGATTAATTATTTTGTAAAATTTTTTACAAATTTAAAATTTGATCCCTCTAAACTCTTGGTAGATTTATAATTAAAATTGATCTAAATTGATTATAAAAATACACTCGATATATCATTTATGATAATACAATTTAAATGTTAAAGAACAATAATCTATCCCATAATCATTCTTCAAAACCTATTTAAAAATATAGTATAGTTTATTAATACTTATTATATAATAAATTTGTAAAATAATAACAACTATGTTTATTAAAAAATACATAATATGGAAAAGGTCTTCACCTTGCTACATACAAATAAATAATATAGCTACAACCCTCTGATTTTTAATGGAGTCATCTAACTAGGCAGAGGAATTGATCGGATGACTAAAAGTGGTCAGAATCTGGGCAAAAAAATTTCAAAAAATCTTGTAAAGACAGTGTTTGAATCATGTTTTTGATGGTGGAAATGGATTGAGCACCATCGAAAATGTCTAGGACACTTAAAATTTTGAAATTTAACAACTATAACTTGGATTTACAAAAATCCTTGCCGGATTTTCTCTAAATATAACTAGAATTTCCATAACTTTCCCAGCAATTCCTCCAGCAAATTAGACTACAGCATTTTTAATTCAAACCAATTATGTTCCCTTAATTTTTTATGGCGGGGATGTAAATTGGATGAACTTATTTATTAATAAAAGAATAAAACTTTTTCGCGTCCTCAAATTTTTAATATTTCATCAAATTCGTCAATAAGAGCATGTAATAACCACGTGTAGTCTCATATATCAAACAACTTAGACTTACATCACATTTTATTCTTTAATGATTTTGGCTTAAAAAAAATTCATTATTGAAATTGAAAAAAAAAATGATTTATTATATATATATATATATATATATATACAATTATGAAATTTTAATTTATAAATAAATTTATGGAAGTTTAATTTTTAATTATGATTTAAATATTTCCGGCTGCGGGTGTTTAAGATCGCATTAATGTGGATGAGACGTTGGGCTGGCAGGTGGCATGGCTACAGGACCACCTGCGTTCTCATCTGCGGTGATTTAAGGCGAGCCTCTATCACCCAGCCGACGCCATTAATCTGGTGCGTGGGTCGAGACCTCCCCTGCAATTTTAAAACCATGGATCCGGATCGTCTGCAACACCTTGTTCTGCCTCCATTAAACTGCTCTTGCCACCCTGCCGCCGCGAAGCCGAGCTCTCGCACGACGACAGGAAGGCGCTGCAGTATCCTGAGTTGTGTAGACTTGGGGAATGGAATTCATTTCTCCCATACTGCTCTTTGCACCCTGCAACTTAATTCCTCGGCACCTGTTTCCATCTCTGGTTCGGGACATCCTGTTATCTTCAGCGTAGAGTCTGTCGCCCATTCCCAGCTCACAGCTAGCAATTTAGTCTTCTCGGCCCACACCAGCTTGCACCACCCCACCCATAGAACTATGTTGCGGCTCCATCATCGCATGCGCAGCAGGCGTGGCAGCAATCGAGGCCGAGCCATCCGCCCCCCCTCTCCACCTCCCTCTGCGTCGGCCTCTCCTTCGTCCTCCCCATCCTCCATTCCATCCACGAGCCACTACCCTGCCACTCGTAATAGAAGAGGTCGCGCTCATCCCGGCGAAGCTCAAAGGGTCACTGCTGCTACCCAGACAGTCAATCTCCCTATGTCCCCTCACCAGCCCCATCAATCTGCTCAATTTCGCTTCCTCTGCACTTTGAACAGACCCACAATAATAGCCACCGTCTCTGTGGAATTCAGAGAGGAGACCTGCCCGCAATCCGTCCTAGCCCACAACATTGTGAAGACCCCGGTTCAAATGCCTCCCGCCTCTGCACAGGAGAAGCCGAGCGCCAGCACTCAGAAGATGGCTCAGGTGCAGCCTGCAACCAGCAAGCTGAAAGCCTCGGGTAGCAGTGACACCAGCAAAGGCAAAGGCAAGAAGACTGATGACACTACGGGTGGCAAGAAGGTAGTTGAGTATGATTGGGAGGATTACAGATGCTTGATAGTGGAGGAGCCGCCATCACCTACCGACACCTAGCACATCCATGCAGACAGGTTTCGCCACCCAGCTCAGTTTTTTGATGGTTTATTTTAATGTTTTTTTTTCCTCAAGATATGTGGTCATTTTGAGGAACTTGCTATAATGGACTATTTTGATTTAAACGATAGCACCCCTGTGCAGGTAGCCTTTTCCACTGTTTTTCGGACTGGTTTCCCCTTCGGGCAGTCTCGACTCAGTTTTTTTGATGTTTAAACTTGCTATATCTCTGTTCCAGACCGGCAGAGGCCAGAGCCTCGTTGTAATTTTACTGTTACTATAATAGAATTAATTTTACTTAGAAAAGAAAATATGATGTAAATATAAATAGTTTTTAAGGCTAGTTTAATTGGTCAAGTCTCGTCTTGTAAGCATTTCACTAATGGGAGGTCATGAGGTCAATTCTCCTTAACACTCTTGGGGTTAGGTTAGTCAAATAAGTCGGCAGTGTCCATGAAAAAATCTGTGGACAATTGTGACCATTGATCTCCAGTGTCTGTGAAACCCATATATATGTGTGTGTGTGTGTGTGTGTGTGTGCGTGCGTGAATTTGTGTACATTGTGACCATTGATCAAATGACTCCTAATGGATCTTCCTGGGATTGTCCTTCTAGTGGATCTTCCTTTTGTGGACATTGTGGTCATTGATCTCCAGTGTTTGTGAAAAAATATGTGGACATTGTGACTATTGATCTCCAGTGTCCGTGAAACCCATATATATATATATATATATATATATATGAATTTGTGGACATTGTGACCATTGATCTCCAGTGTCTATGAAACTCATATATATATATATGATTTTAAAAATCTGTGGACATTGTGACCATTGATCTCTAGTGTCCATGAACCCCATATATATATTTAATAAATTATGATTTAAAAAAATTAATAAAAGTTAACTTAAATTTTAATTATATTTCTATTTCTCTTTAATTTTCAATTACACCTTAAAACTAGATATGTGTGTGTTTTATCATAGTGAATTGGTAATTTATTGGAGTTATCTAGGTTAGGGCCAAGATCAAAGCTAGGGGTTGCCACTACAATACCAAGAGTATCTCCAACATTGGAGTGATGTGGGCTAGACCCAAGATCTAACCTAGGGGCTCTTACTATTACACCAAGAGTATCTCCAACAATAGATATACCAAGAATTTATGACTTGACAAGAGCCCATAATATAGGAATTCATGACTTAGTAAGAGTTAAGTAAGACAACCTATCACAACAAGACAAAAATGTCCCCTAATAAAATTTGAAGTGGAATAAAAAAGATAACATCCTAGTGTCCAACCACTTCTATCCCAAAAAAATATTAAAAATATTTATCTTAAAAATACCTCAATAAAAATAATTTAATATAATAATTGTACATCTTATCTTATCTTCCTTACCGTTCACGTTAGCGATGACCTTAGAAACTACAACACGTGAATCACACAAATATGCTATCACAAACAAAGAAAACGACGTATGCTAAAACATTCTGGAGTCCACGAGTAGTCAATGTCAATGGTGGAAGTCACTTCACGTAAACATCCTGCCACCCCATTTTCCCAGAGATTCCAAAATACAATGAAGAATAGACAAACAACTCCAACAAAGTCTGGGAAAAGTAGGCAACCAACCCAACTTAATACCGTGATGGATATGTCTGTCCTTTTTGGAAGAATTATAATGGTGAATTATTATTCATTAATATTAAATTATTATTTATTAATATTATAAATGTTACTTGATTTGTTATTGTTATTTAAAAAATTTATATTAATAATTTATTAAAAAATTAAATTTTTTCTGATAAATAAAATTATTAAGTTTAAAAAATAACTTTCATGTATATTCATAAAAAAAAAAAAGTTTATTAATTTTTTTTATCTAATTATATTCTTAAATAAGCTTGATTCGTTTAACATTGCAGTGATCTGTATGTTCACGTGATATAAAACCAGTTAAATGTAAAATAAAGATTCTTTTAGAATGGAAAAAAGGAAAGTTTTAGGGAGAACAACCAACAAAAAGTTGTTAATGTGGTATCATATTGAATTATGTAGAATTATGTATGAGATGATAACATGCTAAGATTTATCGTATATAATGCACAACTACTATGTAAAGATTGTAGTAAAAATGTATATATAACAAATATGCTATTTTTAAAAATTATTTATAAAAATTATTTTTATTTTATAATAATATTATTTATATAATTTTTATTTTTATTAATAAATTAAGATAAATATGTTTTTTCAATTGTAATAATAATTTTATTTTGATAGGATGATAAATCAAGGTAATTAATGAAAGTACAATTGTGTAAAATCTTATGTATGGTTAGTGGGGGAGGATGCTGTGTTCGTTGAGGCGAATTCACTAGGAAGAGGGACCGTTGGGGTATAATTGTTTGTGGGAAGTTCTGGTGTGGTGCGTTGGTATGCTTTGGGAGATGAATTGATACTCAGTGGATTGGAGGTCTGATTGAGGGCTCTAGAAAGGTTGCGTGAGTAACCTTTGAGAGGGCGATGACCCAAGGAGAATATGAAGGAGTGAGACTGAGGTCTTTAGTAATTTTCACTGGGAGATTTCAAGTTTTCAATCCCGGATTTGGGATCCTAGGGAAAAGGTGGTGGGTTGTTGATCAAGGCAGAGTCCATTAACAAAGACTTCTGGTTCGAAATTCCTATGGGCGATGTTCAAGTGGCAGTTCCTTTATCTTCGACTAGAAGCAAATTTCCTATCAAAGGTAAGTGGATTTACTTTAATCATCTGTTGGTTGTGTATGTGTTGACGGTGTTGGACCCACCAACATTCACAGGATCTCCCCGATATGAAGTCCTAACTAGACCTCACACCGTTTGGAGTAGGAGTCCTAGCAGTGGGTGGTAATGTTATGCCTTGACTGCGGAAATGCGCAGAGTGAAGTATAATAACTTTGGGTGAGAGAAAGTGTGTGACCCCACAGAGATTCAAGTGCGATGCATGAAGGTTCCAACACACGAAGGGAAAAGTAAGTGTACCCCTTGGAAGCCTATAATAGGATGCAACTTGAAAGGAACACACGAACAAAATGACATCACAAGCTAAGACGCAGAATAGTCCACAAGTTAAAGTGATGAGTTAATACAAGAAAACACATTCAACAAGATTCATACAAATGCAAATGAAATATTTCATAAGCATAACCATAATTTAAATAACATACATTGCAAATACAACAAGAATAGTCCTACTATATTCACAACATATGCATGAAAGTGTGTTGGCTCTTATTTTATTATTGTAAGTGAAAGTTCAATTCATACACACACCATTGATGACCACTAGCCCCAATAGTGGAACATTAAAGTCAAGGACACCTACTCCTCCAAAGAAGTATACTCGTTCTACACTACAAGAAGCCAAGGCTCTTCACAATACTCCCAAGCTCCTTCTAAGCCTAAGCCTAGCCAAAAACATGGCTCCCAAAATCCCCTTACATGAGTTATGAGGTTCTACTTATATCAAGAGGGGGTGACCCTTCAACTCCCCTTTGTGACCTTTGGACTACCCTCATGACTCTTCAACTTCTTTACAAAATGACACATTACATTACATGATGACTCTTCATATTCCAATATTGGAACTTGGAATTTCACTTATAACATAATTACACATAATATTATGTTTTACACTTGTACCTATATAAAACAAAATAGGGTAGAGGCAACTTGCCATGCTAACAAGACACAACACTATGATGCTTGAGTTTGGGAGAAGTCTAGCTCAACAACCTCCACTTGCTACTTCTTGGTCTCATATTGGTGCCAAGCTTGATACTCTGTGATGTTGTCCCAAAATTGCATGATGGTGTATGGTTGGAAGCAGACTCTGACCTCCATGGCATATGTGTAGAATATCTTGGAACCTGTTTCAAGTTTGTTTTGAAGCATGAGTAGCATTATTTTGACTTGGATAGGAACACCAATGTAATTCTGCATGTTCTGTCTGTTCAGCGCCAAGTCTTCCCCAGTGGCATTATGTATCACCTTCTCCAAGAACTCTTCAATCTCTTATCAGACTTGGTTTTTGGGTTTAGCTTTGGTGAGTGAACCAACTGATGGGATCTAGTGTGTTCTCACCAAGACATAAAACTACTGAACAATTGTTATATAGGAAAATGACCTCCTTATTAGCTTAGAGGAGAAAGACATGATGATTGAAGGACTGACCAAGTTCACAGGCACAGTTGTCAAGCTAATGTTGTCTAAACACTAGCAACCTACTTTATAAATCTTTCTAGCAAGGCTAAGGGTGTGTTAATGCCTAGGGTAACTCTGTCTGTTACCTCGAGAAGAGTGTTAGTGAACCTTAATGAGTTTCTATGGGTTAAGGGAACAAGTTGATCAAGAAATATCCCAAGATTCTCTCCTATGTCAACTCACAAAAGGAGGAAAATATTCGAACTCGAACTGTTTGGAGGAATTACTAATTCCTAATGGAGTATGAAAATGGGAAATATCACAAAGGCATGGAAACATCACTGCTTTTGCCTAATGGAACTCATGAGGGACTTGGCAACCCTATCCTCACATGCTATATGTGAGGCTAGGGCCATTGTGAAAGAGGTCGAACCATTTTAAAGGATTTCCTATTTAATTGTCGAGCAGAGTCTCAGACTAAGGCATCAAAATACGTTAAGAAGGGAGAGAGAAAGAGGAGTTGGAGGGGTAAGGGAAGGCTGATAGAGCTGATGGTTGTAATGACTCTTTCTACATCAATATAGAACTACAATTGTGTTGTCCACTCCGTGATGTTGGTAGTATAACTTGTTTATATGTTTATGCAACATCTTTAGCATGAGTGGCTTAGATATATGCAACTAGATATATTTATATGTTCATGCATTGTTTATCAAGGTTTTATGTTGTGATATTACACTTGTCTTTTCTATGTGCAGGTTTTGATCTGGAGCTGGCTCAAGGGTCTTCCGCCTAGCTACATTGCGCTCTCCAGCAACACCACACTAAGACTCGAGGTAATAATTCCTTCTCGCTTTGATATTCATTTGTTAAACATAGATATGCATGCATCTTTGTGACAGCTGCAGCTAATCTGACTGTCTGCCAAGGATCCTGGGAAGATCCTTGAGGGTTTCTACATGACCAAACACCAGTGCATTAATCCCTATAACAACAACCATACATATGAGGCTTGAATGCTACCAATGAATGAGGTGAGCTTCTTGTTTTTCTGAATCGACATCTGAACTTTCACTTTCTCCAACTCTGCCTGTGGCTTCATTTTCTTCGCTAAGTCAAGCAATGCCCCTTTGTATCACAATGTCCACTCTTGCATATAGGCAATGGTAGCTTGTATTTTCTTGATAGTTTTAACAAACACTTTGCTCTGCTGCTATAATCCATGCAAATAGACAACTTCTTTATGTACGATGACAAACCCCTCATAGAGCTTCTGCATGGTTTCTCCAAGTGTTGATACTTATTGTTGCTCTCATCTCCTCCAAGTAAACATATGCGAAAACTGCATTCTGCTTTAATGTGCGGAGTTGTTTTTCCTCTTGCCTAGAAGCCTATAAGTTCTTTACCAATTTCTCATTCTCGTTCGTGAAATACTGAATGTTTGATCTTGTTGCTCTTGCATAGGTCAAGTTGGCTTTGGCAGTGGTATTTGGATGCTTCTTAGTGTCTAACAATATCATTGTTTCTCTAATGAATGTATGTGATGTGTGATCATCGAGAAAGTGCTTTCTCCGTGCTTGTACAATCCTCCTTTGGAACTCATCAAATGATGGGTTGTACACATCCATTACCAGATCATTATCAAGGGGAAAAACATCCCCTTCCTCGCTCGGAGTTGGCTCTACTGCTGGAGGTGGTGGAGACTGAGGGATGACCTGTGGTGCGCTTGACATCAGATCAACATCTTCATTCTATGGCTCTTGTTCCATCTCCTTGTCTATCACTTCAATCAAATTCTCAATCTGCTGAGAAAGATCCTGATCATGCATCTATTCACCTTCCTCCTCAGCTACTGGTTGTTCTTGTTCTTGATATTCAACCTATATAGATGATGTTTCCTTTGTCATTATGCCTTGCCTTTCTTCTTCCTCCTGCTTTCACTTCTCTTCTTGTTCTCTCCTCCTCAACCCTTGTTCTTCCTTGAGATTCCACTATGTCTGTTACAACTTCAGTTCTTCTTCCTGCAGCCTCTTTTTTTCTCTCTTCCTCCACTCCGCTCTCTATATCCTCTATTTCCTCTTTTCTTTTGTTGCTAACGTTGCTTTCATGATAATATGATATGCTTTCATCTTGAAACTTTTTTCTCCCTCTGTTTTGTTATAAATCTTCCTCTTTCCTTTGCCCTACACAAGATTGTTTCCTTCTGCTACTGTTGATTCTGGAGTTGCTGTCATCTATGGAGAAGCCTGTGAAATATCTGCTAAACTGACCAACTCATGGAGAATGGAGGCATTATAGTAGTACCTCCATGGATCCTCCTTTGGCCAATGGAATGCCACACCGATCCACATAAAGTAAACTCTTTCACAGTGGTCTTTACAAATACGATGAGGATCATACGGATTAAAGTCTAGTCAGCCAAATTCAAACCTCATTATCTCCTTTCCCTCAGCATCCATGACTTTCAAGTTCTTTATCTCGTATAATCCAATCTAGAAAGGAAAAGTGGCCATGGTTCTTTCTTCTTCATGTGCAGTGATGTTAATAACCCTGTGGCGAGATGATATGACACTTCTTGCATGACAAGTTTGTCAATGGTGTACCTTGGTCAAACATGCGGAGGCTTCTCCACCAAACACTCTAATAAAGGTGCTACCTAGTGAGGCATACCAATCCGTGATGTCTGTTATCGACTCCATTGCTTCTCATGACATGCAAGGTGGACTTTCTTCAAATATGAGCCTATAAAACGAGATGATGAAATGGTTAGTTATCTATGCCATTACTCCTCAATAAATGCATTATGAAAGAAACTCATAATAGATGTGTATGTCAAGCTCTCATGGTCTCCATGTCCAATTCATTCTAGGGAACTGTTGTTGTGCATAAATTGAATCCAGTAAGTATGCAAACATATAGAACTTTTCTCGCTCACCCTCAGGAGGATTCCTAGGCTATGCTACATGGGCCTTCAACTATTGAGTCAACATATCTGACCAGTTGAACGACTTCCCCTCATTCACCACTTGATCCAATAATATTGTGATCTAGGTGGATATTGGTGGCCACTTTACCATTCCACATGGACCTCCACCATTGTTTCTTTCAATTTTTTAGTTTCCTTATTTGTAGCACAATTTACTATTTTTCGTATTTTTCTAGGTCTTCAATTTCCGGAGCCATTTTGAGGCCCTGAATGACGTTTTTTAGGGAAAATGGGAGCATCATGGGTTCATGGACCAATGTTTCTCATCCCAAAGTTGTAGTCCTCAGATAGATCTTTCTAACGAGGTATTGTGCGTGTCAGATGGAGATCATATGCCAAATTTACGACCCCGAGAAGTTGATGTACCAAGTTACCCATAACGGGGCCCATAGTTTGGTGCTTCATCTCCTAGGGTTAGGTTTTCGGATGTTTAGGGTTTTCCATTGTTTCTAAACAATAAATAGGCCTTCGAGCCTCATTGTAAGATAGTTCAGAGGCATGTAGCCACCACATCTCTTCTTAGAGATAAGCTACCATCGCCCAAGCTAGTTTATTTCCATTTCTGTTTGTAAGCGTATTTCAGTATTTTACATCAATGAAATGAAGTATTATTTTTGTTGCATCTCTGTATTTATGGTCATATTTGTAATTTTTTGCATTCCTGTTTAAATCCAGATTAGTGGTATCAGAGCGGTCTGCTCTTTCTCTGTTTTTCTTTGCATGTCCCCAACGAGGTCGGGGTATAAGGAGTTAGGGCTTGAACTAGTTGAACCTCTGCAAGACCAACCTCACAAATCCTAACGGCCTCCCATGGTGGATGAAAAGAAAGATGAGGGGGAAAGAGATCATATCAAAATATTGCTTGAAGAGGCCCTCGAGCGACAAATGAACGCGATGATGGACAACTTTTCCCAGATCCTTCAATGGCTACCCAGGGGTGACACATCTACTTCCAGCAGCTACTATGGAAGCGCCACACCCTTTAAGGTACAAGTTAACTTTGACATTCCCATATTTGAGGGTCAGATAGATGCAAATGTTGTAGATAAATGGTTAAATCTGCTAGAAGGGTATTTTTCTGTCCATGATTTTTCCAGCCTGGAAAAGATTACTTTCAATCTTCTCAAATCTGCCCCCCACATCAAAGACTGGTGGGAAACCTACTACGAGGAGAAGGATGAAAGTACGACATCACTATTTTCAGCCACACCCACTTGGAATTCATTCTGGAATGCCATTAAGGAGAAATACTACCCTATCAAAAGCTATGAGGATAAACACATAAAGTGGACCACAATGTGGTAGGGAAGGGACCAAGATGTGCCAGAGTTTACCAATATTTTTCATACACTTCACAAAAAGTTGGGTATTAAGGATTCTGAGCTGCATTTGGTACTCAAATGCGATAGCTACCTACATCGGTATATGTAGGACGAGATGGAGTTCCTGGACATCTCCTCACTCGGCATGACGTATCGATACACTATCAAGATTAAGAAGACGTTTAAACAGAAGAAGCGAGACTTTGGATCTGCAAATCCGAAGCAAGGGAAATGTTCCCCCAAACCACTGAACAAAGGAAAAAGCTAAGGCAGGGTGGCCCAGGACAACCCGCTAAAGCCACAAGCAAAGAACAACACTGTGAAGCTAAAGAAGGACATGGGGAAGTGGTGCGAGTTCCATAAGATCTCCACTCACAACACAAGTGAGTGTCGGACCAAGAAGTCACTGGTGGTTGAGCTAAAGTCTTTAGAATCAGATGCATGTTCCGACCTTGAGTTAGAACCTAATAAGGGGAATGAAAAAGGGAGGAAAATTATCGATGCAGAGCCTAACGCCACCATTGGCACCATGAAGATATAGAAGGAGGAACTCGAAGATCTAGATGAGGAGTGCCTCTTCCACTCACAGATGTGGGTAAAGGGTTCCCTACTACAGTTCATTTTCGACAGCAGGAGCCAAAAGAACCTCATTTCGGCAGAGGTCGTGAAGCATCTGGGCTTACCAACCACAACACATCCACAATTGTACATCATCAAGTGGCTTCACCAAGGACGAGTTCTTCACGTGAGCCAGAAGTGTTGCCTTTCATACAACATCAAGTCGTTCACGGATGAGGTATTATGTGAGATTTCTGCCCTTGATGTTTGTGATGTATTATTAGGCCAACCATACTTGTGGAAGTGACATGCTATTTATGAGTCCAAGCCTCGTGCTATTATTGTTACTTTGGGAAATAAGTTGTACAGGATACCAGAGGTAGCACCACCTACTGCCATCTCTTTGGTTACTGCAAAACAATGCAGTAAGATCATTTCCAAAACTGAGAAATTTGTTTTCCTGATAATACGCCCTTAATGAAAGAAGAAGACGGTGGCCACGACCTCTAGATAGGGCCCCTCTTGACGACAACAACAGATGAACAATGGCGTGAAGGAGTGCGAGGACATCTTCACCTCCCCCGCAGGGGTGCCTTTGCACTTCCAAGTTAAGCACTCCATCGATCTGACCCCGGGTGCACCACTGCCCAATGGACCAATCAATCGGTGCTCCATTCTGGAGAATGATGAAATCAAGAGGCAAATTTAGGAACTGTTGTAGAAAGGTCACATCCAACCAAGTTCATCGCCCTGTGGGAGCCCGATTGTGTTGGTACAGAAGAAAGATGGAACTTGGAGACTCTGTATTGACTATCGGGCATTGAAGAAGATCACTGTCTAGAATAGGTACCTGATCCCATGAATTGATGACCTTGTGGACCAACTAAAGGGGGAAAATTATTTTAGCAAGATCAACTTGAAGTTAGGATATCATGAGGTACCAATCAAGCCCTTCGATGTGTGGAAGACTGCCTTTAAAGCCAAGGAGGGCCTTTTTGAATGATTGGTTATGCCTTTCAGGTTAATGAATGCTTTTGCAACCTTCATGAGGATGATGGATGACATCTTGTGGCCATTCACCATCTCATTTGTAGTGGTATACTTGGATGACATCTTGATCTTGAGCCAGAGTTGGGAAGAGCACCTCCATCACATCCGACAGGTTCTCCTAACAATGTGGCAACACAAGCTATGTGCCAATTTGGGGAAATGCACTTTTGGCATGACCTAAGTTCAGTGTTTGGGATACATTATTGATGAACGGGGGGTGCATGTGGATCCAACCAAGATCCAAGTCATTTGGGATTGGCCAGTTCCAACCACTCTGATAGAGCTTCGCAGCTTTCTGGGCCTTGCCAATTTCTATCGCAGGTTCGTGTTGGGATTCTCTCATATCACTTGGCCCTTGAGTCAAGTCACCAAGGGAGGAGCGAAAGAAAAATTCTTTTGGTCTGAATCTCAACAAAAGTGATGACCCTGAACTCCGATCGCACTCTTCTTTGTTTAAAAATGATGACCCTGAACTCCGATCGCACTCTTCTTTGTTTCAAAATAATGACCCTGAACTTCGATCGCACTCTTCTTTGTTTCGCAACAAGTAGCTGATAGTATGGTCTACAATTAAATCGTGCTTCTTCTAAAATATCAAAATATCGAAAGGGCAATCTGGTGTCAAATTAAAAAAAAAACCATAGGAACGGAACTAAACTCGGTTTTCCATATAGGGCGCAACCTTACAGTTCTTTTAAGATCATATACAGAGACAAACCATCGTTTAATGAGAAAAACATGTGCGCATACATATGGTGATCATACACAGCAATTCACAAACAACAATTCAGTTCCCCTTTTATTTGTCTGCGCTAACACGCCTTTCTTTTCTATACATCCACGCCAGAAACCTTTAACGTGACCTTGACACCATTTGCCACCGGGGAAAAGTTTTTTTCACGCATAAGAGATCTGCGTATTTATATTTTTTTTAGAAATGCTGAGCAATCCGCGCTCTTTTTTTTCAACATAAAAACATTCCACCGTAAAATTAAATTACACAGATACGAAATCCAGTGATTATCACTGAGGAATATTAACAAGGCAATCGGCATTTGACTTGGCGGTCTCCTAACCAGTTGAGTCCCAACTTCCCTTCTTTTTAGGCTTCCAGATCCACTTGCGGAGTTTTCAAAAGCGAATGGTGATCGACAATCCACTTCCAATGATTTTTCTGTTGATAACACCAATGCACGCACCATTTTTCGGATCGCCGATTCACTGGAGTGACATGCCGATGCCGTAATTTTTGGAATTGCATTCAATTCAGAACTGAAATTAACTCAGCTCTGGTTCCCATATTTACGCCTTTCGATCTTACCAGGTTCAACAATGCTTTTCTTCTATACTTCCTCCGCTAATTGCTCTAACCAACAGATAACACAATCCCCTGTTTTCTCACTCACGATTACACTCATTTAATAGATCTTATCACTAAATCTTCAAACAAAACAACTGTATTTATAACAATAATAACAAACTATGAATGGACCTCCTCAGTAAAACTGAAATTGAACAAACAGGTAATAAAATTCACCCTGTCAAACCACAACATGTGGACAGTTTTCCACATTGCTGGTCAGTTCCGATGCTCTGCATCAGACTCCCGGAGAAGAAAAGATTGGTTCTTTAAACTTTTAGGATTTATGTCGTATTTCTGCAATTCAGTTGCTGTCAACCAACTGGAATCTTCCATTGGCTGTTCTTTCCACTTGACAAGATACTGAAAATATGTCTGTCCTCGAGTTTTCTTGGATATTCTTTGATCTAAAATAGCTTCAACTTCTTTCTTGGATGTTTTTGGTACCTGTTCTTCCCAATCCACAGTTTGAACTTCATCACCTGTAGCTTCAGTCTGCAACTCTGTTTCTGTCTCTTTGAATGGATACAAGTCTGCAATATTAAAAATGGGGGATATTCCCATCCCTTCCGGCAACTCAATTTCATAAGCATTGGCTGAAAATTTCCTCTTGATTTTACAGGGTCCTATCTTCTTCAGTTTCAGCTTATTATAAGTCTTTGTAGGAAATATTTCTTTCCTCAAATATGCCATGACCAAATCTCCTACCTGAAACTCTTTTTCTCTCCTTCTCAAATCTGCTCTCTGCTTGTATCTCTTGCTGCTTTCCTGTAGTTTACCTTTAACCTCTTCCTGTAGCTTCTGCATTTGTTCAACAAAATCTTCAGCACTTGCACTTCTGGTTTCTTGTTTCCCCAAGTCCCTTAGCTCATATACTCCTCTCAGGTGCATTCCAAAGACGATCTGGAATGGACTCATTCCTGTGCTTCAATTTGGTGTGTCATTGTAAGCAAATTCAGCTTGAGCTAATGCCAAATCCCACTGTTTGGGATTCTGATGTACCAGACTTCTTAGTATATTTCCCAAGCTTATGTTCACAACTTCAGTTTGTCCATTCGTTTGAGGATGGTAGGCTGAACTAAAACTGATTTTAGTTCCCAGCTTCTTCTAAAGTGTCCTCCAGAAATTCCCTACAAATTTAGTATCTCGATCTGATACAATGCTCACAGGTAGACCATGTAATCTTACAATCTCAGAAAATAATAAATTGGCTATGTGTGTGGCATCATTAGTCTTCTTACAAGCAATAAAATGGGCCATTTTAGAAAATCTGTCTACAACAACATAAATGGAATCGTTTCCTCTCTGAGTTCTTGGTAAACCCAGAACAAAATCCATACTCACCACATCCCATGGTCGATCTGGTATGGGTAATGGCTGATACTGACTCCTTCCTTTGGCATACTGACATACCCTACATTTCTCAACAAACTTTTTAATATCAGTTTGCATTTTAGGCCAATAATAAAAGGCATTCACCTGAGCGAAAGTTTTGTCTTGTCCAAAATGGCCAGACAATCCTCCACTGTGCTTCTCTTTAATGATGTTTTCTCTCATTGAACATTTAGGAACACATAATTTGTTGCTTTTAAATAACAGGCCTCCTTGGATAAGGTAATCCATCCATTGACTTCTGTTATGGCTTACCGGATTCTACACTGTAGTGTAGATGTCTTTAAAATCCTCATCATCCTTGTACATTTCTATCATTTCATCAAAACCTACAACACCCACTTTAAATTCTTGCAAAAGAAAACTTACCCTGCTTAATGCATCTGCCACTTTATTAGACTTACCACTTTTATGCTTTATTACAAAAGTGAAACTTTGCAGAAATTCCACCCACTTAGCGTGCTTCTGATTTAGCTTTGGCTGATTATTAATAAACTGCAAAGCATGGTTGTCTGAATATAAGATGAACTCCTTCGGCAACAAATAATGCCTCCACTTTTTCAATGCCTGCACAATAGCATAAAATTCTTTGTCATAGGAAGAGTATTTTTTCTTTGCATCATTTAACTTCTCGCTGAAATATGCTATCGGCCTTTGCTCTTGGCTTAACACCACACCAACTGCTTCTCCACTTGCATTGGTTTCCACTTGAAAGACTTTCTCGAAATTTGGTAATGCTAGAATAGGCTTTTCTGTTATCTTCTTTTTCAGCAAATTAAAATTCCTATCAGTTGCTTCTGTCCATCGAAATGGCTTATTGGCCTCCTTGATTGTCTCAAGGATTGGTGCAAAAACTTGACTAAATCCCTTTATAAATTTTCGATAGAAACTAGCAGGAAACTTCTTACCTCGAATACACTCCTGGGAGTAGGCTAGTTTCTGTTTGCTTGTACCTTCTCCGGATCCATTTTCAAACCATCTCTGGAAATCACAAATCCCAAATATACCAGCTCCTCTTTCATGAAACTACATTTCTTCAGATTGATTAGTAGTTTCTCTTTTTGCAGGGTTTTCAAAACTAACTTCAAGTGTTCCAAATGTTCCTCTTTACTTTTGCTGAAAATTAGAATGTCATCAAGGTAAACAACAACAAATTTACTTGTATATTCTTTCAGAACCTCATTCATTAGTCTCATGAATGTGCTGGGCGCATTAGTGAGCCCAAAAGGCATCACTAACCACTCATACAGTCCACTGTTGGTTTTGAAAGTTGTTTTCCACTCATCGCCTTCCCGAATTCTGATCTGATGATACCCGCTTTTCAGATCTATCTTAGTAAAGTACCTGGATCCACTTAAACAATCCATTAAATCATCCATCCTGGGCAAAGGAAATCTATACCTGACTGTTATCTTGTTGATAGCTCTGGAATCGGTGCACATGCGCCATTCTCCTCCCTTTTTCGGACTAAGCACCGTTGGCACAGCACACGGACTCAGACTTTCTCGAATCAGCCCCTTGTCCATCAGCTCTTGAACCTGTCTTGCAACTTCTGCGTTTTCCTGAGGAGTTAATCTATATGCAGCTTTATTAGGTAGACTTGCTCCTGGTATTAAGTCGATATGGTGACTTATACTTCTAATCGGTGGTAATTCATTTGGCAATTCATCCACAATGATATCCATGTAACTATTTAACATAGATTGAATTTCTTCAGGCAAATCATTTAAATTTGTGGAGGTTAAAATTACCTTTGGCCTTCCCACGATAGCGAAATGCATCCCTTTGCTTTTATCAACCTCCTGTAGCAGTTCCTTACCACTCACCAACATGATACTATTTTCAGGCAGCTCTTTATCAACATCATTCTTCACTGGCAGCAACGTATGCTTAACTCCATCCTTTTCTATGGTGTATGTATTTCTTCTTCCATCATGAATCGCCTTTCGGTCAAATTGACATGGTCTCCCCAATAACAGGTGACATACATCCATAGGCATTATGTCACATAAAATCACATCTCTGTATGTGCCAATCTGCATTTCCACATTACATTGTTCTGTCACGATGACTTGATGACCCTTCTGAAGCCAAGATACTTTGTAAGGTGCAAGATGCGCTTTCCTTGTTAATCCAAGTTTTTCCACCATCTCTGTAGACACAAGATTGTTAGTACTCCCGCTATCAATTATCACCTTACAACACTTACCCTTTGATTTGCATGTAGTCCTGAACAAATTCTTTCTTTGCGCAGGTTCTCCAATGTCCTTTTTTGATCTCAGCAAAGTTCTTCTAAGCAGCAATGATTCATCTTCCTCTGGTGGTTCTTCCTTCTCTACAAGTCGAGGTGGTTCCGGCTTTGCCTCAGCCACATTTGCACCCCTCTGGCTTGCTGATTTGTTATGAGGACAGTCCCGCGACATATGTCCCCATTCCCCACAGGTATAACACCTAACATCTCTTCCTCACCCTCTTCCTCTAGGCGCGAATCTCCCTCTACTAGATTCACCCATCTGTGGTGATCTGCTACTTGGACTTCCTGCTTCAAACTGATGTTGTGTTCCTCTGGATCTGGCTGATCCTCTACCTCTTGCTGGGCTCTTTCCTCTGTTTCTTTGACTCTGTTTCCGCAATATCTTCTCCTCTGCTTTCAAACTTGCTTGATAAGCATCCTCAACAGTTTTCAAACTTAACAGGCTAATCTCATCTTGGATCTCATACCTTAGCCCATTAACATATATGGCTACTTTCTCCAAATCATCTTCTACATGCCCTATTCTGATGCTTAACCTGTAAAATTCTTCAGTATATTCTTTAACAGACATTCCTTTCTGCTTCAGATTTTGCATCTGCTTAAAGAGATTCAAATGATAGTCTTTAGGCAAAAACTTGGCTTTTAGTTTGCTTACCATTTTATCCCACTGCTTGATCTTAGATTTCCCCTTTCTCGTTCTTGATGTCTGTAACTCGTCCCACCAGATGGCTGCATGGCCCTTCAGTCTAGTGACCACAAACTTCACCCTCTTATTCTCCTCAACCTCTTCATAATCGAAATACTGATCTATGGATTTGATCCAGTCCATGAGCTCCTCTGCATTCAAACTCCCTTCATACATAGGAATTTCTATCTTGGGTTTGCTTCCAACTTTTGCCAGCATCTTGAGGACTTTGGCAGTTTCATTTTCTTCTCTTGCTTCCACCTCTTCATCAGATTCTTCTGAAGAACTCTTAGTTCTCTCATCAGGTGCTCTTCTCTGAGTTGTTTCCATTGTCTCCATTCGTTCACGCAGTCTTCGCACTTCTTCTATCAGGACTGCATTTGGTTCTGGTCTTCCTCTTCCAATTCCTCGCCTTGGCGGCATCTTTGCTGCAACACCTGTAACTGGCTCTGATACCAAAAAATGATGACCCTGAACTCCGATCGCACTCTTCTTTGTTTAAAAATGATGACCCTGAACTCCGATCGCACTCTTCTTTGTTTCAAAATGATGACCCTAAACTCTGATCGCACTCTTCTTTGTTTCGCAACAAGTAGCTGACAGTATAGTCTACAATTAAATCGTGCTTCTTCTAAAATATCAAAATACCGAAAGGGAAATCTGGTGTCAAATTAAAAAAAACCATAGGAACGGAACTAAACTCGGTTTTCCATATAGGGCGTAGCCTTACAATTCTTTTAAGATCATATACAAAGACAAACCATCGTTTAATGAGAAAAACATGTGCGCATACATACGGTGATCATACACAGCAATTCACAAACAACAATTCAGTTCCCCTTTTATTTGTCTGTGCTAACACGCCTTTCTTTTCTATACATCCACGCCAGAAACCTTTAACGTGACCTTGACACCATTTTCCACCGGGGAAAAGTTTTTTTCACGCATAAGAGATCTGCGTATTTGTATTTTTTTACAAAGGCTGAGCAATCCGCGCTCTTTTTTTTCGACATAAAAACATTCCACCGTAAAATTAAATTACATAGATACGAAATCCAGTGATTATCACTGAGGAATATTAACAAGGCAATCGGCATTCGACTTGGCGGTCTCCTAACCAGTTGAGTCCCGACTTCCCTTCTTTTTAGGCTTCCAGATCCACTTGCGGAGTTGTCAAAACCGAATGGCGATCGACAATCCGCTTCCAATGATTTTTCTGTTGATAACACCAATGCACGCACCATTTTTCGGATCGCCGATTCACTGGAGTGACATGCCGATGCCGTAATTTTTGGAATTGCATTCAATTCGGAACTGAACTTAACTCAACTCCGGTTCCCGTATTTACGCCTTTCGATCTTACCAGGTTCAACAACGCTTTTCTTCTATACTTCCTCCGCTAATTGCTCTAACCAACAGATAACACAATCCCCTGTTTTCTCACTCACGGTTACACTCATTTAATAGATCTTATCACTAAATCTTCAAACAAAACAACTGTATTTATTACAATAATAACAAACTATGAATGGACCTCCTCAGTAAAACTGAAATTGAACAAACAGGTAATAAAATTCACCCTGTCAAACCACAACATGTGGACAATTTTCCACATTGCTAGTTAGTTCCGATGCTCTGCATCAAGAAGGCATTCGCAGAGTTGAAACATCACCTCTGCTCGACACCAGTGCTCACATTACCAGAATTGTAACAACCATTTGAGGTCGAGACAGATGCCTTTGACTATGCTATTGGGGCAGTCCTTACTCAACACGGGCATCCAATGGCATATCATAGTGAGACACTTTCAGACACAGTCCAGAAGTATCCCACTTATGACAAAGAGATGTATTCCATTGTGTAGGCCTACCGAAAATGGAAGCATTACATTTTGGGGAAGGAAACGATCATCCATACAGACCACTAGCCCCTGTAGTTCATACAGATGCAAGGGAAGTTGCAGAATGATCGCCACCAAAAGTGGTCCACGTACCTACAACATATCCATTTGAATATCAAGTATAAGAAGGGCAACACCAATAATGTTGCAGATTGCCTCAACTGACCACTGATCATGGCGTTAACCACAGTGCTCAACTCTTGTGGGCACGAGAATTTTGATTGGCCACTTCTCTACAAAAGAAACCCAGAATCTGGCCACACAGACCAGACGCTCTTGGAGGGTCAGCATGTTCCATATTTTTACCTTCAGGATACCTTATTATGCCACCTGGGTCACCTTTTTGTTCCTTCAAGTGAGCATGCCAAGATGATTTTGGAAGCACACTATAGTTGAGTTGTTGGGCATTTCGAGGTCAAGAAAATGGTGGCAGTATTTCATAAGTATTTCTATTGGCCGAATCTTCGACAAGATGTCGGTAAGTACATCAGATCCTACACTACCTGTGCCATTTCCAAACCAACCATTAAGAAGCAAGGGTTCTATACTCCTATGCCTACCCCTAGTTGACCTTGGGAATCCATCTCCATGGATTACATGTTGGGCCTTCCTTCTACTAAGCATGGCAACAACTGTGCTTTTGTGGTTGTCGACAGATTCTCGAAGATGGCCATTATGGCGGCCTGCAAGAAGAATATCACAGCAGAAACCACAGTTAAACTCTTCTTTTAACGAGTGTGGGTACACTTTGGGATCCCACAATCTATCATCTCAAATCGGGACAACGGGTTCCTTAGTGAATTTTGGTCCAATCTCTGGTCAATGCTGGACACCAAGCTCACTAAGTCTACAACTTTCCATCCCCAAATTGATGGCCAGATAGAGTTCGTCAATAGGATGATCATACACATTCTGCACATGTACAACTCAAAGCATCCACGCACATGGGATGAGAACCTCCCCTATGTCCAGCACAACTGTAACCAAGCTCTCCACAGCTCGACTAGCCACAGCCCCTTTCAGGTGGGCTTGGGATTCCAGCCACTATGTCCCATTGATGTGGCCATGCCATTTGCAGCTACTCAGGAAGATTCGACTCATGTCCAGTTTGAAACCGATAAGGCAAACAAATTCATTGAGAACATCCAACATATCCTCCGGCAGGTACATGACATTCTAGAGAAATCAAATTCCAAATACAAGCAACGACATGATCAACATCGGGTGCTACACAAGTTTTAGGTGGGCGACAAACTCTGGTTTCATTTGAAAAAGGAACACTTTATCGGAGCCTATCAGAAACTCAAACCACTCCGATATGGTTTTTACACCATTACCAAGGTTGTGGGAAACATTTCATTTAAGCTCAACATTCCCCCATTCCTTGGCCTGCACCCAGTGTTCAATGTGGACTGCCTTCGACCATACTTCCCACCATTGCTAGACACATCAGACATTGCAAAAAAACTCACATCGAACAGGCCACAACTGATTGGATCATGGATACACAGAGAAAGAACACCTGACAGCAAAGGATCCAACTATATTGAGTTGTCAAAGTAGGCCAACTCCTTCACTGGGGCAAGTGGCTCACCAGGGACCAAGTTCAACAAAAGTTTCCTTATCTCATGGAGGAAGTCAAAGCAATGGGGACCATTACTTCCTAAGGGGGGAGGAATTATCCAGGTGGATATTGGTGGCCACTCACCTATTCCATGTGGACCTCCACCATTGTTTCTTTCAGTTTTTTAGTTTCCTTATTTATAGCACAATTTACTATTTTTGGCAGTTTTTCAGGTCTTGAACTTCCGGAGCCGTTTTAAGGCCCTAAATGATGTTTTTTTTGGGAAAACAGGGAGAAACATGGGTCCATGGACCAATTTTTCTCATCCCAAAGTTGTAGTCCTTAGATATATCTTTCTAACGAGGTATTGTGCACATCAAACGGAGATTGTATGCCAATGTTACGAACTCGGGAAGTTGATGTACCAAGTTACCTAAAATGGGGCCCATAATTTGGTGCTTCATCTCCTAGGGTTAGGTTTTTGGATGTTTATGGTTTTCCATTGCTTCTCAACTATAAATAATCCTTTGAGCCTCATTGTAAGATAGTTCAGAGGCATGTATCCACCTGTTGGCTTGTATGGGCCTGACACAGGTTCAGAGGTGATTTAGCCAAGCAAATCCTAGTACTACTAGCCCTTTCGGCAACAGTCCATGGAGCACGGACTGAGGTCTCACTTGAAGTAGTATGGGAGGGTGCTAGAACTAGGTTTCTGCACCCTGGGGATGTCTGATGAGCTTCTGGGGGTCCATGGTTTGACCCTGCGCGCACATTGCTACGCGCACTTGCTATCCCTTCGCAACCTGTGATGCTGCTTCCATGCAGCCCTACTCGGGGTGCAACCCATAATATCCAAGTCCCTTGCTATTTAATATGTTATTATCTGGTTACTTAACTTGTTTATGTAAGACTAAGGATTATTACAGCATATTCAACAATCATATCAGTGTGCACGATAAATAAAACAGTATAAACGTAAAGAAGGTAATGCACAACAGATACACAAAAATAGGAATCAACTTCTCTTTATTAATATTCAATCCTGATTATAGACTCGACACCACCCTGCACACTCAGCTGCAGGGGTCTGCGCACTCAGCTGTGGACTCTACTAGGCCTCTGCACACTCAGCTGCAGAGCCTCTTCCTACTACTATGATCCAATACTATTAGACTCCTATTCTAAGCTCAAACCATTCGTATTCTTTTCTCTTCTTCCTTCTGCTCTCTTTAAAACTTAGATCCTCACTCTATTTATACAATCCCATGGTCTGTGGACCACGGGTATGCTGACATGACTTTACATTACATTACATTACTTTAGGGCGGATAGCCCTATGACTTAACCTATACTTCGCAAACAATATAAATGTAAAGAAGGTAATGCACAACAGATACAAAAAAATAAGAATCAACTTCTCCTTATTAATATTCAATCCTGATTACAGACTTGACACCACCCTCCACACTCAGCTATAGGGGTCTACGCACTCAGCTGCGAACTCTGCGCACTCAGCTACAGAGCCTCTTCCTACTACTACGACCCAATACACTTAGACTCCTATTCCAAGCTCGAACCATTCATATTCTTTTCTCTTCTTCCTTTCGATCTCTTTAAAACTTAGAGCCTCGTTCTATTTATAAAATCCCATGGTCTGCGGACCATGGTTAGGCCGACATGAATTTACATTACATTACATTACTTTAGGGCGGATAGCCATATGACTTAACCTATACTTCGCACTCCGCGCGTGCAAATCGGAGAGTCTTACAAAACCTTTGACTAAAACTTGGGATTTGAGCCCAAAAACATGCTGTGGGGGGGATCCATGCCCAAACAGGCCCCCAACACAATCATCATGACTTGTCTTGAGTCACTCTGCTGGTGTAGTGACCTTGGCACGGAGCCCCTCCAACTGGTCCTGTACTGCTCGGAGGTCCACGACGCATTGTTCTGCGCTTTGCTGGACCTGTTACATGCACTCCTGTGATGCTTCTTTGTGAGGATCCGCTACCTGCCTTAGTACATATAGTTCCTGCATCTATGTGAGCTTGCCCTCAATGTCGGCCGTAATGGTGAAGGCCTCATCCATCCAAGGCTAGACGCGCGCCTTGAGAAGTGCCTCTTTTTGTCTGGTGGTATCCACCTGCTCTTTCAACACCCTTTCTTGCTACATCTTTTCTAGTCGTTGGGTGAGGATGACTATCTGCACAGTTCCCCTGATATTATCATACTGTTCTTGTAGTTCACGCGCCTCTGTTTCCAGGCGCTGTATGTTGGGGTCCTCCTGCAAGGATGTGAGGACATCAAAAGCTTGGTCCAACATACCGGTACAGTCCTGCACTGCCCGTCCAATTTCTTCCAGTCCTGTTTGAATCACGCTAACACACTACTCTCTAACTTCTGGAGGAGTGTAAGGTTGCGCCTTCATTTGTAGCTTAGCAATCTGGAGGTTCAGCTCCAGCTGCATTCATGTTGTTTCGATGTGCGCACTTTAGACTCCACTTGCCAAACAGTGGATCCGCATCTCTGTTGGTAGGTCTACGATGATGGACAACTCTAGGACTCGCCAACATGCTTCATCCACTGTCTTCACAATTTGCTAGTTTTGTGATGCCAGTTCATCCTGCTACAGGCTGAGCTATTCGATGTTGATCTTCTGCTCACTCATCACCTAAATCGCATGACCTCCCTTGGCACAGAGCTCTGCTATTATGCCATCCTATAGTTGGTACAATGTGTCTCGCGAAAGGGTAGCCAAATTTAGGCCAAGTCCCTTGATCCTGCCCACTGCAGCTCTGTCATCCTCTTTCTCTACTGTTAGTGCTCCTTTTAGTAGCACTACGGTATTAGCCATCTTTGTGCGTAGCAGCTGCTCTGCTACTGATGTACCTGCTACACCGTAGGTGGCTACAGTTCCTTCCTGTGGGGGCCACACCTATAGTTCCTGCAGTTACACCCTCAGGGCCCCCAACACAATCTGTTGCTCTAACATGGCTTCCTAGAGCAATTCCTTGGTGACCTCGCGAATCGTGTCGCCGATGTCGTAGAGGTCACCTTTTGTTAGTGTGATCGGTTCGATGGCCAATTTGGATGCCTTCACCTTTTTCCATGGACCCGATCTCTCCGTGACATGCGGCCTTTTCAACTGGGTGGACGTTGTGCCCGGGTCTGTGCCTTCTTCTGTGTTCTTTGCTCCCTGTCCTGTAGACAAGTTCTGGTCCTCCTCATCCTACGTTGTGGTGGCCCCTGTTTCCTGTGTTGCTGCTACTTCTTCGACGACCTTTTCCTGCGCTGCAGCTGCCCTTGCTGCCTCGCGGACAACCCTTACCTCCGCGGACACTTGTTCATTGTGCCTTTGTTGTTCCAACTTCGTGACATGCAACTTGGTTGCATCCTTCTGCTTCTATGCTGCTATCCTGTCCATCTTCACTAGATCTGGGGCGCGCCACTTGGGGGGTCATGATTCTAGCACTGAAAAGCTTACATCATCGATAGCGATGAAGGGGAGCTTGGTACATTACTGTGCCAGGTCCTTTCACGCCTTAATGTACACATTATACATGTTCGCCTTGAAGTCTGCAAAGCTTCATAAACTGTTGTACATTGTGTGGGACAGGCACAGTCGTCTGTTGATCCACATCCAGATGCTCACCTCCATAAGCACCCAGAAGATCTTGGTTTCATGAATCCGCTTGGTGTCCTTTGTGGCCCAGAGCAACACGTACTTTGTGACCTCTGGTAAGTCCTGTTCAATACTAGGGAACTGACTGTCCTCGCGTAGTTCCCTTGTTACTAGTAAAATATACAAGAGCAACCACGCATATTGGAAGGTCTTGCCCTGCTCCTAGGCTTCCTTGCAGTTTTCCAGGAACTCCTCGCAGAGGAATTTGGCCCAGTTGAATTGGACCCCCTTCACGCATTGTTCTGCCAGCGTAAATACCTGCGCTGGTACCTCATCTCCATGGAATTTTCTCATTACCTTCCCAGCCAGGAGCTAGGTGGCTACACGCACCCCTTTATCTTTAATGCTTTTGATTGCGTAACCCCTCTTTTTCTTCTCCAGTTTGTATTTTTTCTTCATTGCCTATGCGAGTGCCAAATCTCTGCTTTTGCTTGCTATCGCTGTGGGGTCCTTTCCCTTATAGGGGAGTTGGGAAATCCTATGGATGAGATCCGCCGTGATGGGAATAGGCTCTTCTAGCCATAAGTACCCACCGTGCACTAGGAAAAGCAGTTGCCTGATGACAAAAATAGTGATAGGAAAGTGGTGAAAGTGTGGAATCCATAGCAAAAGAAGTAATCCGTCCTTCTCCACACCATGCAACCATTTCCGCAGCTCTAGTGCTGCGACTGACGCCTCTGTACTTTGCTTCATGAGGCTCTTCATCTCCAAGTGTGGGAACTTCTCACTATTCATGAGGTCCCAATCTTCAAAATTCATTGTGGGTAAGCGACCCAGGTGCTAGCCCTCAAACATAATTCCATCAAGGAGGAGCGGGGTCTGGAGTACGCTTTTAGTGGCATCCAAGTCCTTGGGTATCTTGGCTCTCGCTTTTCATGGAGGAACGTACTCGGGAAATTTCACTGCAGCGTGCACTGGCTGAATGTCCTCTTCCATGTCTTCTGCTGCCTCTATCTCATCGACAAGAGCCTATAGGTCCTCCTCGTCATCTGTCTTAATGGTGACAACCTTTCCCTTTTCTTCCATTGAAAGTTTACCAAATTGTGGATTCCTTGGGGACATGCGAACTGGTCCCACTGCTTGCTTAGCTTTCTTGGGCCTCAGCATTCGAGGTGATTTCAGGATTTCCGGCGTGACCCCAGTGTCTCTAGGAACATCATGCACTATGGGGTTCTGCGCAGCCTCGTCGATGGTTCCTTCTCCAGAGCCCAAACCTCCCCTCATAGTTTTCATCTTTCTTGAGCTGTTTGTGGTTGTTCATGAACTTCGGGGCTCAAATCTTGCTTGGTGCTCTACACTCTGTGCTCTAATGAAATGCTCAAATCTCAAATGAACAAGTGTTGTCTCTTGGCTAGCCCTTGGAGTTTTATAGCACCTTTTGAATTCAAATCTGACTGTTCCCCCCAATTCTGGGCCATCAATGCTTTCTTGGTGGCAGATTGCCCCAAATGTAGCCCTTAATTTGTGTCTTAAATTCTCGCCGCCTGCTCCCTTTTGCCTCAAATTGGACATGGCATCATGAATAGTGACACCAACGGTTACTTCCATCCCTACCCGCATGGCAGCGCAGCCCCTCGTGTGTGGGCGCGAACCTTGTGTCCTACTGATTCAGCGCGCACCTCCCTCATCACACAACCCCTAAACATACTCTTTTAGTGTCCCACGCTATCTTTCAGCTATCTAGAGTGCTGAGATTGTGCTCCCTACGGTTAGTCAGGTGGTTGCACCACCTGTGTGAGACTTCAATTCGCCTTCCATCATAGTCCAGGGAAACTCCTCAATTGTCTGCACAACCGTTGGCACTGCGCATTCTACTGTATGCAGTGCGCTTCCCTGGTTACTGTGTTCGGTGAGGTGCAGTTGCAGCCATGGCAGCAAAGTCATGAACTCTCGATGACAATATTCTAATGCAATGGTATGGTCATCTGTATCTTGCTTTGTCATCCTTGGTTTATCAATGATACATGCTCGGATGATCTCGTTTTCCAGCCTTTTGATTTCAGCATCCATCTAAATGCTTTTCTTCCTCAATCATACCCAGTCCTGTTCAAATTCATGAAGTCTAAGGTTCCCTCTCTAGATGGCTTCCTGAATCCTTAGATGTTCATCCTCGCGTAGATGTGTGATTTCTTCCTCCTCGCTATTGCACACTATCACAACTGCAGGAGCTATTACATGTAGACTCCTTTTTGTATTCTCTTCAGAAATTATGGTTTTTACTCTGTTCCACATCTTTGGAATCATCTCCGCATTCAAGGTTTTTCACATGGTCCTATAGGCCCATTGAACCGCAGGTATGCACAGGTCCCAATTAGTTCATCTCGCCTGGTGAACCTTGTTCAGTACTCCACACACCCTATCGAATGCCTTGTCGTGGAGAATTGGTAGCACGCATTGCCTTTCTTGCTGTTGTGGTTTGTTCTGATTCTCTAGTTTGGGGGTGGTGTGCGCTTGTGCGGACTGTACAACATATGTCTGTACCCATCAGGAAAGGTGGGTGCGCAAGTTGTTCCACCCCTACTGATTGGCTTTCGTTCGGAGCTGGGGTTTTCCAAAATGTAGGCGCATCATCCTTCTGCATCCACGCCAGTCCTCAAAATTTCCTTGATGCATACCCCACCATCGTGTGGGTGTTGCATGTAGTGCCCATTTCAGTGCATCAAATCACTGCTGTTCTGGTACTATGCTTTCAAATTTTCTCAGAAATTCATCCACCGCTATTAATCCATCATATGTCGGTAGCTCCCTTGCCTCTATTGTCACACAGTGCAATGATCTAATCATCATGTTGCAATTAAGCGTTGTTACTTCGTGCAGCCAATTCTGCCATCGCTCTATCTCTTCATCTGAATCTGAAGTGCAGGAGCTTTCGTGCTCCCACGAAATCCTTCCATATGCAGTGGGATTCACCCAATCTTCTTCTCACGTAGTTATTTTGTAAATACAATTGAGATCATCATCACTATTGTCATCGCGCACCGGTTCAGTGTATCGCGCTCCTTCGACTGCATCTAACAGTACTATCATGTGTAGTGACTTTTTCTCAAAAATCATTTTGCACTTCTTCATATTTATGACTCCATTCATATCAGTGGCCTAGTATATTCCTAGTAGCACGAGATAGGGATTGCTGTCATCGACAATATCTATCACTTCAAAATCCTCCTACGTGCTCGCACCTTTAATATCGACTGTTAACCCTTGCAATCTTCCCATGGGAAAAGTCTTCTATTGGTTCACCATTCATAACTAAATAGGGGACCATTGTAATGCAAATCTGCCCATGCATTCCCATGTTTTCTTTGGTAGTACATTCGTGTCTAAACCCAGATCCATGATTACTTGATCCATTTCGCACTCACCTATTTGCATAGTCAACCTCATTTCCCTTCCTGTGCGCAATGCATGCTTTCCAAGTTTCCGGAGCACGTGCGGTTCTCCTGACCCTACGCACCTAGTGATAAGTTCTTGTAGTCCTTTAACTGCCTTGTTGTTGCACAATAGTTTCATGCATGTCTCCAGAAAGGTAGTGAGAATTGAAGGATCCATCCCTAGTTCTAGTTGATCCTTACTACCTGAAGTGGAGGTCCCCGCAAATCTCTTCTTAGCTTCCATGAATGTCTCCTTCACGCGTTCTAAATCAAACTCGAGTTCCTTTGTAGGAGCCTTGCAAACCCACACACTTTCTTCTGGTTATTTCCCTTTATCATCTCCCATAGTCATATCGTTCCTGAGCATCATGTTTACATTTGGGTCTTATTCATGCGGCTCTGACCTCATCATTTGTAAATTCTGGGTCAGAGGTGGCTGGAGTACCCCCTTTTCGCGCATCCTTGCTATTAGCGAAGGATAGTATTCTACCTCATGATCAAACTAAGTACAATACCTACATGATATTCATGTCGGGTCTGTACAATCACAGGCATAATGACCTGGCCCTCCATAATTGTAACAAATTAGTTGTCCACAACCCCTTCTTGGTCCCATTTCACCTCGACCCCGCCCATGCCCCTGAAATCCAGTGCTTGCCATCCTTGCATTTGGGTCGAGGGCTCACATTTTGGTCTACACCTTGTAGGGAGGAGTCTGATCCATCATTAGTTCATAGCTTCGGCGGGTGTGTTCATCATGGCCTACTGACATGAAGAAATTACAAAACAATTGTTGGGATATTTGCCTATACTTTTGCAACAGATGACAATTGTCCATAGTGTGTTTTCCTCCTATTTGGTAGATCGTGCACCATAGGGAAGACGTCGTGCTTAGCCTGCCTATGCCTCTGGTTTTAATGGCATCGTCCCTCCTCCTGCCAAGTAGTTTGTGAAGATTGGACAATGGTCCTTGTCATGCCCTTGGCCTTTGCATTTTATGCACCATACTTCCTCACGCACCTTCGGTTAAGGTGTCCTATCTTATTTCATAATTTTCATTTCCAGACACAGATTCTGCAGTTGTGCATGGATTTGTTGGACTCCCAACCCAGGGTATTGTATAGGGGTCTCATGTAATCTCATAGCCATCTCCAACACTTCAGCCTGGTTTTTTGTGACGGCGCTGTCCTTAAGTGTGGCATAAGTGAGGCCACAAACCATGCGCATTGTTGTGAATCCGTTAACATCATATTGGCTTCACAGATTGTACTCTTCAGCCTTTGGTCCAGATCCCAGGGGGTCTTGCTTTGGAGCATCGCGATCTACTTAAACCCGATGATTGATTGTATTTCTGATTTTGGCCTGCTAAATTCCCTATTTAGCATGGCCTGGATCTCGGTTATTCCTGTGTTTGAGTGTTCATTAGAATTCTTGATATACCATGTTAATGCGCGATCTTGAAACATGATTACTAGCGTATCCTTTTTAATATTATCATCCAATATGCCTTGTGCTTCCCATACTGCTCTTACCATGAACCAGAATTGGTTCGGATCTTCATTTCCTACTCCTTTGAATACCGGTAGTTTGATCGCACTTGCCATACTAAACTGTGGTGGTGGCATGGGTGGGGTGGGTGGAGATGGAGGTGAGGAGGGTGAGATGGGTGGTGGTGTGGGTGGAGGTGGTAAACATGGAATACACTGCCTTATCAGACTGACCACGCTTCTCGGAGAAACTTTCGTGAGCTCTTCCTCGCTTTCCCGTGAAGGTGAAATTAAGGGATTGTTTTCCAACTCTTCACTACTTTTGCTTCTGTAGATCTTCCTGCTTCGTGTAGTTCCAAACATTAATTTTTCGCATAGCCCACTTTTCACACAATAGCATCTTAATCCAAGTGTTCAAATATTTAATATACTTACCTCACGGCCCCTTGAGAAAATGTCGCTCCGCCTCACTGTAGCTGATGGTCGTGTCAATCGTGAACTCGTGATAAATCCTCCTACTATGTGGTCGAGCCAATGGTCCACAACTCGTGCTATCTTATCTTCTGATGCTTCTAGTCTGCACACTAATTCCAGAGTCCACACTATTGGTTTGTCAAGCCTACACCTTCCCTGGCTGTCTGCTAACTTCGTGATCCACTCATACAGCTCAGAATGAAAGGATGCAAAGAATTTTTTTTGGATTTATGTATACAAGTAGTGCTCCAACCACTATTCCTTACATACTCGCGGATATCTATTTTCCTATGCCGCAAACTCTTGAATCTTCTTGTCCAACCACTCTTCAATTTATTTCTTCATTGGATTCTAGTGGCACGACATCAGACATCCTTTATGTAGATTCTTGTCCTAGCAACGAAACCATTTGTTGGGTTGTATGGGCCTAACCCAGGTTCAGAGGTGATTTAGCCAAGAAAATCCGAGTACTACTGGCCCTTTCGGAAACAGTCCATGGAGTGCGGACTGAGTTTCACCCGAAGTAGTATGGGATGGTGCTAGAATGAGGTTTCCACACCCTGGGGATGTCTGATGAGCTTCTGGGGGTCCGCGGTTTGACCCTGCGTGCATGTTGCTACGTGCACTTGCTATCCCTTTGCAACCTGCGATGCTGCTTCCGCACAGCCCTACTCGGGGTGCAACCCATAATCTCCAAGTCCCTTGCTATTTAATATGTTATTATCTGGTTACTTAACTTGTTTATGTAAGACTAAGGATTATTACAACATATTTAGCAATCATATTAGTGCACGCGATAAATAAAACAGTATAAATGTAAAGAAGGTAATGCACAACAGATACATAGAAATAGGAATCAAATTCTCTTTATTAATATTCAATACTAATTACATACTCGACACCACCCTGCGCACTCAGCTGCAGGAGTCCACACACTCAGCTGCGGACTCTACTAGGCCTCTGCGCACTCAACTGTAGAGACTCTTCCTACTACTATGACCCAATACACTTAGACTCCAAATCTATGCTCGAACCATACGTATTCTTTTCTCTTCTTTCTTCTACTCTCTTTACAACTTAGAGCCTCGCTCTATTTATACAATCCCATGGTCTGCGGACCATGGGTAGGCTGACATGAATTTACATTACATCACATTACTTTAGGGTGAACAACCCTATGACTTAACCTATACTTCACGCTCCACGCCCGCAAATCGTGGGGTCTTACAAAACCTTTGACTAAAACATAGGCTTTGAGCCCCAAAACATGTTGTTGGGGGATTCCATGCCCAACACCACCACATCTCTTCTTAGAGATAAGCTACCATCGCCCGAGCTAGTTTATTTCCATTTCCGTTTGTAAGCGTATTTCAATATTTTACATCAATGAAATGAAGTATTATTTCTGTTGCATCTCTGTATTTATGGTCATGTCTACAATTTGTTGGGTTCCTGCTTAAATCCGGATCATATTGCCCACCCTTAAGGAAATTTTTCCGTGCTCTACTAACCATGGATCCTGCAAGAGAGGATAACCAAGAGCTAGTAGGCCTTCCTGATGGACATTGTCTTTGATCTGAAAATCACTCGTGAGTGACCTCAGTTAAATAATTAATGAATGAAGGTATTACAGACTCATGTGCTGGTGCGTTTCTATGTTATTTTAGGTAATGGATCGATCAGATTACAAAATACACAAACACTGGAAAATGGAAAACAGTAAGGGAAGCACAGTAAGCAAATACAAGAACACAACAAATTAATAAGGAGTTCACCCTATTCTCCAGGGCTACATCTCCGGTCTAGCTTTTCAGTGGTGGCCTTCTTTTATTGTGTCTTTAAAGCAGAGATTTACAATGAGGAGCTCAATTTGAGTCTCTTGAAATAGATAATGCTTGGCAGGGTGGTTCTTGGATTCCCCAAGCCACTAGAGTGCACAGACTCTTTTCCTTTCCAAGTCTTGACCTCTCTGGTCTTTTAATGGGAGGAGCCCAATGTGGTGCTCAATTCTTGACAGATCCTCACAGGGATTGCTTGAACCTCTCAAGCCTTCTGTCTGCTCAATGCTGCCTTAGGTCAGCTCGACTCTCTGTTTTCTGCTTCTTGCTTCACTGTCTCTTTTGCCTTTTCTTTCACTGTTCCCTTCTCTGGTTCTTCCTTCTCTTTTCTTCCTTGTTCTGTTCTTTATCTGTCCATGGCTTAAAGCCAATTTGTACTTGATTGTTCACTTCCTCTTCCACCCCTTCAGATCGCCTGCTACTATTCACTTAGAGTTCCCTACCTCTGCGTCATTGCCAACATCTCACAGGTAGTGGCCACTTGTCCTCTCACGAACTGCGCCAGCTCGTCCTCAATGGTTCGGTGTTTCAGTTACACTGTGGAATGACTCATCCGCCAACTCAGTAGTCAAATCGGACTTGAGACTTTTATGTGCCGCGGCTTAATTCCCCGTCAAATCCGGTTTCCCATCGGGCACCATCTCCGTCATTAGATTTGGAGTCCCCAGATCCTACGGTGTTCACTCATTTCACGCGGTTGACTTTCTCGACCATTAGTGCATGATGAGAGGTGGTTTTCTCTCTCATCCGTTGGACACGCGTCATGCACTGAATGGAATCACTTGTTTTCTGCCAAATCTGCTTACCACACAAGGATGCCTCCGATATACCGCTGGTTTTTGGAGCACAGGACTTGCCTTTCGCCTTAGCGTCTTCCCTACGGTTTCCTGGCTTCCATGCGACCGAGCGCTGTGATGTAGGAAAGTGTTCCCTCTGTGGATAGAGGCAACCCCTCTAGCCCTAGAGTGGTTCTAGTCACAAAAAAGGACAGATCAACAATAGCTTTCCTTAAACAATCATAGTTTGAGGCCTACCTCAACCGATGGTCGGTGGAGTTCCGTTGTGCTGCTCCAGCTTCTTCTTCCTTCTCCTAATGAGTAACCAACCTGAAACAATGCAAAGGAAATACAACAAAGCACGTAACTGGACCAACAATGATCTATTTACTCACAAAGTCAAGAAGTCATGAGCTATCAAGTACATTGCATACAAGACATAGGAAAACATCATTGATTGCATTAATTATGAAATAAGAGTAAGCTTACAACCAAAGTCTTCACGTCACAAGCCTTCTCAAAGGGGTCCAGCCAGCATGTTCCTCAAGCATTCACTCTTGAAGATGGATCTCCCAATACACAAGTCTCTCTCACTCACAAGTTTTACAAAAGATTAAGGGCATTTCACAACCTTCCTCAAGCTATCAACAATCCCACACTTGTCACACTCACACCAGCTATCTAGCAAACTCACAAGCACTAACAGTACTATCAGCAACCACTCCAAAGACTAAGAATTCCAAACTAGCAGCACATAGCAATGGTTGGAGTTTAAATAGGAGAAGGAGTCTCCATGAAAGGTGGGAGAATGAGCTTATCTCCAAGGAAGGTAGCACAAATGATGGAACAACCATACCAGATGTTAGGTTCCTATACTAATAGGTGTCATATTTCATGATTGACTGTGGAAATGCCAAATATGATCATCCTTTCCATGCCACAAATGTTCCATATTTTCAAAAAACCAAAAAATTTAGAACATGCAAAGAGGGTATGCCCTAAAATAAAAATCAAAGGGTAAGAAGAATGAAATGGTCAAGAACAAAGAAAATGAACCCCAAAAGAAAAGACCAGGAAAGTGTGCTAGTCCAAAATTCCACTACTATGTCGTTTTTTGAAGAATTCCATTGTGTGTAATCAGTTGACTTTTACCACAGCTAATGGATGGCCAAATAGCTCAATCTTGGCCAAGTCCATATTTGAATTTACTTGTGTTAGAGATAGAGAATAAAGTTTGTCCAAACAGTTCAAGCTTGGCAGACAAATAGTTAGGTATAGAAGCAAAGGGAGCTCAATAACTAAATCTGAGCCTTGGAAGAGATAAGGGCAGACTTAGATAGGAGGGCAGTCAAAAGAAAACAAAAGAGAATCAGGGTTTGCTAGTTCAAATGCACCCAAATAAAATGAAGAAAAAATGTTAGGTGTAGCAGAGTGGGTAGGCAATTTTGGTGTTACAGAAGCAGGTTGATGAGCAGTGCTGTCTATAGGAGGGAATTCATCTCTCATGAACATCATAAGTGCAATGGCAGTTGTTTGGTTACAGTTCAGGTGGAGCATGACTAATTTCCCTTCTCAATCTCCCCAAAAATCATTTACTAACATCCCCTCAAGGACATTGGGATCTGCCCAGTGGTCCCACTTCACTTCATTTCATGAAAAATACTAAGTGGAACTCTGTGTTTACTTAGCCAAAACAAGCCACATATCTTGTGTAAAAAGATCCTTCCATTTCCCTTTCATTTCCCTAAAAAACCTAAGTTGTTACCTTATAAACTTAGCGTTTCCTATCTACAAAACCATATTAACACTTTAACTTTATTATATAGCTCCTATTTAAAGTTTTTCCCGCCCCTATTATACATAAAATAACATAAAAATCCCTAAAAATCTAAAAATCCCAACCCCCGGCAATTATAGTCATAAAACATGGCATTTCGGGAATTATAGGTTCGTTTGGAACCCTATGATAACCCCTTTGCATACATAAAGTTTGGAGTTTATTTAACACCCAGTTAAATAAACAACCGTGCCTAAAAAAATACAATAACCAAAGGTTTTATACCCTACAACACATATAAAACAATTAATAAATCGGGCGGGCCCCGCACCATACCTCCCTACCAACTCCTCATCCCGTCAACCATCGGATACGATCCCATAGATCGGACGGCTCGCGTCCATAACGGAACCCCTCTGATGTCTAAAAAATAGGGCCCGATGAAAAGCGGTATTCCCGCCGTACTACGGGACGCATGTCGCCCCCATAGTTTATCACGTCCGTTTGGCCCAAAACCACCATGGTACAGAAAGCGGTGCGATAAAACCATAAACCACCTCTGCTTTCCGCTGCTGACGTCATTGCCCATGTCAGCTGCCACCCACTCACACTTTTGTCCGCCGTGTCCGCCACGTCAGAAGCAAGTCACCTTCTGTAATCGCCGCTACTCGACAAAGATGATGTCATGCTGACATCACCAGACTAAAGCACGTCAAAAACACGCCAAAATAAATTTTTTTGTTAAAAAAGCTGTTAAATGTCGTTTTTTGTCCATTTCAATTTGTTTCTTCTGCGCAATGTTTGCATGGTTTTCGATGTCCAAAACGCCATTTTCGCTGTACAGTCCACCACCCAGGCAAATTGACTCCGCTGCTCGATCCCTCAGCTTGGTCTGCCACCCACATTGTGTACCAAGCGTCTATAAAATAGGTATTTACCCAAAAACCCGCTTATAAACCCTATTTTTCCAAGTTTTTCTGTAAAAATCCTTCGGATAACCAGAATTCAAGTTAAAATCACAGTGCTGCTACTACACCTCTGCACTATAGTCACCATTTTACCCATTTTTTCCAAAGAAATCCTGTGAACTGTCTTTCCCTCTGCAAATTCGCCCATCGAGCTGAATTTAAGCTTATTTTCTCTGCATTCCACTCGAAGAACCAATAAATCCAACAAATTCAGTCCATAACCCCAGCTAGAAACACAGTGAGTTGATAAAAACAGGAATTTACCAAAGTCTTCTTTCCAAGCCCCCTGTTTTTAACTTTCCTCTGCAAAATATCCAAAAAATGCCCAAATATTGAGTTAAATTTGTCAAGACACCTGCAAAAGGAGCACCATTACCACTGTTTTAATCCAGCTTTTCGACTAAACTCTGCAAACTTTGTTTTCACCATGAATGTTACCCAGTGAGGTGATTTCTAATTAAAACTCAGTCTGCAATTTTCTTAAGAAAACCTCAGAGCCAGTACTTCGTTTTCTATTGCTGCACAGACCCAAATTCCAATTAAAAGCCCAGACAGTTGAAGCATGGAAACTCGAGTGGCCCTGAATGTCACCCCCTTGAATGCACCACATAAGGAATTGGAATGGATGCCCCTTGCTGACAGGGATTTCCAAATTAAGGATATGATTGGAGAGAAGCCTCACCTGCAAGCCTTTCGTGAAATTAGAAATAGCTACAGAAGCAACACTGATGTCTTTGGAATCTGGGAGTCCAACATGCCTATCTACTACCTCCCTTCAGTAAATGTGCTCCCTGATTTCATCCATTTATGCTGTGCAAATTATGACCCCACACAAAGAGCAGTTATGGCTCCATCTGGGACTGTCCTCTTCTACATCACTCCTCAATCCATAAATGAGATGCTGAACTTTAAGCCAACTCAGCCTCTGGCTCCCCTCACCATGGGACTCTTGCTTGACCAAGGTGCCAAACTGCCCAGTTCAAAGATTACTAGAATTGCTCAATTATTCATGAAACCAGACCGCCAGCCCAAGCATCCACCTCCTTTTAATCAAGTCTAGTTCAATGAAGCTGGAACACTCATTACTGATATGATTTCCTACATCTTGGGTTTCAAAACCAGTGAGCACATTGATGAAACTGTCTTAGTGTTGATGTCCATATTTACTCTCGGACAGCCCCTTGTTGTCAAATATGATTATGCCACCTTCATAGCTAATAAAATCCATGAGTAATTCATGAACTTGGACAGAGAAAGAGTGTTCAAATACACATCCTACATCTATCATTTGCTGCTGTACTATCAACCTGATAGTTTTCAAATTTCTCTTAGAAGATTGGACTTCAAAGGAGAAAGGAGGTCTGTAATTTTCTAGACCTCAGTATTCCATGAAGTCCACAACTCCCCTTATACATATTGTGAGTTTATTGACTTGTTCATATATCCAACCACTTCTTTGTTGATGACAACTCCTCCTGCCAGGCTCTCTGCTGAATTGCAAAAAATTTTAAATCTCTCAAAGGACTACAGTATAGGTGAGTAGTATTTTTACCAAAATCACACAGTGATCAGGATTATGCCTGTGAATTATCTGCCTACAAGTTGCCAAAGTATGTCCCTATGAGACTATTTTCCCTGGAATACTTCAGGAAATTTATTATTTCAGATTTGACTCATTTCTACGATGCTAGGAAAAAGGCACAACTCAAGATAAGAAATCAATTGGGCCCTTTTATCTTCAATAAAAGGGAAGAATCCTGGGAAGAAGCAGATAAGATTTTAAGGGATCAACTTATGCTGAAACAAAGTATTCATTGGTCACCATATGAACCTGAACATTTCATAAGTTCTAGAAGAGTCAAAAACAAGCTTACAGGATATGTTCACCACAAAATCCCTGAAATTCAACAATATGCTAATCAACAAGAATGGGTAGAAGGCACATTAGTTGAAGAAATTACTGAAGAAGAGAAATTAGAGAAAGCAATGAAAGGGCCTGAAAAAACACTTGACCTTGACTCTTTTGGGCAGGTCCCTTTCATATTTCCTCAACACATTGGAGCAGGCACATCATCTGCTACAACTTCACAACAACCTGCCTAGGAAAGTACTCCACCTGTAGGGACATCCAAAGGCAAAGAAGTGCTGCATTCAGAGCAGGAAACAATGGCAGATCAGCCAGGTGCATCAAAGGGGCAAGGCCCGTCAACACAAACAAAGGTACCTGAAATCCCTATATTACAAACTCCTCTCAATGAGGAAAGAGCCAAGAAAAGAGACAGGCAGGAAGACACACCTATAGGTAGATCAATAGAACAACAAGGGGAAAAGAGGCAAAGGTTAATTCCTTACTCTGAAGAGGAACTGGTGGAAGAGACAGCATGCAACCTAAGGGGTGAGGGAATAACTAAACAACAGATTCCTCCAATTTTGGAAACATCAACTAGCTCATATGCAACATGGTGTGGAGGTTACATCCGCTAGGCCACAGAGCAAACAACAAAGCAAGAAAGGCTCGGATATCAAGAAAGCATTTACTGAAATAAAAACTAGAAATGGGCCAGTAAGGATCCAGCTTTATAATCAATTGTTGAGAATGGCCCCCACAAATCAATAAAGGTTAATGGCAGCCTATGATATTCAAGAAGGGGAAATGACTCTAAGTCACTTCAGGCCCACAATGCAGTAGCCATAGTCAGCTGCTGATTATATCAGAACCAATCTAGAGGGTCTCTCTAAAGACATCCACCCAATGGACCAGATTGAATTACATAAGCAAACCGGAGAAATGGTGTACTCCACCTTGGCAGACAAGGCATTATTAGCTCACAAATTGCAGAATTCATTGCACAATACCTCTACCAAATTAGAGTTGGAAAAGGCCTCCTCATTAGCCAAGGATAATAGGATCAAATCCTTGGAGGAAATTATTATTGAGCTGGGACATGATCCCAAGGATCCCAAGGGCATCCAGGCATTAATAAAAAAGAAAGAAGAAGACATTGCAGCTCTTAGGAAGCAGCTCAAGCTGCCCATTACAATGCACCCACAAACCACAGAAGTTGCACAGCAGAAAGAAGAGGAGGACGTGATGGGTTTACTGATGAGGATGAATGAGAGATTAGCAGAAACAGAGAAGGCATTGGAGGAAGCACTACAAGGAAAGCAGGGAGTGTCGACCTCCCAGCCACCAGAAACAGCTCCAATAAGCACAACAACTCCTCCTACAACTACAGCAGCAGTCCCTCCCACTGTCCCAGCATCAACAACAGGTACCTCAGCTTCAGCAACAACTACAGCAGCAACAACAACAGTACCAGATACCAGCATGAGCATGGAAAAGTTGATGAAAGAAATAAAAGAATTAGAACTCCAAATGGCAGAGCTAAAGGAAGCCAAAGAGAAACTAGCCAAGTTAGAGGTGAATTATGATAAATCAAAAATAACTGTGGCTGAAAAAACAAGAGAGGTAAAGGCCTTGGAAAATAAGGTAAAATCCTTGGAGAAAGACCTTACTCTTCATAAAACTCTGACAGAAATCAAAACAATTTTGTGGACCAAAATTGGCCAGTCCATCACTGATCAATGGAGATCAATACAGACTATCTATGAGCAAATTGAATTGATAGAAATAGCTCAAGTTGAGATTCAAAAGGCCAGAGCATTATTAGGGAACATGCCCGAACAGGCCAATAGACTAATTCATTTTTTGAATACTCACACCAGGGAACAACTAGCAGCTCTGGATATCAAGGACAGAACAGGCACCATTTTGACAGTGAAAAAGGTGCTGACCATGAGGAATTTTGTACAAAATCTGGAAAGAAAGTGCCAAGAAATGCAGACAGAAATAAACACCTTTATAGAGAAGTTCATAGTCTTGCAGAGCAAAGGTTTACCCAGCTTATTGACCAGCAATCACAAACTGTTGACACATGAACAATATGCTCACAGGGTGAATACATATGTTACCAATTAGATCAAAGCATCATCAAACACTTCAGAAGACATAGTACCTCCCTCTGGACAGAGCTTATATGACAAGTTGGAAAATTTGTTCTTTATCGAGCATGAAATAACACACCTTTTTGAAGTCCAGCCCAATTACTACAGGTATACTGAAGCTGATGAAACATTGATAAAACTACAAAGACACCAGTTGCCAACAAACCAATGGTGGCAGGGCATGTTAGAGGTTTTACCAAGGTAGTTTTAGCTCTCTTTTTGATCATCTGCATTTAATCAAATTTAATGCGCGTGCCACATATTATAAAGATGAAAACAACAGAGGAAGGCAATCAAACTAGAACTGTAGCTCATTTAAGTAGAATCAGGCACAAATGGAAGGGCCGGGACAGCAACGCAGGAACGCAAATTAAAGAGACAGCTACCAGCTGACTTGTTGAGTCAAAAAGTCAAATATATCAGACCACCTAAGGCAGCCAGTACAGCGGAGTTACTCCTACATTCATTGCGCTCTATTTTCAATGTCATTTACTGCCTTTGAAGAAGTAGATGGATAAAGTTAATGCTTGATATTTTCTCTATGAGATATTTTGTAACTCTTTTTGTATAAATACCTCCTCTAGAGATGTATTGTTGTTGGCTGGTGAATATCATTCTGGACCTGCGCTGTAAATTTTGAGAACCCTTCTGAATAAAGATTGCTGGAATGCTTTGCTGATGAACTTGTTGGTTGTGGAACTAATGGCAGAAGAATATGTTACAGAATTCTCGTGTTACCTCATGGATCAATAAGTCTTTTTAACTCTTGTTTTACTGTTCCTATGTTTTATATATCATCTATATATCATATTCTGAATTGCAGGAAAAAAGGATAGCCCAGAATTTACTTTGTTGTACTCTGTGTTCAATTCCTGTCAATTTTTATGTTTTCTTCAGGACTAGCATAGGCAGGAATTCTTGACTGCTCCTGTCTCCCTGGTTCTTTCACCCTGAATATAATTAAGGAATTCTTAATTGCTCCTTGGTAATATTTATTCATTTTCCCTCTGTTATCATAATGAAAGATTCTTAATTGCCTTCCATTTCCCGACTTCACTTCATCTTTTTCCAGCTTGAAAATTGTTCTGTGTTTATCTATCTTGCTCTATGGTTCCTCCTTTGCCAAAGAAACGATACCCAGAAGGTTATTTTCATTGACTCCATTAACCCAATGGTCTGAACTTCTTATATCTTGCCACCCTGTTCTATTGAATGTCACTATCCAATCATCAAACAAATACTTGTGCCTCATAACTAGGCTAACATATAGCAAAACAAAGCTAAATCATATAGAGAGAGCCCTCTCTGGTTGCAGATTGGCTAGAATCTGTAGCTAAAAGACTGGTTAGTGGTTACCTCGTCCGTATTCCCTTTTCCATTGCTTTTGGGGAACAACCTAAGTGATAACATCATTGGCGACTCCACTGGGGAACTGAATGAATGTGTTTGTTATTGCTGTCTATTTTCTAAAGCTACAGATGGAGCCTAAAGTTAGCCAGGTAGCCTTTGAAACTGTTTTTGTTGTTCATTTACAGGAGTAAATAAAAGTTGCTTCAGTCAATCTCCAGTTTATCATTAGGCTTTATACAACTGTCTCAAAAATTTGATCAGTTTCCTTTTGTTTGCAAAAGATCTTTAGGAAAATTCAAAACTTTCACAATTCATACTTTCCTAGAGAAATATTTTCAAAAGCATCATTCTTCAAATATTTCCAAAAAAAACCAAAACAGATTTAGAAGCTGGCTCCGAAGAAGAAAAATCGTTATACTAGATCAAACCCAGATCCTAATCCTCCCACTATTTTTGAAAATCCATACTTGATTTCCAAGACCCTTAGAAGACAAGAAAGTCTAGAAAATTCTCCTGATTTAAATCTTGATATACTTTAGCAAAACCTTACCCAATCACCTCCTGGAAAAGCAGCAGTCCTTGCTACTATTGCTGCAGCTTCTTCTAGTTCACCATCATCACTTCAAAGCACCTCTTCCACTCCTCCATCCACTCAATTTATCTCAGTTGTTATCCTTGTGCTTCCAGCTATCCCATTTATACCTGTAAATATGGCAAACCGATATGCTCCTCTGCAGTTGCCTGCAAATCCAGGAGCTATGCTTCAGGATTATCAAAGAAAAATTACATATTTTGATGGTACTAGCTCCTACACAGCCCAACAACATACTAAGAAAATGATGGAATATTTTGAGAATTATGAAATTGATGATAATGATGTGAGAATGAAAATTTTTGTCCAAAGTCTAACAGGTGATGTGAGGACCTGGTTTAGGGCACTTGCTGCAAACACAATTGCTGATACGGATGCCCTGTACCAAACCTTTCTAAACATATGGGAAAATAAGAAGGACCCTTTACACATCCTAACAGAATATGAGAATTTGAAAAGGGGTCCACAAGAGAGTGTTCAAGATTATTGCACTAGACTCAACAATGTATACAATTCTATCCCTCAGAATCTCAGACCTCCACCTAACTTGGCCTTGATCAAATTCCCTGATGGATTTGACTCTGACATGGCATATCAACTAAGGGAAAGATCTCCTCCAAGCTTAGAAGACATGCAGAGCATAGCCGTTAGTGTAGAGGCCAATCTGATCTCTAAAAGATCCCGAGCCAGAGCCGAAAGAAGGACTCCCTTCAAAGAAGAGCCTTTTGCATTCGAGCAAAAACTAGATGCAATCATTAAAGGAATGGATAGACTGGGTGATAGAGTGGAAACCATTGAAAGGAAATATTCTTGGGAAGGTCAACCAAGCAACACCACTAGAAATCCAAACTTAAAAAAAAATCAAAATCCTAACACTGGGAAGGCTAGCCCTGACCAAAACATCAGACCTCCATTTCAAGAGAACTAGCTGAAGCCTCAACCTCTCGTGAGCCAATAGAGGATACTCAAATCAACTTAATGGGTCTAAACAGTGAACAACAAATCTTCTTAACACAAGATTACCAAGAAGCTCATAATTTCAACCAATTTCAGACCAAATCAGGAGAATCATTTGATTTCATAGAGGGATATGATGTAGCTGTCTATGAGGTCCATAAACAATACAAATTGAGAAGCAGAACGGTAAATGTGCCTAAACCTAGCAAGATGAAAGATACCAAGCAACCAAAGAAAGAAAAGGATAAAACTTCCCTGACAGAACTCCCTGCTAAAACTGACCTCAACCCAAAAGAACCTACGGTTGAGGATATATCAGACTTCCAGCCATAAAAAAATCAGTGATCCACCTCCTTTCCTCCAAAAGAAAATGTAAACAACTCTCTTGAAAATAATTTCAAAGTAGATTTATTTCATAACAACCTTCCTGATGTAGAAAAAACCACTGAAAACGCAGCAGAAAAGGAAAACCTTGCTTCCCGGAATACAAAAATGCAAGTGGAAAAACCTTTCAACCTAGAAACAAAAATAGGAAAATTAAAAATAACCATTCCACTGTCCGAATTGGCTAAACATGAGGTTTACCGAGAACAAATTAGCAGGTCACTTCAAATATCAGAGAATAGAGATGTAGTAAATGTTTTAGATGATCAACCAGAATTGATTTTTTTGTCCTAAGGTAAATGGTAAAACGGTAGATGGAGGAGTCCTTCCATTCTATGTAAGCTTAAACATTCATGACAAAGTGCTACATAATGCAATGTTTGATTCGGGAGCTTCCCATAATCTGATGCCTAAATCTGTGATGGAAAGATTAGACCTAGATATCACACAGCCATATAAAGACCTGTTTTCATTTGATTCCAGCCAGGTCACGTGTCTAGGCCTAATTAAAGATTTGTGTGTATCTCTAGTGCAATACCCTGCCAAGACTATTTTAATGGATGCAGTGGTAGCTGATATCCCACCAAAGTATGGAATGCTTTTGTCCAGATCTTGGGGTGCAAAACTCCAAGGATCTTTGCAACTAGACATGTCTTATGCCACCATTTCAGTCTTTGGCCAGCCAAAGAGATTGTACCAGGAAACATTGATGAACTATGTGGTCAGAAGTCAAGAGAAATCCCAAAATTTCCCCATTTATTCCATGCATTCTGATATGGATTCGTTTATCTTATACAATGCTGAAATGTGCCCCAAAACTGATGACAAGCTTCTAGAATTAGCACAAGCAAGAGACATAAATGAGGAATCCACTGCTCATGGTCTAAAAGTTGTTGAAATGATTGATATAACAGATAAACTAGCTAAACCATCTGAGTTACAAAATCCAAATCTACCCACTAAGACAGTTTCCAAAACCCCTCATCTTAGTGGTAATCAAGAAATCTTATGGTACCTAGAATTTGATGGCTCAGTGAATAAATTAGGACCAGGAGCAGAAGCAGGGATTTGGATACACAATATGCAAAATGACCATGCTCAAGGACATGCATATAGGCTGAATTTTAGATGCACAAACAACATGGCTGAATATGAAGTCCCTTTGCTGGGACTCAAACTGTTGAGAAGTCTAGGGGCAACTAAGATTTCAATTCTAGGGGACTCAGATTTGATTATCCAACATATAAAGGGAAACTTTGTTACAAACTACCTTAGGCTAAGGGCTTATAGAGGGGCAGCAATTGAAATACTCAACACCTTCTTAGAATCACAGCTCACCAAAATTCCAAGAAATCATAATTTACATGCGCATAGTTTGGCAACTTTTGCCAGCACTTGCAAGCTACCATTTGAGCCCAACCATCACTTTACTACTGAGATTAAACACAGACTTGCTGATCCAGACAATGTCAAAAATTGGCAAGTGTTTGAAAATGATACACAAATCAATAATTTCTTGACTTTGAAAGAGGAATTTTCAAGCACAAACATGGACACAAGCACCATTTGTGATGAACAACAAGTAGACAAAATTGATAAAAATTTATCAGCTGAAACAACAAATCACATTTTGCATCCAACAATCTTTACCAGCAAAAATTTACAAGAGCTGAAACAAATGGACCTTGATGAAATTGCTGAGGGAGAATCTGAAATAATTGAGTTGAAGGATAATTTTCTGCCCACAGGCTTGACTCCTTTGGAGGATATATTTGATTCAAATGATATACCAAGAAAGCAAAAAATGCAGCATCTAAAGGCAGAAATTTAGGACTGTAATATAGGAACTGCAGAGAACCCTAAAATGATAAAACTGTCCAAAGCCTTGCCTCTAAATCAAAAACTGAAATACATTGAGCTGTTTAAAGAGTTTCAAGATGTCTTTGCATGGAGCTATGAGGACCTCAAGTCCTATGATACTTCGGTCATCCAACACACAATACCTTTAAAAGAAAATCAAAAGCCCTTTAAACAAAAACTTAGAAGGGTTAATCCAGTCCTCCTTCCTCTCATTGAGAAAGAGGTCAAAAGAATGTACCAAGCTGGAGTAATTGCACCTATTAGATTCTCAGAATGGATTTCAAATATAGTGCCTACTAGGAAGAAAACGAGAGAGATAAGACTGTGTGTTGACTTAAGAAATCTCAATAAAGTGTCTCTCAAAGATCACTACCCCTTACCCAAGATGGATCACATTTTACAAAGGGTAGTGGGAGCTTCTAGGATTTCACTGTTAGATGGCTTCTTAGGATTTAATCAAATCTTAGTTCACCCGGATAATCAAGATAAAACTGCCTTTACAACACCTTGGGGAACCTTCAAGTATGTAAAAATGCCTTTTGGACTTAAGAATGCAGGGGCCACATTTCAACAAGCAATGGACATAGCTTTTGCAAAAGAGATTCATGATTTTTTAGTCATATATCTTGATGATCTCACTGCTTTTTCCAAATCACATCAAGAACATTTAGAACATCTCAGACAAGTGTTCCTAATTTGCAGAAAATATGGCATATCATTGAACCCAAAGAAATCATTGTTTGGCCTTGAAGAAGGCAAACTCTTAGGTCACATAATCTCGAAAGATGGCATTAGAATTGACCCGAATAGAATACAAGCGATTCTCCAAGTGCCTCACCCAAGATATATCAAAGAATTGCAAGCTTTTCTATGAAAGATCAATTTCCTAAGAAGATTCATACCCAACTTGGCTGAACTAATAAGATTGTTGAATAATATGATGAAGAAAGATTCCAAAGTCAAATGGACAATAGAAGCTAAGAAAGCCTTTGAGGAAATCAAAATAGCTTTAACTAAAACACCGGTCCTCACAAACTCAAAGTTTGATAGAGACTTCACAATCGTTTCCTTTGCATCTGAGCATACTATTGCTGCTGTCCTATTGCAAAAGGATGATAAAGGATGTGAGAAGCCCATTGCTTTTTTTAGCAAAGCACTTAAATATGCTTCACTCAAATATCAAATCATGGAAAAACAAGCTTATGCCCTTGTAAAGGCTATCAAGGATTTCAGAGTTTATATCTTGTACTCTCATGTGATAGCTTATGTCCCAAATATCATGGTCAAAGACATTCTAACTCAAGAAGGAATTGAAGGAAAAAGAGGCAAATGGATAGCTAACATTTTGGAATATGACATTGAAATCAAGCCAACAAAACTGATAAAAGGACAAGGATTAGCCAAATTAATGACTGAAACCAATTTTCAAGCCCTTGACATCAATGAACTGGATAACGAGCAGGAGATGGCGACTCCACAGATCAATCAAGCCTTTTTACAATCACCTTGGTATGCTGATATAATTTATGTATTGTTAAACCTGCAAGCTCCTCCAGGGCTATCCAGAACTAAAAAGAGATTCTTGAAAATGAAAGCTTCAATGTTTTGTATTATAGACAATGCTTTATTTTGGAAAAATCATGAAGGGATTTTACTAAGCTACTTAACAAAGGATGAAACTAACAAAGTGCTTAAAGAATTTCACGCAGGGGATTGTGGTGGACATTTATATTTGAAGTCAACAGCTGATAAAATCTTAAGAGCCGGTTTTTATTGGCCCTCCCTGTTTGCTGATGTGAAAAAATTTGTGATTTATTGCCATAAATGTCAAATCTTTGAAGGCAAGATAAAGCTTTTAGCTTTACCCCTGAAATCTATTTCCACTGAGAGACCATTTCAACAATGGGGTTTAGATTTCATTGGAGAAATTCACCCTTCCTCTTCTGGCGAACATAAGTGGATTTTAACTGCCACAGATTACTTCACCAAATGGATAGAAGCCATCCCTTGTAGGCAAGCCAATGACTCAATCATCATGCAATTCCTAGAAACCAATATCCTATCTAGATTTGGCTGTCTAGAAAAGATAATAACTGATAATGCTGCTGCCTTCAAATCTAAAAGAATGATCAATTTCTGCCACAAGTACCACATCACCTTAGGCCATTCCACAACCTATTACCCTCAAGGTAATGGTCTAGATGAATCATCCAATAAGAGCTTGATCAATATCATAAAGAAAGTATTGGAGGAAAACAAGAAAAATTGGCACAAAAAGCTTATTAATGCAGTGTGGGCAGACAGGTTAACCACAAAGAGATCTATTGGAACAAGACCCTATGAGTTGGTTTATGGCATGGAGGTAGTATTCCCTTCATCCTTGGGAATCCCAGTGATAAAATTGCTGCAAGAAATGCAGGCAAAACCCAATGATATTCAGAGAAGAATCAATCAGACAATTCACTTGTAGCAGACTAGAGAGGAAGTGTATCAGAGAACTCAGATTCTACAAGACAAACTCAAGAAGATTTTTGACAAAAGGACAAAGGAAGAGGATTTTTTCATAGGAGACAAAGTGTTGAAGTGGGATTCTAGGAGGGAAGACAAAGGAAAACATGGAAAATTTGATTTCCTATGGAAAGGACCTTTTGTTATTCAGGCTGTACAAGGAAACAACACTTTCTTTTTAAGAAGTTTGGATGGTACATAAGCAGAGGATGGGCCAGTCAATGGTTAGATGCTCAAGAATTATTTTGATCCTCTTTGTTAACATAACATCACCGTATTTTTTACATAATAATGTCTATTTCCAGCAGTTTACTACAACAACAAGATAGGGAATTAGATGTAGCAAAATTTGACGAAAAAGGAATGAATTGTGCCACCTTTTTGTGTTATATTTTGAGTTTATTAGAAGAAATCAGGAAGGAAACTTGGGAGCTACAAAAACGATGACAAAAACTCAAACAAACTGTCAAATACAGAGCTGTAATTGTTCAGACCAGCTTATGGGAAAAGCATATATGTTACAGAGATACAGTTTGTCTGTCTACAGCAGGAGAAAATCTCAGATTACAGCAACAGTTAAATGTATGGCTATCTGACCTGTTGTTCTTGGCTTTTCACCTAGAAAATCCATCCCCAAGTGGAGCCACTGTTAGGTTCCTATACCAATAGGTGTCTGTTATGAAACCAGCTCAAGAAAAGATAGAAAAGATAGATCAACGCCTTAGAATTCAGCCTCTTCGAGGGGGAAACCTCCTTTACATTACATAAATGAACAATTCTTGGATGATACAAATGACAAAACCTCCTTTCTATATATTGGAGTCTAAGGAGTCACAATATAATCCAGCCGACCTAACAATAATAATATAAAGCCACAAAAATAACAATAGAGGGATTCTATGGGGCACAAAAATAACAATATGGGGGTAATAGGGGCACAACAATATAAATAAGGGGTATAACTACAATAGTAATGGGGTAATCACTAGTATTATAGGGACCCAACATGCCCCTCTCCTTCAAAAAAGTGTTGTCCTCAACGCTTGAGTAGTTCTGGATACTTCTGCATAAAATTCTCATCCTCCCATGTGGAATCTTCAGCGGATAAGTTCTTCCACTTGATAAGATACTCTGAAATTGATCGATTTCGTAGCTGTCGAGTTCTTGTTTCTGTGACTGCTTCTGGTTCCAATATAATTTTTCCTTCCTCGTCAAGTTCTGGCAATATTGTTTGAATTGGGAGCTTGTCGCCTATAACCTTCTTTAAACATGAAACATGGAAAACTGGGTGCAATCGAGAAGCTGCAGGAAGCTCCAATTTGTATGCCATAGTACCAATCTTTTGCAACACCTTGTACGGACCATAATACTTTGGTGATAATTTATTATCCTTCTTAGCTTGCTTTAGGGACATTTTCTTATATGGTTGTAGCCGTAGGAATACCCAATCACCTACATCAAAACTTCTTTCACTGCGATGTTGATCTGCCTGTTGTTTCATTCTATTTTGTGCCAACACGAGGTTATCCTTTAAGAGTTGGAGGACTTGTTGTTGATGTTCGATGTGATGTTCCACTGCCTGAACCTTAGAATTTTCTCTTAAATATGATGTGATGGATGGTGGTTGATACCCATAAAGTGCCATAAATGGGGTCATTTTTGTTGCTGTATGGAAGGAAGTGTTATACCACCATTCAGCCAGAGGCAACCATTTGACCCATTGTGTCTGTTTATCAGATACAAAGCAACGAAGATATCCTTCCAAACATTTGTTTACTATCTCAGTTTGCCCATCAGATTGAGGATGATAAGATGAGCTATGAGCTAACTGAGTACCAAGACAAGAAAATAATTCTGTCCAAAAATTTCCAGTGAAAATGGGATCTCTGTCACTTACAATAATCTTTGGGTTTCCATGTAGCTTTTGAACTGTTTCCATAAATGCAGTAGAAACTGTACTGGCTTTAAATGGATGTGATAATGCACAAAAGTGTGCATACTTGGTAAGTCTGTCAACTACCACCATGATGACACTCTTTCCCTCAGACTTGGGTAAACCTGTGATAAAATCCATTGAAACCTCCTCCCAACGTTGGCTTGGAATGGATAAAGGTTGTAATAGACCCGGTGTCTTAATTGTTTCAACTTTATTTTGTTGGCAAACCAAACATTCTGCCACAAACTTTTGAATATCTGATTTAAGGCCATCCCAAAAAAATTCCTTCTTAACCCTGTGGTAAGTTTTTAAAAATCCTGAGTGCCCTCCTAAGGGAGAAGTGTGCAATTCCATAAGAATCTTTTGTTTTAGCTGGGAATTCTTACAGAGGTATAAGCGATCTTTGTACCATAACGAATCATTTTGCCAGCTAAATGTATCAGAAGTACTGGAATCTTGTTGTAGCTTTCGAATAAGTGCCCACACTTCTTCGTCATTCTTCCATTCCTCCCTTGCTTCGTTTATCCAATCTGGTTGGATAATAGAAATGGCACACAACAATGCTTCCACATCCTCATCCTTTCTTGAGAGTGCATCTGCCACCACATTTTGCTTCCCTTTTTTGTAGATGATTTCAAAGTCATAACCCAACATCTTTGTGACCCACTTTTGTTGCTCTTCAGAGGATAATCTTTGTTCTAAAAAGTATTTAAGGCTATCATGATCCGTTTTTACCTTGAAGTGTCTTCCCATTAGGTAGGGTCGCCATTTCTTAAGTGCATGGAGTATTGCCAACATTTCCTTCTCATAAATAGCTTTGCTTAAAAACTTTCCCTTGATTGGACGACTTTCAAAAGCAATGGGTCTTTCATCTTGCATTAGAACAGCACCAATTCCATTTCCTGAAGCATCACATTCCACAATAAAGGTTTTTGTGAAGTCCGGTGTAGCTAAGACCGGTGCTTGGCACATTGCCTCTTTAAGATGTTCAAAGGCCTTTGTTGCTTCCGGAGTCCATGAAAATGAATCTTTCTTCAATAATGTTGTTAGAGGTGCTGCTATTCTCCCATAATTCTTAACAAACTTGCGATAATACCCTGTCAACCCAAGAAATCCTCGCAGATGCTTTATGGATGTGGGGATTTTCCATTCCTTAATGGCTTTAATTTTGCTAGGGTCTACCTTAACTCCTTCATGAGATACAATATGACCCAAATATTCCACCTCCTGGACTCCAAAGAAACATTTGGATCTTTTTGCATATAATTGTTTCTCCTCCAATAGTTGTAGCACCCTGTCAACATGTTCAACATGATCCTTCCAAGACTTGCTGTAGATTAGTATATCATCAAAAAATACTAACACAAATTTTCTAAGGAATGGTTTGAAAATTGAATTCATCAAACCTTGAAATGTTGAAGGTGCATTGGTAAGGCCAAAAGGCATGACCAAAAATTCATAATGACCCTCATGAGTTCTAAATGCCGTTTTTGGAATGTCTTCAATCTTCATTCTGATTTGATGATATCCTGAACGAAGATCCAACTTGGTGAAGTAAATTGATCCATGCAATTCATCCAGTAATTCATCAATGACAGGAATGGGGAACTTATCTTTAATAGTGAGCTTGTTGAGCTCCCTATAATCCGGACACATGCGCCATGATCCATCCTTCTTGTGCACCAATACTACTGGAGCTGAGAAAGAACTTTGACTCGGTTGAATTATACCAGCCTCTAGCATTTCTGCAACCATACGTTCAATTTCACTTTTTTGGACATAGGGATATCTGTACGGCCTGATGTTTGGAGGAACACTTCCTGGAATCAGATGAATAGCATGATCATGATCACGCATAGGTGGGAGACCTTTGGGAGTCTCAAATACCTTGGAATGATTGTCCAGGACTTTTTGGAGATCTGGAGAAATAGATGATTCCAATGTGGAAACATCTAGCGAACATAATTGTGCAATTACACCTCTTTGCTCCTTTTTTAGAAGCTTTGTCATGCCATTAGAGCTGATTATCTTTCCTGGTTTCCCTGCAATACCCCTTAATTCAACTTCCTTTCCTTCCGTAGAAAATTTGATGAAAAGTTCTTGAAAATTAAAAGCTATTGTACCCAAGGATTGTAGCCATTGGACTCCTAGTACAACATCAGCACCTCCCATTGGAATGGAAAGCATTGGGCTAGTCAATACATATTCTCCCATGGATAGCTTGATATTATGGCACTTTCCAGAGCAATTTATTGTTCCTCCATTTGCAATCATCACTTGACACTCTGGTGCTGGATATAGGAAGCAATTCAATTCTTTTGCTACCCTACAATGAATAAAATTGTGGGTGCTTCCTGAATCAATCAACACTATTACCTTTTTCTTCTTGATTTGTCCTTCTATCTTGATGGTTTGAGGAGTGGTAATTCCCGCCAATGCATTACAAGATATGGTCGGATTTATTTGTTCTTCATCTAGGCTTTGTTCCTGGAGTATATCCTCTTCTTTTGACCTTTCTTGCTCCTTTTCTTCTTCCTCTTCACAATCTATGTAGAATAATTTCTTCTCAGCACACTTATGACCTTTTGTGTATTTGCTATCACAATTGTAACAAAGCCCTTTTGCTCTTTTTTCTTCCAATTGTTGTGGTGTCAACCTTGTAGGTTGTGGAAGACTAGGGGCAACAACACTTCCATCTTTATAGTTGTGAATGGTATGCTTCCTAGTTGCCATAATTTTGCTTTCCATTTTTCTTGCTAACCTGAATGCCTTCTCTAATGAATCAGGTTCCCAAAGGCGAACATCATGTTGGATATTATCCTTTAAAGACCCTATGAACACATCAATCCTATGCTCCTCTGGAATATCTTTTACCCTTATGTTCAATTTTTGGAACTCCTCAATGTGCTCCATTATTGAACCCTTTTGTTTGAGACTTATCAATTGGCTAAAAAAAGTGTTGCTTTTTGTATCCTCATAATGTGCTATCAATTCTTCCGTAAAAATTGCCCAAGTGATAAATTGTTTACGAGAACAAAGCCATTGATACCATACAAACTGATTTGGTTCCAAATATACAGTTGCCATACGTACCTTTTGTGCGTTTTGCACATTATTGAGATCGAAGAATTGCTCCATCTGTAATATCCATGTGGCGGGATCCTTGCCATCAAACTTCCTCATATCGATTTTTGGAATATGGTGATTCTTCGATCCAACATTAGCGTCTATGGAATCATGATTAACATTTCTTTTGTTCTCATCATGAGTTTCCTTTACTACCTTTTCACCATTAGTAAGTATTTCTTGTAGAAAATTTGTCAAATCCGTCTTCAAATCTGCCATGCCTGTCTTCAAATTTGTGTTCAAATCTATCTTCAAATTGTCCATCTTAGCTTCCATTCCATTCATCTTAGCTTCCACGCCATTTATCTTAGCTTCTGTTAACTTTTGTGAGCGTGACATTTGTTGCACTTGTTCTTGTAATTTTGATATATCATGTAGCATTTCTTCCTCTTCTTCATGAGTCATGCTAGAGCTTTTAGGTTCCTTACTAGGTGTTTGCATTTTCTTTCCTCGGGGCATCAGTTACTGATAATAATGCTCTACTATGCCCTTTGAATTCCTTCAAAATAAATTTTCAAACCAAGCTTAAGCAAAAATTTAAAAAAATCTACACACATTTTTTCACTTTGTACGAGCTTGATATTGCCTCTGATGTATCTCTGTACTTTCCAATCATCTGGTTCTGAATTTGTGAACTATAGTAGCTCTCTGTGTTCTCTTTCCAATGCCACCAGTCTGATCCAAATTGGATTCTCCAAGAAAGAGTTATGCACAATCTCCCAAGATGACCTGATTATAGACCTTTCCAGAAGAGCGAACTTGTATGAAGTTCCACGTGTACAATTTTCGATATTTGGTTGTGAAAAAGGTGATATGAAAAGGTGGAGTTTCCGTTGAGGTGGGAATTTCACCGCTCGTCGCAATGGACTCTTCACTTGTGACGAGGGATGTGTCCTCCATATCAGAAGAAGACATTGGGACCGAAACGCTAGGAGGAGTACTGGGAATATCTTCTTCGGAAGGTTCCCAAACGGGGTTCTAGTGAATTTCATAAGTCTCGTCCTCTGGAGCGCGAGAGTTAATCGGTTGGATACTTGGAATAACAGGGAGAGTATCACTCACAACCGGTACCTCAGGGGCAACAGAAGAAGGAGACCCTTGGTCACTCGGAACGAGAGATGGGATCGGTGATTCTGCGAGGATGATGACTTCAAAAGATTCTAGGAAAACTAATGAGAAAGGACCCTACTCAGGCTAATGCAAACAAGATCTAACCGGGTAAATGTGAATCGTGGTCGAATAAATTTTAAGACACAGGAACAAAACTTGACCTTTTCATCTTTAAAGAGTCAAGAAAAGGACAAAAGATGACTCTAGTTGCCTTCGAATATTTAATGAGCCTGAAGTGACAAGTGCTCAGATGGACCTTTTCTTTTAGGGAGTCTAAAAGGGAACGAAAGTGACTACTCTGGAGAACTAGGCAAAAGGTTTACCAGACAAATCCGTAAAACTGCATATACACCTTGGCAGTCATATGAAAACCAATGACTTTCCGCACGGCAGTCAATCTTCCCGAATGCTGTGTTCAGTGCGTTACGACTTGTAAGGCAGTAGACACGGCTTCCTATGGATAAAGGATGATAACCTAGTGGGGTCTCCCCATATACTCGACGGTACGTGGGAGTGCAAATCCGTGCTAGACCACTATTGAGTCACAAAAGGAGAAATTGCCCAACCTTGAGTGGAAACAAAAGTGACTAGGTTTAATGACGTTGGAGCACGTCTCTAGCCTAGACCTCTAAATGTGTGTGTTATGTTCCAATGCATTGTTAGATTTATTCAGTTCATTTTAAAGTTGATCTTGGATTATGTTTCAGTTTTCAGGCCTTACTGTATGTATATAACAAAACCTAGGATGCAACTAGAATGAATGAAATATCCTTTTTCTTCGATGAACACCTACCTATGGGAGGGTAGAGAGATCATTCCCAAACCAAGAAAACCAAGGCAACAAAACAGTCACTCAATGCAAACAGACATCAATTCCTAAAGTGCACGGATACTACTAATGAGAGATTTAATCATTCGCTTTTCAATATGCAACTTGAAATGCAAATTCACTTTCACTTTCGCATGCTAAATGAAATGCAATCTTTTGATTTTGATGTCTCTAATCTAAAAGAAACCAATAAGCAACAAACAAATGTGGAAAAATGGTTGATCCAAACAATTGTAATCTATGTTCGGGTAGTGAAGAGAAATCGAATCAATGCCGAGATTGGTCCAATAACAATCACTAAACAATCAACCAAAAGTAAGCAAAGGGGAAGGCTCAATCGAACCAACAGCAAGCAACAAACAAATCTTTGCAAACAAGCGACCAAGCGAAATCGATCCAAAAGACTTGAAACAATGAAACTAGGTCACAAAGCAAGAATAACAAGATTCATTCAACAAAGCTCACAAGAGAGTGCCTCAACCTCTAGATAGTGAAAAACAAGTTATCAAACAAGTGAGAACAACAAGGGACTAGCAAGACTGATGGATTCAAGAGGCAGAATTGAAAAATTCAATTCTACAACAATCAGCGCGGGTGATACACAAGCAACAAGTGCTGATAAAGAGCACACCGCAGCAACAAAGAGATGTCAGCGCAAAAGTATATGACTTTTCCATGATGGTCTGATTTACAGAACCGTCGTGACTGTTAAGCGTAATTACGTGATGAACAGGATACTACAAAAAGGGTGACGCAATGACAGCGTGACTGTTAAATTAAAAGTCGCGATGGTGTCCAAAACAGTAACAGGCGAGCCAAAAACCCCCAAACCAAAGACAATCAATCTTTAATCAAATAAGGACATTTCCCAGATCAGGCTAGGAAACTCAGAAGACTGGTAACTAATCCCAAAAACTTCAAAAGAGACCAAAACCAAAATCAAGACAAGAGTAAACAAGAAAAGAACAAAGTCCAGATCCCCAGTGGAGTCGCCAATTTGTGATGCAGGAAAGTGTTCCCTCTGCGGACAGAGGCAACCCCTCTAGCCCTAGAGTGGGTCTAGTCACAAGCAAGGACAGATCAACAATAGCTTTCCTTAAACAGTCATAGTTGGAGGCCTACCTCAATCGGTGGTCGATGGAGTTCTGTTGCGCTGCTCCAGCTTCCGCTTCCTTCTCCTAATGAGTAGCCAACCTAAAACAATGCAAAGGAAATATAGCAAAGCACGTAACCGGACCAACAATGATCTATTTACTCACAAAGTCAAGAAGTCATGAGCTATCAAGCACATTGCATACAAGACATAGGGAAACATCATTGATTGCATTAATTATGAAATAAGAGTAAGCTTACAACCAAAGTCTTAACGTCACAAGCCTTCTCACAGGGGTCTAGCCAGCATGTTCCTCAAGCATTCACTCTTGAAGATGGATCTCCCAATACACAAGTCTCTCTCACTCACAAGTTTTACACAAGATTAAGGGAATTTCACAACCTTCCTCAAGCTATCAACAATCCCACACTTGTCACACTCACACCAGCTATCTAGCAAACTCACAAGCACTAACAGTACTATCAGCAACCATTCCAAAGACTAAGAATTCCAAACTAGCAGCACATAGAAATGGTGGGAGTTTAAATAGGAGAAAGAGTCTCCATGAAAGGTGGGAGAATGAGCTTATCTCCAAGGAAGGTAGCACAAATGATAGAACAACCATACCAGAGAAAGGAGGGCGACATAAACTAGGCCAACAACCAGGTCTGGAGTCATTTGGAAGGCTGACTGTTGGAACAAATTCGCCCAATCTGGATCATCACAGGCACATAACTGGTCTGCTGTGCTGACATCGCTATTGAATAACGAAGCTAGTCAGGTCATCACAGAAGAGTACAAGTGATAGTTGTGCTGGCATATAAAATCGGACCATCGCGGGAATCACGTGTACTTCCGCGATGGTAGCGCTTCTGGATAGTTTTGGAGTGCCCTTCAGCGCGCCTATTTTGCCAACAGACGCGATGAGGCAAAAACCTTTGGAAAAGTGGTTCATTTGGCAACATCAGAGAGCACTTGTCTAACATGAGCATGTATGACTTGGACACATGACACAGTAGGAAGACTGGAGTGAAGACAGTGACAAATTACTGTGTAACAAGCGCTTCAAGATTTTTCCCTCTCGAGGGGTTTTTCCTAGCGATACGCGATCAGAAATGGCCTCCGTTTCCCGATCTAGGCTTCATAACTGCCAGTTTTTCCTCCTGCGCTATCTCCATGGGCCTCAGTCAGTGCGCTTTGACTGAGGTCCTTGTTGTTCCTTGCTGGCTCCAAACTGCCACTGTCCAGAGGTCTTCTTGATCGCTCTTTGTCCATAAATCTTTGAAGTATGTCCTGATTTGATACAATCATAGAACTTGTATAATTTTCATGGATCCAATTCGAATCACGGCCTTCCCACTGAAAAAGCTTTTGAACCACCAAAAGTTGGTTTTCAAGCATCAACTAAGTGAGGGTACAATTGTCTCACTTGTCCAATCTCTATCCACATTGCACTGCTCGGCTTTGAACCCTTGAGCACAATTCTGAGGTACTCAACATCTCCCCTGAGTGTCATCCTCACCTTCTTGTCTAGAACTCTGTCCTCCTGCAATTCATTAAGATATTAAGGTAGCAGGTCATCAATAGAAGGCAATGGAATCTACTCTTTGGGATCCTCAATTAGTGAAGGTTCAAATAATCTCAAATAGTCTGCATATATGACTGAGTAGATGTGCATGTAAGCTGGTAGATCAAGGCGAAGAGCATTCTCACCCATCTTCTCAAGTATCTTGAAGGGTCCATACCTTATAGGCTTTAGCTTTTTACCTTCACCTTGCATCCTTTCCTTGCTAATATACAGCCATACTTGGTCACTAACTTGGAAATTATGCTCCATCCGATGCTTGTCATGCCTTGCCTTGTATTTGGCTTGGCTCTTTTCCAGCTGTTCCTGTACTACCTGGTGGATCTCTTGGATTTGTTCAATGAACCTAGTTTCCCTGTCCACATCACTGTGCCCCTCAACTGTGGTATCTTTACCAAAGACAAAATCCAAAGGAGACCTTGGTGTGAAACCAAAACAGGTCTCAAAAGGAGATCTATGTGTAGAAAAATGTTTTGCTCTGTTGTAAGCATGCTGCACATAACATAAGTGTTCATCCCAAAGCTTAGGATGTTTGCTACAATATCCTCTGAGTAACTGGATCACTGTCCACTATGCTTTTCTTCAGTTTGGTGTCCATCAGTTCCCACAGACTTGACCAAAACTTCCCTACAAATCAAGTGTCTCGATCAGATACAGTGGAAGTTGGTAATCCAAAATGAAACCATACATGTTGAAAGAATAGTTTTACAGTTTGTTCAGCTGTAATCTATTTACTACATGGTATCAAAATAGACATTTTTCTGAACCTATCCACAACAACATACAGATAATCATGACCTTTCCTAGATTTAGGCAGTCCTCCAATAAAATCCATGGAAACACTTTCCCAAGGGTGAGAAGGAACTGGTAATGGAGTGTACAAGCCTAGTTTTCTATTGCTGGGCTTGCTTTTAGCACACATAGTACACCCTCTTACATATCTAGAAATTCTCTCATTCATTTTTGGCCAATAAAAAAATCTTTGCAGTTGTGCAACTGTTTTACTTACCCCAAAGTGACCTAATATTAGAGAAGTGTGTGCTTCTTGAATTATCTTTACTCTTTTAGTTTGTGGAATGCATAGCTTCCCATAATGATATACGAGTCGGTCCTTTACATGATAATCTAATTATTCTACTCGTTTGCCTTGACTTAAAGTTGCATATACATCTTTAAAGTCTATATCTTGAGCATATTGTTCAATGTAGCTCTTATGTAACACAAAATTATGCTTAAGTATAGTAGATGCAGTTATAATGGGTCTAGATAACATATCTACAACTTTATTATGTATTCCCTTTTTATATCTGATGACTAAATGAAACTATTGTAGAAAACCCATCCATATATAATGTCTTGATTGCTACAACTTAGTTTGGGAGTGTAGATATTGAAGTGGTTGATGATCAGTATGTATTACTGTCTCTTTGCCCATTAAGTAATGTTTCCACTTTTTCACACTCTGTACTAATGCATACAATTCTTTATCATATGTAGGATAGTTAACTACTGCAGAATTAAATGTCTCAAAATGATAACATATGGGTTTATAGTGCTGTGTCAACATTGTTCCCATGGCATAGTCACTAGCATCCGTTTGGATCTCAAATGGTATTTGAAGATCAGGCAGTGCTAGTATAGGTGTTGTACTAATCTTTTCTTTCAAGGTGTCAAAGGCTTTCTGCTGTTTGCCTCCCCACTGAAACACCTTGTTCAATCCTTTCAAAGCATGTAAGGGAGCTGCAATTAAGGAAAATTTAGAAATGAACTTTCTCCAATATTGTGCTGCTCCTAAGAAGCTTCTAACTTCTGTAGCAGATTTGGGTTTAGGCCAGTTTATAATGACTGCCACCTTAGAGGGATCTATCTTCAATTCACCAGCCCCTACTATATGACCCAAATAATTCAAATATGTTTTGCCAAATTCACATTTTGAGAGTTTAACATGAAGTTTTTCTCTTTTCAAAACATATAGTGTCTGCTTAACATGCTTTAAGTGTTCTTCCCATGTTTTGCTAAATATCAGAATGTCATCTAGATACACAATAACAAAATCATCAAGAAGAGGTCTAAGTACATCATTCATTATTCTCATGAAAGTAGCAGGAGCATTAGTCAAGCCAAAAGGCATAACCAACCACTCATACAATCCCTGCTTTGTTTTGAAAGCAGTCTTCCATGCATCTTGTTCTGCAACTCTGACCTGATGATATCCACTATGGAAGTCTAACTTGTAAAAATAAACAGCTTCTTTCAATTGATCCAACAGATCATCTATGCGAGGAAGGCGATAATGATTTTTTATTGTTATCTTATTCAGTGCTAGGTAATCAATGCACATTCTCCATGAGCCATCTTTCTTTCTCACCAAAACAATTGGAGATCCACATGGTGATGTGCTAGGTCTGATGAACCCCTTCTCGAGCAACTCCTGCACCTGCTTCTTGATTTCAGCATTCTCTAAAGTGGACAACCTGTACATTCCAATGTTAGGCAGTGGAGCATCTTGCTGCAAAATAATATCATGCACTATTTCCTTTTTGGGTGGCAGACCTTTAGGTTCTTGAAACAAGATATCATACTCTGAAACAACCTTTTCTAAATCAGATTGCTGTTTAGCATTATAGCTTTCAAATACATTGGTTTTATCAGGTTTCTTTTCCTTTACAACCATTAGTAACAATTGTTTGCATGAGTTTATCATTCGTTTCATCTGCCCTGAGTTTATGAGAGTATAATTATTCTTGAGCTTATGAGCTCTTACAAAGTATTCGATTCCATCTTTAACAAGTAGATACTTGTTTTTAGCTCTATATAAAATAGTTTTTCTGTCATACAAGTAAGGATTTCCTAAAACAATTCCATATATATCCAAAGGAATTATGTCTAACTCAACCTCATCTACAAATGCCGATCCAAAAGAAAACTTGAGTTTGCATTATCTAGTCAGTTGTAGTTGTGCTTTATCATTCAACCATCCTAATGGGTATGGTTTCTTGTGAGGTGTAGTCACTAATCCCAACATCTTTACAATTTCTTCAGAAATTAAATTTACTTGTGAGCCACTATCAAACAAAGTATCAATCTTTTGATGTTTGGAAATAACTCGAATATGGAAAAGCTCATGTCTTTTTCTCTCATTTTCTTTATCAATAGTAGATTGTGCGGAATTACTAGTAGATGCTTCAGAACTCTTACCTTTTATACCTGTGGCTGCAATGGTTGTTTAATCTTGTGAGTTTGACCCCAAATATTTCTGAATAGATGCAACAGTCTTCTTCTTCTTGCCCTCGAACTTCTTAGGTCTCAGCTCTGGAGGCAGAATCCAATAGTGCTCATCATCATGCCCATCCTTTTTATAGTGGGTGCATGAAGCTTTGCTTTTCTATGCAGTGTTATCCTTCCTTGCTTTCCATTTTTGCTTTCTTTTCTCCTTATTCTTGCTTGCAGTGGGTTGGGATGATCCCCCAACTTTTGGACTTCCATTCTTTCCTCTAGCTTCTATATGAGTAGCTTGTACAGATACCTCATCTATACTAGTGGGATTAAACATGAGGATAGTGTGCCTCATGTAGCTGTGTAGACCACCAATGTACTTCAACAGAGTCTCAGGTGAGTCTAATGAGATTCCTAGAATCAATGCTCTCTTTCTAAATTCTTGAGTGTACCCTTGCACACTTTTCCCTTTCAACTGTCGAAGAGTTTGCCAACTCATCATGGCTTGCTGCATGTAGGCCAATGGATAGAATTGCTTTTTGATTGCAGAAACAAATTCACTCTCGACAGATATAGTCTTTTCATGTCAGCTTGGGTTCTGCCTTCCTACCAAACCAAGGCAGTGCCTCCAAGTTGTAGGCTTGCCAACTGAATCTTGCTCTTGTATGAATAGATATTCTTCACTCTGTAATAAACATCAATTTGTCTAATCCAATTGTCCAACTTTTCTGCATTCAACTCTCCATCATATATAGGTAAATCAAATTTAACATCTAGTTTGATCAAAGATGCTTTCTTTTTGTGTTCAGGGCTATTAGGAGGTGTGAAAAAGCTTTCCTCTTTCCCTTTTCCTTTTTAGTGGTCATGGAAGTGAGACTCATCTTCTCCTTTGTCTTGTTTAGAGCCTAATGAATCTTCATCCTTATGTTTTCTAAAGTCCCTATACATTTCTTCTACCATGGACTTTATGGCTAGGAAACTATCTATGAATTGAGGGTCTGACCCCATAGAACCTTCTTCTGACATTGTCTTCTGAGGATAGACTCTCCCAATTTCAGGATTAGTTTTAACCAACTCTCCTTCTCCTAATTTTAGCTTTGATCTAATTAGCATTCAACAAGTAAATCCAACACAAGCTTGTCTAACCTTGATAGCCTAAAGATCTGATACCACTTGATTTGAAAATCACTCGTGAGTGACCTCAGTTAAAAAATTAATGAATGAAGGTATTACAGACTCTTGCGCTGGTGTGTGTCTATGTTATTTTAGGCAATAGATCGATCAGATTGCAAAATACACAGACACTAGAAAATGAAAAAGAGTAAGGGAAGCACAGTAAGTAAATACAAGAACACAACAAATTAATAAGGAGTTCACCCTATTCTCCAGGGCTACATCTTCGGTCCAGCTTCCAATGGTGGCCTTCTTTTATTGTGTCTTTAAAGCAGAGATTTACAATGAGGAGCTCAATTTGAGTCTCTTGAAATAGATAATGCTTGGCAAGGTGGTTCTTGGATTCCCCAAGCCACTAGAGTGCACAAACTCTTTTGCTTTCCAAGTCTTGACCTCTCTGGTCTTTTAATGGGAAGAGCCCAATGTGGTGCTCAATTCCCAATAGATCCTCATAGGGATTGCTTGAACCTCTCAAGCCTTCTGCTTGCTCGATGCTACCTTAGGTCAGCTTGGCTCTTTGTTTTCTGCTTCTTGCTTCACTGTCTCTTTCACCTTTTCTTTCACTATTCCCTTCTCTCGTTCTTCCTTCTCTTTTCTTCCTTGTTCTGTTCGCTATCTATCCATGGCTTAAAGCCAATCTGTCCTTGACTGTTCGCTTCCTCTTCCGCCCCTTCGGATCACCTGCTGCTATTCGCTTGGAGTTCCCTGCCTCTGCGTCATCGCCAACGTCTCATAGGGAGTGGCCACTTGTCCTCTCACGAACTGCACTAGCTCGTCCTCAACGGTTCGATATTTCAGTTACACTATGGAATGACTCATCCGCCAACTGAGCAGTCAAATCAGACTTGAGACTTTTATGTGCTGCGGCTTAATTCCCCCATCAAATCCGGTTTCCTATTGGGCACCATCTCCACCGTTAGATCTGGAGCCTCGAGATCCTACTATGTTTGCTCATTTCACACGGTTGACTTGCTCGACCGTTAACGCGCGATGAGAGGTGGATTTCTCTCTCATCCATTGGGCACGTGTCATGCGCTGAATGGAATCACTCGTTTTCTGCCAAATCCGCTTACTGCCCAAGGATGCCTCTGATATACTGCTAGTTTTTGGATCGTGGGACCCACCTTTCACCTTAGCGCCTTCCCTACAGTTTCCCAACTTCCATGTGACCGAGTGCTTTAGGGTTTTTCCTTCTCGAGGGGTTTTGCCTAGCAATGCACGATCATAAATGGCCTCTATTTCTTGATCTGAGCTTCCTAACTACCAGTTTTGCCTCCTGCGCTGTCTCCATGGGCCTCAGTCAGTGCGCTTTGACTGAGGTCCTTGTTGTTCCTTGCTGGCTCCAAACTGCCACTATCTAGAGGTCTTCCTGATCGGTCTTTGTCCATAAATCTTTGAAGTCTGTCCTGATTTGATACAGTCATAGAACTTGGATAATTTTCATGGATCCAATTCGGATCAGTCTTGTACAAATGGGTGGGTGTCTATCGAAACTTCGATGGCTCCTCCACCCATCCTTTGAAAATTTCTCCTGTGTTCACATAATTGTGGGTGGCATAGAAAAGTGAGTCCATGCACTCTACTAGATCGGGCAAGTGATACATGCACTAATAATCTTCTACCCAAAAGGTATCAGGCTTCTACCCTTTGGCACTACTCAATGTCATGGTCTTCTTATCAATGTGTGAGACAATCTAACTAATGAAATTTTCACAAGGGAAGGATGGATACCTGCATGCAACCTTGTATAGCCCTAACTGATAGATGCTGAGATACACCTGTCGGTACTCTAAGTTTCTCAAAATCCTTTGTACAAGCATATCTAACCAATTTCCATGTCAATGATGATCCCTTTTCTATAAACAACTGAGTATCTGCATACATTGGAAAATATATTGACGCTTTCTCAATTTCTTCCGTAGTGCTCCTTTCAGTGGTTTCTTTTGAAGTATATCTCTTATGTGCCATGGTAACAGTGACTGTTGGAGAGGTGCTCAACAACTATTGTACCTGTGGGACATAAAAGACATTCATAGCAAGAAAATATAAGTATTAAGAAGATATACTTACAAGGAAAGTTCAAGCAACAAAATGGGCATCATATGGGGAGTATTGCTCAATTATCATTGCAAAGAGGGACTAGCTTCCTATGGGATCTGCACACCGCACAGTCCCAGTAGCCAAGGTTGAAGCTTGTGGCTTGAAACTTCGCAATGCGTAGTTCAAACTGGGTAGAGGTCTGGGAGAGGCTATGCATTACACAGTCTTAGTGGCTAAGATGATAGGTTGGCTCTTGGAACTATGCAGTGCATAGTTGGGGCCAGGTTGGATTGCGCAGCGCTCAGCTGGGAAAAGTGAAAACTAGCCAAGGAAACTGCAAACATGCTCAAGGGAAGTTTGAAAATGAGTAGATATGATAGATAGTGTTAGCTTGACTGCAAATCTGAGTAAGTATGAATAAATCCATGTGAATCAAGTGCAACAATTAATCAAACAAAAGGAAAATCAAGTATGTGAGGATAGTTTCCACAATGACAACTATACGTACAAAAATAGGAAAACTAATGCAACACTTGGGAAAGGTAATCTAAAACTTAAAACAACACTTATACAAGTTAAATGAAGTTAAAAATCCACCAACCATGAAGAGAAATAAGTGAAACAACACTTACACAAGAAAAGTGATAAAAAGCGATAGAATGACAACAAAATATAACAAAAGTGAAACTTACTTGGAAAAGTGATGACGATCACATTGAAGGTTCTTTTATCTCCTCAAGAATGCTATAGCTCCAAGACCGAATATGCAAATGAGTTCTAGAAGCATCGATTAAATATATTTGGGCGAATTGGGGTTTATGACGTGCATGCCTAAAATCAAGGAAGAAGCGACACTTGATGGAAGTTTCTAAAAATAACAAAAATGACTGCTTCAGGTTACTAGAAATAAATCCCTATTTTTGGGGATGCATTTTTCTTTTTTTTCCTTTTTCTCAAGGAAAATTGCCATGCACACTGACGGGAAAGACTACACAATTCTGGGGAACTAGGTAACTTTCTGGCTCAGTGCACTGCATAGTTTCTGATATTAGTGAGGATTGCACAGTTTCTGGGCTCAGTGTTGGGCTTCCTTCCATGATTGCATAGTTCCTGAGCTCAAGGTTGAATGCTAATCATGACTACACAATTCCCATCATCAATATTGATTACCCTCAAGGATTACACAGTTTCTGGATGCAAGCCTAGAACGGTTGTGAAACCAAGTTGGGAGATCAACTTGTGAGTTAGAAAGATAAGGTAAATGAGAAAACATAAGGAAACTGAAAAGTTAAGTCTCATTCGAAACATGAATACTTGGATTAGTGCAAGATGAGCTCGTGTGGATAAGAAGGAAGGCTCCATAATCAAAGCAGAGGAAAATTTTTGGAGGGTGGTTGTCGCCGCTACAACACTAGTGACACACTAGTAGAACTCCAACTCTCTATTTGGATCTTGTCTCATGAAAAACATGTCTAACTCTTCTGGAAGTATTGTTCATTTCATGGATTATCACAACTTCTTCACTTAGCTTAAGTTAATGATATAGTCACTACCATTCTCTTCATCGACAACACACATGCCAATCCAAGTCAAACTGAGTTGTTTCGATTGGGGATGGGGAGTATATAAATGCACAAGTAAAAATGTTGTCAGAGTCTTAGTTTTCATCTCTGGTGTTTCTCCACTACCAGTAGGCTTGGACAGTACCATAGCGGAGTCAATTAAGGAACACAATCATTTCTCCACTACTAGCGAGCCTGGACAATACCATGGTGGAGTTTCTTGCTTCACCTCTTTGTGTAGGAAGCCTTTCTCTTCTTTTACCCTTTATTTTATTTTCATTTTTTTCATTTTTATTTGTTCAAAGAACTGTGCATAGGCACTTATTTATTTCGTGGGGTGCAAGGGGGATTCTGACTTATTGAGAGCACAAGAGGTTGTCCCTTCAGAGAAGGATATTTGTATATACCTCTGACATAGTTGTTAAGGTTTTCCTCCCCTCCTTACTCTACTCGACTTAGTTGACAAGGATTAACACAAAGAGGTGAAGCAAGAAACTCCACCATGGTATTGTCCAGGCTCACTAGTAGTGGAGCAATGATTGTGTTCCTTAATTGACTCTGCTATGGTACTGTCCAAGCCTGCTGGCAGTGGAGAAACACCAGAGATGAAAACTAAGACTTTGACAACCTTTTTAAACGCAAGCATTCGTGATTTCACTATGACTCTCTCTGGAAGGAACATATTTTTCATCAAAGTATCATCGAGTAACAAAAATGTAAGATTCACATAAAGAGAGGGAATAGACATAAAACCAAGCGTTGATATAAGTACAACTTCCTCTTGGATTTCACCAAGATTGTATGAGAATCCAAACATGTTCTCATGTGGAAGCTAAACTATAACTAAAACAAAACAAACAAAAGGAAAGAAGCGGAATGGAAGAAAATCAAAGACAAAAACAAGAAAAGAAAAAAACTACTCCCACTCCTAAGCTAAACGGGGCATAGGCCAGACTTATGTAAAGTGATACTTCCAATGCAGCCACCGACACATTGGTTGACCAATGTAGGCAAGGGAATGCATGTCAAGAAAGATATGCAAGCATACCAACAAACAAGAAAGATAAGAAAACACAAACCAAAATGTTTAAAGTTTGAATGAACCCACAAAAAAGTAAAAACAAAAAGTGCATGAAAGACACTCTACAAATGTATCATGGTGTTTAAATACATTGGGAATTGAAGACATGTAGACACAAACTTTTGAACTTGAAAGATGAGTTCACATGAAGGAAGAAGAAAATTTTTGCTTTGCAACAGTGCTCGTTACATACGACTCCTCTAATGACTGAATGATAGGATCATGTGATATATATGGAAGATGTGAAAATTGTAAAATGGATTGATTTTCAATGAATACAAGAGAGTGATAAGGAGCTTGAGAAGATTCAACGCATTCCTGATCGGAAGTGGAACTGACCTCAAGACTGTGAGAACTTGACATAACCATCATCTCGGGCTGAAGTGCCTCGACAACTTGTGGAAGTTCCAATTCATCAGAAGATGGATCGTCAAAGATCAGTGGATTAGAAAGATAAACTATGAAAAATCAAATCATGATCGAATGAATCAATGAAAAGATCATGACAACCATGATTATAAATTTCAAGATTACAAACAGGAGAACCCTCATGATTTGATGAATCATAAAGAGGGGATGATGAAAAATGAGAAAATTCACCCTCTATGTTCCCAGAATGATAATATGAGAAATTGGGAGGATTTGGGAGAAACGATTTTTCCTCTCCACATTCAAATGAAAAACTGACATTCCACGTGTTTTGTGAATGATTGAAAGTAGTAACATCAACAAAAACTAAATTTTCACAAGATTCAATAGGAATGAAAGAATCGTGGAAAATGTTAGGACAATGCAGAGGAGGTGTGAACACAAGGAGGCCATCCTTCACCGTGGATTCTTGTTCAGACTCCCACACATACTAATAAAAAATGATACTTTAGGTTGGTTGTTCAACACAAACTCCATCTAAGACTTGATCCTTGTGAACATCGAAAGAGAGATTGGAAATAGGTGAACACAACACATCACAATATGGTGGATCAGAGGAACTGAAGGATGGTGGAAAAGGGGATAACACTTCATCACAACCATCAAACTAACAGTTCAATCATGCGCTGAAATTATGAGTAAGTGGGTTAGGAGAAGAAGGTGGTAGATCAACAGATGAATTATTGACTTCTCCCACCTCAACATGCGGAAGTACAGTTGTTTTATGAAGAGATGATATGAACTTAAGAAGGAACGCAACAAATTAAAGATATAACCATAAATATAGAGATGCAACAAAAATAACACTTCATTTCATTAATATCAAATATTGAAATATGCTTAAAACAAAATGGAAACAAGACTAGCTCGGGTGATGGTAGCTTATCTCTAAGAAGAGATGTGGAAACTACATTCCTATGAAATATGTTACAATAAGGCTCAAGGGTCTATTTATTATTGAAAAACATGAGAAAACCCTAAACAAACAAAACCCTGACCCCAGGATATGTAACACCAAGAGTTTGTGGGCCCCGTTGGGGTTAACTGGGAATCCAATTTCTCGGGGTCATAACTTGGTCATATTATCTCTATTTGGTGCATACGATACCTTGTTGGAAAGGTCTCTTTGAGTACTACAAGATTTTCCACAGGCCCATGCATATGGCCATGATTGGATTTTGACTTGTAGCGGACCTCAAAAAAATTCCATTTAAGGGGTCAAAACTACTATGGAAGTTCAAGACCTGAAAACTGCTAAAAATAGTAAATGCTGAAATAAACAAGGAAACAAATGAAACTGAATGGAGGTTTAAGTGGAATAGGTGGGTGGCCACCAATATCCACCTAGATAGTTCCTCCCCCCTTAGGAAGCAATGGTCCCCATTACATGTAGAGCCTCCATGAGGTGAGGAAATTTCTGTTGAACCTAGTCCCTAGTGAGCCACTTGCCTTGGTGCAGGAGTTGGTCAGCTTTGACAACTCGATATAGTTGGATCTTCTGCTGGTGAGTGTTTTTGACCTATGTGTCCATGATTCAATCAGTGTTTCCTTATTCCATGTATTTTGGGTTTAATTCTATTGGTGTGAGTTGTTCTGCAATGTCTGATGTGTCTAGTAATGGTGGGATGTATGGCTGAAGGTGGTCCACATTGAACATTGGGTGCAGGCCAAGGAATGGGGGAATGGTGACCTCAAAATCATTGTCCCTCATAGCCTTGGTAATGTTGTAAGGACCATATCAGAGTGGTCTGAGCTTCTGATGGACTCTAGTAAGGCATTATTTCTGAAAACATAACCAAACTTTGTCACCCACTTGAACCTTGTGTGGCAACCAATGTTGATCACATCGTTGCTTGTACTTGGAATTTGAATTCTCCAGGATTTCATGAACCTACCAGCTTATGTGTTGGATGTGTTCAGTGAATCTGGTTGCTTTGTCTTCCTCGGACAATACTTGTGTGGATTTTTTTTGTGTAGTCACGTGAGGCATGGCAACATCAATCAGACATAATGGTTGAAATCCTAGACCCACTTGAAAGCGACTGCAACCAGTCGAGCTATGGAGAGATCTATTATAAATATGCTACACATATGGAAGACTCTCATCCCAGGTTTGAGGATTCTTGGAGTTGTACATCTGGAGTATGTGCACTATCATCCTATTGACGACCTCCATCTAGTCATCAGTCTAGGGATGGAAGGCAATTGACTTGGTGAGCTTGGTGTCCAATAATGTCCAGAGGCCTGACTAGAATGTGCTCAAGAACATACCATACCAATCTAATATAATGGTTTGTGGGATCCAAAAATGTACCCATAATCATTCAAAGTAGAGTTTGGAAGTGTCCTCTGCTGTGATACTCTTCTTGCGGGCTGCTAATATAGCCATCTTAGAAAATCTGTCCATGACCACAAATACATAGTTAATACCATTCTTGGTAGAAAGGACGCCATACATATAGTCCATGGAGATGGATTCCCACAACTGGATGGGAGTAGGTAGAGGAGTGTACAGACCTTTCTTCTTGATGGTTGGCTTGTTGATGGCACAGATAGTACAGGATCTAATATATTTCCCAACATCCAGTTAGAGTTTGGTCCAATAAATTTATTTTTGTAGAACAACCACATTTTTCTCCACACTAAAGTGTCATGAGACTTGACTGTAGTGCACCTCCCAATTCATATTAGCACACTCGCTTGAAGGAACACAAAGGTGGCTTAGGTAGCATAATAATGCATCCTATAGGTGAAAATCAAGAACTTTCTTTCCATCTACTAGCATGTGGTATGTGGAGGCAACTCTGGATCATTTTTGTATATTTGCAGCCATCTAGTGGTCTCATTTCCACAAGAGTTGAGAATAGTAGTCAATGTTACAACTAGGGGTCGACTGAGGCAGTCTGCAACATGATTGGTGTTGCCCTTTTTGTATTCAATGTTCAAGTGGAATTGTTGCCAATATGTATACCACTTTTGATGCGGATAGTTTTGCAACTTCCCTTATTTCTGTATAAACTAAAGAGGTCAGTGATCAGTGTGGACGACCATCTCCTTCCCCAGAATGTACTGCTTCCACTGTCAACAAGCCTGCACAATGGAATACATCTCTTTATCATAGATAGGGTACTTCTGAATTGTACAAGAAAGTTTCTCACTATTATAGGCCACTAGATGCCCATGCCGAGTTAGGAATACACCGACATCATAGTATAAGGCATCTATCTTGATTTCAAATGGCTGTTATAGGTTTGGAAGTGTGAGTACTAGTGCAGAGCAGAAGGGGTGCTTCAACTCAATGAATGCCTTTTGTTGGGAATCAAACCAGGAAAAATTTTCTTTCGTCCCACCCTTAGTAATCTAACTCAAAGGCCAAGTAATATTGGAGAATCCCAACATAAACCTCCGATAAAATTTTGCAAGGCCAAGAAAGCTGTGAAGCTTCGTTAGAGTGGTCGGGGTTGACCAATCTTAAATGACTTGGATCTTAGTTAGGCCCACAAGCACACCGCACTCATCTATGATGTAACCCAAGTATGGGACCTTGCGCATGCCAAAGGTGCATTTCTCCAAGTTCGCACACAGTTTGTGTTGTCGAAGGGTTTGAAGAACCTGCCGAATGTGTTGCAAGTGTTCTTCCCAACTCTTACTGAAGATGAGGATGTCGTCCAGATAAACCACTATGAACGAGTTGGTGAAGGGCCACAAGATGTCATCCATTGGCCACATAAAAGTAGCGGGGGCATTTATCAACATGAAGGGCATAAGCAAGCATTTGAAAATGCCTTCCTTGGATTTAAAGGTGGTCTTCCATACATTTGTGGGATCTATTGGAACTTGGTGATAACCAGACCTCAGATCGATCTTGTCGAAATACTTGGCCCCTTTGAGTTGGTCTAGTAGGTCATCAATATGTGGGATTGGATACCTGTTCCTTACAGTGATTTTATTTAATGCCCAATAATCAATGTAGAACCTTGAGGTCCCATCCTTCTTCTCTACAAGTACAATCAGGTTCCCACAAGGAAAGGAACTTGGTTAGATGTGCCCTTTTTGTGGAAAATCCTAGATTTTTTTCTTGATCTCTTCATTTTCCAGAATGGGTAGAGGTGCTCTAGGAGTCAGATTGATCGAATGCTTGACCCGACAATGCAAGGGTACCCCTGTAGGTGAGGAGAATATGTCCCTGTATTCTTCCACGACCATATCCACCCGCTTCTGCTACTTGGAGGAAACCTTCTCGGGGGCTATGGATTTGGCTACAAATTTCCCCTTACTTTGTGAGAGAATCAGAAAGAAAACAAATTACCCAGTTTGGGACATGACCTTATTGCATTTCTTTGTTGTAAATAATACTGAGAAGGGGGGTGAATCAGTATTAGCAAATCAATAACTTTTTTCATTTCCATAATTAGATTCATATACGCTACTTCAGTTAAGGGAACTCACGTGTACACACAACTGTATTTAATGAAACTAGCCTATATCCAACAAACTTATGATTCAGTTAGTTCATCATATGTTGATCTTTAATCAGTGGATCAGAACTTCATTAACCATATAAATAGTAACCAGGTGCAGTAAAAACAAAACATACCATCACACATAAGAAAAACACATGAACACCAAGGTTTAAGGTGGAAACCCAATGTGGGATAAAAACCACCTGCTGCTCTCTTCTTTTAATATAAGAAAAACTTGTTTACAATCTTGTAAATGTGTAGACTCATACCAGTACACAGACAGCCACCTGTAGAAGGCTACAACCTTCTCTCATCCTCCAGCTTCTACTGCAAGAGAGCTACAACCCCGTAGCTCTTGTACTAGACGATCCATTTACTAGTACGTAGGCGCCAACCTACAGAAGGCTCCAACCTTCACTCGTTTTCCAGCTGCTACTGGAAGGGAGCTCTAACCCCCTGGCTCTTGTAATGGCCAAAATGTTTACCAGTATGTAGGCACCAACCTATAGAAATCTACGACCTTCTCTCTTCCTCTAAGGACCACGTTTCATAAATTTTCAGACTGGATACTCCTGAAACACAACACCATAATCTGAAGGGCATGTTTCATCCAATTTTCATATTGGACCCATCAACAACATTGAAACTCAAAATCAATCACCAATGCAATACAACTTTTGCATTAACCAATCATTGAATACTCAATCATCAATCTCTGAATCACCCAAAAATTGAATCACTGAAGCCCTGTCATCAAAACACAGTCACCAGAACACAGAGCAGAACCCAGAACTCTGTAACAACAACTAGAACTAACAGCAACCTCAAATATCGAATCTCATAATATATATGCTACTCTGATGAACCAAACTAGCATGTATATGCACTTTTACCAAAGCCAACCAGCGTATACATCTACAAACATAATTTTGCAACTATTCCAAACTTCAGTTATACCCAGATCAAAACATTTACAAGACAACACGTGTTAGTATTCAGATCTAGACTATACATGATCAAACCTCATAATGATAATTCATTTCAAGCCTTAAGATCCTGATCCATCAATAGATCTTATCCCTTCATAAACCACTAAGGTTCATCCTTGATTCAGATCAAGCAAAGCACCATAAGCCGATAACGTGCATACTAGATCTCACACTTCATCAAATATTCAATGCTTTCACACCTTGGCCTAATGATCTTCTCCTCCTTTTATAGTTTGTAGGCCTTTCTCAATACCATGGACCAAAACCACTTAGGACCAATATCTTGGACCAAATACCTAGGGTCAATACCTCAGACTGGATGCCTTGGACCGATACCATGGATCAAAATACCATGGACCAAATACCTTGGACTAAAACTTAGTTTTCAAAGATATACATGATTTTCCTTTCATGAAAGTGCGTGTGTACATTATACTCTCCTTTTAGTCTGTTAACCCATGTGTATACACTTCTTTGTTAAGAAGAACCTGCATATACCCCTCTTTATTCATTCTTTGTAGTATGATCAATAATTCTTTGCTATTGACCTGCTGCACTATGATCTGTCATCTGAGTGAGTTGCCATCAAGGACAACCTCTGTATCATAATGCCAACAATCTCCCCCTTTGGACTTGATGGCAACAACAACAACAAGTCACTCTCCCCCTTTGACATCAAGGGCAAAGGGCGGACCAAGATATTCTCTCCCTTTGATATACATTATGCTGTCCATACTCCCCTTGAGTACATGCTGAAATCTCTGATTGAGATCCCCCTTTGTACACGCTAAGATGTATCAATCCGTTCATGCTCCCCCTGATCACATGCAGAGTCTGCAAAAATATCTTTCAAAAGAATAACATGACTCTACAAATCAACTAAGTGAGTATGATTTTCCTATCACCAATGACTCATACATACATCCATCTCCCAACCAAGTGGGGATATACCAAATTTGACTCATCCACCCAACCAAGTGGGGATATACCAATTGTTTATACATGAAAAAAAAAAGAAATATACATCATCCATCCCATTCATAGTGGGGTTACAAATTAGTTCTTTTCATGACCTTTACATCAAATGATATACATGATAAGGACAACTGATCTAAACAAGACCATGATAGTCATCAACAACTATCATGCACGATATATATGATCTGCACCATCAGCATCATCAGGATCAACAACCTGTATATTTCCATCATCCAAAGAGTCACCTGAATCAAAACAATTATGTGGATTAAGCAATATAAGCATATTCAAGTACCAAGATCTTCTAAGATAATGCAAACAATGCATTATTAGAAATACATGTTCCCCCTAAACATGTGCCAACTTATGAGTACCAACATATTTCTACATATCATCATCAAACAGAGCAGATAAGTAACTAAACCATATATGACTCCTTTTCCTAAGTCTGTCCCACTGCTTTTTCCTCACAATACCATATATGTGACTGTGCAACTTCTAACTCGCGTATATATGCAACTTCTCTTCATAATAGTTGCATATGAAAATTGGAATACTGAAGTCTTACACTTTCAGCTTCCCCTAGGTCTATTATGTCTACAAACTCAGCTATGCCACATTTTTCTGACAATAATTCCATCTTCTTCAACACCTTGGATTGTGATGATGTATCTCTTTTTGGTTTGGTGTTTGAATTTTGCTCCCGCATTCCTTTACTTTATGTCCAAAATTGTTACATGCATATGTTATAGAGAAATCTAGTGTCCACTCGGAGCTGCTAGTCCCACTAAGACTGGTAGCTATCTTAGAAACAAACAAACTAAAACTACTTTCTTTTTCCTTTATGAGAAGTAGATAAGAGGGGAACAAAAGACACCAACCTCAGTCTTGCGCTTGGTTCCTTGCCTGGTTCCTCTCCCTTCTGACAAATCTTTGCCACTTTGCCTTTGTCTACCCAGCTTCAAAGAGCACCTGTGGACTCAAAGCAACATAATACTATCGAAGAACAGAGATCTACAATCATAAACAATATAGGACCTGATATATATTGACCACATAAATGCATATATCATCAAACATACAAGAATGTGGAGGAAAACTTGAATAGCTTTATTAATATCAAGAACAACAAAGAGGATTACAACCAATTTTTTTGACCCAGTGTCATCCTCCCAGCATGAAAGCCCTTCTTCACCTCATGAAAAGCTTAGATCACCCAACACTATGATATTCCACCAAGAAACCAACAACACTTCTTTACAAGATACAAAATTCCAGCCTCTGGATCTCTGGGATGAGGGATCCATATATAGATGATTGCAGGGGGGTGAGTCAGTTTCTAGTATTTTGATTAGTGTCCTCTCTCTGATTTCTTGATCCCACTTGGATATTGATGATCTCTTAGTCATCCCTGGGCGAATTCAGAGAGGCAAGTGTCACAGGAGAAGTTTCTAGAAGATTCCATGACGATCCACCTTGCAAACTGTCTCTGCCATTTGTCTACCCTCGCCCATCGCACCCTATAGAAGGGCTTTCTAGTATGCATCACACCCTTTACACTGGGCATGTGAGATGCATCGCACCCTCTGCACTGGGCAGTCTGTATGGTCCAGCTTTGACCAGTTCTGAGCAGTTTTCTGTGGAGAACTTCTGGGAGATGATGTAATTAGCTAACCTTGTTCTTTTAGGGTGTGAAGCAACACTTTTAGGGACTTAGGATCCCTTGGTTTATGGGCATGTATGATTGGGGTTGCAGTGCCCAAAAATGTCTATAACAGTTTCCCCCTAAAGCATGAGGTCATTAATCTTTTGATGTTGGGTGAAATGCTTTATAATGAGGATCCAAAGTTTTTTCGAGTTGGAAGGCGACCTGTAATAAGATACAATACAACACATTATCTTCATAATATTTTTCATGATCTAGCTGAGGTGGGCATTCCCATGCTCAACTTTATAAATTCATTTTCATGTACATAAGACATACAACCATCTATGTCGCAGACTGATGATTCTGGTAGAGCCATCATCCTTTGATTCAGATGATCATATATGTAGCAATGATGTACATTTGATGTCTTTATTTTCCTGACTATATCGCAGCCCAGATGGATGAAACTAGATTCGAGGTCTTCAAACTTGTCCAATCTTCACTCGGAGTACAAGTTGATCCATGTGAAAGATGTTCTCGAGTTGAACATGGAGAGACATTGCCTGATTACCAGCCAATGATGTAAGCTATTAACAAGCGCGAGAGGAATCACCGATAATGATGATTACCCTCAAGGTACTATAGTACAATTCGTGTGGCTTCAAAGTACTGAAAGGGTTGTTCCTAAGTCGGCTTCTTGGATAATGAGCTGATGTCGACAAGAAATGACCTGTTGTAGGAAGGCCTTAATGAATCCCACATCTACAACACGGAATGGAGTAAATGATTTTTGGAGGTGAAAACGATCTAATGATACAAGGTTCAGGGTGGCGGTCATGAAAGAATGGAGCGTGAATGTATTACAGTGGATGAGACACAGGTGAATTCTCTGAGCGACTTCTCTTGATCATACTGGCAACACTGACATGGATTAGTAGCGTTAACCCCAAATATGGATGGTTTGATGGACCAATGGTGATATGACCGGTGAATGGAATAACCCAGCCCGACTCAGATGTGGAGTGAAAATGTCATGTTCAAGAGCAACTTGCTACCAATAAAGTTTCTTCAAGTTTTCTTCCCAAATTTTCCCCAGTCATTGCTGACCAGTACCTCTTTATTTTTATCAAGCTTGAGGAGGATAACATATGCTTGTTCTATAATTTGCCCTTCAGGCAAACCCGTCGCTATGTTTTAATGAGCCTAGCGATAGTGAAACTCGTTCTTGTCTGTATGGACAAGTTTGTCGCTATTTGGTTTTAACGAGTTTAACGAAAAAGATAACTCAGTCCTTTTCAATTTTAGAGAGTCTGAAAGGGACATAAAGGAAACTCCAATAATCCTTTTTCGTCATATAATCCCTTAAGTCTGAAAAAGTATAAAATAATATGAAAGGGATGAATTTTCAGTAATTTTAACGAGCCGAACAAAACAAGCGCTCGATCTTTTTGTGTAATAATCCCTCGGGTCCAAAAAAATTAAAATCTGGAGGGATAGCACTTCTAGTAGCTTTAACGAGCTGGAGAGGCCAATTGCTTGGCAATCTTTTCATATTTTACGAGTCAGATGAAAAGAGCTTAAAGGAGACTCGTCTTTTGAGGAACGAGTGATAATTTCAGGTAGTAGTTGATTCCAGGTAAGGTTTGTAATTTTCTAATCACGGCAGTGTCACAAGGATGGCTAACAGGATCACTCTTCGCAGCTGTTCCTCAGAAGGGGTAAACAATCAAATGGAGGTGAATGATCGGCTAAAATAGAGTGGAGGTGATGGTAAGAACACGACAAGGGCTCAAAAAGCTAATGATAATGCATTCACAATGGTTATTTACCGGGGATTGGTTCATTTTTTAAAGAGCTTAAACTCTGGGGGAACGTTTGCTCATTGCTAAGGTTTAATTTTTAACGAGCTTGAACTTCGCATAAAAACTACTCGTGCCAGTCGTATAATAAGGATGTCTCATCAATAGGTTCAATTTTTAGGGAGCTTACACCATCCAAAACTTTGCTCTGGATCCTTTCATTGTGGAAGTTAGAAATGACCAATCCTATGAGTTTAAAGGGTTGAGAAACTACAAACTAAGAAAATAAATGGTCGCTCTTTACTTTCAGGCAAAAAGGTTTGCATGCCCCCAGGCATAGCGAAGTAGAGTTTCCAGGTTACCATATGAAAGCTCTTGCATATGCGAGATTGCTCCATCCGCGTTGCAGACAAAACACTTCCTTGGCGATGTCTACCGAAATAGACAAAGGTGAGTGGCGCGGTCGCCTCCACTCACATAACTTTGACGAGGGAATCTTATTCCAGTCTAATCCCATTTTCCTAAACAGATGGGTGTGTCAGACTAGTCATATATCCTCCGCGGAAACCTACCCTATGCCCAAGGTTTTCCTGCCGAAATAGACCAGGGTGCATGCCCCCTGGGTTTCAGTCATGTCCTCCCGAATCACTCGCGCTCTTCAGGTGGACGGACTGGAAATTGATGAGACATTCCTTGCGTGAAAAGACCATTTAGGGATGGCATTTGACTATTAGCTATGTGTGAGCCGGGAAACGAAAGCTGGTCTATGAGCTGGACCACTCGGCCTTCATGCAGAAAACACATTACTCTAAAGAGTGAGGAGACAATGGCTCCCATGCTATAAATATAGTCGCATCCAAGGAGTAGATTATAATATAGAGGTCCTTGGACTACCATTACGTTTATATAAATGGTTTTCCTTCTCAACGTTATGGGCACATTGGGAAGGATCCCTAACGGTCGACTGGTTCCTTTATCGAAGTCTGTCAGATTTCTCATCTCAGGTAGAAGCGATGGTGAAGCAAGTGCTTCCCAAGCAGTTGAGGAAAGGATACTCACAGAAGCCCCTTCATCTATGATGGTACCAACCAAGATCATTTTGTAAGTTCGTACAATGATTCGAAATGGTACACTAGCCGGTAAACGAGGTCTGCCTAACAGATTCCAATCGAAGGAAACAACTAGGTTGCTTGGAGGCGGGACCGAATAGACGTCCAGATATGACTCTAACGAACTTCCTTCCTGCGGTAAAGGAACGGGTAGATTGCCCCCATGTTCATCGGAGTCTATGTTTATGAAAATAATTTGAATGGTGTCGTTTTCATTCTCTTTGGTGATTGTATCATCTGAAGATGGACGTTCTGAAGACAAGACCGGGTCGACTGCCGCCTCAACCTTTTGACTTTCGTCTGGTATGGATTCATCGGGTTTATATTCAATGACAGATGCTTCGATCGACCACAATGGCGTGTTGGTCGAATTTTCAACTAGCGATGGACTCGGCAAGAGTTTCTTGTATCCAAGAGGAAGCCGTAGTGGTGAAGCGGGGCGGTTATCCAAGACTCTTTTAGCTTTGTCTAGGAAGGGACAGTGGTGGACGACGTGATAGCCTTCACACAGTTTACAAGGAAATTTACATTTCCTTTTCTGTCCAAATGCTTCTCTTTCACTAGTTGATGGTGTACTTTCAACATGATCTTCAGAGGTTGATGACACCGGATTGTGCAAATGAGGAGACCAGTCCCTTAAGATCCGAGGGATGCAAGGACAATCTCGATGATAGTGGTCTCCTTTGCAAATGACACATAGAGTTTTAGGCTTGGATGGTGCAGTGTGTGGATTTTCACTAGACGATGCCCAGTTACCCCTTTTCACCTTTGGCTCCTTCTTCTTCTTCTCTTTCTTCTCCTTCCCCTTCTTCTCCTTCTTAGTTACTTGATTTTTGGCTTTACCAGCTTCATCAAGCGAAGAGGAAGGAGGAGAGGGAGAATCGGATGAAGTACAAGGTTGGCGGGTAACTTTAGTATCATCTATTTGCTGACTCAATTGTTCAGGAATTACGGTGTTCTGAACGACGGAGGTCGAGAAGAGCCATATTGGCAAGCCAATCGTCAATCCTAGAAGTGAAAATGTGACCATATGAGGTGCACCAACATCTCCCCAAGAGGAGAAAGGACTAGGATTCCATCCAAGGGGAAATCCTTGGTTGGTGGACTCCATTTTTCTCAACCTAAGACCAACGTGGGAATGGTGATATTATTCCAATTAAAATAAATTTTAGACGCTTTGACACAAATTGTTTTTTCAATTTTTAAGAGTCGAGAAAAAACAAAAGATGACTCTAGTCGCCTTCGATTTTTAATGAGCCTGAAGTGATAAGTTATCAAATGGACCTTTTCCTTTAAGGATTCTGAAAAGGAACGAAAGAGACTACTATGGAAATCTAGACAGAGGGATTACTAAACCAATTGCAAAACTGCAGAATACTTTTTACGGTACGGCAGTCAATCTTCCCGAATGCTGTGTTCAGTGCATTGCGATCGATATGGGGGCAGAAACGGCTTCCTATGGATAAAGGATATAGCCTATCGTGGTCTCCCAATATATACTCAACGGTACGTGGGAGCACAAATCTGTACTGGCACTTGTCATCTCAAATAGGAGGAATCACCCAACCAACAGTGAAAGCGACCATTACCAGGCTTTACGATGCCAGAATATGTCTCTAGCCTAGACTTCTAGATGTTGTGCGTTAGGTTCCAAAGCGTTTTTATGTTCATTGAATTTATTTTACAGTTGATCTTTCTTAAGAAATTTTCCTTTCAGGTTCACCGCGTGATGTAGATATACAATTCCTAAAATGCAATCTAAGATGATAAACAATCGTTTAATCTTCTTTTTGCAATGAAAATCCTAGCTACTAAAGAAAGAGAGATGATATTCTTTCAACATAGATCAGACAGCACACACTACATGCACTGTCATAAATCAAAACAACAAGTAGTCTAAATGCGGATGCACATGCATGTATTTGTTTTCAGCTTTCTTAATGTGTGAATGACAAGAAGAATGCCAAGTACAAATCTGAATTATCTTTTCAAAGAGACAATGCTAACAAATTTCTCTTCAAAAATGAAAGGAAGATAATGATGACACTTTGCTATTTTGAATTGAAAACTGCTTTCGACACTTGAAAAACTACTAATTCAAATCAAATACAAGAGTAACTATATAATCGACCATCAAGAATAATATAATTCTTTTCTTTGACTGAAAATGACACTTGCGACACTTTCAAATCAAAAGACGGCAGTTTTATTATGCTACTTCTTTGTAAAAGAGAACTGAAAATGGCGCACAATACATAAAACATTCACAGTTCTTTGCACAATGGAGGTGGAATGATGGAAAGGAATGGAATTTCCACAGTGGTATATTGATTGTAGACATCAAAACACCTGAATAAAGCTGAAGGTAGTGAACACAGAAACCAAAATCTGAGAGCAGAAGAGGTCTTGTCTAATTAGCGCACTTGCAACATAGGGAAGGTGCGATGCAGTGTGCCTACTGCACACGGGAGGTGCGATGCATCCAGATTCCCAAGAGGAGAAGGTGCGATGGTCCAGGGACGAGACTTCAACTGGGTTTTGGGTCATAGTTTGCAGCACAGTTTAGGGATTTAGTCCGAGCACGTGATGTTCAGTAAATATAAATCACAGAGGTTGATCTAATGAGGTTACTAGAGCCACCACTAGGGCAATTAGAAGGTTTGCAAATCGATTGTTCAGTTTATAAACAAAACCCGGAGATAGACGGAAGTAGCATTGATCTACTTTGCACTTGCATAGAAAATGCAGTTCGAAGGCTAGCTGGCTTGATTTCAGGCTCCGTTTGTAAGTTTATAAAACAAACAAATATAGAGAAGAAAATAATATATTCGCTCCCCAATGGAGTCACCATTTTGTTTCGCGAAATCTAGTGTCCACTCGGAGTTGCTAGTCCCACTAAGACTGGTAGCTATCTTAGAAACAAACAAAATAAAACTAATTTTGTTTTCCTTTATGAGAACTATATAAGAGGGGAACAAAAGACACCAACCTCAGTCTTGCACTTGGTTTCTTGCTTGGTTCCTCTCCCTTCTGACAGATCTTTGCCGCTTTGCCTTCGTCTACCTAGCTTCAAAGAGCACCTGTGGAATCAAAGTAGCATAATACTATCGAAGAACAGAGATCTACAATCATAAACAATATAGGACCAGATATATATTGACCACACAAATGCATATATCATCAAACATACAAGAATGTGGAGGAAAACTTGAATAGCTTTATTAATATCAAGAACAACAAAGAGGATTACAACCAATTGTTCTAACCTAGTGTCATCCTCCCAGCATGAAAGCGCTTCTTCACCTCATGAAAAGCTTAGATCACCCAACACTATGATATTCCACCAAGAAACCAACAACACTTCTTTACAAGATACAAAATTCCAGCCTCTGGATCTCTGGGATGAGGGATCCATATATAGATGGTTGTAGGGGGTTGAGTCAGCTTCTAGGATTTTGATTAGTGTCCTCTCTCTGATAGTTCTTGATTCCACTTGGAGATTGATGATCTCTTACTCATCCCTGGGCGAATTCAGAGAGGAAAGTGTCATAGGAGAATTTTCTGGAAGATTCCATGACGATCCACCTTGCAAACTGTCTCTGCCATTTGTCTACTCTCACCCATCGCACCCTATAAAAGGGATTTATAGTATGCATCGTACCCTTTACACTGGGTAAGTGAGATGCATTGCACCCTCTACACTGGGCAGTCTGTATGGTCCAGCTTTGACCAGTTCTAAGCAGTTTTCTATGGAGAACTTCTGGGAGATGATGTAATCAGCTGACCTTGCTCTTTTAGGGTGTGAAGCAACACTTTTAGGGACTTAGGAGCCCTTGGTTTATGGACATGTATGATTGGGGTTTCAGTGCCCAAAAATTTCTATAACAACACAATATCTTACATGTTTCATATTCCTTTTATTGCAATCAATAGATTTGTGACCAAACATATTGCAAGCAAAACAATATTCCTTAAAGTACCTGGAATGTGATAATATTTCTGTGTGATGGTCTTGAACCATTCTACTTCTTCATCTGGCTGCAACATGTCCAAAATTATGACATAAAAAACATTCAACATCATTCATTGAATGAAATAACCGACTATCACTTCCACAGTTAGGAGGAAAATATTTTCTTTGAAGAATTTCTTTCCTTGGTTGTTGATGGGGTTGACTCTTTATTTTTTCATTGGAGTTCCTTACCTCTCCTTGTGAGCTAGATTCACTTTCATGAAAACCAAGACCAGTCTTTATAATGGGTGAATACTGAACTTTGAGGATTTCATCTAACGTTTCTGATCCTTTAGCAAATCTAAGATTCAGAGTCTTTGTCTTTTCAAGTTCTTTTCTTAGACTTACTACTTCACATTCTAATACTTCATTGTGTTTGTCCTTTTCAGTGAGTTGATGTGTCACTGTGTTTATGACTGTCTCCTTTTATACCAAATTGATTTTAAGTTGACTAATTTCTTTAAGGAAGTCTTCCTTTTCTAAGCCATTATTTTCATATGCCATGAGTAGTTTAATTTCTTGATCATCTTCATCACTATTGGACAAGCCATCACGATCATCATGGGTATAATAACTTCTATTACCTTCGTTAGATATCTTTCCTTTGTTATGAGGGCATCTAATAGCGTAATGACCAACTCTACCACAAGAAAAACATTTGAAAGGTAGCTTACCTTTGAACCTTCCAGAACCCCGTTGAAGCTTCTTGACAAAATTTACCTCATCTTCTTCTTCTGAAATGTATCCTAATCCATTGTGTTTTCTTTTTCTTTTCCCTTTGCTGATGGTTTAAACGCGGTTTCTCTCATATCTGATGGTCCTCTTTTTCTCATCTCAAAAGCAGTTAAGATTCTATGAAGCTACGCCATAGTGATATTTTGCAGATCCTGGTTTTCTTCTATGGTAGACACTTTGGGTTCAAATTTAGTAGACAAGGATCTCAAAACTTTCTCAACTAAGGTAAATTCCTTAATTTCTTCACCCATATTCTTCATACAATTGACAATATCATCTATACGTAGGAAGTAACTAGCTATGCTTTCATCACTATGCATCTTAATATATTCATACTGAATTCTAAGAGTTTGAAGCTTAGCATGTTTTACCTGAGAGTCTCCTTCGTAGCTGAGAACGATTTTGTCCCATATTTCTTTGGCTGATTTGAGCTGCATGACCTTGAAAAACTTCCCGATAAAATATTTACAGCTTTGGCATTGGTTTCATATTCCTTTTTACCTACCGTATTATTAGGAATTGCTGTTAGAAATGCATATCCTTTTTCCACAATTTCCCAAACATCTGTTCCAATCGATTGTAGATAGGTTGTGGTTCTTATTTTCTAGTAAACAAAATTGCTCCCGTCGAAGATTGGTGGTCTGATGGATCCCATGCTCTCTTGATTATTCATTTTGATGGATCTCCCTTCAAGTGATCAAGCTTCTTCTGAAGGACATGCTATGATACCAATTGTTGGAAATAATACTAAGAGGGGGGGTGAATCAGTATTAGCAAATCAATAACCTTTTTTTATTTCCGTAATCAGATTCATATATGCTACTTCAGTTAAGGAAACTTGTGTGTACATGCAACTGTATTTAATTCAACTAGCGTATATCCAACAAACTTATGATTTAGTTAATTCATCATATGTTGATCTTTAATCAGTGGATCAGAACTTCATTAACCATATAAATAGTAACCAGGTGCAGTAAAAATAGAACAGACCATCACACATAAGAAACACACATGAACACCAAGGTTTAAGGTGGAAACCCAATGCGAGACAAAAATCACCTGCTGCTGTCTTCTTTTAATATAAGAAAAACTTGTTTACAATATTGTACTGGTGCAAACACATACCAGTACGTAGGCACCCACTTGTAGAAGGCTAAAACCTTCTCTTGTTTTCCAACTTCTACCGAAGGGAGCTACAACCCCCTAGCTCTTATACTAGCCAATCTGTTTACTAGTATGTAGGCGCCAACCTACAGAAGGCTCCAACCTTCACTCGTTTTCCAGCTGCTACTGGAAAGGAGCTCCAACCCCGTGGCTCTTATATTGGCTAATATGTTTACCAGTATGTAGGTGCCAACCTACAAAAGGCTACGACCTTCTCTGTTCCTATAGGGACCATGTTTCATAAATTTTCAGATAGGATACTCCTGGAACACAACACCATAATCTGAAGGCCACGTTTCATCCAATTTTCATACTGGACCCATCAACAACATTGAAGCTCAAAATCAATCACCACTGCAATACAACTTTTGCATCAACCAATCATTGAATACTCAATCATCAATCCCTGAATCACCCAACAACTAAATCACTAAAGCCCTGTCATAAAAAACACAATCACCAGAACACATAGCAAAACCCAGAACTCCGCAACGACCACTAGAACCAACAACAACCTCAAATATCAAATCTCATAATGTATATGCTACTCTGATGAACCAAACTAGTGTGTATATGCACTTTTAGCAAATCCAACCAGCATATACATCTACAAACACAATTTTGTAGCTATTCCAGACTTAAGTTATACCCAGATCATAACATTTACAGGAAAACACATGCGTCAGTATCCAGATCTATAATATACATGATCAAACCTCATAATGATAATTCATTTCAAGCCTTAAGATCTCGATCCATTAATAGATCTTATGCCTTCATCAACTGCTAAGGTACATCCTTGATTCAGATCAAGTAAAGTGCCATAAGCCGATAACCTACATACTAGATCCCACACTTCATCAGATATTCAATGCTTGCACACCTTGCCCTAATGATCTTCTCCTCCTTTTACAGTTTGTAGGCCTTTCTCAATACCATGGACCAAAACCACTTAGGATGAATACCTTGGACCAAATACCTAGGGTCAATACCTCAAACCAGATGCCTTGGACCAATACCATGGATCAAAATGCCATGGACCAAATACCTTGGACCAAAACTTAGTTTTCCAAGATATATGCGCTTTTCCTTCAGTGAAAGTGCGTGTGTATGTTATATGCTCCGTTTAGTTTGTTAACCCATGTGTATACGCTTCTTTGTCAAGATGAACCTACATATACCTCTCTTTATTCATTCTTCGTAGTTTGATCATTAATTCTTTGCTATTGACCTGTTGCACTATGATCTGTAATCTGAGTGAGTTTCCATCAAGGACAACACCTATATCATAATGCCAACAATCTCTCCCTTTGGACTTGATGGAAACAACCACACCAAGTCACTCTCCCCCTTTGACATCAAGGACAAAGGGCGGACCAAGATATTCTCTCCCTTTGATATACATTATGCTATCCATACTCCCTTGAGTACATGCTAAAATCTCTGATTGAGCTCACCCTTTGTACATTCTAAGATGTACCAATCCATCCATGCTCCCCCTGAGCACATGCAGAGTCTACAAAAATTATTTTCAAAAGAATAACATGACTCTACAACTCAACTCAGTGAGTATGAATTTCCTACCACCAATGACTCATACATACATCCATCTCCCAACCAAGTGGGGATATACCAAATTTGACTCATCCACCCAACCAAGTGGGGATATACCAATTGTTTATACATGAAAAAAACAAGAAATATACGTCATCCATCCCATACATAGTGGGGTTACAAATTAGGTCTTTTCATAACCATTACATCAAATGATATACATGACAATGACAACTGATCTAAACAAGACCATGATAGTCATTAAAAACTATCATACACCATATATATGATCTGCACCATCAACATCATCAGGATCAACAACCTGTATATTTCCATCATCCAAAGAGTCACCTAAATCAAAACAATTATGTGGATTAAGCAATATAAGCATCTTCAAGTACCGAGATCTTCTAAGATAATGCAAACAATGCATTATTAGAAGCATATGTTCCCCCTAAACCTGTGCCAAATTATGAGTACCAACATATTTCTACATATCATCATCAAACAGAGTAGATAAGTGACTGAAGCATATCAAACTCCTTTTCCTGAGTCTATCCTGCTGTTTTTTTCCTCAGAATACCATATACACGACTGTGCAGCTTCTAACTCGCATATATATGCAACTTCTCTTCATAATAGTTGCATATGAAAATTGGAATACTGAAGTTTTACACTTTCAGCTTCCCTTCGGTCTGTTATGTCTACAAGCTGAGCTATGCCACATCTTTTTGACAATAATTCTATCTTCTTCAACACCTTGGATTGTGATGATGTATGATCTTTTTGGTTTGTTGTCCGAATTTTGCTTGCATTCCTTTACTTTATGTCCAAACTTGTTACACGCATAACACCTTACATGTTTCATATTCCTTTTATTGCTATCAATAGATTTGTGACCAAACATATTGCAAGCAAAACAATATCCCTTAAAGTACCTAGAACACGATGATATTTCTGTGTGATGGTCTTGAACCATTCTAATTCTGCATCTAGCTGCAACATGTCCAAAATTATGACATATAAAACATTCAACATCATTCATTGAAGGAAATAACTGACTATCACTTCCACAGTTAGGAGGAAAAGATTTTCTTTGAAGAATTTCTTTCCTTGGTTGTTGATGGGGTTGACTCTTTATTTTTTCATTGGAGTCCCTTACCTCTCCTTGTGAGCTAGATTCACCTTCATGAAAACCAAGACTAATATTTATAATGGGTGAAAGCTGAACTTTGAGGATTTCATCTAACGTTTCTGATCCTTTAACAAATCTAAGATTCAGAGTCTTTGTCTTTTCAAGCTCTTTTCTTAGACTTACTACTTCACATTCTAATACTTCACTGTGTTTGTCCTTTTTAGTGAGTTGATGTGTCACTGTGTTTATGACTGTCTCCTTTTTTGCCAAAGTGATTTTAAGTTAACTGATTTCTTTAAGGAAGTCTTCATTTTCTAAGCCATTATTTTCATATGCCATGAGTAGTTTAATTTCTTGATCATCTTCATCACTATTAGACAAGCCATCACTATCATCATGAGTATAATAACTTCTATTACCTTCGTCAGACATCTTTCCTTTGTTATGAGGGCATCTAGTAGCCTAATGACCAACTCTACCACAAGAAAACATTTGAAAGGTAGCTTACCTTTGAACCTTCTAGAACCCCGTTGAAGCTTCTTGACAAAATTTACCTCATCTTCTTATTCTGAAATATATCCTGATCCATTGTGTTTTTCTTTTTATTTTCCCTTTGCTAATGCTTTAAACACGGCTTCTCTCATATATGATGGTCCAACTTTTCTCATCTCAAAAGCAACTAAGAATTTGTGAAGCTGCATCATAGTGATATTCTGCAGATCTTATTTTTCTTCTATGGCAGACACTTTGGGTTCAAATTTAGCAGACAAGGATCTCAAAACTTTCTCAACTAAGGTAACTTCATTAATTTCTTCACCTAGATTCTTCATACAATTGATAATCTCATTTATACGTAGGAAGTAACTAGCTATGCTTTCATCACTATGAATCTTAAGAGTTTCGTACTGAATTTTGAGAGTTTGAAGCTTAGCACGTTTTACCTGAGAGTCTCCTTTGTAGCTCAGAATGATTTTGTCCCATATTTCTTTGGCTAATTTGAGCTGCATGACCTTGACAAACTTCCCAATAAAATATTGACAGCTTTGGCATTGGTTTCATATTCCTTTTTACCTATCGTATCTGTAGGAATTGCTGTTGGAAATGCATATCCTTTTCCCACAATTTCCCAAACATCTGTTCCAAGCAATTGTAGATAGGTTGTGGTTCTAATTTTCTAGTAAATAAAATTGCTCCCATCAAATATTGGTGGTTTGATGGATCCCATGCTCTCTTGATTATTCATTTTGATGGATCTCCCTTCAAGTGATCAAGCTTATTTTGAAGGACCTGCTCTGATACCAATTGTTGGAAATAATACTAAGAGGGGGGGGTGAGTCAATATTAGAAAATCAATAACTTTCTTCATTTCCATAATCAGATTCATATATGCTACTTTAGTTAAGGGAACTCGCGTGTACACACAACTGTATTTAATGCAACTAGCGCATATCCAAAAAGCTTATGATTCAATTAATTCATCATATGTTGATCTTTAATCAATGGATTAGAACTTAATTAACCATATAAACAGTAACTAGGTGTAGTAAAAATAGAATAGACCATCACACATAAGAAACACACATGAACACCAAGGTTTAAGGTGGAAACCCAATGCGGGACAAAAACCACCTGCTGCTATCTTCTTTTAATATAAGAAAAACCTATTTACAATCTTGTACTGGTGTAGACTCATACCAGTATGCAGGAACCTACCTACAGAAGGCTACAACCTTCTCTCGTTCTCCAACTTCTACTGGAAGGGAGCTACAACCCCTAGCTCTTGTACTAGCCGATCTGTTTACTAGTATGTAGGCGCTGACCTACAGAAGGCTCCAACCTTCACTCGTTTTCTAGCTGCTACTGGAAGGGAGCTCCAACCCCCTGGCTCTTGTACTAGCCGATATGTTTACCAGTACATAGGCGCCAACCTACAGAAGGCTACGACCTTCTCTCTTCCTCCAGGGACCATGTTTCATAAATTTTCAGACTGGACACTCTTGGAACACAACACCATAATCTGAAGGCCACGTTTCATCAAATTTTCATACTGGACCCATAAACAACATTGAAGCTCAAAATCAATCACCATTGCAATGAAACTTTTGCATTAACCAATCAATGAATACTCAATCATCAATCCCTGAATCACCCAACAACTGAATCACTAAAGCCCTATCATCAAAACACAGTCACCAAAACACATAGTAGAACCCAGAACTCTACAACAACCACTAGAACCAACAACAACATCAAATATCAAATATCATAATGTATACGCTACTCTGATGAACCAAACCAGCATGTATACATGCTTTTACCAAATCCAACCAGCGTATACATCTGCAAACATAATTTTGCAGCTATTCCAAACTTCAGTTATACCTAGATCATAACATTTACAGGACAACACATGCGTCAATATTGAGATCTAGACTATACATGATCAAACCTCATAATGATAATTCATTTCAAGCCTTAAGATCCCAATACATCAATGGATCTTATCCCTTCATCAACCGCTAAGGTTTCATCCTTGATTTAGATCAAGAAAAGCACCATAAGCCGATAACCTACATACTAGATCTCACACTTTATCAGATATTCAATGCTTGCATGCCTTGGCCTAATGATCTTCTCCTCATTTTATAGTTTGTAGGCCTTTCTCAATACCATGGACCAAAACCACTTAGGACTAATACCTTGGACCAAATACCTAGGGTCAATACCTCAGACCAGATGCCTTGGACCAATACCATGGATCAAAATACCATGGACCAAATACCTTGGACCAAAACTTAGTTTTCCAAGATATACACGCTTTTCCTTCTGTGAAAGTGCATGTGTTGTTATACGCTCCTTTTAGTCTATTAACCAGCGTGTATACGCTTCTTTGTCAATATGAACCTACGTATACCTCTCTTTATTCATTCTTTGTAGTCTGATCATTAATTCTTTTCTATTGACTTGTTACGCTATGATCTGTCATTTGAGTGAGTTGCCATCAAGGATAACACCTGTATCATAGTGCCAACATTCTTGGCAGAGATAAAGGAGATGGTGGTAGGTGGGGATACCTCGGGTATCCTATATAACTTACTACCTAAATAAATAATAACATAGTGAGGTCTAGACTCATATATATCATGTCGCTTCCATAAGTATGGTTGTCCTAATAATACATTACAAACTTCAAGAGGAGAAACACCACACAATACCTCATTCATGAAGGGCTTGATGCTATAGGGAAGATGACACTGCCGGCTAACGCGGAGATCTCGTCCTTGGTGAAGCCACCTGATGGTGTACGGTTTATAGATTTGCTTTAGTCGGTAGGCCCAATTGCTTCATGACCTTTGTTGAAATGAGGTTCATTTGGCTCTTGATGTCGATAATGAACTATAGTGAAGAACCCTTCACCCACAACTATGAGTGGAATAGGTGTTCCCCTTATTCTAGATCTTTAGGCTCGATATTCTGGATCTTAGTGGTGGCCATAGTGGCACTAGGCTTCGCATCAATGATTTTCTTCCCTTTATCATTCCCCTTGTTAGGTTCAGACTCAGAGTCGGAACATGCATCTGATTCGGAAGCCCTCGGCTCGACCACCAATGACAGCTTGGCCAGACACTCACTTGTGTTGTGAGTGGAGCTTTGATGGAACTTATGCCACTTTACTATGTCCTTCTTTGTCTTCGCGATGTTGTTATTTTATTATGGCTTTGGTGGGTTATCCTGGGTTGCCCCACCTTGGCTTTTCCCTTTTCTTTGGAGTTTGGGGGCACTTTCCCTTACTTAAGATTCACAGATCCAAAGTCTAGCTTTTTTTGTTTAAACTTCTAATCAATCTTGACAGTGTACCGGTAGTTTTTTCCAAGTGAGGAGATGTCCAGGAACTCCATCTCATCCTGGATGTACTTATGTAGGAAACCGTGGTACTTTAGTACCAAATGTTTTTCAGAATCCTTGATATCCAACTTCATGTAAAGGGTATGGAAAACATTGGTAAACTCTAGCATGTCATGGTGTCTTCCCTGCCACAGCGTGGTCCACTTTATGTATTTATACTCATATCTCCCTACAGGGTAGTACTGCTCCTTGATGACATCCCAGAACAAATTCCAAGTGGGTGCCACTAAAAACAGTGAGGGTGTACTTTCATATTTCTTCTCACAGTAGGTTTCCCGCTAGTCCTTGACATGGGGGTCAACTTCGACAACTGAAAAAGTAATATTTTCCTAGCTGGAAAAATCATGAACAGAAAAATATCCTTCTAGCAGATTTAGCAATTTATTTATGGTATTTGCATTTATTTGACCTTCAAATATGGGGATTTCAAAGTTAACTTGTACCTTAAAAGGGTGTGGCGCTTCTAGAGTAGCTGTTGAAAGTAGATGCATCGCCTTTGGGTAGTCACTGAAGGATCTGGGAAAATTTGTCCATCATCGTATTCCTTTGTCACTCGAGGGCTTCTTCAAGCAAGATTTTGAAATGATCTCTTGCCCCCTCATCTTTCCTCTCTTCTACCTTGGGAGGCCATCGGGATTTGTGAGGCTGGTCTTGCAAAGGTTTGACTAGTTTGAGCCCTAACTCCTTATATCCTGATCTGGTTGGGACATGCAAAGAAAAATAGAGAAAGAGAGGACCACTCGGATACCACTGATCCAAAATTAAGCAGGAACGAAAAAAATTACAGATATAACCATAAATATAGAGATGCAATAGAAATAACACTTCACTTCATTAATATCAAATACTGAGATATGATTACAAACAGAATGGAAACAAGACTAGCTCAGGTGATGTTAGCTTATCTTTGAGAAGAGATGTGGTGACTACGTGCCTCTAAATTGTGTTACAATGAGGCTCAAGGGACTATTTATTATTGAAAAACATGAGAAAACCCTAACAACCAAAACCCTAACCCCAGAAGATGTAACACCAAGAGTTTGTGGGCCCTGTTGGGGTTAGTTGGGCAGCCAACTTCTCGAGGTCATAACTTGGTCATATTATCTCCATTTGAGGCATACGATAATTTGTTAGAAAGGTCTCTCCGAGTAATATATTATTTTCTTCAAGCCCCTATCTATGACTATGATCCCGCAATGGACCTCAAAAGGACATCATTCAGGGGGTCAAAACTACCCCAGAAGTTCAAGACTCGAAAAACTGCTAAAAATAGTAAATGCTGAAATAAACAAGGAAACAAATGAAACTGACTAGAGGTCTAAGTGGAATAGATGGGTGGCCACCAATATCCACCTAGATCAAGAGAGGATAAAGGGTAACTTGGAACAAAAACTTTTCCATCACATATTTAGAAGCTCTATCAGTATGGTATGTTGGGAGTGGTTCGAAAGATTCTAACTCATGCAAATTTTCTAAAATGTGAACAGGTTAATGAAATATTTTTGTCAAGGACTGGCAATCAACTTCATCTTTTGGGAATTCAAAACACAAATTCATAAAATGGTAGTAAAAATGGTGCAGTTATTCATTAGGTGATTTTCACAATTATAAAAGTTTCTTGCACAAACGTTTATGATCATACATGTCAAAAGCGGGACACGGTTTTGTGACAAGATGATCGAAAGAGTGTATGGAGGCATTATTCAATGTGTTCCACCATTTTCTTATGCACCCTTTAAACATAAGGATGAAAAACCTATAGACAACATCCTCACAGTGGATGTTTTTCTCTATGCAGAATTCAAGAAAACAAGCAGTATGCTCAAGTAAGGTTGTCTCATCCTCGCCATCGAATTTGAGAGTTGACAAGTCATCTACAATTCTTTCCAACACTCACACTTTTACATACTTGGAAAAACATGTCAGGTTTATGATTGTGGAAGAAGTCATTAAATGAGTGCGTAAATTCAAAACAGAATTCAATGGCTCAACTTGTCATTTATCCCTCCTTCTAGCGCTAGAAATGTTGACAGTGTTGGACCCACCAACATTAAGGGGATCTCCCCGATATGAAGTTCCAACTAGACCTCACATCGTTTGGAGTAGGAGTCCCAACAGTGGGTGGTAATGTTATGCCTTGACTATGGAAATGTACAGAGTGAAGTATGATAACTTTGGGTGAGAGCAAGTGTGTGACCCTGCGGAGAGTCAAGTGTGATGGATGAAGGTTCCAACAAATAAAGGGAAAAGGAAGTGCACCATTTGGAAGCTTGTAATAGTATACAACTTGAAAGGAACACATGATCATAATGACATCACAAGCTAATATGCATAATAGACCACAAGTTAAAGCAATGAGTTAATACAACAACACACATTCAACAAGATTCATACAAATGGAAACGAAATAGTTCATAAGCATAAGCATAATTTAAATAACATACATTGAAAATACAACAAGAACAATCCTAATATATTCACAACATATGCATGAAAGTGTGTTGGCTCTAATTTTATTATTATAAGTGAAAGTTCCATTCATACACACACCATTAATGACCACTAGCCCCAATTGTGGAATATTAAAGTCAAGGAAACCTACTCCTCCAAATAAGTATACTCACTCTATGCTACGTAGAAGCCAAGGCTCTTCACAATACTCCCAAGCTCCTTCTAAGCCTAAGCCTAGCCAAAATCTTGTCTCCCAAAAGCCCCTTAATGAGTTATGAGGTTCTACTTATATCAAGAGGGGATGACCCTTCAACTCTCCTTTGTGACCTTTAGACTACCCTCATGAATATTCAACTTCTTTAGAAAAAGACACATTACATTACATGATGACTCTTCATATTCCAATACTGGCACATGGAATTTCACTTACAACATAATTACAAATAATTACGCCGTAAGGCGTTCCCTCTGAGAGGAACTCCCCTCCGTGCCGCGGTGTCTCGTTATGGGCCCTTAGATCGATTGTTAGACGATGAAATAAACTCCAACCATTAGATCATCGGCGAGTCATTTCTCTGCATCTTCATCAGCTTCTGGCTCTTCTGTTTCATCTTCTGCATTGCCGCCCTTAGCTTCACCCTTCAGGTCTGCATGGGCAGGTTATGGAAAGACAGGTGGCCTGCGGCTTTCATCGTCTCTCCAAGACTTCTCAACATACCGCAAGGTTGGTTCTGAAGAAGGGGATTTAGCCTTGAGCGGTGCTGGTATTCTTCGAACAAAACCTTCATCGATAAGGGAGGGCACAGGAGGAGGCACTAGCTTTTCAAAGGAGAAGGGCCTACCTTCAACACCATTGAGAAAACAATGCTGGTTAAAGGTGGCTGTTGGGTTTTTACTTCTCTTAATGCTTTTAATTCTGATCATTGCAGGATTTGGTTGGTTAAAATCTTATCGGAGTACAGAGGCATCACATTTTTCTATAGTTTTGGACTGTGGGAGCACTGGTACCCGAGTTTATGTGTATGAGTGGGTGCGGAATGATGGCAAGCATCAAGGGAGTCTTCCAATGGTGCTGCGCCCATTTCCTGAAGGTACTGATGGCAAGTCAAGGCAACAGAATGGTCGAGCTTATCATCGCATGGAAACTGAACCTGGTTTTGATAAACTTTTACACAATGAATCAGGGTTGAGGTCAGCCATGGAACCACTGCTCCAGTGGGCTGAAAAGCAAATACCGGCTCATGCTCATAAAAATAGCCCTCTTTTCCTTTTGGCCACAGCAGGGCTTCGCAGGATGCCAAGTTCAGATTCAGAATGGATCCTGGACAAGGCATGGTCAATTCTAGAAGAATCTCCATTTATGTGTCGAAGAAACTGGGTTAGGATAATTACTGGGGTAGAAGAGGCTTACTATGGATGGGTAGCTCTTAATTATATGATGGGTAGATTGCAGAATATGCCGATTCTAGAGACGTTTGGTGCACTTGACTTAGGGGGTTCCTCATTACAGGTGACATTTGAATCTAAATATGGCTTGAATCTGACCATTGGAACAATGGAACGCCATCTAAATGCATATTCTCTTACAGGTTATGGCCTAAATGATGCCTTTGAAAAGTCCGTTGTACTTCTACTCTGAAAAAATTTAAAAACTGACAGTGGGAAATTCTCTGGTGGTCAGTTGCATCTCAATCATCCTTGCATACATGCTGGTTATAGACAGCAATACTCATGTTCTCAGTGTTCTTTCTTACTCCAGAATGGAAGTCCTCTGGTTGGTGGAATCTCGAGTAGGGCTTGAGTTGATTGGTGAGCCCAACTGGGAAGAATGTGAAGCTCTAGCGAAATCAACCATAAATGCCTCTGAATGGTCACATTCGGGGGCAGGGACAGACTGCAAACAACATCCTTGTGCTATCAGTGATCAGCAGCAACAATCTCAAGGGCAATTCTATGCTATGTCAGGTTTCTTTGTTGTGTTCAAATTTTTTAATCTATCTGCTGCTGCTTCATTTAATGATGTTCTAGAGAAGGGTTGGGAGTTCTGCACTGAAACTTGGCAAGATGCTGAGCGGAGTGTTGTTCCACAGCCTTTTATAGAACAATATTGTTTTCGTGCTCCATATATAGTATCACTCCTGAGAGATGGTTTGCAATTGAAGGAGCAACAAGTAGTTGTGGGGTCTGGTAGCATTACTTGGACTTTAGGTGCTGCATTGTTCCATCGGTAATGGAATTTCTCCAAGTCGTTCTGGTAAGATCTGTAACTGAAACTTTAAATTATTCATCTTCAACAGTTTTTTTGCCATTTTGATTAAATTCTTCCAGATCCATCACAGTGAGTTTTTTGAGTTGACATTTTGATCCAGCCAGAGTGGCTCACCATCAGGACTCAAAAAACACTTGTTGGCTCGAAGCCTCCAAATATCAACTCAAAAAACTCAGTGTGATGGATCCAAAAAAAATTAATCAAAGTTATTCACATCACAGAATCCTTAATTCAGAAAAAACTTATTTTACCAATTGAATAATCTTAATTGATCATTTTTCTTTTCCTTCACTCACTTGACAATCTGCCTCTATATGTTTGTGTTTATGTTGCCTTTTAATTCTCTTTTCTTTCAGAGGCTATGCATTTATTACTCTTCGCTGCATCTTATGCTTATGTCAAGTTTTTAACCTCCGTGGTTACAGAAATGTTGATTCCCCTGTTTTTGCATAAAATTTTCACTTAAGTTTCTTATTGAATTTACAAGTGTTTGTTGCTTGAGTGCCATGCTTGGTTGTCTTTGGTTTGCCAAAGGTTTTGAGAAGATTAATATGATTAGTTTGGACTAGTGCTCAGCTGAGTATTAGCAATAGTTTATAATTTCTGTAACTATACTCATGATGATGATTTGTTCCATGAAAAAATAACACACAACAAAGGATTTGTACATGTGAACCTGTAGTATGTGGAATAAAGTCAGCTCACTCCCGTTGAGGATGTCAATTAATTTTCTCATGTTCCACTAATCTCAACAAGGGTAAAACCACAGAAGAGGCATCCTCAGGTCATGAGCTGTTCAAGACTAAAAGCTCATGGGCTCTTGATATGTTTGGCTATTGCTGTTCCACATTTTTCATTTTTGTGATTACTACACAATTAAATGCAGAACAGGTTTAAAGTCTATGAAGTGTTTCAGATGATTGGGAACACCTATGGCAGTATTGTGTGGAAAATGGGTATATTATAATGTGGCATTGTGGCTGCATCTAATGTTTCCTCATAATCAGGTTTCTGGGATTCCAAGTGAGCTGAGGTGCCTCCCTTCCTGGATGCTTTGTTCACAAGGATGAAACCAAGTGCCTTTGATGCACCATTTGCGTGAGTCAAGAACTGTGGATATGAAGAATGGGATACTCGATGACATTCTACATGATATCGTTGACGTTGTTGGATTATGTCAAACAGTCAAAGTGGACAATGAAACATTTGGAGATTCCATGAATTTCAAAAAGCATGCCTTCCTTAAAGCAAATATAAAAGATTTAACACTGTACACAGGATACTTCCCAAAGCTTGTTTAATTATAAAACACATATATTTCTCAAATGTAGAAGTCATACCATGTGTGTGTTCCTTAATAAACCTTATAATAGAGTTTATAGAGCTGATCTTTTCTACGGACGAGATAGTCATTTAGGAAAAGAGGCTAACTTGAATTTGAAATGTTGTGTGGTCATTAGTATGTGTCGTAACTATGTTAAAGAAGCGACCAAATTGAAGAAACAGCAAGTGTATTTCCCTGGAGGTACCTTGTAGTACTGAGAAATTATTAATGATATGTTTTTCACCCCTTGTATTTAATATGCAAACAGGAATCTAGCAATTAGTTATTTCGTTTTTTCTATTCAAGACCAGATCCATAGTGCCTAAATTTGCTACTGGGCTAACCTGCATAGCCATGACTCTTTTCAGCATCTGGTCACAAAGGAGTGTCCTCTCTAGTTCTGTTTTCACACCAACACGTTTCTTGGCATGTGCCTTAGGGCATCTTAGTTGACCCTTGTTTCTGGTCATATGCTCAGGATTCTTTCCTTGTTCCCTGCTTGTGAAATGTGTCAAAAAGATCTGAGCTATAACATCAATTGTAACATTGCAGATCATGCTTGTCACTATTTTTTTTATGCTCCTCTTCATTGGCCACTGATCCATGGCAATGCATTCCTTTTCTGATGAGTGACATTCAGAAGAAGTTTTTAACATTAGAATAGTTTGATTCCAATTTTGGTTATAATTTAATACAATGCATACTTCTTCGATCCTGGAAATTGAGGGAAAATTTTACATGCAAGAGATATCGAAGACAGTGCACCTTCGTAGGTAGTTAATCCAGGGGATAACCATCAACATGGTGACAAACTCAAGTTGAATGTGTTTCCCGTGTGATCTAGGCTTAACTTTCCCCAACCTCTTACATGCTCATTATTTGCTTATCATTTCCTTTTTTCTCCAAAGGCATTGCTCTAAGTTATTCTTGACAAACGGAGTTATATGGGGAAGTTGTTCATATCATGGACAGAATTAGCAAGGATCGAATAGAAGTTCACCACTTTTGCATCTCTCCAAAAGCTTTAGCTTTGTTTACACATACTGTAAACATGGATACGTTTTGGATCTGATTGGATTTCTTTTTTTATGGGCTTGGTTCTGATGCAACTGACATTTATTTACAATGAGGAATTTCATCTCTTCTTTTCCATTTTCCTAAAGTTGTTTGAACTCATTTCCAGAATTGCTAACTGGTGTGGTTGAAGCTACTATAAAAAACTAAGAAAGGATCAAATAAGGCAATTCTAGGGGATGAACTGACATCCATTGTAGGAGGTAGGCTGCATGTTCTACTCTTCTCATGTATTATCATTGAACTGAAATTTAAGTCCAGGACTACAGTTTGTAGATCTGTTTCTATTGTCTTTGGTGCTTTGATCCTTCAACTAGTTTCCCCCATTTTATTCTGTCTCATGTGTTGTGAAACTGCCTTCCCTATAAGTGGTTCGGGGGAGAAGCTTTGCTTCTTTTAATAACATGCTCAGTCTACTAATCCTGATTGGATGGGATAGAAATTCATGTGGTCGCCATTAAGATTTCTATTGTTTAGTTTTACTTTACAAGAAGGATTTTGTATCTACTTTATTGATCTCATCACAGGAAACCTTCCAAATTCATTTGTCACGTAATTCTAATAATGTTGTTTACTCTTCCTTGAAATGAAATTAAAACAGTTATGAATCATGATGTTGCAAATTGTATATGATTTCTGTCTGTGTTTTCCCAAGCATCATATTCTGTAATGTAAATGGAATTATTTTTCTTCATTATTTTCAGGGGATGGAAGAGCAAAGATACCACTTAGCCCTTCAAATTCAGGGTGTCAGCAACCATTTGGACTTGCGCAAAGCCTTGCGGGTGGAAGTGTGCAACATGCTGATTCTCTCAAGCACCAGTCAACTGTGTCAGTTGGATTGTGTTTTCCAAGCAATTTGGGGCAAATACAAACTGATACTGGACCCTTGTGGACGCCTCACAGAGGTCAAATGCGGTTGCAGAGTCGACGATCACAATCAAGAGAAGATCTCAGTTTATCAGTTTTACAACTAGTTTCCCCCATTTTATTCTGTCTCATGTGTTGTGAAACTGCCTTCCCTATAAGTGGTTCGGGGGAGAAGCTTTGCTTCTTTTAATAACATGCTCAGTCTACTAATCCTGATTGGATGGGATAGAAATTCATGTGGTCGCCATTAAGATTTCTATTGTTTAGTTTTACTTTACAAGAAGGATTTTGTATCTACTTTATTGATCTCATCACAGGAAACCTTCCAAATTCATTTGTCATGTAATTCTAATAATGTTGTTTATTCTTTCTTGAAATGAAATTAAAACAGTTATGAATCATGATGTTGCAAATTGTATATGATTTCTGTCTGTGTTTTCCCAAGCATCATATTCTGTAATGTAACTGGAATTATTTTTCTTCATTATTTTCAGGGGATGGAAGAGCAAAGATACCACTTAGCCCTTCAAATTCAGGGTGTCAGCAACCATTTGGACTTGCGCAAAGCCTTGCGGGTGGAAGTGTGCAACATGCTGATTCTCTCAAGCACCAGTCAACTGTGTCAGTTGGATTGTGTTTTCCAAGCAATTTGGGGCAAATACAAACTGATACTGGACCCTTGTGGACGCCTCACAGAGGTCAAATGGGGTTGCAGAGTCGACGATCACAATCAAGAGAAGATCTCAGTTTATCAGTTTTAGAGAGCCATGTCGTCAAGTTGTGATGGCTAGAAGCTGTATATAGATTTTAGAGAAAGGCTGTGCTTTTCTCAAAAGTGTACATTACAGGAGAATCTGGAATATCAACTTGTTAAGCGAGTGTAGCTTTATGCAGCATCTCTGGGCTGGTTCTTTATGTATTGAGGGGAGATCCCTACAGCACAACTGAAATATATACTAAAATATTGCGAATTGTATTTTTGGTCTCTCTACATTTTGGCGGATGGTTGGATCTTGTTAATTTTATCTGTAATGTTAGCATATTCATCTCGCTTAGCGTCTTTGATGGATATTTGTAACATAAATGCATTTTAAATAACATTTTTTTTTCAACTTCAGGTCGCTGACAGCCAAATGTCATATTATAGAGTTATCATTTTATTCTTTTTGGAAATTTCGAAATCTCTTGGGACCCGTGTTGTTTCCTGGCAGTGTAAAGTTTCTTTACTTTTCAGAGGTTAAAAGGAAGATTCTGAACACAGTTCATTGGCAGTTCATTCATGTGTTATCTTTAATAGTCAAACTCCAAGTTCATAGGATTCAATTAGTCTCCAAACCTTTTAGACTATTTAAATTTATACCAATGGCAAATAATTATTACAACAATGTACTTGATTTATATCATTCAATTTTTTAATCAGGAAAGAAAATTGATCTTAAATTTAGGAAATGTCATTTTTCGGAGCCAAAATGGCAGAAAATAGTGGTTGGAATACCGTAATTACGCCGTAAGGCGTTCCCTCTGAGAGGAACTCCCCTCCGTGCCGCGGTGTCTGGTTATGGGCCCTTAGATCGATTGTTAGACGATGGAATAAACTCCAACCATTAGATCATCGGCCTTTTTAGAAACCAAGCGTCACCAAAGAGAGGCCAAGCATCTGTGGATGGATGAGAGAGGACAGCAATCTGAGGCGCCTCGATCCCCTTCGATCTGAACATCAGGGAGCTCTATGAAGCGGATCATGTCCCTTGACGAAGATGGCAGGGTGTGGTGAGGAGAGCCGTCCATCCATTCGGTGGTGAAGAAGGTGACAGAAAACCCATGGTACACAGTGAGCCGAATATTCACACCAGTTCACACCAGTTCTTCACTTGATCGCTCTACTTTGTGGTCACTCATTTCAGGGCTCCTCGGCATTCTCGTTCTCTGTTGGCGAAAGCTTTCTTATTCTTTATTCTTATTCTTTCCCCCGTTGCAATTTCCACAGGGCTTTGCATTGCAATCAGCCATGCAATTCAAAGAAAAACCAAATATTCTTGCAGCAGATGTCTTCCCTGTACCTCTGGGCCCATGAAAAAGATAAAAGGGTGCAATCTTATCTTTGTTAATTGCACTGGAAAGAGCTTGAGCAATAATGCTCTGCCCAACCAGTTCCTCGAAAGACTTGGGACTGTACTTTTGACTCAAGCTTCTATTCACTAACATGTTTTCGTTAGTCCTCATCTGTAAGGATTCCTCCTCTGTCTCATATTCACTAATCCCTGACTTTCTGGTCCTGTGATGAGTTTTGATGAGAGGATGGAGATCTAGCTCACTGAAACGTCTGTTGTTTACATGGGGAGAATCACCATAATCGTCCAGAGGCGAGTCCAAGGTTAAAACATTCGTGTGGGGGAGGATCTGACCAATGGGGTTTCATCCTTTGAATAGGAGCAATCCGAGGAAGAAAAATATGTAACATATTCAAATTGAATAGGTTCTTGATAGTGCAGAGTACTAGCAGAATCAGAGAGTGATTTTCTCCTATTGGCAACCAGCACACCACATGAAAACCTCTTCCCTCTGATGCCCTTCAATTTTTTACCTCTACCATTTCGCCTTCCAGACCAGGACCAAGGAAGTCTGCATCCATTTCTTGAAATTGTTTGACAACCCCCAAACTCTTCAACATTTCTTTGTATGTCGATGTTGTTTTGCAGATTTTCCTCCCTTAAAGTTTTATGGTCATAAGGCCCAATGTAAGGGTCTATAGTATAAGCCCCATTGTCATCTAAAACAAGTTCGAAGCTTTCTTCTTTGCAAGTATTAGCGGGAGAACTAATCAATGAAAAATCATCTTCATCTACAGGCAGTGTAAACTCATGGAAGGAATTCAGAGCTGCAGGATGGTTTTCATCGGTAAATCCCTGGTATATTTTGAATGATCTTGAAGATGTAGATTTGCTCTTTCCAGCAACAAGTTTTCTTTTCTGAAAGTACTTGGGATTTTTTCGGTTGCTTTTCCTTCTATGATATTTGAGTGCACCTTCAGCATCGAGATCCTCTACCAGAGTACTTCCACCAACAAATTCTCTTTTTGAACTCTTAATATTTTGTATGATTTTCTGTACTGTATCATGTATGCTGTTTTTATCAGAAGTTGTCAAGTTGGTATCAGACACTTTTCCTTCTTGTAAGGCCATGGAACTCATTTATATTGAAGCAGTTAAAGATAATTTTGCATAGGTTATTCACATTAAGGACTGTAGCCTTTCAATTGTTCATCACAGACCAACATTATCAAAATTCAGTCACAAGTCTGGTGTCGAGATAAATTTGCCACGTCACCTGATTTTTCAAATACAAAAACAGATATCTTAGAATACCCAAAATAGGAAAGCTTATTTCTATTCCAAAATCTACTGTGCTTTTTGGCTTCTCTAAGCTCATGTTTCTACTTTATGCCTGCAAGTTTCCTCATTCACTCAATTTTATCTACGTTAAGATACCCATGAGTTCATGGACTCTCATTATGATGTTTTGATCTATTAATTCGTCGCAGAAATCCATCTTGTTTTATCTTACTTAGTGGTACAATTCCATCTTTACTTCGTAAAATTCCTGGATGTACCAATTTCAATGATTTTGAATAATTAAGACTGACACATCAAGGAGTTCTGGTTCAAAATCTCTCAAGTTAGACTCAGTTTCAGAATTCCAAGTCATATAATATGCACACCTAAACAGTTTAAGAGCATTAAAGTTTTATCGGAAATTTAAGGTTGAAAAGGCTTTCTGATGAGATTCTAGCTTTAGGAAAATCTGTGCGAAGATAGAATTTCAGTGCCATGGATGGAGAAAGTCAAAGTTATCCTCTACCGCCAGCTTAGACGCCATCAAATATTCCAAAAATTGAGGACTTCCTGTGAAAGTTCACGCTTTCCCTTCATCATTAATAGAGCAAGCAGCAAGAGCTTATCATTTCCCATGCACATGTACATATTATTCATAATGATCCCTATCCATGATTAATACATAGCAGTTACGATGAATCTACCACTCAATATAACTTCCAATTGCAGGGAACAGCACTAAGAAAAGAAAAGAAAAAAACCCTGCAACACAGAAATTGGACGAAAAATTCTATTATCTATAATAAACTCTTTGTGAGTTCATAACACAGATTATCCTTGAAATGAGAAAAAACCAATAACTTCCCTTTTTGATTCGGAAAGAGTAGGCAGTAGTAGGCAGGTTGCTTACTTGAATTTTGAATTTGAATGATGATATTCTCAAAATCAATGCCCAAGCCAGCACCATTGAATTATAATTGCTAATGTGACTAACTATATATATATATATATATTTATAGCACGATTTCCATCTCTACGACTTAATATAAGATTTGGAAATGGTGGCCATCAACTACTCCATCACCATTAGCAGGCCTGCATTTAATAATATTCAAATTAAATTTTGTGCAGGCCTAATGGAATGGAGTCATGCAGTTTAAATAAACAAGAGAGAACTCTTGTTAAATTAATTAATAGAAAATGCTGGTTGGTGGCAGAATGCAAGGTCATTTTAAGATCAGGAAGGTGACTTTCGTTGTATTGTGGATTTGTGTTGGTTTATTAATCACTTATTCTGATTCATATATGTTGATCTCATTATCTATATGATCCGAATATAAAAAGTAGAGGATTCCTGAGAATAGAGAATATATTCATTAGTTTATAATTTATGTTCTAGCATTATTTGGCTAGCTGACCAAGTCATTTGGACATGGCTTTGCCCTGGTTGCAGGTATTCTTCAAAGTGATCCACTAGTGCAAGTGTTTATCATAGATCTCCACAAAAACAGTGAAGTGTTTATCATAGATCTTTATCATAGATCTCCACAAAAACAGTGAAGTGTTTATCATAGATCTTCACAACAACTATTAACAGTTAATCCATATGGATATAATTTCGAAAACAGTTTGGGATACAAAATTCAATTCATTACGCCATAAGGCGTTTCCCTTTGAAATGAATTGCCCCAGCCGATGCCGTGTCTTATTGTTGACCAAGTTTGGGATACAAAATTCAATTCATTACGCCGTAAGGCATTTCCCTTTGAAATGAATTGCCCCAGCCGATGCCGTGTCTTATTGTTGACTGTAGATTTGTGGTGTTAGACGATTGAAGGAAGTTTGGTCGTTGATCCTCACACTGTCCCTTTGTCTCCCAACCCAATGGCCTCTGTGTCTTCTGAGTTATTGTTCGGGCGGTGGCAGATTAAGCATTTCTTGCTGTCGAGCCTCGCACGGACACTGGAGGCCTTTCCTACGATGGTCATGATTTTCGCCGACTATGAACCCCATTGGCATTGCAATGGAGGGAAAACTCCAGAGGATTTCCTTTCCGTGAAGCCAAGGTTCGAATCCTGCAGCCCGACGGGATCTATATGCTCCATGGACCCGGCCTCATGGGACTGGGACGGAGGCCCCGGGGTTTCGACGGTCTGCGGATGGGATCTCGTCTGCGGCCAGAAATACAAAGTTGGGTTTTTGCAGTCTGCGTTCTTTGTCGGGTGTTTGCTCGGTAATTGATATTTTCAGCCCCTGTGCGCTTTTATATCTGACGGCTGATCGCCATTAAGATTTTCTTTCAGTTTCTGATTTATTTTTTGATACAGGTGCAGGGATATCTGGGCATCTATCGGATTCTTCGCTGGGGCGTGAGGGTGTCCTGAAGTTGGTCTGCATCTGCAATGCCATTTTTTGGTTTCTTGACAGCAATGTCGCTGAATTTCTGGGTTTATTTAATTCTCCGTCTATTGACGGGAATTAGCAATGGTGGCCTGGGGTTGTCGTCGTTCATCTTGGCGACGGAAGCCGTCGGACCGTCCAAGAGAGCACTGGTTGGCATGTCGACTTTCTACTTCTTTTCTCTCGGCATAGCAGTGCTGCCGGCTCTGTCCTACTTTTCCAGCAACTGGAGATATATGCACGTCGCGGGTTCGATCCCCTCGGCCGTGTATTGCATCTTCATTCTGCCATTCGTTTGGGAGTCCCCGCGGTGATACCTGGTGAAGGGCAGGCTGAAAGAAGCCATGGGCATCATGAGATAATAATCATCATCCCTCCATGATTCACATTATAGAAATAATAATTGACATTATCCACATACACAACTCTTGTGATGCATCTTTCTCATATGCTCAGGTCATTTTTTGAAATAAGTGTACTCATCCAATGAGGGAGACTCAACACGCATGAGGTACATTAGTCATTTATTCATAAGAATATTTTTCATTTAGTATATTGGGATGTAAAGATTGTGGGTTGAAGTTGGAAATGAATCATGATGCTTGGAACTTATACTTGTTGCATTATTTCATTTTTGTGGTTATATCCTCCTTCTAGTGAAGTGTAACCATATAGGGACTTGTCCAACCTCATTAAGAATAATAAGCCTAAATAAATTAAAATAGAGTGGCTATATCATTTCATACTCAACACCTTCCATGCATCCCTTTTTTCCATTCTCCTGTCTTTTAACTTACTTAGTGTCATTAGTTTGCAAGTTTCTTACTTGTCTCATTAAACCGATCAAGTATGATGTGTAAGGGTGTCCCTCCATCATCAAAGTTGAAATTTTGCTCATATCCACCAAAATAAAATAAAAAATAAAACTTTACAAAAACAAAAAAAAAAAAAATAACCACACAAAACATTAAAATAATATTTGTTAAATAAATTAAATCCCTCTAAACTCATGTTAGATTTATATTTAAAATAAATCTAAATTAATTCTATTGGAAAAAATGGTGTCCATTTTCCCTACAGTTCAACCTCGCACTTTATTTCATTTCATAAAAAATGAACACCACTCCATTCAAGTACAGCCTTTGACATGTTACAAAAATTGAAAGATCCATATAACCAGCATCCATATGCTCTTAATCCGTGCTGCTATGAAGCCTTCACATGGGTCCCCTCGACCTAAAATTATTTAATGAGAAAGTTCAAAGGGGAGGTGCATTTTCGAACAGGCTCGCCTTTTAACAACCTGCGGATCCTCACTTGATTGTCCGTGCTGCACTAATTTGTTTATCCTGTCGCACAAAAATTCTGTTTTCAATGACAAATTTTACAAGTAATAATAATTTTTTAAGATACAGTGAGCGTTTACAATGATTCAGTGCATGGTTTAACGACGTTTTAGGAGCTAGCCATGGGAGATTTCAGAAGACTATGCTGCTGCTGATGCCTAGAGAGGTTTGTCTATTTTGTTCATGTGTGAAGTCTCGAGGAGACTGCATTTGTAGTTGGGACACTGTTGCCTGCACCTTAAAGGCCTGCTTAGACCTTCATAAACAAAGTTACATTCAAATGAAGCATGCCAACCAAGCCAACATACTAAATAAGTAGCTTCCACTAGGTATTTAGTCATATATTCTCTGTTTGATATGTGCTTATTTATTTTTTATTTTTCAACTTGAAAGGGTGTACCTAATGTCTGTGCATATCCTTCTTACTTCCAGAACACCTAGAATAGGTTACATCATTTGCATTATCAAAAGTAGAATCACAACACACGCAAACAAATACATACACCCACCAAGCACAAGAAAATAGTGTGATGGCTATCAACTTTTTTAAATCAAACTTGTAATAATCTCAATAATAAATCTAATGTTCTTTAGAGAAGACCTGCTACTCTAGTTTTTGTTGGGTTTCGTACAGTTTATAGTGTATCATAAGGAAATACATTTCTTGAAGGGATTGCATCAGAAGGCTCAACGGACCTTTGAGCATTTTTGTAGGGGTTTATGTTATACAATCATTAAAATTTTTGATAAAATTAGTCTGGACTATCCACATGCCTATTTTTTTCAATAAATTTGAAGAAGTGCATGTTTTTGCTTTAATAATATGTATACTGAGTACTCCTAAAATTTTCTGAACTGTAGTTTTGTGGGCCAATTGTTTTCTGTATTGTACGGTATCCACATTTGAATTCAGATTCTATCTTGATAACTATCATTTCTTAGTATGTTTTTATGAATATATTGCATTGTAAGTGTTCTCTCTTCTTACATTGGACAAGAGAATACGACTGTCTTTGACAATGTGAAGTTGTGGAAGATGCAAAACTTCCCTTGCTTTACATGAGCCAACTTGACCTTCAATAGAAATGTTGCTGAACACAATGAGAAGTTTCATGCTTCTTTAGAGAGCATCCCGAAAGGCTTGTGTAATTCCTGCTTTGTTTTGGTTGATGCCTTGCTGAGGAATCATTGAGACTCATCATGGTTTTGTGGTCCAATCAGAACCTATTCAATACTCACCTTCGTTGACTATATTAGTCGAACACAAACCCTGTCAAAACTCTCAAGCCAGTAGGGCTCGGGCACAATGTTAGTTCCTCAATATGGTGATCAAAGTCTGTCTTCAACATTACAATTGTCTTCACGCATCCTTTTTCTAAATGAATCTACATTACATGCGCTTGAAGAACTAGCTTTGAAGTCTCTATTCTCAGGCAATGTTCAGGTCTAAGTTCATGTAGGCAATTCTATGTTGAAATTATACTTGCATACCAGAATCTTATATTGGCGGAAGACCGTTACTCAAATGTCTGCCAAAAAGAGAACCCATTTTGACACACCACCTATGCAGAGGAAGAAGCTTCACAAGTGTTTGGGCTCCTTTTCTCTATCATGGCTGGGGAATTAGCCAAGAGTAAATATCTCTACAGGCATGAAGTCCAATAAAAATAATGTATAAGACATATTTGACAACCAACAATTGCATCTAAAATGAAAAATATGTTCCCGGCCTTTCAGAAAATGTGGAGTCTAGCAGAATGTGAGGCCGTCATTATCATCGAAATTCCAACCAGATATGAATCTTTCAGTCTTATGGTATTATGGGACAATAACATCACTGATATATGAACTATATATCAAGCTTTTAATCCTAAAATATAAGTGATGGATGCTTCATTACAAAGCCTAGAAGTCTTCTTTCAAATGTAACAATTGGATGATGCACATAAGTTGATGCTAATAGAAGTCCGTATGGAGTGACCAACCCATAACATGGTGGTGGGCTCTTGTACGAGAAGCCTTCTTTCAAATATAACAACTGAATGATGCATAGAAGTTGATACTAAAAGAAGTCAGTATGGAGCGACCAACCCTTAACATGGCGGTGGGCTCTTGTACGAGACTTAGTCAACTCAAATTCACCTCCTACACAAACTTTGATATGCTTCAAGCAAGAAATACAAGATAGGTTATACCTGAAGGGGAAAGCAGAGAAAATCATGAAGCAGTGGATTCATGTAAGGCAAGTACCTAGTCAAAGGCATCAAACAATATTTTTGATGGCTTCAAGTCCATGGTGACGAATTGGAAGTTCCTCGACTCACTTCTCAGAGGACTCTCAACCAAAATATCCAAAGAAAAATGGACCTGCTTAGTATAAATGCTTTGGAGAATGCTTTACAAGTAGCTTTCGAGTTTGAGGCCAAAGCTTCAGAAGAAAATGTACTAAGCCTCCACCAACTAAAGTAAGGTTCTCGAAGCCTTATCTTTTAGAACCGTCTCTATTAGTAACTCAGAGCAGCCTTTAAATCAGGGAAATGATTACACAATAGATAAAATTGGCCATCGCTTATCAAAAATTCCATCCAGCCAAATAGTCGATGCTCAATCCTACTTTATATTTTCTAAGTGCAACCAATAACTCCACGAGGATAACATGATCCCTATTTAGCAAATACACCCCCTGCCTGCTCAAATGGTTGGTACCTATAATCATAGCCCTGTATGGATAAAAATGATGACTACCAGTTACATTGGCTCTATACATTGATGGCAGTTTCTTTAGCTTTGCCAACAATCATTGTACTCTAGTATAGACTAAATGGACACTGGAATTTCCGTTATCCAGAAGATCGAATCTTACCCAAGGAATTCACAAAAGTTGTTGCCAACACACAATTGGTTGAAAATAATCTCCATCATCATAACCAACTTTATGCCCATAATATGCACAAATGGTAACACATGATACATCTCCCAAACCAACAGAGTCCAACTAAAGTCTAATCCGAGATCCTCCATTCTCAACACTTTATACATAAAAAAACTTGTTTGTAATCGACCTCTCTTTGCACTTTTTGGGGCAATTGCTAGTTATATTAAGTTACTTGAAAAATCGGTCTCCTACAATGTATTTTAGGTATTAGAGGAGGGAAATGGTTATTTCCATTAATTGAGGAATCATTTAGGCAATTTCAGTCTTGTAGAAAAGATTTGTGTTGGTTGAAAAGATTTGTGTTGGTTCAACCTGGGCTCGAAACTTTTTTGTTGTCATCTAATTAATGAATGCATTAGGTTGACCATAACAAAATATCCATTTTCAGAATACACATTATCGTCCACCCTTGCTTTCAACAATGCCCATTCACATGTCGCTATTCTTCCCCACTCTATGCCTTACCACTCTATGCCTTACGGCGTTTCCTTTGCAACATAAGGTGCAAATGCTAGTATTACATTTTACACTTGTACCCATATAAGACAAAATGGGCTAGAGACAACTTGACAACCTAATGAGACACAACACTATGTTATTTGAGTTTGGGAGAAGTATAGCTCAACAACCTCCACTTGCTACTTCTCAATCATATATTGGTGCCAAGCTTGATACTCTGTGATGATGTCCCCAAACTGCGTGATGGTGTCTGGATGGAAGCAAATTCTAACCTCCATGATATTTGGGTACAATGTCTTGGAGCCCATTTCAAGCTCATTCTGAAGCATTACCAACATTTTTCTTGCTTAGACAGGACCAATGATGTAATTCTGCATGTTTTTTATGTTCAACTCCAAGTCTTCCTTGGTGGAATTTGATCTTAGTTGCTCCAAGTACTCTTCGATCTCTTACCGGACTTGGTTCTTGGGTTTAGCTTTAGTGAGTGAACCGTCTAATTGGATCTAGTGTGTTTTCAGCAAGAAATTCAAAATACTAAAAAACAATACATATGATGCCTAAATGCTACCAATTAATGAGGCGAGATTCTTGTTGTTCTGAATCAAAATTAGAAATTTTGCTTTCTCTAGCTCTGCCTATGGCTTCATTTTCTTCACTAAGTCAAGAGGTGCCCCTTTGTATTGCATTTTCTAGTCTTGCACACAAGCAATAGTGGCTTGTAAGTTCTTGAGATTTTTAATAAACTCTTTACTTTGCTGTTGTAAGCCATGCAAATGGATAACTTCTTTATCTACGGTGACAAATCCCTCATAGAGCTTCCACATAGTTTCTCTAAGTGTTGATACTTCAGAAAGTATCATTTCTTTCATTTGCTCCAAGTAAACCTGTGCAAAAACTGCATTTTGCACTGCTACGCAGAGTTGTTTTGCCTCTTTCTTCAAAGCCTGTACTTTTTGTGCCAATTGATCATCAGCCGTAAAATATTGATTTCGATCTTGTCTCTCTTGCATAGACCAAGTTGTCTTCGACAATGGAGTTTGGATGCTTCCTGGTGTCTGACACTGTCACCCTTTCTCTAATGAATGCAGGTGATGTGTAATCATTTGGAAAGTTCTTTCTCTGTTCTTGTAGAATCCTCCTTTGAAACTCATCAAATGAAAGATTGTACACATCCATTACCAAATCATCATAAAGGGGAACAACACCCCCTTCCTTGCTCGGGGTTATCTCTGATGCTAGAGGTGGTGGAGACTAATGGATGACATATGGTGTGCTTGAAATCACATCAACATCTTCATTTTGCGGCTCCTGTTCCATATCCACTTAAATAAAATGCTCAATCTGCTAAGAAAGCTCCTGATCCTACATTTGTTCACCTTCCTCCTCAACTACAAGTTTCTCTTTTTCCTACTCTTCAACCTGTATTGGTGTTGTTTCCTCTATCATTGTGCTTTCCTTTCTTCTTCCTCTTGCTTTCACTCTCTTCTTGTTCTCCCATCCTCAACTCATGTACTTCCTTCAACTTCTATTATGTTTGCTACAACTCCAATTATGCTTCCTACAACCTTTGCTTTTCTCTCTTCCTCAAATTTTCTCTCTATATCCTCTACTTCCTCTTTTCTTCTGCTACCAAATTTGGTTTCATGATAATAGGATCTACTTTCATCATTCAAATTTGTTCTCCCACTCGACTATCAACAATCTTCCTCTTTCACTTATCTCGCAAGGGATTGTTGCCTTTTAGTGTTGTTGCTTATGGAGTTGTTATCATCTGTGGAGTAGCTTGTGAATTCCCTACTAAACTGATTGGTTGATGGAGTCTGGAGGAATTTTAGAAATACCTCCATGGATCTTGATGTGGCCAATGGAATTCCCTGTCGATCCACGGAAAGTAAACTCTCACACAATGGTATTTACAAATACCATGGGGATCATACAGATTAAAGTCCCATGTGTCGAATTCAAACCTCACTATCTCCTTTCCCTTGGCATATGCAAATTTCAGGTTCTTTATCTCATATAATCCAATATGCAGAGGAAGAGTGAGCCACGGTGCTTTCTTTTTCCCTATACAGCGCTGCTGATAACCCTGTGGCAAGATGATATGACACTTTTTGCATGAAAAGTTTGTCATTGGCTTACCTTAGTAAAACATGCAGAGGCTTCTCTCTGGAAAACACTCTAATGAAGGTTCCACCTGATGAGGCATACCAATCCATGAATTCTTCTATCACCTCCATTTCTTCTCATGACATACAAGGTGGATATTATTCAAAGATGAGCATATATAGTGGGATGATGAAGTGGTCAGTTAGCTGCATCATTTCTCCTCGATAATTGCATTCTCAAAGTAACTTGCAATATATTTGTACAACAGGCTCTTACGGTGTCCATGTCCAATTCATGTAAAGGAACTATTGTTGTGCACAGATTGCATCCAGTAAGTATGCGAACATATATAACTTGTCATGATCACCCTCGAGAAGATTCTAACCCTATGCTACATGGGCGTTCAATTGTCGAGCCAAGAAATCTAACTAGTTGAAATACTTCCCCTCATTCACCACCTGGTCCAATAAGACTACCCACCCTTCAGGAAAGGTTTTTGTGGTCTGTTGACCATAGATCCTGCAAGAAAAGATAACCAAGAGCTGATAGGCCTTCCTAAGGGACATTGCCTTATAGACATGGGTGGGTGTCTATCGAAAATTTGATGGCTCCTTCACCCAACCTTTGACAATGTCTCTTGTGTTCACATAACTCTGGATGGCATAGAAAAGTGATTCCATGCACTCTACTAGCTTGGGAAAGTGGTACATGCATTGATAACCTTCTACCCGAAAGCTAGAAATATTTTGTTCGATGGAACTGTTCAATATCATGGTCTTCTCATCAATGTGTGAGACAATCTAGCTGATGACATCTACAAATGGGAAGGCTAGATACTTGCATGCAGCCTTGTATAGCCCTAACTTCCTCATGCTGAGATACATGTTTTGGTACTCTAAGTCTTCCTTAAAGTCCTTTGCAAAAGCATATTTAACCTGCTTCCATATCAGTGATGATGCTTGTCATGCGGAAAGAGTAAATTTTGCGGACAAAACCGACCTCCCTAGAAGCTAAGGCTTTCTAGTGACAAACAAGACAATTAAACACTATCTTTCCCTAAATATGCATTTAGAATACAAGTAGTCAGGTGTTTAAAACATACCTTTAGTCCCACGCTGTTTGTAGCAGTCCAGCCTCTCCGATCCGGATGAGCTCCTCCTTCTCTTCGAAACTTGCATTCATTAACAAGCAAACGATTACATAGCACCTGAATAACTCATAAAATAAAACATATTCATCATAAAGACCAAGGAGTATAGGAAAAAAATTATGTATAACAACTTGTTGAGAAAAATGAGCTTAATTGTATTAAGTGGAAACAAAAGAAACCATTACAACCAGTGCCTTGGTGTTGTGCAGGTCCCTCCCAGGGTCCAGCAAGAGTTCTCCTTTACTTTGATCAGCTCACCCACTTCCAAATGAAGCTAAGAAAGGATGGGAATCTCTCCTCTCAAGCTCTATAAGGGAGTCCTAATTTTAGCAGCATCTACCCTTAGGAATGTTCAGCTTTCAACCTCTCCTCCCTCTGGCCCAATGCCTATATTTATAGTGCTTTGGAGGAAGTTAATCAGGTCCACCATGAATGGGATAAGCTCCTCTTTCAATGGGATAACTCCCCTCTTCATGGGATAAGTTCCTCTTTCATTGGGATGCATGAACCATCTGGAGGCGCTCAATTCACGTCAAACCATCTTCTAGAATGCTCTAGATTCGACCACAAGTAACGTTTTTGGAGTAAAACTTGCGCCTTTTGACCTTTACAGGAGTACGCACCCACCCCTTTACAGACAGAGCGTACAAGTACGCAGGTATTGTGAACTTCGGGTGCATACACGCAGGTGAGGCCAAGAGAAACTGCGTAACCAGAGTTAATTGACTTTTTAAGGACTTTCTCTCTTTCTTGGAGTTTGACATGAGGAGCAGAGGTATGAGACTTGCCAAGGAGGATAGTATGACAGTTGATAGAGCCATACTAACTGTAGATAGTCATGGTGACAAATTTTAGTGTAACGGATTGCCCCCTAAAGTGCGAAGCCTGCAATAGATTAGGGTTTCATATCATCTAGGAAGGGTGAAGTACTTTATCATTTCAAGGATTATCTTGTGGAGAGCCCAGTCGGAACCTGCAAATATTCAACACAAAATACATATGTAAGATCATATCATCGCTGAGGTAGGAATTCCCATACTCAGATTGAAAATTTTAACTAACAAACTAACTACTGCTCTGACATAGGAATGATTTCGAAGTACATCATAATCATAGACTCTTGTAGACACAATATGGACGCAGCCATCTGTTTATGATTAGTCTACTGTATAATGAATACAAAACTCCTCGCAGCCTGGATGGTGGAAACTAGATCTAGGGTCTTCATTTCTACTTCCCGAAATAGTACGATTCTATCCATGCGAATAAATGAGTTGATGTCGAGCATGGTAGAAACCACTTGATTACCCGTCAATGATGTAAACTGTTAACAAGTGTGAGAGAGACCACCAGTGATGTCAATGGTTCTCAAAGTACCCAGTACAATCCATGAGATGTGAATGAATGTGTTGATGTCGAACATTTCACGGAATCCTTTGATCGAAAGTCAATGATGTAAACCGTCGTCAAAGGCGAGAAACCTGCCATTGATGCATGCAGATTTCAAGGTACTGACGATTTCTAGGTCATCTTTCTAGATAATGTGCTGATGTCGATAGAAAGCGACCCGTTGCAGGCAAGCCCACAACACGAAATCATAGATCAAGTTGAAGAAATGTAGCTGTAAGGACTGACTCAGGGATGGTCGAGATGGATGACAGGTATTTTGCAGATGAATGGTTTATTTGTAGCGACCTCTTGAACACATAATGACACAACAGATGGCTTGGTGACATTTGACCCAAAGTTAATACCCGGAACCGGTTGAAGATTTTCAATGTGGTTTGATCAACTGTTAGGCAAAGGATTTCCCAACCCAGGTGAATGAAAAGTGTCGTGTTCAAGAGTGGTGATAAGGTTTCTTCTGAGACAAAGGATAACAAATAGGCTCATTTTTCTCTCTTTTCCCCCACCATTTCTGGCAAGTACCTCTTTATTTTTTACAAGCTTGAGGAGGATAACATATGCTTGATTATAAGCTCATCCTTCGGATGAGTCCAACTTAGTTTAGATTCGAACCCTAAGAAGGAGTGGTTCGTTCCTGTTTGTAATCGAACAGGTCCTTTACTGTGAAATTTTAACGAGTCCAGTATAGGAGAAACTCGGCATTTTTCAATTTTAGAGAGTCTGTAAAACTTAAGAAGACTCCAGGGTTGAACTTTTTCGTAAATTTGTGTCTCCCAAGCCCGAAAAAGTATAAAATAATACTTGAGAGAACCGCTTGATCTTTTACAACCAAGGAGTACTTTCATAGTTAGTGTCTTTGACCTGAAAAGTAAAAAGCGATCAAGGACACGTCGTTTTATTTCCAGTATCGAATTTGAAACGACAAAAATCCGGCAATCTTTTCCTGTTTTTACGGTCAGAAAAAGGGCTATAAGGGGACCGTCTTTTAATTCCATTTTAACGAGTGTAAAAGAAACGCTCGGCAATCTTTTCATGTTTTAGGAGTCAGAAAAGGGCTTAAAAAATGACTCTGATGTTTTTGTTTGTGAAAAATGACAATTTTCCCTGAAGATCCTTTATCCTGCACAAAAACCAACACATTACTCATACCTGTTTAAAGATAGATAAAAATACTTTGAAAAATACCTTTTCACGGTGGAAAATAAACAAATTTAACATTTATTTACTCAAAAAACCTATAAAAAAGGGCTTTTACCATTTCATTTTTACCATTTTACTGTTGAGGAGAGAAAAAGGGCTTTTGGCAAGAAACTTCCCGTGGACATTGCGGAGAATCCGACCGTCGAAATCGAACGTCGTCTCATCAGGTATTCTACAACATCCTTTTCTTCATTTCCATCCGTTTAGAATTTGTTTTTAGGCTCTAGTTTCGTTTTTTGGAGGCTTTGGGGTTTCAAGGTCCACTTTTCGGGGTACGCAGGTGCTCCACTGGGGCTGCGTACACCACGGAGAGGATTTTCAAACCCCCATTTCACCAAAATGAACCAATTTTTTTTAATTTTATGGACTCTAACAGATGTTTTATGGTGTGTAGATTGCCCACCATGCTTGATTGGCGCGAGAGAGAACATGAAGATGTCGATTTGGCCGCCATTAGTCATCAACCGTCCATTGATGCTTTAAAGGCATGCGATCTTTACAAATACTGGGCCATACCTGGCATGAGGGCCCAGGTGCACTTTCTAGAGTGGCTGGTAGAAAGATGGAACGTCCAGGATTAGTGATTTTACATTGGAGGGCACCGGCTCGAGATAGAGCCCTCAGATATTTACTTTCTCACTGGTTTGCCCAAGAGGGGCGAACACTTGACTCTGTCTGGGACTAGGCTGGGTGGCCAGTCCATCGCTAGTCTCCGACTAGAGTGGTGCAACACGCAGAACCAGGAGAAGGGGATAGAGATCAAAACTATATCCTGCCCTAAACTTATGGTCATTGCTTTCATAGTTACCAGACTTTGCGGGGCTTCCACTTTGCACATTGCCACTGGATCCCAGATGCGGATGGCGATTGATTGCTATCGAGGCACCATTTTCAATTGGTGTGATGCTGTGTTGGCTAACGTAAAAAACCAACTGACTAAAACCAAAAAACGGACAGCTGAAGACCTTTGGGTATGGGGCTTTAGTTGCGAGTTTTTCTTTAGAGAGGGTTCCGATGCTGATCCCACAACATCTCACTATTGAGGTTGGGCCTCCCCGAGAGCCTAAATTAGTGCGATGGGTTACGGTTATGGCCCGTCATCCTGACAAGGGCACGGAGGTTGTCCGATTTAGACCGGAGTACTTTCACTGGTTAGAGGACCAGGTCTTTTCGATACAGGATTTTCCTTATGCCGGAGTTGATTTTCATGGAGATCCGGACATGATTCTTCCACCGGGAGAACAGTGGGATGACACAGGTACTTCATTTTTCTCAAGTTTTTAAATTATCTATTTTTTTTGTTTTTTATATCGTCTCAAAACTGACAGTAATAATTTTCAAAATGCAGATGTAGGCCCACATCGTCCAGCCAATCTCTGGCCTTTCGAGAGGAGACAACCAGTTGCAGTGGTGCCGGCCCCACAGGACGAGGCCACAGAGACCTTAGCTGAGTTGGAACAAGACCTAGAGCATCTGACGGCAGATATATCAAAGACTACTATAGACGATATTCCTATCAGGCTTCAGCGCTACGTAGTCGCAGTCCCAGGACCTTTTAGAAGGTTCTTGTGTAGGGTAGCTCGTGCAGTGGTGTCGTATAGAGAGCATCACCAGTGATTGGATGGTCGTTTTTTGTAGACACATGCGACATTTTGGTTTTTTGTACTTATCATTTTTTTGATCATAAGGTGTTTTGCAACCTATGATCGAAGACGATGTATTTTTGACACACTCCTATCTATATATATCATTATTACTGGCTTATCTTGTTAAACATGTGTGATTAAATGTTTTTAAATTTACATGTATGATTATCACAAATGTCTGTCTAACATTCGAGAAGCAATTGCATCTGCTAATGTATTTAAAGACCTTGGAATATGCTAATATTCAATGTAATCAAATTCACGTTCCAAGAGATGCACTCTCAAAAATAACCTTAATAACACTGGATTTCTAATGGCATACACTCTATTAAGCTGTAATACAACGAGTTCAGAATCTAACCTTACTATCAAACTCTGAATCCCAAATGAAATAGATTCAGACAATAACTCAATCACTACACTGTATTCTGCAATGTTGTTTGTTGTTTGACCGAGGCTCACCCCATGCATAGAAACTAACTCGTCAGAGGGCGAATAGATAACCCAAGCTGCGGAAGAGATATTCCATGTACTACGACAAGCACCGTCAGCAAATCCAATGTATGTTTGGAGAGGCATCGACATCTACAAACATCAAGGGTAAAACCAAGATAAGCAGAATAATGACGGAAAACACACTTTCTAAGCTAAGCACACTGTCTAAACTAACAAACACACCAGTTAGAAAGAAAAACCTAACCTAACTAAAATCTCCACACCCATTATTTAAGCATAATACCTCTTTAGGTAAAGTCCATTTCTGGGTTTACCCAAAGAGTCCCCGTCAAAGTCAACCAGCTCATAGGCCCCTTTTGCTAGCTTTCGCTTGACAATATAGGGCCCATGCCACATAGGAATGAATTTTCCAGCACCTAATTTATCGTTAGCTTGATCATATAATAGTACTAGGTCTCCTTCCGAAAAATTTCGAGGGGTCACATTTAGATCATACTGAGCTTTCATACGTTTTGCGTGAGTCTCGATCGCCAATGCAACATCACGTCGAGTCTCATCTAATTGAGCTAAGTATAATAAACTCTTCTCCTCTTCGAAAGTAGCTGGAAGTAATTCGACAACCATTTGAAGTGACGGGATTTCGCATTCAATGGGCAGCACAGCTTCCAACCCATAAACTAGTTGGAAAGGAGTGAACCCTGTTGATGTTTTCACTGAGGTTCGGTATGCCCAAAGCGCGGAAAATAACATGTTGTGCCAATTCGACCGATGAATACCAATGATTCGTCGGATCATGATAACTAAAACTTTGTTGATGGACTCAACCAGACCATTGGCTTGTGGATAATAAGGAGTTGAGCTATCGTGACGCAAACCAAGCTGGCCTGTAAGTTCTGTCATCATAACGTTTCGAAAATGGCGCCCATGGTCAGTGATTATCGCTTGTGGGACACCGAACCTAGCAATAATGTGATTGAATATAAAAATTGCAGTTGTCTTGCCGTCTGCCTCGAATGTAGGCATCGCCTCGACCCACTTAGTAAAATAATCAACCGCAAGAATGATATACGCATGCCCCCCGGCCGAGTGAGGGTTACATGTAATAAAATCGATACCCCATTTGGCAAAAGGACCAACGGCAATTATAGGGTGGAGAGGAGCAGGTGGTGCACGCATCTTGCGATCAAACACTTGAAAGTTGTGGCATTTTCGGACTGCAGTAATACAATCTTTAAACAAGGACGGCCAGAAGTAGCCAGCGCGCAATATCTTTTGGGCTATGGCATACCCAGACATATGACTGCCACATGCTCCAGAGTGACAGTCATTCAAAACCCTTTCAGCTTCTTCATGATTTAAGCAACGTCGGAAAATCAAGTCTGCCCCACGACGATAAAGAGTATCTCCAATAATTTTGTACTGTTGGGACTGGAATCGAATTTTCCGACGTTCCAACTTTGAAACTTCGGGCCGAAAGGTTTGGGTTTGGAGATAGACGATTATATCCCCATACCACGGATCTAAAGTGCTGATGAGAAACAAAGATTCGTCCGCAATGGGTTCCTCTGCCACAGTTTCTGTGTCAGCACGCGGGAAATCACACATCAACTCTGCAAAAACTAAAGATTTCTTAGACTTAGATTTTTCAAATTCCAAGTCGAACTCCTGCAGGATAACAATCCATTTGGAGTACTTGCCCCCTAGCAATTGTTTAGTTAAAATGTAGATCATAGGGTTGCAATCCGAAATGACTGTAGTTTTACGGAGTAAAATGTAGTGACGAAAACGTTGGACAGCTTGAACGGCTGCCAATGCCAATTTCTTCACATGCGAGTATTTTAGCTCAGTGGGATTTAATGTCCTACTAAGATAATATATCACATGTTCCGTTCTGAATTCATCTTCCTAAACTAACACCATTCCAATAGTGGAATGGGAGGTGGCGAGGTACAAAAAGTAATCTTGGTTGTAGTTGGGAGGACGCAACAACGGTGCATGGGTCAACGCGTGTTTGAGTGCATCAAAAGATTTCTGAGCTATCTCATCCCAAGAGAATTGAGCATTCTGTTTCAACAACCGTGGAAAACCTTTTGTAACCTCAGCGTAGTTAGGAATGAATCGTCGTAAAAAGATTTCTTTCCCCTGCAAACTTTGGAGTTGGCGAAGACTCGAAGGAGGAGGCAATTTGATGATAGCTTCTACCTTCGAGGGATTGATGCGAATGCTTGCTTTTGAAACTACAAATCCCAGCAATCGTCCCACTTCTATACAGAAGACACATTTGTGTGGGTTCAACCGTATACGATAATGCCTACACCTCATGAAAATTGCTCGTAAATGGACAAGGTGATCAGCTCGATGTAATGAATGAGCGGGCAAATCATCGAGATACGGTTGCACAATGTGTTTGATGTCATGAAACGCATAAGACATCGCCCTTTGAAAAGTGGCTCCGGCATTCTTAAGCCCAAAAGGTAATTTGCAATAAGAAAATGTCCCCCATGGACAAATGAAAGCTGTTTTTGGTTGGTCGGCAGGTAGAATATTGATTTAGTTGTAACCGGAAAAACCGTCCATAAAGGAAAATATTTCACTGCCGGCACAACCATCAATTATTTGATTGATATAGGGTGTTGGATAGTTGTCCTTGGGACAAGCACGATTGATATCCCTATAGTCGATGCATATTCTTATTGTTCCCTGTTTTTTGTTAACCAGAACAATATTCGATACCCAATCCGTTAACGGGATCGGGTAAATGAAACCTGCTTTCAACAGCTTCTCAACTTCTGCTTTAATTGCAGCCACTTTTCGTGGGTGAATCTGACGCAAACGTTGCTGGACGGGTTTAGCGTCTGGGTAAGTCTTAATCTCATGGACAACAATTGCGGGATCAATTCCTGGCATTTCCTCATAGGACCAGGCAAACACGTCGCGGAATTCTTGAAATAGGGCCTTGTATATCTGAATCTCGTCATCTGAACACGAGGCACCTATATGAATGTGTTCAACAATTCTGGGCTTGACTGAAATGTCAATAGGAATAGTGCGAGAGATGTTTCCCAAATTCAGCTCTGAATCAGGATGTTTCATTGGACTCTGAGCTTCCTTCACATATTCAGCTGTAAAGATTGATGAGAAATCGTTTTCAAAATGATCATCCTCAGGTAAAAACGAAGATCTATGATGGAGATCTTCCCATGGTAAATCGTCTACACACAGGACTTCACAAAGTTGTTCGTCAGATGACACAACTTCGGGAAACGCTATTAACTCCGAGGTTGACATGAAAAGTGATTCCTCACGGACCACATTCATTTGGTTGATTTTGGTTGAATGCGGGTCGGTAAAAGACTGCATGGCTTCATAGGCAATTTCATATGGACTCAAAGGCATAGCATTACCAAATGAGTCTATTTCAGATTCAGAAGGAACGATCCAAGGATCGTCGTAAACAATGGTATCTGATGTAATCATATGAATGGATGCAAATGAAGACACGGCGTTGATTGGAGGAAAAGGAAAAGTTCCCAGTAAACCGGCATCTTTAACTAATCCTACGCCAACATCCTTATAAGGGATAGTCATTTTACCGACATGCTGGATACTCTCTGAAGAGGCTGGGTTGGATGAAAAGTAAGCCAGCTGGTCTATGGTTACGATCTTGCCATTATGTGGAAACTTTATTACTTTGAAGACCGATGAAACGACCGCTGTCATAGCGTAAGATCAACTTCGACCCAAGAGAAGGTTGTAGTCTAGAGGGGCATCAACCACCTCCACATCTAGACTAACGGTTTTTCCTTCAACCCCTATAGGCAAATCCTGTAGAATGCCAAACGGATGAAACCCACGACCATCAAAGGCCTTAAGAATTGTCGGGGATTGATTTAGTGAAGGAGAACCAAGCGATCTCCAGCACTGTATCGACATAATACACGTGGAAGCTCCCTCATCAATTACAGTCCGATGAATAGGCCTGTTTTTTACTATCACTGGGATCTGGAAAGCCATTTGATGAGGTAAACACGGTGTACTATTTTCTAGATCAAATATTATTAGGTTCGGGTCCTGAACATCAACAGATCCTATAGCCGACAAAAGTAATTTTCGCTGTGCTGGGCATGATTGCAGCACTTCTAAAGCCGACATTGCTGAGGGTGAAACAGCTAAATCCTCAACAATGTTGTAATTTTGGGCCACTCTCGCATGTGGATTGAAAGCAGATCTTCGAAGTACACCCTTGGCGGGCGGTTTGATTACTAAGTCCAGGTTAGGTTTCTCGATTTGTAGTGGATCGGAACCGGGAGCTGAGGTTGATGGATTAGAATGAGAAGATTCTGCTTCTTTGCCAACAACAGGACTTTTACTACCATAATCTTGCGATCGAGTCGCAATCCTTACATGAGACATCATCAATATGGGTTCTTCACTGGCACTCGAGGAAGAACCTATCATCTTACTCTCCTGCTTTGGAAATGGATCTTTCAAAACAACAGGAGTTGGGGAACCTTTGACGATTTTCACAACTTCGGCCCGATGAGGGAAATCTCTTGAAAATGATCTTCTTCACAAATAAGACAAGGATATCGAGGTTTGCGCTTTTCGTCATTAGTTTCCGACTTTTCTGTTTTCTCCTTTGGAGTTTTGTCTGCTTTATTCTTCTTCTTGCCTTTCTTTTTCCCACCTGATTTTGATTTCGCCGTAGATGACTCTACAGCGTGAATATCAGTGGAAACTTCAGCAGAAGATTCTCCTGTCGGGGAGTCTGGTAAGGTTATAATGGGCAAAGAATTCTTTGAAGACTTCTTCTTGCTTTTACTGTTCACCGTACCAATCATGCCATCAACGGCATGAGACCCCGAAGGAGCAGCAACGATTTGATTCGACTTAGGAAGATCTGGGATCTTTTCGTGCAACGTACCTGACTGAGTATAAACTAAGTCAAGGTACTGCGCTTGAGCAATCACTTGCTCCTCAGTAACTACTCCGGCCTTAGCTACGTCTTCAGTAATCTTCGGTAATAATGATTTAACAAACCATTCAGCTAAGATTTGGTCCGGGATAAAAACTTTCACTAATCGCCTTTGACGTCCCCATTCATGAATATGATCGGAAATATAAGTGGACGTCGATTGTTTTAATGAAGTTAGTAACTCCGTGCCATTATCATACCTGACCGGCAACTGAAAATGAGTTAGGAACGAGGTAGCTAACTGGCTAAAATTATAAAAAGAGCCCCGTGGTAACTCAATGTACCACTTGGCCGCGAGACCAATGAGAGTACGCTGGAAAAGACGTAAGCGGATCGAATCATCCGAGATGGAATTAGAGGCACACCAGAGGTGGTAAGTCATCACATGATTTGACGGGTCCTCTCCAGACTTACCTTCGAACTTGGGTATGTCACTGGGCAACTTATTTGGCATTGGCGGCCAAAACGGAAGATAATTTATTGGATCGTTCGTTAGGCGCGACAAGTCTAGTAAATCCAAAGTTGCGATAAACGGTAATTTCCGATTAGGATCCCTAAAACTCTGGGTCACGAGACCAGTCCCAGGAGGAGGATATCCAGGATAACTTGGAATAGGAATCGCATTCGGGATATTGTATCCTCCTCGAAAACCAGGATTAACCGGACCGTACTGGGGTTGCTGTGATTGTTGATAAGTGTACCCAGGATACGGTTGATACTGGTAAACTGGCTGCTGGACAGCAGGCCTGAATTGGTACTGCCCCTGGTACGGTTGATAAGCGAATTGTGGTTGACTAGTGACAATCGTACTTAAACCAGGCTATCCTACAGGCATCTGAACCGTAGTTTGAATCGTGGATCCAGACAATGGTAAAGATGTCTGAGGAGTAGTGGCCGAGACAGTAGAAACTAGAGCTGTCGATACTCCAGAAGAAAGTGCGGTAGACTGAACAGATGTTGCGGTAGTTGCAGCAGTCGTTTGAGATGGAGTACTAGGTGCAATAGGCCCAGACTGAGAAACTACCGAAGGTACAAAAGTTTGAACATTATACTGGACTGGTTGCTGGGGTGAACTAGAAACTAAAGGTTGTCCAGTTTGGGATGACAACTGTACACTTGGCTGCAATACCTGTTGAACTTGCGATGGATCCCACACTATGTTCATTCCGGGGTATTGACCCATGACAGGTTGAGGATATTGAGATCCATAACCGGATTGAGGGTAGGATTGATAATTGAAAGGTACATTTCCCGTACCTTGAATATATGATTGAACTTGGGGTGGTTGATACCTTGACTCGAGTACTGACCTTGGGGTAGATACCCTTGAGGTAAGTACTGATACTGGGGTTGACCTTGATGCATAAATTGATACTGAGGTTGACCTTGGGGTACATATTGAGGCTGGGGTTGACCTTGAGGAATTTACTGTACCATGGGTACATACTGTCCTTGAGGTTGCCCCCCAGATGCAATTTGTGTACCTTGAGGTTGCCCCCCAGGCGTTAATTGAGGCTGCCCCTAGGCAGTAACTGGCCACCTTGAGGTTGAGAACTGGGAATTGATCCTGACATCATGTAAATGTCTCCTACGCCCAACGGTTCAGTACCATTATTTCCAGTTAATAACCCATGTTCAATGGGTTGAGGAGATGCTCCCGCAAAAGTACCAGAAAGTGACTGATACCCGGCGGGAACAGAAGGACTGCCGTACAAGAAAGATTCAGGAGATTGAGTAAACATGGACGACTGACCAGACATATTTACAGGGGTATAAATACCTCCAGGTGGATAAGGAGTACGAGGTGGAGAAAAACTTGACCCTGAGTTGTCCAAATAATTAGTTAACGAAAGATACCAAGTAGTACTTCTAGGTGGACTGTAAAAAATGGATTCACGCTCCCTTAAATCAATAGTAGGTTGATCTTCAGGGATAGGGACGCCTATTTCTTCTTCTGGAGCAAGTTCTTCGATAGCTATCAAACCAGAAGGAAGATTTTCGGTGATGACTCTTTCTACCCTAGGTGAATCAGGAGCACTAGAAGTTGGAGTAACAGGTTCAGATATTTCAGGTTCTTCACCTATATCACTAGTAGATGAAAAACTACCAGCAAGCTCGAAAATTGCAACAACTTCAGGATTATAACCTGTTTCTAGACTTTGGTAATCTGGATGGACTACCAACGAAGACTCTCCTTCTTCAGGTGAACCTACTTTACTGCCACTAGGAGTTACAATGACTTTCAAACCTTCGTAATGACTCGGGACTTCTTCAGGAGGTTGGCCCCGAAGTCTACGGGACTTCCTCAACAAATCGGCCACGGTTACAATCTCAGGAGACTGGCCCCGAAGTCTACGGGACTGTCTCGGTAATTCAGCCACAGTTAAAAACTTTTAACTACTGCACACGCAAACAAAGTAAAATCTCAAAGCAAACCGCCTAAAGTCTCTAAAGAACCAAAAAAATTCGAATCACACACCTAAAGAATCTAGGGCGTCAAACCATACACAAACAGTAGCCTTCCGGACCGAAAACACTAGTTGGTGATGAATCCCAACATCGTCGAATTCAGTACAGAAGTGGTGGGTGGAACAGTTACCCCGACAACCTGCTTAATGAATAGACCGGCACAAGTTCCTCCACTTTAACCGTCTCGAGTGAAGTGAACCCCCCAAAAAATCCAAGTGAGTCTAGCCGACGTCTGCTCCAGGTACAGTGGGATCTTCCCTCCACCATCACCTCGGGTAGAATCCCAAAGATAATGGTCACTAAGGTTACCAACAGCAACAAATATACCTGGGGGAATAGTCTACGACCCGATAGCACGCAAGGGCAGAGTAAAAAGCTCAATCCCCTTGCCGGCTCCTTGACAATAATCCAAGGTTTACCGACAAGTGACCCCAGGCTCCTCGACAATAATCCAAGGTTTACCGTTTGTAGTACGTGCGTATCTGGTGTCTTTCCCAATAAAGGAGGATTGATCCCCTCACTGGTTCGGACACGGTCTCGTGCTTCTCCTTTAAGAGGAGCTTTCCCAGAGTACAAATGAAACAGTTGGATTTATCCTACCACAAGATAAGCTACTTGTTTGGTTTTACTGTCTTGGAGAGTTAATTACTCTCCTACTCCAAGACACTAGCTTGATCTATATTGGTGTTTTAGAGGCCTAGTAAATAAAAATTTACTAAATTGATTTTACTTTAAGCGTTAATTTTTATGGCTTTTCTTTAGGACAAAAGGTAGCGGAGATGAAACTGATGGTGTGTAGACTCGACTCAAATCCACTAAAAAGATGCACTTAGGATGATTTATACTAATTTTCTTTTTCAATGAATTCCCTAGCTAAGAGAGTTGGAGAATGCAAAATTGATATAAAGACAACTTTCTTGGCAATGAAAATCAAAGAAACAATCTCTTTATCTTTTCCAAAGCATACAACACATGACCACTAATTATTTCACGAAAATTCCTTTTCTTTTCAAAGACTCAAATGCTACTAAAACAAACTTTTCTTCAAAAGAGTTTTTTTTGGATTTTTTCCTACTTAACAAAGCATATAAAACTACTTAACAAAAATCAAATTTTAAAAATCTATGACAATCAAATCAATTTTACTTAAAAGCAAATCGAAGAGAAATTCACCTAATAAGCAAATCTAATGAGGCCAAAAACCTACAAAGTATGATTCCAGGATGTTTTACTCAGTCATGATTCAACCAAGGACTAGTTCATGCAGAATCATAAACCAGTCAAAAACAAAAATCAAAATCTTTTGTTCTTTTTCTTAAGAATGAAATTCACAGTTTAATCAACAAACTTTTTCGAAATTCCGCAAAGAGACAACACAAAGGTAGGTGTCTCACAAAGGTGGATTCTATGAAAGGTCCGACTCCTAAGAAGACTGAAAAGACCAGGGATATCCAAGGTTTTACAACTTCTAAAGCCAAAGTCACTACAGGACCAATGCAAAAATCAAACCCTAGGGCTAGAACCTCTATGAATTTCACTAAAACTCTTGACACTGATGAAACAAGTTTTGATGAAGACTTCTGGCAAGTAACCAGTGGATCTGGGTAGCAAAAACAAATTATGAACAAAATCTAAAAGGCAAAAAGGAAAAAAATGAAATTTTCTCAATTTTGACAGGGTACGCAGGCAACCTGTTTGCACAGGTGCGTGTACGCTCTGTGTACAAAGCTGCAGTGCGTACAAGTACACACTGTGCTTAACGCAGAGGGTGCGTATTGCTAGCAAAACCAAGAAAAAGTAAAAAATAACTTAACCCTAAGCTATTCCACCCAAATGCACAGTCAAACAACCAAGAACCATGAAGAAAATGACTTTTCTCAAATCAAAGTTTCATACAAAGGAGAAATCATTCAAATCAATGGAGTTCCCCAGTATGGTCGCCATTTTGTCATGTGGAAAGAGTCAATTTTGTGAACAAAACCGACCTCCCTAGAAGCTAAGGCTTTCTAGTGACAAACAAGACAATTAAACACTATCTTTCCCTAAATATGCATTTAGAATACAAGTAGTCAGGTGTTTAAAACATACCTTTAGTCCCACGCTGTTTGTAGCAGTCCAGCCTCTCCGATCCGGATGAGCTCCTCCTTCTCTTCGAAACCTGCATTCACTAACAAGCAAACGATTACATAGCACCTGAATAACTCATAAAATAAAACATATTCATCATAAAGACCAAGGAGTATATGAAACAAATTATGTATAACAACTTGTTGAGAAAAATGAGCTTAATTGTATTAAGTGGAAACAAAAGAAACCATTACAACCAGTGCCTTGGTGTTGTGCAGGTCCCTCCCAGGGTCCAGCAAGAGTTCTCCTTTACTTTGATCAGCTCACCCACTTCCAAATGAAGCTAAGAAAGGATGGGAATCTCTCCTCTCAAGCTCTATAAGGGAGTCCTAATTTCAGCAGCATCTACCCTTAGGAATGTTCAGCTTTCAACCTCTCCTCCCTCTGGCCCAATGCCTGTATTTATAGTGCTTTGGAGGAAGTTAATCAGGTCCACCATGAATGGGATAAGCTCCTCTTTCAATGGGATAGCTCCCCTCTTCATGGGATAAGTTCCTCTTTCATTGGGATGCATGAACCATCTGGAGGCGCTCAATTCACGTCAAACCATCTTCTAGAATGCTCTAGATTCGACCACAAGTAACTTTTTTGGAGTAAAACTTGCGCCTTTTGACCTTTACAGGAGTACGCACCCACCCCTTTACAGACAGAGCGTACAAGTACGCAGGTATTGTGAACTTGGGGTGCGTACACGCAGGTGAGGCCAAGAGAAACTGCGTAACCAGAGTTAATTGACTTTTTAAGGACTTTCTCTCTTTCTTGGAGTTTGACATGAGGAGCAGAGGTATGAGACTTGCCAAGGAGGATAGTATGACAGTTGATAGAGCCATACTAACTGTAGATAGTCATGGTGACAAATTTTAGTGTAACAATGCTTTTTCTATAAACAACTAAGTATTTGCATACACTAGAAAATATACTAATGCTTGCTCAAATTATTCCCTGGTACTACTTTGACTGATTTATTTTGAAGTATCTCTCTTAGGTGCTATGGTAACAGTGACTTTTGGATAGGTGTTCAACTACCGTTGTACTTGTGGGACAAAAAAGACACTCATGGCAAGAAAATATCAGTCTTAAGAAAATCTACTAACAGGGCAAGTTGAAGCAAAAAACTGGGCTTCAGGTTGGGAGGATTGCACAATTCTCATTTGTAAGAGGAACTGAGTGCTTGTGGGAACTACGCACTGTGTTGTCCCAGTAGCTAAGGTCAAAGCTTGTGGATTGAAACTGCACAATGCGCAACTTAGCCTGGGTAGAAGTCTGGGACAGACTGCACATTGCACGGCCTTAGTGGCCAAGGCTGGCTCCTGGAATTATGCAGTGTGTAGTTGGAGCCATCTTGGACTATGCATTGCACAATTCTGGAGGCCAAGCTTGTGGCTCTAGCCTTAGGATTGTGTAATGCCTAGCTTGAAAAAAGTGAAAACCGGCCAAGGAAAGTGTAGATATGCCCAAGGGAAATGTGAAAACAAGCAGATCTGAGAGATAGTGTGAGATTGATCACAGATTCGAGTAAGTATGGATAAATCCATGTGAATCAAGTGTAACAATTAATCAAATGGAAGGAAAATCAAATATATGATGAGAGTCGTCGCAACGACAACCATAGGTGAAAAAATAGGAAAACTAATGTGACACTTGGGAAAGGAAATATAAAACTTAAAACAACACATCTAAAAGTTAGAGCAAGTTAAAATGTCAGCAACCATGAAGAGAAATAAGTGAAACGACACTCACACAACAAAAACGACAAAAAGCAACAAAAGATGACAAAAGTGAAACTCACCTAGAAAAGCAATGATAATCGTACCGAAGGTTCCTTGATATCCTCAGGAATGCTAGAGATCCAAGATCAAATGTGAAAATAAGCTCTAGAAGTGTCGATTAAATAGATTTGGGTGAATTAGGGTTTATGACATGCATGCCTAAAATTAAGGAAGAAACAACGCTTGGCAGAAGCTTCTAAAATTAGTGGAAGTGTCTCCTTTTGGTTACTAAAAATAGATCCCTATTTTTTAGGGATTCTTTTTGTGCTTTCTATTTTTTTTTCCCTTTTTTTTGGAAACTTGCCATGCACACTACCAAGAAAGACTGTGCAGTTCTAGGGAATTGGGAAAATTTCCATCTTAGTGCACTGTGCAATTTTTGAGCTCAGTGAGGGTTGCGGAGTTTTTGGGCTCAGTGTTGGGTTTCCTTCCATGAATGCACAAATCCTAAGCTCAAGGATGACTTCCAGTTAGGAAAACACAATTCCCATCATCAAGGTTACTTGCCCTCAAGGATCCCAAAACTGTTGTGAGACCAAGTTCTAAGATCAGCTTATGACTTAGAAAGATAATCTAAGTAAGAAAACACAAGAAAAATGAAATCGCAAGTCTCAATCGAAGCATGAATACTTGGATTAGTGCAAGATGAGATCTTGTGGATAAGAAGGAAGGCTCCAAAATCGAAGCATGGGAAAAAGTGTGGATGATGGTTATAGATGCTACAATAGTATGCTAAGTCTAGAAGCAAGAAAAATTGTGTATGGCTTGGGTTATTGTCTTAGTATTGGTTGGATTTTATGAGCAATGAAAACACTGGGAGTAAGTCTAGTCTAAGCTTCTGTGGGAATTTACCTTGTTTTCGAGGGAGGTATTTTTTCCTGAAAGTGACAGTGATATTGGTCTCCTATGTAGTCATCTTGGTTGTTAAGTGGGACTCAATGTTGGTGGGATGCCTCTCTAGTTGCGTAGCCTTCATAGCATGTTTCAATCATATTTTTACTTATGGAGCTGAGGATGGGGATTCTATTGTATGGGGACCCCTCTTCTTAGTTCCAATCTCTATTATTTGCGACAATGCTCTTTGTGAAAATGTTAATTTTGTATGGGAATATAATTGGGAAAAGGAGTTTTTTGTCTGTGTTCTTTTTATTTTGAAGGTCGATGTGGGTGGGGACTTTCTAATGAGAAAGCATCTATGCAACAATATTTTCAATCACGGGCTTAAGGAGGTATGTATTATTTCTTCAAGAAATGTTATTGTGTCATTTGGGGGTTGTAGGTTGTATTTGGATGACATGAGTGTTGGGATATTTCCATCTACTTCGGCACCTCTCCTACCAAATTCATTGGTCTTGGGTAGTCTCTGATTGAGTGTATGTATGGAATGACGATGTGGTAGGGCTCGTGGGGGGGAGGGGGGCAGTGAAGAGAGACACAGTATTTTCCCCAACCTCCCACAATAGATGATTATGAGGATATGGTCAATAGTCTGGAGGAGGAGAGGGGTCTAGTTGGAGATCTGGGGTAGGATGATCAAGCCCCATCATTGGAGATGGTAGTGGAAAAGTTAGCCCTCTTGTGGGTTTTTTTGAATGAGCTTAACAAGAACTGTTATGAGGACATAATTGAGTTTATTACTTATATCAATAATCTGCAGAACTCTCAAGAAAAAATCCTTCATCATCTTCTCTCCTTGAAGATAACTCTCCACCATATTTGGGAAAAAATGATTGATTTGGAAGAAAGAATTGATCATTTGGAGTTCCATGTGCATATGGATCATGATCCACCAGGAGGACCAAATGATGGAGAAAATATGGTACCATAATGCAGAGATAGCTTAGTGGTTTTTGGACGACTTATATTCTAGTCTTTTTGTATCAGGATATGTACTTATTCTCTATGTGTTACGTTGGCAAGCTCATGTTTTTTGTAAATGTGTCTTGGAGTATTCCTCTCCTCACAAAAAAATATGGTCGGAGTGAGGTGAGGAGAGGCTACAGTAGAAATTACAATGTAATCATTAGATTTTTGAAGAAGTAATGAAACCAAAATTGACTGACAAAAAAAAAATTGTAACAAGAAGTTTATACTAAATCAAACTAACACAAGAAAGAAATACATGCAAGTTAGAGCCTTTCAAGAAATAGAATTTGAAAATTATCACATCATTAAGGCATAAAGTAGTGAGTTACTAGATATGTTTTTTGTGCTTCATCTACTGGAAATACCATTGATAAATTTTTATTAACTAAAAATTTGTGATAGAACACACAAATGAAGTACATCAAAATGAATGATACAAGGAAAATTTCTTCAATGTTTCCAAAAAGAAGAAGGTAAAAATAAATCCTCCTCCTAATAAAAAGATAAACGAGGGATATTCAATAATAAACCTTATATAAAAAATATTTTAAAATCTAAAGAGATACATCAATACAATATAATCAAAGTAAAATTTTCAATAATTCAATATATTTGTTATTTTAGTCCTTAAACGATAGTATATAGGAATTAGTCAAAGTCATTTATCAATCATGATCATAGTGCCATGTAGTAAAACACCAAATAATAAATTATATAACTAGCCTAGAACCATCTTAACTCAGGATATAATCTCTTTTCACTTTAAAAGAGGTTTGTATCTCAAGAGATTTGATCCCTCTCAGGGTTCTTTAGATCCAATTTTTTTCCCCAGGGAAAAATCATAATTTGTATTAATGAAAACAAAATTACATGTTGTAGATGCTCACAGAGCTTTTAGTAATACGAGTCGAAATAGTTGTTCACAGAGACAATACATTTAAAACAAACTAAAAAATGAAGAAAACTGGTTACCCTTTTTTCCCTTTCTTATTTTCAACCTTTTGCCATCCTCCTTAATTTGGAGTGGTCATTACAAGTGCTAGTTGGTTCTCTTCAGTCATCCTTGGATTTTCCTTACCAGAATCCGAACTTTCGGATACATAGTGTCATTTGAAACCTCCCTTCTCCTTTTCTTTAAGGATCTTATACGACTACATTGTTAGGAAAGGGGTACCTGATGCTTCATGATTAGCTCCCCCATTTTCTACACTTTATTATGGATTCTGGGTTGCTTCATTGGTTGGGGGCGATATTTCCTCCTTATCCTCTTCGTCTTCAAACTGCTGCTCTAGAAATTTCTGCCCCTTAGGTTTCTTTGCTGGTTTATTTTTCCTTATTGACTCTTTCTTGGCCATAGGGCATGCATATTTTAGATGTCCTGTTTGTTGACATATTTGGAACCTAAAAGTGATGTTTTCAAAGTCTAAGAAGTCAGTCCAACAATGCTTGTTATGTGTCAAGAGGATTCGATCTGACAATCCTTTGCTGAGATCCACGCCCACACAAATTCTGGCGAAAGTGTAGATTTGTTCTTCGAATATTTGTGTATTTGTCTTGATCTATCGCCCTATGAGGTTCCAAATTCATTATAGTATTTTATGGTACAAGAAATGAAGAGGGAGGTTATGTAATCTAACCCAAACTAATATTCTTGATACCACCATTATATTGCCATCGAATTCTGGGAACCATGGGGTGACAAAAATTCCCACATTGCCCCAGAACTATGGGCTGTCTCATAATATATACTCTCATGCCTATGATGATTCAAAATTTACTATGAAGAAACCCATGGAACATAGGTGAATCTCACAATCAATTTTCTAGGTTGTGAAGATCGACTGAAATAGATCCATTGGTTTTGGCTAGAAACTGTTGAATCTGCATATGATTGCTTGGGATTCAAATGTTGTACGTAGATAATTGTTTTCTGAGATATCTACGATCAAAGTTGGGATTTGATTCAACTGCTCCATAATATAGGGGCTGGGTATATTGAGAGACTGATATGTTTTGGATGATGCAATAGAATTCCTTTAATGATTTATTTGAATGAAGTACCTTCATTTATTGGTCCCTTATTCGACCCTGATCCTTTGGGGAAACTGGATCTAGGAAAACCCCCCCTCAACCTTAGATTGACAAAGATTGAGGAATTTCTATCAATTGCTTAGTATGGGAGAAAAATTTCATCTTGAAGAGATTTTCTTGCACATATCATGATTTTCATTTCCATTGGGATATCTATTCTTTTATAGATCCCTTGTTTAAGATCTAATACCAAGAAATCCTTTCGAACCCCTATAAGGAGAGATCTACCATCTAGAGTCTTTACAAAAATTTGAAATGAGGCCTCTTCTTCCATCTTTGCTATAAGATTATTATTCGTACACTTCACTGTTAGATCTGGGAGTATATAAGGTAGATCAGCAGTTATTGGAGCTTGAGCAAGCTAGCTCATGTCCCGATCCATGTCGAAAATAGGTTGAGGACTTCTTTCAAGAGATATCTTGAGAACCATCGTACCCAAAGAAGATCTGCAAGAAAAAACACTTATTTTTGATCCCCATGACCTTGATCTATAGAAACTACATCATATCTCTAAAGATCAACCCTCGCATGAGGTAAGAGATCCAAATTGGTGTTATAGAGACCCATCTATCTGACCTCAATCTCGTTTGTCAGGCATATTTGCATGCATAAGCCTACGTTTTTTTATAGCATTCCTAACGAAACCCTCTCCATCGGTGCTACTTGTCCACTACTCAGCTTCAACATAACCTCCTGATCCAATTGGATCCCTCCCAATGCTAATCCCTCCTTTTATGTCCACCGAGAAAAATGATCCCAAATACACAACACGATATGATCACCTGAGGCATGCAAACACGTTGTGGCTATGCCTTCTGCTTCAAAAACGAGGACTAGAACTCTAGCATTCGACTCAACCATTGCTTCTCTCCCGCACATCTAGTACCTTAATGGATAGATCCAAAGTTAATATGGATCTAGGTTAGTTTAATTCCCCCCTTTAAATAGGCTACATTCCACATGAATAACATGGGTAAATACCATGGATTCTCAATACCATGGGTCATTTTTATTTTTATTTTATTTTTATAGTGTTATTTTTATTTTTAATTTGACCGAGCTAAAAAGTTTACATTATATTGCATTAATATTTTTATTTAATTAATTAATTTATTTTTATGTAATTTTACTTAGTCAAAATGTTAAACATTACATTACAAGATCTCTATCATACTAGGATGGAGAGTGCCTCTCAGCACAACAAATAGGAAGAACTACATAGCAACTATCCTTTACCTTTAATAATAAATGAATGAGAGGTATTCCTCTAGAAGCCTCCTCTCATGATCAATTTATCTAGTTGCTTGTAAGCAATAGGGTAAAAAATTAAGCTATTCAATTTTCATGTGTACTTTTTCTCGAGAAAGAAGTAACGCAGAAAGATCTATCAAGAAGCATAATAACCAAATTTTAATAACTATATCAATATAAAAAATTGAACCTAGCTTCATAACTATCCTTCCACTACTAAATTCCTATGATCTTAATATAACTATGCAAATAGAATTTGACGAGGAGTAATATTCTACTTGTGTAAATTCATTCTCATTTTGGATTAATGGTTTCACTATCTCTATGTTTAGCTGTAATAAATATCCAAATTTCTTAATTATAAGTTCTACTACTTGGGTTATCTTCAAGGTTTTTCTTCTGAGGGATTTTTGCAATAGTTCAGAAGGATTTTCATCAATGAAGAAGATAATTTGAGGGTTGGAGCTTGAGTAGGAGGGCCATGGTGGTCTTCCAAATTCCCTCTGAGATGTTTTCTGATGCTACCTTAGCATGTGTCTTTTGTCATGTTTTTTCCTAAGGCGCCTTTGCCTGTCAATCCCTATCTAGTATGTTTTGGAGTTAAAGAGGATATTTAGGAATATATGGGACCCTCTTGTCTCCCTTATTTCTATGGTTTTTTATCATATCTACTTCTTCTGACCACAAGGCTTCATTTTATTCTTACCTTTTGTCATTGACCCTTCTCGATGCCACTGATTTCTTTAATATCTACCTCTGGTGAGGAGAAAGGGGGTCCCAGAGAGACGCTAGTTTCAGTGGCTAACAAAGTCTTGGTCCCAAGGGCACTTGTTCCCTTCCTAGGGCTTTACAGAATAAAAATTCTTCGGACCTAAAAGCTTTGATTCCTTGTGGTAAGAAACCATTGCTATCTCTAGGAGGTGATGTAGATATCAACGAATTTTTGAGTCTATTTTCACGTTCTCTTATGGGTAGATTCCAATACGTCTCCTTATCCAAATCTCAGATGCGTACTTGGGTCACCACTTGTCCCACATTCAACCTATTTATGAATAATTAGATTCATTTTAATTTTCTAGATGAAAGTGATCTTTTGACTATCATGCGATGAGCCTAGGTTATTGGCAGAGGATTATTATGGTTACAGTGGTGGAAAGTAGGGTTTGACCCTCTTACTAATAAACTGAATTTAAACTATATGTGGGTAAAACTAGTGGGATTTCAATTAGAACTTTGGACCAGAAAAATAGTGATGAAGGTGACTAACTGCATTGAGAGGTTTATCTATTTCTTAATTATAAGTTCTACTACTTGTTGTAAATAATATTGAGAGAGGGGGTGAATCAGTATTATCAAATTCTTTTAATAAATCTTCCTTATTTATACTTTGAATTATTTTTGCATGTCAGTACCATAAAATAATGAGCATGAACAAAGAAAACAGATAGTCACACCAAAGAACACCAGATGTAAGGTGGAAACCCAATGTGGGTGAAAACCACCTGCTGCAATATGTCTCTATCTTCTTCCAAATTAGAAACTCCTTTTACAAAGGTTTTGTACTGGTGCAGTCCTTTACCAGTACGCAGGCTGCAACCTGCAGAGAGCTACAACTCTCTCTCATTTTCCAGTCTCTCTTGGAAGGGAGCTACAACCCCCTACTTCTTTTCTTTCAAGGACCACTTTTCATAAATTTTCAAACTGGATCCATAAACATCAAGAGGTCATCAAGTACAAGTAAATCACCCAGTCAACTGTAGTAACCAGATCAACAGTAACAGTAAACTAAACCCAGAACACCTTATCAACAGAAAAAATTCAGCCAACAAAAGGTCTTAAGATAGATCCGCAGTTTTTCTTTATCTGGCCTGCGTGGCTCCGCACTTCACCTTCTGCTCCCCTGCATATACCCGCAGAGAGCCTTCTGCTGCACCGCGTACCCACGCACTATTTCTTCAATCACGCCACGTACTATTACTGTAGGCACGCACCCAAAGATGCTATCGCGCCACGTACTGCTACTGTAGCCACACACCCACAGGTGCTACCACGCTACGTACCTACGCACCTGCGGCTTCTGAAGTGCCGCGTACTTTCACTATGGCTACGCACCTGAACCTCTGTCGTGTTGCGTACCCACGCACTGCGCCTTCTTCTGCGCTACGTACCCACACAGTTCGCCTTCTTCTGCTGTGCGTACCCACGCACTTGCACTGTTAATCACCTGCGTACCCCTGGTTAGGGCCGAATTGGCAGTCCCCCAGTGTGCCACAGATAGTCAGATGCCCAGATCTGATCATGCGCCCGAGAGATCACCCTTCATAGATCCACCTTCAACTTCACTTTTATATAGATCAAGCTTTTAAACCAATAACCCAATATTTAAGATCTTAAGATATTCAATTTGCAAAAGATGCCTTGGCCAAGTGATCTCCTTCCCTATTTATGGTCAAATTAGATCCTATACCACGGGCCAAAACCATAGAAACAAGAACGATGGGCTTAATACCACGGGACAAACATAAGAAACCCCACGTGAGCGCGCTTCTCTGCCTTGAAGTGAGTGAACTGGGGGTACGCACCTCATGAACAGGTCACCTGCGGGTATGAACGCACTTCCTGGCCGGCGTACCTGCGGGTACGCACCTTTTGAACTATTCTCCTGCGTACCTCTTAATTTTCAACATTTTGAGAGCCTGATCAGAGCATTGCCACCTGTATGAGTTGCCATCAAGTACAACACATGAATCATAGAGCCATACCAGAATCATAATGCCAACAATCTCCCCCTTTGGACTTGATGGCAACCTCAAAATCTTCAACGTCATTCTCCCCTTTGACATCAAGGGCAAAGGGTTATGCTCCCCCTAAGAACATGCTCCCCCTGACTATAAACTAGATCTGCAAAGAAGAATCATAATCCACCAAACACCATAAATGACCATGAAAGGGATAGAGACATATTGCAGCAATATTCAGACCAGCATCCATGATGTACTTCCTCCATAATGCCAACAATGCATTATATGCTCCCCCTGAACCTGTGCCATTCGATCTTCGACCAATCCGTAACCCAACAAGTGTACGCATATACCCCAGATGAACCTTGCGTACAACCGTCAATCAAAAGAGATTCAACAACATGATGATGCATCAACAACCCCCAGCTTTTGCCTGAGGTATTCAAAGGTCTCCCTGGGCAATGGTTTGGTGAGTATATCAGCAACTTGTTCCTTAGAAGGAACATACTCCAACTTGACCTTTTGTTCAAGTACTTGTTCCCGGAGAAAATGATACTTGATCGGTATGTGCTTGGTCTTTGAATGCATGACTGGGTTATTTCAAATGCTGATTGCACTTGTATTATCACTTAAGATGGAGATGGGTGGTATACAAGTGATTTGAAAATCCTGTAAGGTTTGCATCATCCAAAGGAGTTGAGTGCAGCAAGATGCAGCAGCAACATATTCTGCTTCAGCTGTAGACAAGGCAATCGAACTCTGTTTCTTGCTGAACCAAGATACTAATCTAGAACCCATAAAGAATGCACCACCACTTGTGCTCTTCCTGTCATCCACGCTTCCGGCCCAATCTGCATCTGTATAAGCATGAAGTGTGAGATCTATATCTCTAGGATACCATAAGCCATAGTTTTGAGTTCCTTGAAGATATTTGAAGATTCTCTTTACTGCCTGAAGATGAGTTTCCTTTGGATTTGCCTGAAATCTTCCAACTATTCCTACTGCATGCATTATGTCTGGTCGGGTACCTGTCAAATTAAGTAGACTTCCAATCATAGATCTGTAGGTTGGTTGATGCACTGCTGCTGATTCATCATTTGCACTAAGGCTACATCCTGTGACCATGGGTGTACATACTGGTTTTGCATCTTCCATGCCATATTTCTTCAAAATCTGCTTGAGATACTTGGTTTGAGACAAAAATATCCCTTCTTCTTTTTGTTGGATTTGCAAACCAAGAAAATATGTCAGTTCTCCCAGCAAGGACATTTCGAATTCTTTCTGCATTACCAAGGCAAAGCTTTGACTCATAGCTTCTTCATTGCTCCCAAAGATAATGTCATCTACATACACAACAAGTATTAGCAATTTGTCGTTTTCAACTTTTATATAAAGATTGCTATCTGCTGATCCTTTTGAAAAACCTTGTTGATGAAGATATTTGTCCAAGCGATAGTACCAAGCCCTTGGAGCTTGTTTGAGACCATAGAGAGCCTTTTTCAATCTGCATACAAGATTTGGATCATTTCCAAGAATGAAACCATCTGGCTGCTCAATGTATACTTCTTCTTCCAAGTCTCCATTCAGAAAGGCTGATTTCACATCCATTTGAAATACTTTGAAGTTTTGAAAGCTTGAGAGAGCAAGGAACATTCGAATGGCCTCAAGTCTTGCAACAAGAGCAAAGGTTTCTTCAAAATCTATTCCTTCTTGTTGCACATACCCTTTACAAACAAGTCTGGCCTTGTTTCTAATTACTTCTCCATTTTCATTCAATTTATTTTTGAAGACCCATTTTGTCCCTATAACATTCTTATCCTTTGGTCTAGGAACCAGCTCCCAAGTGTTGTTCTTTTCGATCTGCTCAAGTTCTTCATCCATTGCTTTGACCCAACATTCATCTTTGCATGCCTCTTTCACATTTTGTGGTTCAGTGGAAGAGAGTAATGCCAAATAGCTTGAAGCTTCTGCAACTGTTCTTCTTGTTTGTACACCTGCTTCTTTCTGCCCCAAAATCTGAGATTCTCGATGATTCTTCTGAACATATCTGGATGGAGTCTTCTCTTCTATCCTTATCTGCTCCTCTGGTTCTTCTTGAGGTTCTTCTTCTTCATCATTCTGTCTTTGAGGGTAGTCTTCATCTTCTTCGATATCTTCATGATTTACTTGCCTAGGAATGTATCCCTTCTCATCAACCACTACATCAATGCTGTCAACAATTCTTCCAAGTCTTTTATTGTAGCACTTGTATGATTTGCTGTGTGGAGAATAACCAAGAAGAATGCCTTCATCTGCTCTAGGTTCAAGTTTGCCAAGTTGCTCATCAGTGTTCTTAATATAGCATTTGCTCCCAAAGATTTTGAAGTGCTTTACCGAAGGAGTCTCACCATACCAGAGCTCATGAGGAGTTTGAGTGTTGTTCACTCGGACATTTGTTTTGTTGAGAATAACAACCGCAGCATATGCAGCTTCACCCCAGAAAGTTACGGGAGTTCCAGACTCATCAAGCATAGCACGAGCCATTTGTTGGACTGTTCTGTTCATTCTTTCCACTACTCCATTTTGCTGAGGAGTTCTAGCTGTAGAGAATTCTCTTCTTATTCCATGTTCTTCACAGAAATCGAAGAATTCATTTGAGGTAAACTCCCCACCTCTGTCGGATCTGAGGCACTTAATTTTGTATCCTGATTCATTTTCAACCAAGGCTTTAAAGGATTTGAATTTTTCGAATGCTTCATCTTTGTGCTTCATAAGTCCTAACCAGACAAACCTGGAGAAATCGTCAATGAATAATATCAAGTATTCTTCTCCTCGAGGTGTCCTTTTCCTGAATGGTCCACATACATCTATATGTACAAGCTCAAGAGGCATGCTAGCTGATCCTTCCTTCTCTGGAAAGTTAGTTCTGGTTTTCTTTCCAAACTGACATGATTTGCATATGGTGTTGTCTGGAATTTTGATATCTAGAAGACCGCGAACTGCCTGATATTTGCATGCTTTCCTTATTTGTGAAAAGCTTAGATGCCCCAACCTTCGGTGCCATAACCAGTGTTCATCATCCTTGCTTAGATAGCATTGTTGTTGTCCTTCTTCAAATATGTATAGATTATTTGGAGTTCTTTTACCTTTGATCACCGTTTTACCTGTATTAAGATCACGAACAAGACATCCATTTGATTTAAATATCACCTCGGTTCCTTGATCACACATCTAGCTGACACTCAGAAGATTATACTTCAATCCATCAACATACAAAACATTTCCAGCTTTGACCTTTTATTTTAACTAAGCAATGCCTTTTCCTTTTATAGCTGCAGGAGTATCATTTCCAAAAGAAACTTTCTTTCCCTTTTCTAAAGCAGAGTATGATTCAAGTTTTTCTTTATCACCTGTCATATGCTTCGAACATCCACTGTCAATGTACCATAGATTTTCCTGTCCCTCTGCATAAAATGCGATCCCACATCTTTCTGTTTGTGGTTCCTTTATTCTCCATGTTTTGGTGCTTGAGGCTTGTTCCTTTGTCTGCTGAAACCTGCTCCTGCATTCAGAATCTTCATGACCAAAGTTATTGCAAATAGAACATTCAACTTCATTTTCAAGAACCGAAAAGTTGTTATAGGTCCTTTTTGTAATCCCGGTCATACTTCTTTGTTTTTGAGCTTCTCTAGTCATGATTGTTTTATATGCAACACATTGAGCTGCTTTGTGACCAAAGTTATGGCAAGAGAAGCATTGTCCATTTAAGAAACTTCTGCGGTTATCAAATCTTCCGGCCAAATGATTGCAATTTCTATTGTCATTCATTCTTGAAGCAAATTGAGAGGATTTTACCTGTGGCTGGTTGTAGCTTTTGTTCATCCTTAAGATGGATTGCCCCTGGTTTACCTGATAGTCTTTGTTTGTTCTTGATGTAATTGGTCCCTGCTTTACCTGGTGATCTCCATTGTGCTTTTGCTCATTCCTTCTTGCTGCATCAAGATAACTCTTTGAGGTGGATGCTTGAGAATTTTCCCCAATATACCCCAGACCTGTCTTGTTTAGTGGAGAACGCTGTACATTGATGATCTCATCCAGAGTTTCAGATCCTTTGACAAACTTAAGATTAATAGCCTTTGTTTTCTCAATCTCTTTTCTAAGACCAACAATTTCACCTTCTAACTTTTCAAGATATTTTTCTTTTTCGTCAATCTGAAATTGTAGAGTACCAATGATCATATTCTTTTCTTCTATACATGTCTTGCGTCTAGAAATTTCTTCATGAAAGCTATCCACATCTATAGCATCCATGTAATCATCATCTTCAAATGCCATTAAAAGTTTATAGTCATTACCTCATTCATCTTCATCACTATTTGATAGACCATCACTATCTTGATGAGTGTAGTAGCTTTTCTTATTTGCATTCTGTTTCTTGCTCCATCTAGCAGGTTCCTTTCCTTTGTCAAACTTATCCTTATGCAGACATTTCGCAGCATAATGACCTACTCTTCCACAAGCAAAACATTTAAAAGGTAACTTACCTCTGAACCTTCCAGTACCCCATTGAAGATTTCTGACAAAATTTGATTCTTCTTCTTCTTCTGGCACGCGACTTGCTTCATAATAGTCTCCTTTGCCTGAAGCCTTGAAAGCAGCTTCTATCCTGTCTGATGGACCTCCCTTTCTCATTTCGTAAGCAGTTAGAATTCCGTGTAGCTGAGACATAGTAAGAATTCGTAGATTTTCCTTTTCTTCTATTGCAGACACTTTAGATTCAAATTTGGGGGACAATGATCTTAAAACTTTTTCAACCACAATAGCCTCTTTTATTTCTTCACCCAAGTTTTTCATGCAATTAACAATCTCGTCTACCCGAAGAAAATAGTTAGCCACACTTTCATCATTATACATTCTGATATTCTCATACTGAATCCTGAGGGTTTGAAGTTTAGCACGCTTTACCTGTTCATCTCCTTCGTAGCTCAAGACAATCTTGTCCCTTATTTCCTTTGCGGGTTTATATTGCATAACCTTTATGAATTTTATTTGAGATAAGCATCCCAACAGAGTATTGACTGCTTTAGCATTTGTTTCATATTTCTTCTTCTCGGCCGAATCTGTAGGAGTAGCTGAAGGAAAAGTGTAGCCTGTATCTATGATATCCCAAACTTCTGTACCAAGAGATTGAAGATAGGTAGTAACTCTTACCTTCCAATAATTGAAGTTTGTCCCATCAAAAATTGGTGGCCTGATTGATGCTTCCCTCTCGTAGTTGCTCATGATGAATGATCTTCCTTCAAGCGATCAAGCTTCTCTGAAGGACCTGGCTCTGATACCAATTGTTGTAAATAATATTGAGAGGGGGGGTGAATCAGTATTATCAAATTCTTTTAATAAATCTTCCTTATTTATACTTTGAATTATTTTTGCATGTTAGTACCATAAAATAATGAGCATGAACAAAAAAAACAGATAGTCACACCAAAGAACACCAGATGTAAGGTGGAAACCCAATGTGGGTGAAAACCACCTGTTGCAATATGTCTCTATCTTCTTCCAAATTAGAAACTCCTTTTACAAAGGTTTTGTACTGGTGCAGTCCTTTACCAGTACGCAGGCTGCAACCTGCAGAGAGCTACAACTCTCTCGTTTTCTAGTCTCTCCTGGAAGGGAGCTACAACCCCCTACTTCTTTTCTTTCAAGGACCACTTTTCATAAATTTTCAAACTGGATCCATAAACATCAAGAGGTCATCAAGTACAAGTAAATCACCCAGTCAACTGCAGTAACCAGATCAACAGTAACAGTAAACTAAACCCAGAACACCTTATCAACAAAAAAAATTTAGCCAACAAAAGGTCTTAAGACAGATCCACAGTTTTTCTTTATCTGGCCTGTGTGGCTCCGCACTTCACGTTCTGCTCCCCTGCGTATACCCGCAGAGAGCCTTCTACTGCACCATGTACCCACGCACTGTTTCTTCAATCATGCCACGTACTGTTACTGTAGGCACGCACCCACAGATGTTATCGCGCCGCGTACTGCTACTGTAGCCACACACCCACAGGTGCTACCGCGCTGCGTATGTTATAGACATTTTTGTGCCTTGCAGCATGAAGCATGAAATGTCCATAATCTAAGGGATCCAAAGTCCCTAAACATGTTGTTCCTACCCCTAGAGGAACAAGGTCAGCAAACCACAACACTGAAAATCAGTTCTCCACCTGAAAACACTCAAAAACAAGCAATTTCTGGATCATGTCAACTGCTCCACTGAGCATCTGCGCTGAATGTCAACTGCCCCTCTCTGTACCTGCGTTGAATGTCAAATCCAACAAAGGCTACCTGCGCTGAGCGAGATTGGACAAGTGGCACAGTCATTCCTCAAGGTGTCAATGCCCAGGAAGCTTCCAAAATGACACTTGGATCAAGGAATTTGCCTAGTGATGAGTAAGAGGTTCTTAAACTCCAAGTGGAAGCAAGGATCTCCAAGTGGACTCAAAAACTGAAGTATAACTGAAGTGGGAGAGGACACTAGTCAGCTCTCAAGCTGACTCATCCTTTCTCCAAAAACTCCTATATATAGAGCTCTCTCATGAGGTCTAGGGGGGCGGGAATTTTGTGAATGTAAGGAAGTGCTGTTGGTTTGAGTTCAGAGCTATTGGGTGATTGCTTTGAAGGAGGTGAAGAGGAGATTTCTTTCTGCTAGGAGGTGTTGCTGGATTGGGCCTCTTATGGTTGTAACACTCCTTGAACTTTACTTCTTCCATTAATAAAGCATTTGAGGTTCTTCTATATGCATGTGTCTCAATGGTGTATTGTTATACTTGTGTATTTGATTTATTCTAATCCTTGAATCAATTATGAATGTATGCTTCTTGTAGTTTCCCTCTCTTGCCTTTTTGCAGGATCTTTTTGTAGCTGGGCCAGTGAAAGAGCAAGGAGCTGGGAGCAAGCAGCAAGGAGAGAAGATTGGATCAATCATTAGTGAAAGACATCGGTTAGTGGATCCCTTTCTCCCCTGTTTTACTTTCATAAAGAAGAAATCTTAGATAGCTTTGCTTCGGTTGTTGCTGAGGTACTATCACCCTTAGAGTGGGATAGGGTCATTCCGTATTGGATACTTTTCCCTACAACAAATTGGCGACTCCGCTGGGGATCGTATCTTGTTGGTTGCTTGTGTTTTTGCTATTCATTTCCTAAACACAGGGAGTACCGAATCGAACTGCATTTGGATCTTTCAAATGCAAAGTAGAGGGCAGCTACTCTAGCTCAGTTTCTGGGCATGTTTATGATTTGAAGAGCTGATCCACAAGGACTCTGAACAGCTCTTAGTGATAGCTTTTCATCCTCCTAATTACCCTTTAGTGTGTACTTGATTGATAGCTTCTGATTTGGCCAAAAACTGTGAATTTTTGAGCAATCTGTGACCCGGAAACCAAGAGAAATGCAAGTTTCTCTCTTCAGTGCAGGCACTGTGAAGGCAGTCTGCATTTCAGCGCAGTTCCCGAAGGGGCTACCTGCGTTGAATGTCAAACTGACAGTGTACTACCTGTGCTGAACCAGTCTTGCCTTGTGCTACTGGGGTTCCCTGCTGTTTCTTGCCCTGTTTTCATCCTTGTTTTTGCAGCCTGTTATCAGTCAATGTACCTATCTGAAACCAACTTTCCTTGCCACTATTCCGCCTCGGTTGTATAAAGAAACTGTGTTTGTTCTTTGTGTATTTCTTACATCATTTACAGTTTCCCATAACGAAAAGCGAACTAGTCTTGCTGTGGCCTCTTAGATCCAGAACTGTGATAAGTGTCGTAGTGATCTTAAGAGTTAGTTTGTTTGCTGTTCATAGCTGATTGAGCTTTTACTTTCGTCATATGGTTTGAATTTATATATTTCTAGTGTCGAAACAAGTAAATCTTAAGGTGTCTTTTGATTTTGGACAAGCTTGTTTGCTTTCACTTGAAATTGAATTCAAAATTATACAACAGCTTTCTTTTTGTAATACATCAACATTAAGAAAGAGAAAAGAAATACCTGCATTTTGCATTTGCATTTTTGATAAGTTTGCATGTTGATCTAGGAGAAAGTGCATTAGTGTGTGCTTTATGATCTGTGTGAAAAGATGATGTCTTTCTTTTCCCTCAGTAGTTAGGATTTTCAAAGTTAAAAGATTATAAAGCTTGCTTATCATCTTAAACTGCATTTAGGAATTTGTACCAACACATCTCGTGGTGATCCTGAAAGACAAACTTTAAAAAGATCAACTTAAAATATATTGAATGAACCTAACAATGCTTTGCAACATAACGCTCACAGTAGAGGTCTAGGTAGAGACGTGTTCCGGCGTCGTTAAACGTAGTGACTGTCGATCTCTACGAAGGTGGGTGATTCCTCCTGAGACACGATAGCACTAATACGGACTTGTGCTCCCACGTACCGTCGCGTATATATTGGGAGACCCCTATAGGCATTTATCCTTTATCCTTAGGAAGCCGTGTCGGCCGCCCTACTGATCGCGATGCAGTGAACACAGCATTCACGAAGATTGACCACCCGTACCGTAAAACGTATTCCGTGGTTTCGCGAAAGGTTTGGCACACCCTCTGCCTAGATCTCCAGAGTAGTTTCTTTTGGCCTTTTTCAAACTCTATAACTGAAAAAGTCCATCCGAGCATTTGTCACTTCGGGCTCGTTAAAACATCGAAGGAGACTAGAGTCATCTTTAGCTTTTTCTCAACTCTTTAAAAGTGAAAAAGCAAGTTGTGTCTAAGCGTCGTTAAAATCTATTTTAAACGGAATAATCATCACCATTCCCTCGTTGATCTTCGAAGTTAGTCTTTTGGCATCGTAAGTTCTTGTAGAATCGCTAAGAAATCTTTTGGATAGACTAGATATGTCTGAACAACCGTCGACATCCAGGACTGTGTCATCCGACACAGCAGCCGCAGAGCCTCCTGCTGCTACTCCAACGATGTTCGCTGGTATACCATCTGTCCCGGCAAATTGTCAACAACAAGTTGGAGTCCAATCAGAGACGACGACATGGTTAGTTCCTATTTCTTCATCCGGATTATCATCTGGTATTTCTTATGTTGAAACTCAACAAATGGATCCAATGTGTCTTCAAAGGCCAACTTATCCTTTGAGTACTGGATTTCCACCATATGGAGGGCAGTATGCTCTTTCATTGTTCCCTCCTAGAGAACAACCATATGGGAGTTTACAACAAGGTTCAGGTCAAACTGGAATTACACCCAGCTGTTGGGTACCAATACTGCCTCAACAACCAGGGGTTGTATATTCAATGCAACCAGTACACCCTGTGTCGAATATTCCCACCACACCTGCTATGGTGAATGCGTCGCAAGTACAAGCGCTACCTATTGTATGTCAACCCCAGGTTTCTCAGGTTGCAATACAACAGCCTCTTGTCTCAGCGACTCAAACACAATCTCAGGGTAGTGCCTCCTTATCTAGAGCGACTCAGGCTCAAACAAGTACTGTGACTCCTCATCTTGGTCAATCATCCAGTATTGGTCAACAGCAAATGGTCCAACAACCAGAGCTAGTTCAATCTCAACAACTACCATTCCAGCAATCATATCAAGGACCTGAGCAACAAGTCTTTGTAAGTAATGGGCAATCATGCTATAATGGTTATGCCCATCAACCTTGTCAAAGTTGCCAGCATTATGCTGGTTTGCAAAGACCCATTGCTCAGGCGATCCCATCTTATCCTGGGTATGCTTCGACTAACCTGAATCAACAGTTGCCCTTTGTAGCAACTCTAGAATTACCAGATCTAAACCGACTGACGAATGACCCAATTGCTTATGCCCCTTGGTGGCCAGCGATTCCGCATAAACTTCCATCAGATATTCCTAAATTTAATGGAAATCCAGGTGAAGATCCGTCGAATCATGTGATGACATTCCATCTATGGTGTTCATCGAACACCCTGAATGATGATTCGATAAGACTTCGCCTCTTTCAGAGGACGTTAACGGGTCCAGCGGCAAAATGGTACATTGAATTGCCTAGAGCTTCGTTCGACAACTTCAGTACTTTAGCCACAACCTTTTTAACCCATTTTCAATTACCGATAAGGTATGAAACGGGAACAGAACTCCTTACCAACTTCAAACAAATGACTGCCACCCACATATCTGATCATATACATGAGTGGCGACGTTGTCGTAGGATGGTAAAAACATACGTTCCCGATTAGCTATTAGCTGAATGGTTTATCAAGTCATTACTTCCTGCCATCACGGAAGATGTGGCAAAGGGGGGAGTCGTAACGGAAGAGCAGGTTATCACTCATGCGCAATATATGGACTTGGTCTATACTCAGTTCGGCACGCTCTACGACAAAATACCTGACGCCCCTAGACCGGAATTCTCAATTCCTCCTCCTCCTAGATCAAACAATGACTCTCATGCCGACGATGGCGTGATTGGCGAACACAAAATTTCTAGTCAAAATGCAAATGAAGAACTTCTTGCCTCAGAAGTAAATGCCATGTCGACCGACAAGGGCAAACAACTGAAGCAACCAGGGGGCAAGAAGAAAAAGAAAGGGAGAAAAAGGAAACCCCCGGCAGGGTGTCATATATGCGATGAGGATCATTGGACGAAAGATTGTCCACATATAGCTGAAGTTAAGAAACTCTTTAAGAGTTCAAAAACCCCAGCAGTATTGACTGATCCGTTTCCTAATCCAGGTCAAAATCTGGTTGCTAATCAAAATACTTCCCGATCCCAAGTGCTTATGTTGTCTACTTCAAAGCAGCAGAATGATGCTTTGACAAGGAATAAAGATTACGGGAATCCACAGCGGTCGAATAACAAGGCTGATGAACAACCTAGTAGTTCGACGACAACTTTGACCAAAGTTGTGCCACCCATCATTCCTGAACAGATGATAAAGTCGCCAAAGGGAGTAGTACACAAATCGACACTTAATCCTCGTGCGAAAATAGCACAGAATTATAATATAATAGAGGACCTGGCTCAATCTCCGTCCGCTATGTCGACACTTGAGGTACCGCAAAATTGCCCCTCCCAAGAGCAAGCTTTATTATCAGCAATAGGTGGGATTGGCCCAATGGATTCCAATCTTGTGGCCTTTGATCATAAAGGATATGACCCTCAGTTACCAGCTCAACTAGCTTTCCTTATTCAAGTGAAAGCCCTCAACAAAACTGTTCATCGAACGATTATTGATGAGGGGGCATCTACATGTCTTATGTCGATGAGTTGTTGGAAAAATTTAGGCTCACCACCCTTGTCGAAATCGTCAACAACGTTAAAAGCATTTGATGGACGATCATACACTCCATACGGGATTTTAAGTAACTTGCAAGTTGAACTGGGGGGCAAAACAGTAGAAGTTGATGTTGAAGTGATCGACGGAAACCTCGATTACAACATCCTACTAGGAAGACCATGGATATATGCCATGGCAGCTGTTGTGTCGACCTATTTCAGAAAGATTGCATTTCCCTTTCAAGAAAGAATTACAATCGTCGACCAACAAACATTTCTCCCCAACAGTTCACAAGTTACGGGAAGCAGCTCAATGATCCATGAAAGCGATCATTCGCTTCAAAATATTGGAGTAGGTCTCCTAAAAGACCCTGCCTTAATGGGTACTTTTGCCCTACCGCCTACGAGTAATCTGGCGGAAGTAGCCACAGTGGAAACCTACAATATGAAATTTTCTATATCTAATGGATTCGGAAGATTCCTAAATATTTTGTTAGTGTGGATCATCGCCCTAATTGAAATACTGTAAATACAGTGGGCTCCGAGGACGGTTCTTATCTTGTGTCAACCTCGTTAAAAAATGAAACAAAGAGTCATGAGGATAGTTCTTTTACTGTGTCAACCTCATTAAAAAATGAAACAAATCCCCTTTTCAAAGCTCAAAGGTAAACCTTCATTCCAACCACCAAGTTGAATGCAATGAAGCTTGGGGGGCATGCACCTCGATTTGCATTATTATGCTGGGGGCATGCAAACTTAAAATCGAGCAGTTTTAGCATAAAGTTCATGCTCGTTAAAAAATAAACGCAAGATCCGAGCAGTTTTAACGCGGTCTTCATGCTCGTTAAAAAATAAATAAAAGCAGTGAGCAATGTTTCCCCTAGAGTTTAAGCTCATTTTTAAATAAAAAATGAACCTATTCCGGTAAATAACCTCTGTGATCGTAAATTTATCAGCCATAAAAAGCCTTGGTCGTGTTTGCACCTGCCACCTTCACCGTCATTTGGCCGATCGTTCACCTCCATATGATTGTTTACCCATTTTGAGGAACAGCTGCGAAGAGTGATTTCACCTAGCCATCCTTGTGACACTGCCGTGATTGGAAAAATTCCAACCTGTACCTGGAATCTGCTGCTATCCCTGTTTATCACTCGTTCCTCAAAAGACGAGTCTTCTTTGAGCTCTTTTCATCTGACTCGTAAAATATGAAAAGTTTGCCGAGTTTTGGCCTTCCAGCTCGTTAAACGACCGGAAGAGCTATCCCTCCTCTAGATTTTAATCTTTTTTGGACCTGAGGGATTATTGCACAAAAAGATCGAGCGCTTGTTTTGTTCGGCTCGTTAAAAGTACCGAAAACTCATCCCTTCTGTATTGTTTTATACTTTTTCGGACTTAAGGGATTAGATGACGAAAAAGGAATTTTGGAGTTAACTTTCTGTACCTTTTCAGACTCTCTAAAAATGAAAAGGACCGAGTTTTCCTTGTCGTTAGACTCGTTAAAATGATTAAATAGCGACAAACTTGTCTTTAGACGAGAACGAGTTTCCCTATCGCTAGGCTCGTTAAAATATAGCGATGGGCTTGCCCGAAGGGCAGGTTATAGAACAAGCATATGTTATCCTCCTCAAGCTTGACAAAAATAAAGAGGTACTGGTCAGAAATGACTGGGGAAAAATTGGGAGAACCTCAAAGCTTTAATGGTAGCAAGTCGCTCTTGGACATGACACTTTTCCTCCGTACCACATCGGGTTGGGTTGTTTCATTCACCAGTCTCATCACCATGGTCTTTGCCAAACCATCCACATTTGGGGTAATGCTACCGATCCATCGCATCAGTGTCGTTATATGTTCAAGAGATGTCATTCAGAAAGAGTCAACCGTGTCCCATCCACTGCCATACATTATCCTTCATCCATCCATGATCACCACCCTGAATCATATGTCACAGATTGTATTCACCTCCACTAAAATCATTAGCTCTGTTCCCTGTCACTGATGTGGGATTCATTAGGGCCCTCCTTTGATGGATCGCTTCTTCTCGACTTCAACTCATTATCCAAGAAGTTGATCTAGGAACAACCCCTCAGTACTTTGAAGCTTGCATGCCTCAATGGCAAGTTTCTCACTTCCGGCGACAGGTATACATCAATGACCTTCGACCAGAAGATTTTGCGTGGTGTTCGACACCAAGTCCTTTATTCACACCACGTGAATTGTGCTGCAGTACCTTGAGGGTCATTATCATTATCGGTGATTCCTCTCGCGCTTGTTAACGGTTTACATCATTGACCGGTAATCAAGCGATGTCTTTCCATGTTTGACTTCAGCGCAATTCTCACATGGATCGACTTGTACTTAGAGTGAAGATCGAACGAGTTTGAAGACCCCGGATCTAGTTTCATCCATCCAGGCTGCGATATATATTCAGGAAATATAAAGACATTTGACATGTACATCATTACAGCAGATGATCATCCTACTCAAAGGATGATAATTTCAGCAGAGAATTATCAGTCTACCATCAGACGATTTTCTGTTCTATGTACTAAAATGAATTTATAAAGCTGAGCATGGGAATGCCCGCCTCAGATAGATCATGAAAGCAGAATGAAAAATAATGTATTGTATTGTATTTTATTACAGGCCACCTCTCAGCGATTGAATGAACTTCGGATCCTCCTGATAAAGCATTTCACCCGATAAACGACCTCATGCTTTAGGGGGCAACTGTTATAGACATTTTTGTGCCTTGCAGCATGAAGCATGAAATGTCCATAATCTAAGGGATCCAAAGTCCCTAAACATGTTGTTCCTACCCCTAGAGGAACAAGGTCAGCAAACCACAGCACTGAAAATCAGTTCTCCACCTGAAAACACTCAAAAACAAGCAATTTCTGGATCATGTCAACTGCTCCACTGAGCATCTGCGCTAAATGTCAACTGCCCCTCTCTGTACCTGCGTTGAATGTCAAATCCAACAAAGGCTACCTACGCTGAGCGAGATTGGACAAGTGGCACAGTCATTCCTCAAGGTGTCAATGCCCAGGAAGCTTCCAAAATGACACTTGGATCAAGGAATTCGCCTAGTGATGAGTAAGAGGTTCTTAAACTCCAAGTGGAAGCAAGGATCTCCAAGTGGACTCAAGAACTGAAGTATAACTGAAGTGGGAGAGGACACTAGTCAGCTCTCAAGCTGACTCATCCTTTCTCCAAAAACTCCTATATATAGAGCTCTCTCATGAGGTCTAGGGGGGCGGGAATTTTGTGAATGTAAGGAAGTGCTGTTGGTTTGAGTTCAGAGCTATTGGGTGATTGCTTTGAAGGAGGTGAAGAGGAGATTTCTTTCTGCTGGGAGGTGTTGCTGGATTGGGCCTCTTATGGTTGTAACACTCCTTGAACTTTACTTCTTCCATTAATAAAGCATTTGAGGTTCTTCTATATGCATGTGTCTCAATGGTGTATTGTTATACTTGTGTATTTGATTTATTCTAATCCTTGAATCAATTATGAATGTATGCTTCTTGTAGTTTCCCTCTCTTGCCTTTTTGCAGGATCTTTTTGTAGCTGGGCCAGTGAAAGAGCAAGGAGCTGGGAGCAAGCAGCAAGGAGAGAAGATTGGATCAATCATTAGCGAAAGACATCGGTTAGTGGATCCCTTTCTCCCCTATTTTACTTTCATAAAGAAGAAATCTTAGATAGCTTTGCTTCGGTTGTTGCTGAGGTACTATCACCCTTAGAGTGGGATAGGGTCATTCCGTATTGGATACTTTTCCCTACAACAGTGTACCTACGCACCTGCGGCTTCTGAAGCGCCGCATACTTTCACTGTGCCTACGTACCTAAACCTCTGTCGCGCTACGTACCCACGCACTGCGCCTTCTTCTGCTCTGCGTACCCACGCAGTTCGCCTTCTTCTGCTCTGCGTACCCACGCACTTGCACTGTTAATCACCTGCGTACCTCTAGTTAGGGCCGAATTGGCAGTCCCCCAGTGTGCCACAGATAGTCAGATGCCTAGATCTCATCATGCGCCCGAGAGATCACCCTTCATAGATCCACCTTCAACTTCACTTTTATATAGATCAAGCTTTTAAATTGATAACCCAATATTTCAGATCTTAAGATATTCAATTTGCAAAAGATGCCTTGGCCAAGTGATCTCCTTCCCTATTTATAGTCAAATTAGATCCTATACCACGGGCCAAAACCATATAAACAAGAACGGCGGGCTTAATACCACGGGCCAAAGATAAGAAACCCCACGTGAGCGCGCTTCTCTGCCTTGAAGTGAGTGAACTGGGGGTACGCACCTCATGAACAGGTCACCTGCGGGTATGAACGCACTTCCTGGACGGTGTACCTGCGGGTACGCACCTTTTGAACTATTCTCCTGCGTACCTCTTAATTTTCAACATTTTGAGAGCCTGATCAGAGCATTGCCACCTGTATGAGTTGCCATCAAGTACAACACATGAATCATAGAGCCATACCAGAATCATAATGCCAACACTACTTGGGTTATCTTCAAGGTTTTACTTTTGAGGGATTTTTGCAATATTTCAGAAGGATTTGCATCAATGAAGAAGAGAATTTTTAGGGTTGGAGCTTGAGTAGGAGGGCCATGGTGGTCTTCCAAATTCCCTCTAAGATGTTTTCTGATGCTACCTTAGCATATCTCTTTTGTCATGTTTTTTCCTAAGGTGCCTTTGCTTGTCGATCCCTATCTGGTATGTTTTGGAATTAAGAGGATATTTAGGAATATATGGGACCCTCTTATCTCCCTTATTTCTAGGGTTTTTTATCATCTCTACTTCTTCTGACCGCAAGGCTTCATTTTATTCTCGCCTTTTGTCATTGACCCTTCTCGATGCTACTGATTTCTTTAATATCTACCTCTGATGAGGAGAAAGGGGGTCCCAGAGAGACAATAGTTTCAGTGACTAACAAAGTCTTGGTCCCAAGGGCACTTCTTCTCTTCCTAGGGCTTTACAGAATAAAACTTCTTCAGACCTAAAAGATTTGATTCCTTGTGGTAAGAAACCATTGCTATCTTTGGGAGGTGATGTAGATATCAATGAATTTTTTAGTCTATTTTCACGTTCTCTTATGGGTGGATTCCAGTACATCTCCTTATCCAAATCTCAGGTGCATACTTGGGTCACCACTTGTCCCACATTCAGCCTATTTATGAATAATTGGATTCATTTTAATTTTCTAGATGAAAGTGATCTTTTCACTATCATGCAACGAGCCTAGGTTATTGGCAGAGGATTATTATGGTTACAGTGGTGGAAAGTAGGGTTTGACCCTCTTATTGAGAAACCAAATTTAAACTATATGTGGGCAAAACTAGTGGGGTTTCAATTAAAACTTTGGACCAGAAAAATAGTGATGAAGGTGGCTAACTTTTGTAAGCATATTTTATGGGTGTTGGTGGAGATGGATAAGGCTAAAGGTCTTCTTGCTAAAATTGAGATAGATTTTTGGGATGTTTATTTCACTCAATGCCTGGAAATTTGGAAAGTACCATTCAGATGCTCACTATGCCAAAACATGAGCCATCTCAAGGTGAAATGCCACTTATTGGGGTCGAAGGGATTATTAAACCCTAGTGAGGGAGTCAATGATAGGTTCCACCCTACTTCATTCTCTATGATTTTGAAGGTGGGATTATGGGAGATGTTGTTAACGAACTCAAACGAAACAAGCCTAGTTTGACACCCCTCGATACTCAAGTTGTGGAGAAAATTTTGACTAGGATTTATAATGGAATCTCAATGAATGAGCCTAGGGTCCCCTGAAATGGTTTAGTTTTGATGGTGGATAATCATGATGGGTCCTTGAAGGTGGTGAATAATTTTCCTTCCTCTTTGGTTTCTATGGATCAGGTGGTTTTATCATCTTCTGGAGGTGTCTCTTCCTTGTCAAATGCATAAGGTTTGTGTTTATTGCTTCAGTGGCCCTCCTCTAGAATGACCCTATCTTCTCATTCTCTAGGAGCTTATCAGAGTCTACTAGATGCATTACCTTGTAAGCTTATCCAATCACTCTCTACTGATGATATTTCATTGTTGTATAGCCTTGCTAACTCTTCCTCAAATCCCTTGTCTGAAAGTATACCTCATTCAGTCTCTCTAAGTGAAATCCCTCCTCCCTCATCTGTGGCTCATACTCCCTCCATATCCCAACCTCTAGATTTGACCCACTGTATAAATCCCATCCTGAATTCCTCTAGGGTTACCAGATCCACCCTCTTTAAGAGTGGTATCTCAAATAACCATTCCTCCTATTCTCGATTTTTTTTATCCGAAGGCCTAACATTCCCCTCATATTAATCCTACACTGCCTACTAGTCGTAAGAGGGGGGGGGGGGGGGGGGGGGGGGGGGGGGGGGGGGGGGGTCTCTAAAATTCCATCCCCTTTCTCTGTGAACCCTTCATATGGAAACTCCTTAAACCTTGCTACCTTCCCATCCTTTCCTTCATCTTCGATCAATCCTTCATCCCTTGACCTTTCCCACCCCTCATTCAACAATGTTACAATCCAAAAGAAAAATTTGAATAAAAAATAGCTTGCTCATCATTCTGTTTCTCAAGGTATTCCTCCTTTGGACTTATCAATTGGATCTGAACCTTCTAATACCCTTAGAGAAATGTTTCCCTTCCCAATGTCTCCCCATGGTAATTATGTCCTTGAATATAAAGGGAGTTTGGGTCCCTACCAAAATCTGTGCCCTTCATAGCTTAGTATCCCTACAATGTCCTTCATTATTTGTTTTACGAGATGATTATTTCTGGAGAGAAGGCTAGGGAAACCATTCTCAAAATTTTCCCAGATTGGCGTATATGATTTATGGATATAGAGGGTAGATCAGGGGGTCTCTATGTACCCTGGAACACCTGAGATGCATCTCTATGACCATACTCCTCCTCAGCCGAAATCATCCTGGATGGTCATCTCAAGGGTCTTGATTTTCCCATTATTTTCATTAATTTTTATGGTCCCTACTAGGATAGGGAGATGTTTTGGAACCATACTACTAATAGTTGTTTACTTAGTGAATGTTATCTTATCCTAGCAGGTGATATAAATTTCAAAACTTATATTACTAAAACTTGGGGAATGAATGCTCGTGTGGATACCTTTGCCCAGGTTATCTCCCAAATTATCCTCAACTCAAATGTTACAAATATTTTCCCTTTTCCCATTGGTGAGGAACATGCATTATGGGGGTGACGGTGTTGCTAAAATCATGGAAAGATTCTTAATTACTGACCCTAATTACCAAACTAGGAAAATATAGATCATGGATATGCTAGGAGGTTATTTCTGACCATTTTCTTATTTTTTTACAATTAGATTTTAACACAGCTCTCTTAAAGACTCCCTTAAAATTAAATCACTATTGTCTCAAGGAGGAGTCATTTATTTCTTTGGTCCATGATTATTGGAATCAGTACTAGTGTGATTCTTCCCTCTCAAATATGGATTCTTGGGTCTCTAAAATGAAATATTTAAAAGTTCATGTTAAATATTGGAACTGTTCTCATATTCGTGAGCAACAACAAGAGCTGAAAGTCATTGAATCCTTTATTAAATCATTCCAATTGTCCTTCATATGATCAATTTTTCCAGATTCTCTCAAATGCAAGATAAACTCATTAGCTAAAAGGAAAGCCCTTCTTCTCAGAGCAGAGGAGGAGCATTGGTGTCCTAAAAGTAGGTCAATTTGGATAAAGGAGGGGGATGGGAATAATAACTTCTTCCACAAGTTTTTATCTGATCACAGGAATGCAAATGTTATTTGGGACATATCGGATGAGGGAAAGTTTCAAAGTTCCTGAATAGAATTTAGAAAGCATTTCTATGTTTCATTTCTTTGGGCTCTTGTGAGATGCAGGGGACTGCCTGATTCATGACCGACTTCAGGTCATACAACATTTTCCTAGAATTTTTTCAAACAATGACTCTAGTAGTATTGGAAATCCTGTCATAATAGAGGAGATAAAAGTGATTCTCAATCCTTTGCCAAGGACAAGAGTCCTAGCTCTGATGGCTGACCTGTAGAATTTTATTTAGCATTTTTTAACCTAATTGGGAATGATATTCTTTGTGTTGTGGAGGATTCCATATTAACAGGAAAAGTGATTGGGACTATCAATTAAACGTTTTTAGCTCTTATTCCTAAATGATCCAAGCCCCAATCCTTCAATGATTATCGGTCAATATCTCTTTGAAATCTCATTTTTAAAGTTATTGCTAAGGTTCTACAAATAGGTTGAAGTACGTCCTCTCTTCCTCTCGTTCCTTGGAGAAATTTGGATTCCTTTTAGGTATTTTGATCCATGATGCCATTGGGTCGGCTCAAGTGGCTCTACATTTTATCAAGATAAAAAGATGTTTTTCTCTTATTCTTAAGGAGGACTTAGTTAAGGCTTATGATTGGGTGAATTGGAGTTTTCTTATGCTTCTTCTTATTCAGATTTGTCTCAATTCTTTGGTGACCAACTAGATCATGGGATGCATAATGTATTAAAACTTTGTTGTGATCATCAATGGTTCTCCTTTAGCTTTTTTCACTCCATCCAAAGGATTGAGGCAGGGGTGTCCTCTCTCCCTTATTTTGTTCCTCTTAATTATTGAAGGTTTAAGTAATATGATCATCTCAACAAATAGAGAAGGTAGCATCAAATGGATTAAGGTGACCAAATACATCTTCTTAATTCATCTTTTGTTTGTATATGATGTAATTAACTTTGGAAATGGAATGGTAGCAGAATGGAACACCCTCAAATGCATTTTTTCAATCTTCTGTTCTACTACAGGAATGCTGATTAGACAACAAAAATCAACATTTCATGTAAATAATATTTCTGATCAATCCATCTCCTCCACTGTGTCTTTTCTCTCTTATAAAGTAGGCCCTCTAGATATGGGTTTTTCTTACTTGGGTTATCATCTTAAACCTAATTGCTATCATGTGGAGGATTGGAACTAGTTAATTAAGTGAATTGAAAACATGATAAGCAATTGGTGTTAATGATGGCTCTCTTTAAATTGCAGGATGACATTGGTGAAATCAGTCTTAGAGAGAATTCTTGTCTACTGGTTCTCTCTATCTAAAATTTCCAAATCAACTATCAGGAAAACTGATCAATGTATGTGTAATTTCCTTTGGTTTAGAAAGAAAATTTGTGCTATTTATCATCTGGTCAAGTGGGATACTCTTTCACAGCCCAAATGTATTGGGGGTTAGGGATTCAAAAAATTACAGTGGTTTTGCCTTTCCCTAGCTATGAGAAGCTTTTAATGGTCTATTATAGGGACAAGTATTTGGAGAAATATTATAACAAAGAAATATCTTGATAAGAAACCAAATTTTTAGTGGCTTTGGTTTCATGAGTCGCAAAAATATATTTTGAGCTCAAATATTTGGAGGGGTATGGTGGCTACTATTCCCTGGATCACTAAATGGCTCATGTGGAATATAGGCAATGTTCAACTCACTAGACTAGGGGAAGATCCTTTCATAGGGGACTTCTCATTTTATACTTTATTAGATGAGCTCATATTATAGCTAAAGGAACAAGGTGTCTCTAGGCTCTATCATGTTTTTTTTTCCTTTCTCATAGGACTCCTTCATTGGCAAGTGGAAATCCTCTGTTGATTTGGGTCTTCAAAGTCCTTTGGTAGAGGAATGGGATTCTTATGTCAATAAGATGGTTTCAAGTGATTTTATCTTGTATTTTGAGTAGGATACCATTTCCTGGTGCTGGAATTATTCCTCTGGCCAAATTACATCCATCCTAGCATATAACGTTATCTATTCTAGTATCCTGCAGACCAGGATAAATTGGTGGTACTGGAAGATTTGGAATTAACCCATTATTCCAAAATTGAGTTGTTTTATTTGGCTAGCCTTGGAAAAAGATATTCTTACCTGCAACAAATTGCTCCTAAGGGGTTTTAATGGGCCTAATATTTGTGTTCTCTATTCATCTGATGTTGAAATTGTTGACCATTTATTTTTCCAATGCACCTTCTTGAAGGATATTTGGATTGAAGTTCTTGGCTCTCTTAATATCTTTGACAAAGGACCTCTGCCTCCCCTTGAGTCATCCCTATTATGGCAGGAACAAAATATGGGAATATTCAAATCTCTTCTCATTTGTATTACATGGGGCATATGGAAGGTTTGTAATAAACATATTTTTGAGGGTTGTCTAGCCAATCTTTTTGGCATCCTACCCCAGATTCTTGGTTTCTTTAAATAGTTATTTCAGCCTTTGAATCACTCTTGAATCCTCTCCCTTTTTTAATCATCCAATCTCATACTCAAGTAATGTTGGATTTTTTATGGCACTTCTCAGTCTGGTTTCTGTGTTGGGGGTGCTATCATATTTTTCCTTAGAAACATGTCTTTCTAAATCTGGTTGAATAATGGATCAAGAACTAATACCAAAGTAGAGGTTACAAATTGCTAGGCTATGTTGCTTTTTTCTGTATCAATGAAACTAGACCCTTTCAAGTTTATGGGGAGTCCGAGTGTGTTACTGACTCGCTAGTTGGTGGATGTCATCTTTCAGTGATTAATTTTCACCACCGAGTGGAAAGGATTAACCTCATTAAGTGTCATTTTCATTCTCTTTCTTTCCATCACATTCATCATGAATGAAGCATTTAGGCTAAAAAACTTTCCAAACATATTGCCTCTGTGGAGATAGGTCGAATTTTATATGAATCTCGTTAGGGTCTATAGTTGGTGAGGCGTGAGAGTTTCCCATTCCCAAGTGGAATTCAATTCAATGGTGACTGCTTATAATCTTCTTCTTGTCTACATTTCCTACTTTTTCTATTGAACAACTCTAGTTTCAGGATATTCAACTAGAATTTTGCTACAGGTCCATCTATCTTTTTCTGCTACAAATTCTCCTTGCTCTATACATATTTTGTATCCATGGGTGTACTCTTTTTGTAACACTTAGTTTTATGTAATTTTTTTGGCATCATTGGACCTATCAAGTATTATAGTTGTGTTTATCTTTTTTTTTCTCATGTTCCCTAGTGCTCACTAGGACAAAACTTCTTGGTTTTGTACTCCTTTCTCATATAATGAAAATGATGACTTTTTCTTCTCTGGAAAACAAAAGAAAGATCGTTCTCATTTTCTTCTCATATTGATATGGTGTTGCCATTTTATGTGCAATTAATTAAAGATAACAAAAATATCAATTCTCATCTAAATTGTTAAACAATAAATAGTTAATATTAATTGAAAACATAATTATTTGCTATATGTTTGTTTTATCATGTGATTGAGGTTGGTGCTCTAATCATGAAAATTGGATTGGAATGTTTAGATTTCTTATATAGTTAGAAAAATAAAAATAAAGTTGTTATCAATGATATTTTTATTTAAGTGAATAGACTATTTACACTCATGAAATTAAAAATACAATATTCTTTGAAAATAAATTTATGTGAAAAGAAAAACAGTAAAAATTAATTCATATACATAATATCATCCTACTTTTAAACATGAAGATTATATTTCTCAATAATTGAAAGAATTACACTTGATCTTCATCACTTCCACATAATCAGAAAAATTATGCTTAATCTTCATCACTTTCCATATTTCCCTTGTGCCAATGAAGATGAAAAACATATTGATTAATGGTTATGCTTAATCAATTAGACGTTATCTTCATAGCTAGGTTTTAACATAGGTCTTCCCAACATAAACTTGATTACATTTTTATTAGTCCCTACCTCGCCAGTGATTATAGCATTCACCTTGCAATCAAAGTGCATTGACTCTGCATTATTTGGTTGTGTTTTTCAACTTTAACCAAAGTTTCAGAAAAAAACTTAACATTTCTATTTTCCCATAAATTCAAAAATAATTTTCTAATTTTTTGAAAATATTATTTCTCATTGTGATTGGATGAGGGCGCTCTGATGGGACATAATTACCTTGATGGAGGGTGTTTTATTTTTGGTATTTGTTAGTGTCTAAAAATTCATTTTAAAATAAAAATAAATAATTTTTGTGAGTAGTCATTCCATTGGTGAGTGCTCTGGCACTGGAACAAACATTGTTATGTTATTGATTTTCCCAATGATGCCATAATTGATGCACTTGTAGGTCCTTTGTGGTGGTGGGGGAGATGAACCAATATCCAATTATTATTAGTTTCCTTGTGTAGAGATTTTATTATGCAGAGCATGAAGTATGTGCGGGAAAATGGGGGTGCAGAGAGAACTTTATTTTGCAGGGATAAAATTAATTTTAAACTCCTTTTCATTTAAAACTTTGATAGATTTAGTTGTGCAGGAGAGTAGTTGCATAGAGCTATGAATCTTTTCAAATTGAAGGATGTGAAAAGCACAGGGTATGTGTGGGAGAACAGGGGTGTAGACATAATTTTTTTTCGTCGATGTGTAATTAATTTAATTATGAACAAATATTGAATTAATATTATTATGTTTCATTGTGTAGAGGTTTCTTGTGCGGAGAGTTTCTTGTGCAAAGCTTTCACTATGTGGAGGATGGGGTATGTGTGGAAAATGGGGGTGCATAGGGAACTTTATTCCATAGGGATGAAATTAATTTTAAAATATTTCCCATTTTAAAAATTTACAGATTTAATTGTGTGGGAGAGTAGTTACATAGAGCTATGAATCTGTGTGGAATGAAGTATGTTCGAACGACGAGCTGTGTGTGGGAATATGGGGGTGTATACAGAACTTTATTTTGTGGATGCATAATTAATTTAACTATGAACAAAAACTTTAATTTGTAATGTAATAATATTTCACATTTTCCTATTACATATTCACAAATTTGCTTAATATACAAATTTTGTAAGGTAGGGTTGTTTCAATTTGCGTTTTGTACAATAAAAGTTTTGATTCTGCTTTCGCACTCCACACAATAAAAACTTCCATTATCTGAAGGATGTGTGGAGGATGGGGTATGTTCGAGAGAACAGGAGTGTAGTGGGAACTTTATTTCGTTGACACACAATTAATTTAGGTATGAACAAATCTCAAATTAATTTTATTACGATTCATTGGGTAGATATTCTTTGTGTGAAGCTTTCCTTGTGAAGATATTTTACTGCATGGAGGATGGGTAATGTGGAGGAGAATGGAGGTGAAAAAGGAACTTTATTCTACAAGGACGAAAGTAATTTTAAACAATTTTCCATTTTAAACTTTTACTAATTTAGCTATGTGGGAGAGGAGTGGCATAGAGCTATGAATCTATGCGGAATGAAGGATGTGTGGTTCTACTTTCGTACTATGTGTAATGAGAATGTTCACTGTCCTTTGGCACTACATACAATTAAAATTTTTATCCTTAATGGGGTAAAAAAATTTATTATTGAACATGGATGGAAAGAATATTTCAAATGTTGTGGTTTTTCAGATAAATTTCGCATCAACGATTTTCTTGGCTAAACCAACACACTAAAATATCATTAGTTAAAATGGCTTTAAAATATTCATTATTTACAAAATCAACCTTGCTGATGAGTACCTTATTGCAGGTGACTATCAAAATAGATGAAATAACAAAGAGACTTAAAGCTCTAGTCATTCCCAACTGAAACCCATTATTTTTTTTAATGTTTTCTATGTATTATCAATTTTCTATTCCATAGTAACCACTAGTGTGTTGATATTATCAAAGTTCAATTGAATTCACTAACATAATTAATCTTGAAGTACATTGAAATTGATGGCATTTTTAGATTCAAAATAAAAATCAGTAACTAGAATTCTCATGGACCATATTATTATTAAACAAAATAGTAATACAATTGCATAAGTTTTGGCATCGTTGTGCAGAGTGGCATAATGTTTCTTCAGTTAGTGATTTGACACCTAGAGAAAGAAAATAGTTGTTAGTACATTTATCTTTTATTATTTCATTATAAGCTCCTTTCCACTGAATTTTTTTACTAATTTAATCATGAAGGACAACAATTTCATATAGTTATGAATCTCTGAGGAATGAAGAATGTATAAAGGACGACGCATGTGTAGGAGAACGAGGGTGTAGAGGGAACTTTAGCTTGCAAACAAGAAATTAATTTAACTAGGTAAACTTTAATAAAAAATAAATAAGAAACATTACTATTTCCTTTTAAATAAGAAACATTTGATTAAGAAGAAAGTTTCAATTTCATAAAATTTACATTCATTAAAGGAATATGATGGAATATCTAAAAATAAAACATGCCAAAGGATTTTGTCCCTCAAATAAAATTTTGTATCAAAAAAAAGAAAAAAAAAAATTATGCCTCCAATAGGCCCCCAACACAAAAATGTAGCTCATTCTGAGCAACTCAGTCCTTTCGCTATCACCATGGGTTCGGGAACATTTGAGGATTCCTTTCATCCAAAAGATATAACAAACAGATCAAGTCTTGGATCATTGACCAAGTCATCATTTCCTCATCTAACAAGATTTTTTATGCTTTCGCAGTGCACCACCAAGAAATATAGAATTTGCCTCATGGTCGAAGTGCATTTAATTTACATTATTTGGCTATATTTTTGCAATTTTAACTAAAGTTTTAGGAAAATGCTTAATATTTCTATTTTCCCATAAATTCAAAAATAATTTCCTAATTTTCTGCAAACCTTATTTCTATTTTTCGATTCGCTAAGGGAGCTTTGATGACACATAATTTTCCTTGTGGAGGGCATTTTATTTTCAATATTTTTCAATGCCTAGCAATTCATTTAAGAAAAAACTAATTTTATGAGTGCCCATTATGTTGGTGAGTGCTATGAAAGTGAAAATAGAATTGTTATGTTACTACTCTAGCCAATGATGCTAGAATTGACATGGTTACGAGTCATTTGCATGAGGTAGGGTGGGGGGAGGGCAGTTGAAAAAATATCCAATTATTATTATTATTATTATTATTATGTTTCCTTGTGAGGAGGACAGAGTATGTGCAGGAGAATGGGGGTGCAGAGGGAACTTTATTCCGTAGGGACAAAATTAATTTTAAACTCCTTTTCATTTAAAACTTTTACAGATTTAACCCCGATCGGGATGCGAGTTGACAGTTGTGACAACAGGTGGGGATTAATGAAGCGTACCCTTGAAATTTGTACCACCATCCCCCACACACTCAAGGCGATGGGTACAGTGGCTCTTGGCATGATTGCATGCAAGGGTGGTGGGCAAGGTGGCAAAGCACATGGAGGTGCATGTTTGATAGAAGTTAAGGCTGAAACGTTGGGTAATGCTGGTGTGTTTGATCGCAGACGAAGGAGTTGTTGCACGGGAAAGAGAGGGTCACAAACGATCTGTGAATTCCCACAAGTATGTTTTATGGCTCTTCTCCTCCATTGTAATGACGACCTGGTTGGCTTCTGTTGGTGGGAGAGGGGGAAAATTAGAAATGTTAATTGGGAAGTCCATAATTGCAGGAGGAATTAGGGGTGGCGTTCGGTTACACTGATTTGGTCCTGCATCTAAGTCCTGCTTCAGCTGGGTCTCACCTATGCCTATTTTTGTTTTGACTTTGTGTTGTTCTGTTTTGGGTCCCTGGGTTCTAAGGGCTAAGGGTTGAGCGGGGATGATAGGGGAGGTTATGTCAGGAGATGCTACACACCAGATGCTGAGGGAAGTAGGGGAAGCCCTTTTAATTTGTTGGTGTATAGCTAGAAATTTTCGTGGAGAGGGAACAGTTAGGACTCTCAGGTGGGAAACTGGGAATGAAACTGTCAAAGCCTTTACACTCATATCTTGGGCAGAGGGGAATGGGTCTGCAATTCATGTTTGGCCTCCCACTGGGAAGTGGCAGAACTCGCTAGCTTGTCCTAGGCAAGGGGAAGACAACCTGACTGTGGCTATGAGGAGATGGGTCTGGAGATGTTGGCTCATTGCTAGTGGATAGAGGCCAGCCCCTTATAAGGAATGAATCTTTGACCATGATGGCCCGGGTACTAATTGCAAGGGGCAAGGGGAGGAGCGTGGTGAAGATTGCACTGGTAACTCAACTCAGGGATTGGAGAAATGCCATACTATGTTAAATAGTTTTTGGTTAACAAAATGCTGTTATGAAGAGGTTTTGGGCACCTTCGCCATGGATCGACCCACAAAAAGCCAAGGACGTGGAAGATGGGGATAGGTGCCCAGAAATGGAAAGGAACCGAGCATGTCTGAGCCCCGCAGGGGGAGAAAATCAATAAACCATATCATTCACGAAGCTACTAAGGCATATCATGAGGGTACTGATGAAGGCATCCGAAAAATATTAGAGGAATGGGAAGAGGAAGTTAAGAAAGGCAGCGAGACTGAGGAGGACATGGAAAACTAGAGGACGCTTGTCCCAGACCCAGGTAACACTCAAGGCAGGTTAACATAATTCAAGAAAACCCTATATCTCTACTGGTTGATGAAAAGCCTGATGGGCAAAGCCATGGAATAGATCTCGGTGGGTATGGTTGTTTCGCTTCAAGGTATGTCGAGCTACAAACAGGACTTTCAGAAAATTCAATTTCAGCTCCATAAGTAAGACATTCGGCTGGACAGAATTGAGAGACATATTCCATGTATCCTGGAACTGTTTGATATGCATGGATCAAATTTTAAGGACCCTGCGCCAATGGAATCAGCCTCAGAGGAGCAGAAGGACTAGATAATCACCCAGGTTTATTTTTTTCTATGCGGATAACATTTACTTTTCGCCTTGCAAGTATATGCGTAGATAGATATCTAGAGTATGTCATTGGATAGAAAGAAAGAAACTTTACTATTTTTGGATGGCATACAATGCAGATAGGTGGCCAACAGACTTGGTTTCCCAATGGAAAAGTTGAGGCCACCTAACCAATCTATGTGGTGTAAATTTTCCTATAAATGAATAGAAAAAGGAGAGTACCTACCAATCTTAAAAAAAAACAAAAAAAAAACTTTTACAGATTTAGTTGTGTGAGAGAGAAGTTGCATAGAGCTATTAATTTTTCATAATGAAGTATGTGTGGAGGATGGGTTATATGGGGGGGAAGAGGGATGTAGAGGGAAATTTATTTCGTTGACACATAATTAATTTAATTATGAACAAATCTCAAATTAATATTATTATGTTTCATGGCGAGGATCTTTCTTGTGAGAATATTTTCTTGTGCGAAGCTTTTACTATGTAGAGGAAGGTGTATGTATGGGATAATGGGGGTGCATAAGGAACTTTATTCCACATGGATGAAATTAATTTTAAACTATTTTCCATTTAATTTTTTTTATAGATTTAGTTATGCAGGAAAGTAGTTGCATAGAGCTATGAATCTATGTAGAATGAAGGATGTGCAGAGGATGGGGTATGTTTAGGAGAATGAGAGTGCAAAGGGAACTTTATTCCATGGACACATAATTAATTTAATTATGAAAAAAAATTTAGTTGGTAATGTAATAATATTTCACATTTTCCTATTACATATGTGAAAATTTTCTTAATATACATACTGATTAAGGCCTAGTTGTTTTAGTTTTCTTTTTGTACAATAGAAGTTTTGATTTCGATTTCATACTCTACACAATGAAAATGTTCATTTTCCAAAGGATGTGCAGAGAACATGGTATATGTGAGAGAATGGGAGTGAAGAGGGATTTGTATTCTGTCGAAATGTAATTAACTTAACTATGGACAATTCTCAAACTAATATTATTATGTTTCATTGTGTGGAGCTTCCTTGTGTGAATCTTTCCTTTTGTGGAGATTTTACCATGTGGAGGATGGGGAATGTGTGGGAGAACGGGGGTGTAGAGGGAACTTTATTCTGTAGGGAAAAAAATGATTTTAAACTATTTTCCATTTAAAACTTTTATAGATTTAGCTGTGTGGGAGAGAAATTTCTTAGAGCTATGAATCCATGGATAATAAAGGATGTGTGATTCCTCTTTCATACTCTGCACAATGAAAATGTTCATTGTCCTTCAACACTGCTTACAATTAAAACGTTAATCCTTCATGTGATAAAAACATTAATTATTGAACATGCATGGCAAACAACTTTCAAATGTTGTGGTTTTTTGGATAAATTTTGTATTGGCGATTTTCTTGGCTAAATCATCACATTGAAAAATAATTAGTTAAATAGGCTTAAAAATATTTGTTATGTACATAATCGAATTTGTGAACCTTTTTAGCGGGAAAACCTATCCACTATTTACAAAATCGACCTATATTATGAGTTCCTTATTGCAGGTGACTATCAAAATAGAGGAAATAACAAACAGACTTAAATATCCAGTTGTTCCTAGTTGAAACCCCTTGCTCTTTGTTATGTTTTCTTTGTATTATCACTTTTCTCTTTCATAATAACCATTAGCATGTTGATATTGTCAAAATTCGATAGAATTCGCTAACATAATTCATCTTGAAGTACACTAAAATTGATGGCATTCTCAGATTCAGAATAAAAATTAGTAACTAGAACTCTCGTGGACCACACTATTATTAAACCAAATAGTAATGAAATTATGTAAGTTTTGGCATCATTTGGAAAAGCGACAGGGCATTTCTTCAGTTAGTGATATGACACTGAGAGACAGACAAGAGTTGTTAGCATGTTTATCTTTTATTATTTCATTTTAATCTCTTATCCATTGAAAACTTTTACATATTTAATCATGCGGTACAATAGTTTTATAGCGATGTGAATATGTGATGAATGAAGAATGTGTGGAGGACAACATATGTGTGGGAGAATGGGGGTATAGAGGTACTTTTAATATGCAAACATGAAATTAATTAAATTAGGAATAGAAACTTAATAAACATCAAATAATAAAAACTACTATTTACTTTTAAATGAGAAACATTTGATTAAGAAGAAAGTTTCGATTTCATAAAACTTACATTCATTCAATCAACATGATGGAATATCTAAAAAGAAAACATTCCAAAGGGTTTTTTCCTTCAAATAAAAGTTTGTATTGAATAAAAAATTTTAGAATATTTCTGCCTTTAATAGGCCCCCAACACAAAAATGTAGCTTGCTCCGAGCCACTCAGTCCTTCTGCTACCTCCATGGATTTATGAACATTTGATCATTCCCTACATCAAAATAAGATTTTTTCATAGCATTAAAAACAAACATACGAAGTCTTGGACCATTGACCAAAGTATTCATTTCATTGTCCAACAAGATATCTGATGCTTTCATAGTGCACCATATGCCCATATACCCTTGAGCATTTAGTAACTCAAAGGTGATCAAGTTTTATGTCTATTTCTAACCTTTGCCTACTTCCTATTACTCCACTTTCTCATTTCCTTGGTAGGAATTCGCATGAAATCGACCTCTTTACCTTCTTCATGATACCTAAAGGGTTGGTGTAAAGAAAGATCTTGTATACCTGCCAATACGGGGGTTCTTGATTGGCACTCCTCATTCCACCCTCGTATGCATAAGGATTGAATCTCGATTCACTGTTACAACTCCCATTGCAAGGACTCCCTGGGATCAAAAGGCCTTCCCATAATTGCAGGGCTCTCCCATAATCCTTGTTGGGGTAACATAACTAGTGCAGTTGTTAACTGCCATGTAAACTATCCTCTTGAGCATAAGAGTCCCTCTCTTTCCTGTCCACCTGGCATGATTGGGTCACCACTAATATATGAATTCCTCTATTTCCCTTTTGTCATATTTGTCTCTCCTGACATTGTCTCTTTTTCCATAACCACATCATAATATATTGACAAACAATATAGGCTCTTCCTTGTTGCACACTCTTCATTGTTATGATTCCTTTAACTTTTCTCTGTATTAATAGTGTGGATTTATCTATCCCTCATGCCATTCTTGCGCTACTCTTCTTTTCCCAATCACGGATTGTTCTACTATGCTAAAATTTCATAGAATCTGAAATTTCTTCTATCAGTTCTTATGGTAGCTTTCCTACCTTGGCTGGTGTTTTATAACTTTCACAGAATCACAACACTTGCTCTTTCCCTTAGACAATCATTACATTGGCTTTTTCATTAGTACTTATAGATCTAGACCACTACACTTCTATGTGGAAGTTGTGTGAAATATTTTTGAACTCAGTTCAAAGGAATGGTATACACATGATATCATTCAAATTTATACCAATTCCTACTAGCATTATATTCCTTCAGTAATATCATCCTGATACCCAATGGGTTGAAATTGTTGTCCGCGTGCCTTTTTGTCCACTAACATGTGATTCAGGGATAAAATAAATTGATTTCTTTCAATTCAATTGTCATTACCATAACAATGATTGTAATTCCTTCATCTTCACACTAAGCCTTTAGCTGAAGAAAATTGTTGTACGCCATCAATATTGCATCCAAGGCATTGGGACAATAAAAAATCTAGATGGAAATTTATCTGTCTATGATAGATAATCTATATAGGGACGTGCCATAAATCCCTGATTATGCTAACTTTCCCAAGAATGTATTAGCTTCAAAGCACTCACATTTATAACTATAGCAAGCGAAAAAGTGGCAACTATGGTTGCGCAGTCCTAGAGTGGTCAGATTACAGGTTCACAAAGGTGCAAAGGAAGCACAATGAAATCTCTGTCCACATTTCCCACACCTCTAAAAAACATATCATCCTAATTTAATTGCATCACACTTCAAGTTTTTGTAATAATAGTCATCTTGACAAAATCGTGCTGAGAAGTTATCCCCCTTGGTTATGCCCACTATAATTCTATACCCATCACAAAATGAAACAATACCAGCTAGGAAAGGGAAAAACAAATACTATAATATAAAAAATGAGTGATACATACTATAATACATATAGTATAGTAATACATACTATAATACACAAGTCATTAATAAACTTGGTAAACTCTCCTTTTAATGCATAACTATTAACTATGTTTAGTACAATGTATGAATCTGCACCTCCATATTTCGTACAATGTATCAACAAATATTCACATTTCGCTATAGTTCTAAAACACATATTTGGGCAATTACATGTGCAAAGTGCGGTGGTGTGGAAAAAATATATTCCACGAGGGCTTCACTTAATTAACCTCTGACATATCACGTGCATTTGTGGCAGATCTGATAGTACTCTTAATTTGAATAGATATTGGAAAATACCTCTAAAAATCACATTATTTAACACCTTACTAATATGAACCCAATACAACTTCCAAATTTAAAAAACCCTGAATTTCACTAGATATTGTAGGTATCCATTTTTTCATTAACATTTTTTTATACCCCTTTATAATTTTTTCATTAACTTTGAGCTCCATTTTTTATACCTGCCAATATAAAAACCTTTTACCCCTTATATATCCCCCAATATATTATGCCATTTTTTACTCAATATATATCGCCCAATATGAACCCATGTGGTATAGTATCGCTCCCACAGTGAAGCACCCATGAGGTATGTGAAGACGTAAGGGAGTGCAAATAATCATTTCATAAAATAACCTTTTTTGTTCCACTATCGCATTGTGTTGACTGCATATATTAGTGCAAAGAACTAAGTCATTTCTTGAGTGCATTGAACGCGATCTCAAAGGAGACAGGTACTTTGTAAAAAATTACTTACATGCTTCTAGCTAGATGTTTGATTTGATTTCTGATCTAGAGGAAAAGAAGGCAAGAATTAGGGACTTGTAATTAGATGAAACAAATTAAAGTCGCATGGTATCAGAGAATCAAAATAATAGTGAACATTATTTATGGGTGTGAAACCATAGGGAATCAAAGAGCTGACGTACTCCACATAGCTTCTTTCATTGATACATTGTGTGGAGTGATTAATATTAAGTGGCTTCAACCATTTAAAAATCAGTATTGTGTGGAAGGAAGGTGTGTGGGAAAAATGTGTGGAGGGAGAGTGCATGCGGAGGTGCAGAACTTTGCGATAGAAAGATTGTGTTTGTTATTGCACACACTTGTTCTCTAGCGAAAATCACAAATCAAAAGGTCTAAGTTTTATGAATCTTTTGTAACATAATTTTAACAAGTAACATGTTCATAGTTGCATTAGCCAGGTTTTCATCATGCATTTTTTTGACATGCATGTTGCCAATGCATATTCTATTAGTTCTCTAGGTGGCTCATTATGAATGGCTTTACAAAAGTTGTTGGGATTGATAGTCAAGAGTGTTGTTCTAAGTACTACGCATTTTTCTCGTTAGCATAAGAATCATGCACAAAAGTTGTTTCCAAAAACAAACATAGATTTTACGATATATGTATCAGGTACATTGTGGTTCATTTGTTTTGTGATTCTAAATCTCGTTCGTATAGAAGAGTTTTATGTGAATCGATGTGGATATGCATATGTTATTAATGTGTGTATTTTTTGTTATCTTATGGATTTATTGTGTGTAGCTATATCATGTTATTCATTTTCATGTACATTTTTTATGTTGTGGTTATCATGGAGCAATAACTCATTGTGAATTTAGAAAATGTCTGAAGCATGATTACTGAAGCATCAATGGAGAAGCATTTGTTTACTATAATAAGAGATTGTACATATACCATTCTAAGGTAGCATTACCTATTTTGTTTAATTTTTTTTCATAAGTTGTAGGATATTCCTATTAGATATTGTGTGAAAGCTATTTAATTTTAGATACACGTCAACAGAGTTATGTGAAGGAATGATAAAACATTTCAGGAATTGTTTACATGAATGAAATGTTGAAGTGATATTATCTTATGAACATGAATTGAATATAGATGCATTGATACAAATGCATGGTATAAATAACTTGAATTTTTACTTGGAAAGGATGACAAAATCAACTTCAAATTCTATGGCTACAGAAGAATGAGGACTTTGGGGGGACATATTTTGTATACATTAGTTATCGAATTGGCTAAAAATTTTTATAAGACTTTGGTCAAAGAAAACAATGAAAATCTATTTGCATTTTAATTCAAATTTGTTCAAAGAAAGTTATGACATGTTGTTCCATGAAAAAAAATCTAATTTCTGGACATTTCGAACCACTTCTATGCAAGAAAAAATGTTTAATAAGAACTGATCATGAACATATAATAAATATAACAATGTACGAACAAACAAAACATAGATGGATGCAAATAGAGGAAACCATGAGTAGACATATGTTTAAGAGATTTTCCAGGTTCAAAAATATTTACAATAAAAGTTGTTTTGAAACAATATGCCAATTGACAAAGAATGAATATGATGTCCCTTGTTTACAACTCATAATTGCACAAAATTTTTGCAATGCAATCATGCATAATGGTTCATTTGCATTAGATTGCAAAGAAAAGTACATGAATGAAGATGAAATTATGCAATTTCGTAAAATATTAGATTGGTAGGGATACATTATACAATTAGCAATGCCATATGAACAAGGGAAGATAGGCGGTGGCCTTTTCATTTATGACTGGATACAATATATATTGAATATAACTATATACATATGGTATGTTGATACGTTGACTATTGTAGCTAAATTTTGTTCATTTGAGAAAGACACAATGATATTCCATGTTATGCAATTTGGAATGATTGTAGTTCATTTGCATTATGAACCTTTGAAAGAGATAGTACAAGAGAAAAACATTTCATGTCGTATTGAAGCAGTTAACAAAGAGAAATATATAGAAGAATTCAATAAAAAACATAGTGAGGTTAATGAGAGTGAATTTGAAAACATGAACATAAATGAAATGACATGGAACTTGACACTGAGCTTATCAATGCAAACAAGATATCACGACTATCATTGCATCAACTCAAAAAACATATAAGAAACAAGGATGTTTTCAAAACAAGTGCTCCAAAAAAACTATGCAAGCCATTAAATTCTAGCTTTAAAAACATAAACATAGATGAACATACTATGGAATTTAATACAAAATATGTCAATGTAAACAAGAGACAATATTTCTCCTTGCATCCTCTCAAAAAATACATAAGGAACAGTAATGTTATCGAAACAATTCTGATTAGGAATCTATCAATGCAGACAAAGTCAAGAAAAAATATCATATTTCCAAATAAACATAAAGAATTGTTACAAATGTTTGATTATACATTTGAAATAGTGATTGAACAACATTATTTTAAGAGAATACAAGATGTTCTTGTTTATGATTGTGCAATATGCAATTAAAATTGGTTTAAAAGAGATGTTATAGAAAAGAAATTCAGCAATGTGTCCAAAGTTAAGTGTATATGCAAAAAATATTAGACAATGAAAAAATGATCAAATTTGCAGTTTCAGAGAAAATTAGGCATTATAGTCAAATTTCCGTAATGAAAGAAATTTATGATTTGGAGGAAGGACTAATATCATTAATATTACCATTTTTGGAAATATGAGAACTTGGATAGCCTTTTATAAAACCACAATTGGCATTGAATGGTCGACTAATCAATGTACCTACTAACACATATCAAATTTAAATTTCACTTTCTCGTGACATAAAGAATCCAATACAATAGCTATGGAAGTTAAAAGACATTTAGTGTTCAAAAGAATATTTGTTGTTGGGTGAATACATGTTCATAAATTCATGAAGGCATTGATATGATTGTATAAAACTCTACTTTATAGACTATTGAATGTCAAAATAAATGAAAACTCGAAACAAGTCTTTGACAAAAACACGGATGCATATGCATGTGAGACAAATACAAAAAGTAATGATGACAATGATTACTATGATCAGGAGTCGGTAACAAAAACACTATTACATGGATCTACTGATTTGTATAGTATTTATGAACTTCGTAATAATCAAACAGTTATTTCTCCAGGTGAAGGCTATAGGCCTTTGGACATATTCAAAAATACGTATTCAGAAGAGATGATCTTTACCACACTATTTTATGGAAAGAAAACAATCAAATAGTGTTACGAGAAAAATGTAAACAATATTGGTTGATGGGGAATATTTGCATCAAGATCATGATTTTTTATATCATATAATGAATTTGTTTTAGAAAACAATGTGAATTATCCTTAGTCAAGTATTTAGTTGTATTTGGATTTGTATAAGAAAAGGATAGTGTTGTAGCAGCTACAACCACCCTCCAAAATTTTGCATATGCTTCAATTTTAGAGCCTTCCTTCTTAACCTCAGCAACTTATCTCGCACTGATCTAGGTATTCATGATTCGACTGAGACTTTTATTTTCATTTTTGTTGTGTTTGCTTACTTAGTTTACTTTTCTAAGTCACAAGATGATCTCCCAACTTGGTCTCACAACAGTTTTGGGCTTGCCTCCAGAAAATGCACAATCCTTGAGGGCAAGCAAACCTTGATGATGGGAATTGCGCAGTCATGACCCCCAGTGAGCCTTGAGCTTAGAAAATGTGCAGTCATGGGAGGCAACCCAACACTAAGTCCAGAAATTGCGCAACTCTCACTAAGATTAGAAATTGCGTAGTGCACTGACCCGGAAGGTTGCCCAGTTCCCAAAACTGCACCCTCTTTACTGATGATGTGGATGGAAAGATTCCCGAAAAAAAGGAAAATGTGTCCCTAAAGAGTAGGAATCTATTTTTAGTATCTCGAAGGAGTCACTTGCACTATTTTTAGAAACTTCTGCCAAGTGTTTCTTTTTCCTTGGTTTTAGGCATGCATGTCATAAATCTTAATTTGTCCAAATATATTTAATTGATGCTTCTAGAGCTCATTTTGACACTTGATCTTGGATCTCTAGCATTCCTGAGGATATTGAGGAACCTTTAGTGTGATCATCGTCACTTTTCCGGGTGATTTTTGCTTTTGTCATCTTTTCCACTTTTTCTATCGATTTTTGTCATTTGACTTGTGTGAGTGTTGTTTCACTTGTTTCTCTTCATGGTTTTTGGAATTTTGACTTTTTTTTACTTGTAGAAGTGTTGTTTTAACTTTTATATTGCCTTTTCCAAGTCTCACATTAGTTTTCCTATTTTTGCACCAATAATCATTGTTGCGGCAACTCTCCTCACTTTGTTTTCCTTTCGTTTGATCAATTTCTGCACTTAATTCACATGCACTTATCTACACTTAGTCAGATCTGCACTCAGCTTCACACTATCTCTTAGATCTTCTTATTTTTCACACTCCCCTTGGGCATATCTGGGTTTCCCTTGGTTGGATTTCACTTTGCGCAACTGGCACTGCGCAATATGGAGGCTCAAGCCACAAGCTTGGCTTTTGGAATTATGCAGTGCTTAGTTCAATCTGGCTCCAACTACGCACTGCATAGTTCCAAGATCTAGCCTCTCAGCTTGGCCATTGAGACTATAGAATGTGCAATCTCTCCAAGGTGTCTGCCCAGGCTAAAATGCGCATTGCACAATTTCAACCAGTAGGCTTCCACCTTGGCTACTAGGATTATGCATTGTGCAGTTCCCACAGGAAGCCAATCCCCCTTGTTAGAAAAAATTGTGAAATCCTTCCCATTTGGTGCTCGGTTTTCTACTTGAACTTTCCTTGTAAGTTTTTTTCTTAAAATTGACATTTGCTTGTCGTGAGTTTCCATTTTGTCCCACAGGTATAGTTGTTGTTGAGCACCTCTCCAACAGTCATTGTTACCATGGCATCTAAGAGAGTTGCATCAAAGGAAAACACTGAGAGAAGTACTGGGGATGGAGTTGAACAAACATTAGTTGATTTTCTATTATATGCAGATACTCAACTGTTTATAGAGAAAGGATTATCACTGACATGGAAACAGGTTAAAGACACTTTTGCAAAGGACTTTAAGGTAGATTTAGGGGACTGACAGGTTTATCTCAGCATCCGCTAGTCAGCGTTATACAAAATTACATGCAGGTATCCCCTGCCTCCCTGTGTGGTACATCATCAGCTAGATTGTCTCACATATGAATGAGAAGACCATGACATTAAGAGTGCTAGTGGGAAAAATCTTTCCACCTTCCAGTTATAATATTTTCAGTAGATATATCACTTGCCCTAGCTAGTAAATTGCATGGACTGGCTCTTCTATGCCACGCATAGCTATGTGAACACAAGAGACATTCTCAAATGTTGTATGAAATAACCATTGAAGTTTCGACAGACGCTCACCCATGTATACAAGACAAAATCCCTCAGGAAGGCTTACCAACTCTTAATTATCTTTTCCTGTAGAATCTATAGTCAAGAGAGCATTGAAACATTTCGTGGAGGGTGGGTAGTCTTATTGGACTAGTCGGTGAACTATGGGAATTCGTTCAACTGGCCAGTTTTGTTGGCTCAATAATTGAAGACCCTTGTAGAAAAGGCTAAGAATCCACCCAAGGATGAGTGAACAAGGTTCTATATGTATGCATAGTTACTGGATGCAATTTGTGCACAACAACAGTTCCCTGATATGAATTGGACATGGAAACCATGAGATACTTCTGTGAACATCTATTGCAAGTTTCTTTTAGATTGCAGTTATCAAGGAGTAATGGCATGGATAAATGACCACTTTATCATCCCTCTATACAAGCTTATCTTTGAACAAGATCCACCTTGCATGTCACAAGAATAAATGGAGGCGATAGTAGACATTGCAGATTGGTATGCCTCACTAGGTGGCACCTTCATTAGAGTGTTTGGTGGAGAGAAGCCTCTGCATGTCTTACCAAGGTATGCCACTAACAAATTGATCATGCAAGAAGTATCATACTATCTCACTACGGGGTTGTCAGTAACACTACACAGGAAGAAGAAAGTACCATGGCCCACTCTTCCTTTGCAGATTGGATTATACGAGGTAAATAACTTATAAGTCATAGATTTCGAGGTTAAGGAGATAATGAGATTTGAATTCATAACTAAGGACTTTAATCCGTATGATCCTCGCAATATTTTCAAGGACCACTTTACAAGAGTTTACTTCCTGTGGATCGGTGGGGCATTTCATTGGCAATAGGAGGATCCTTGGAGGTATTGCTACAATGCCTCTAGACTCAATGAGCTAGTCAATATAGCAAGGACTTCACAAGCTACTCCATAGACAGTGGTAGTTCCAGAAGTAGCAGCAACAAAAGGTAGCAATCCCATGAAGGACAAGGTAAAGAGGAATATTGTTGATGGTCCAGAGGGAGAGCAAAGCTGCAAAACGAAAGAAGGTCCTCTTATCAAGAAAACATCTTTGGAAACAGAAGAAAATAAGAAGCAAAGGATGCAGAGAGCAGAGTGGAGGAAGAGAGAAAAGCATAGGTTTCAGGAAGTAGAACTAAAGCTGCAGGAGATAGAGAAGAAGTTGAAGGAATAACAAGATTTGAGGAGGAGAGAATGAGAAGAGAATCAAAAGAAGGAAGAAGAAAAAAGGCAAGGCGTGATGATAGAGGTAACAACATTGATATAGGTTGAGTAATAGGAACAACTAACAGCTGAGGTGGAAGGTGAAAAAATGAAGGATCAGTATCTTGCTCAACAGATTGAGTAATTGATCAAAGTGACAAACATGGAGTTGGAACAAGAGCTACATCATGAAGATGTTGACTTGATAGTGAGAGCACCACAACTCATCTCTCAGTCTCCACCACCTCCAATAGTAGAGCCAACCCCGAGCGAGCAAAGAGATGTTGTTCTCCCTGATGATGATCTGGTCATATATGTGTACAATCTATCATTTGATGAGTTCCAAAAGATCATTATACAAGTGCGAAGGAAGGAATTTCAGAATGATCACACACCACCTGCATTCATTAAAGAAAGGGTGATAGTGTTATACACCAGAAAGCATCCAAATTCTATTGTCAAAGCCATCTTGGCCTATACAGGAGAAACAAGATCAAATGTTTAGTATTTGACGGCTGAGAATGAGAAACTAGCACATAACATACAGGCTTCCAGGAAATAGGTAGAATGACTCTGAATGATAACGTAGAATGCAATTTCCAAATTGGGAGAGATGAGAACAAGGATACTTACTAAAGTATCAGCACTTGAAGAAACCATGTGGAAGCTCTATGGTAGGTTTGTCACCATACATAAAGCAGTTGTCTGTTTTCATGGCTTACAATAGCAGAGCAAAGAGTTTGTTAAGACTCTCAAAAACATAGAAGTTGCCATCACCTATGTACAAGAGTGGAAAATGTGGTTCAAAGGGGCCCCACTTGACTTAGTGAAGAAAATAAAGCCACGGGAAGAGGTGGAGAAAGTGAAGGTTCGAATGTTGATTTAGAACAACAAGCATCTCGTCTCATTTATTAGCATCATACAACCCTCATATGTGTGGTGGTACAATAGTTTGAATGTCTTGGCGAGAACACACAAAAGGTAAAACCAAGAACCAAGTCTGACGAGAGGTCAAAGAGTACTTGGACTAGCTGAGATAGAATACCACCAAGGAGGACTTGGAGCCAAATGCACAGAACATGCAGAATTTCATCAGTGGTCCTGTCAAAGTCAAAACAATGTTGCCCATCCTTCAGAACAAGTTGGACACAGGTTCCAAGACAATGTAACTAGATTCCATGGAGGCTAGAGTCCCCTTCTAGAAAGACATCGTTAAGAAATTTGGGGACACCATAACAAAATACCAAGCTTTGCACCAATATGTGACTGAGAAGTAGCAAGTGGAGGTTATTGAGCTAGACTTTTCCCAAACTCCAACATCATAGTGTTGTGTCTTGTTAGGCTGTCAAGTTATGTCTACCCTATTTTGTCTTATATGGGTACAAGTGTAAAATGAAATATTATTTGTAATTACGTTGTAAGTGAAATTCCAAATGTCAATATTGGAATATGAAAATTCATCATGTAATGTAATGTGTCATTTTTTAAATAAGTTGAAGAGTCATGAGGGTATTTCAAAGGTCACAAAGGGGAGTTGAAGAGTCACCCCCTCTTGTTATAAATAGAACCTGATAACTCATGTAACAAACTTTTGGGAGCCAAGATTTTGGCTAGGCTTAGGCTCAGGAAGAGGTGAGGAGTATTGTGGAGAACCTTGGCTTCTCCGTAGCATAGAGTGAGTATACTTATTTGGAGGAGAAAGTGTTCTTGACTGTAATGTTCCACTATTGGTGCTAGTGGTCATCAATCGTGTATGTATGGATGGGACTTTCACTTACATTAATGAAATCAGAGCCAACACACTTTCATGCATATGTTGTTAATATAGTTGGACTATTCTTGTTGTATTGGAAATGTATGTTATTTAACTTACGCATATGCCTATGAACTATTTCATTTTCATTTGTATGAATCTTGTTGAATATGTGTTGTTGTATTAAATCATCTCTTTAACTTGTGGACTATTCCACATCTTAGCTTGCAATTTCATTTTGCTCATGTGTTCCTTTCAAGCTGTGTACTATTACAGGCTTCCAAGGGGCACACTTCCTTTTCCCTTCCTGTGTTGGAACCTTCATGTATCACACTTAACTCTTCGTAGGGTCACATACTTGCTCTCACCTAAAGTTATCATACTTTCCTCTGCGTGTTTCTGAGGTCAAGGCATAACATTACCACCCACTGTTGGGACTCCTACTACAAACGATGTGAGGTCTAGTTGGGATTTCATATCAGGGAGATCCCCTAAATGTTGGTGGGTCCAGTACTATCAACAGATAGTTAAAATGAAAAAACTAATATCTAGAGATGTTAAAACAAAGGCAACTTTGAAACACATTCTAACATCAAGCATTGCATATATGGATCTTAGACAAATATGAACTTCCCCATACTATTTTTTCATTTGCACAAGAACTTATATGCAATGATAAAAAAGTTGGTACCAATAACTTTATTTGTTTTGATTAGCAGTGATGAAAATATCTGGGATCCTTTAGTAAAGGCTTTGCAACAAAAACATGAGAGAAAACACTATCAATTGAAAGTGGAGGAGAGGAAGATGATATTGATACTCGTTTAGAAATGTAACTAGTTTTGGTCTTCATAATTCTTGTATTCATTTCAATATGTATCATATGTAACAAACAAGGAAAGAATAAATAAATTTATCATTATTAAAGCATGGTTTTCATTCTCATTATTTATGGTCTTCTAGGGAAAAGCATCTTCTTCATGCTTGTAGCATTTGTTAGGTCTTAGGATTTATTGTCATGAGTCAATACAACCAACATCACACTTATAGGACCCTTTTGGGAAATTTAATTGTAAAAATAATTATTTTTTAGTATAGAAAGTCATATAATATCTAAGAGTACAAGTCGTCCCTAAGAACATCATGTTGGCCTAAAGGAGGGAACTCGACCTCTTATGAAGGCTATATAAAGGAGAAATTTGAATTCATTTGGGACACACTCACTCACAAATTCAATCTACAAGAAAGAGTTTGATATATATCTATGAAGGGAAGAAAAAGAGAGAGAAGGTCTAGAAGAAGTTGGGAGGATGGAATTTCTTGTCTTTTTTATTTTTCTCTCTCGCACGTGTGAAATTCTAGGGTTCTAGGTTGCAGAAATAGGTTGAAGTTGTAGGTATGAGTTGCAGTAGGATGAAGTGTAGAATTTGGTAGATGGAAGCAAAAAAACCCTTATCTTGACCTCGTTGACCTTGAGAGAGATGTATTTCTCTAATTAGGTCTCAGGAGGAGGATATATTAGGGTTTCCAAGAATCTATAAGGATGAAGTTGATGGGTTGAAGTTGTTGGTCGAGTAGCAATGTTGTAGTTCATAGGTTAAAGTTGCAGGGTGTATCATTTTGGTGCAAAATCAAGGAAGGGCTTGAGAAAAGGATGACTTAGTACTGGAGAAGGACTTGGTTTAGGTATTGGGTCTTTGTATCTCATCTAAAGTAGATTGTAAGAATAGATTCTTGGTTTTCCCCTTGGATGGTATTTTCCCTAGATGGGAGCTTACATCTGTGTCCTCTTTTTGTTATTGTTATTGTTATTAATATTGTTTGGTGAAAGATATAACTAAAGAAGTTAAAGAAGATAAATAATGATTCACAAGCACTATCAAGATTAAGGAAAATAAGATATAATATGTACTGCTTTACATTTTCCAACATGGTGCCAGTGTTAAGGTGAACAAGGAAGGTAATTGGAAGGACACTAGAAAGAATTGTTGATCAAAATATAGGAAGCTATCAAATCCTGAAAGAATAAGACTATAAGGAAAATTGTCTCTTGAAGGGATCTGGTTAAAGACTCATTGGTAGAAGACCCTTCTAATCTAGGGTTTCTACGTTGAAGAAGATCAAGACTATGTAAATCTCACATGGAGGGTGATAATATCACAAAAAGGAAGTCTATTTGCAAGGCATCAATTAAGAAAGTAATTTGTGGAGGAATCCTAGGGAACATCTTTCAAAGAAATCATCAAGAAGGTTGGAGATATCATCAAGAAGAATATTAGTTATCAAGTAAGTATTATATTATTACACTATGTCTGAATCTTCCAGTCATATGGGCTCTTTCTACAAGGAAAGCAATAAGATCGTTAGGGCATTAAACTATCTAGCATGGAAAAAAATAACTGAATTCATACTCACAGAGCAAGATGTAATGGAATATGTTACTAGGAAATCACTAAACCAATCAAAGAAAAGACTTAAGAACTACCAAAATACAAGGATAATTTAGGGCTCAAAGGATCATAGTTGAATCAATTTAGGATTCTCTTGTTCCATTTGTTATAAACTTGAAGAATTCCAAGGCTATGTATGGGAAGCTAGTGAATTTCTACTCTGTAAGTACAATAGACATAAGATGTCTTTGCAAAATAAGTTATATAGAATGAAGAAGTCAAAAGATGAGGATGTATCATCTTTCATCATGAGAGTCTCTCAATTAAGAGACCATCTGGGGCTTGGGGAATCTATTACTAATTTAGAAGTAAGAATTTGTGTATTGAATGTATTTCCACCAGAATGGAGCAAGTTTTCAACGATCATTTACTCCAAGAAGGATTCAACTCCCTTTGAAGAGTTGTGGGCGTAATTCATATTGGAATAATCAAGGATCAAGGTCAAGGATGATATTGGATCATAATATCAATCTCAATGCTTTCTATCTTGTGTCAAGAAGCTGGAGAAGAAAAAGTTTGGTAAGTCTAAGAAGAAATATATGTCCAAAGTGCAATGTTTTTGGATGCAATGTATTTGGACACCTTAAGATGGATTTTCCAAACAAGCAGAATACCAAGAGAAAGGAAAGGAGTGAAGCTCATATATCCAAGGTAGTGGGATAACCTGAAAAGAAGGAAAATAAGGAAGAAGTGAAGGATCCTTACTAATAAAGAAGGTTCACTGAATTTCAAGTTGAACATTTCTTTAGGAAAGTATGTTTTTGCATAACATCATGGGATAGAAGCATATGATAGTAGCATGGCTAAAATTTACATATTTAAGTTTCTTTGTAGAGATCATCTAGATAAATGGATAGATAGACCATTTTCATATTTATCGTCCAAGCATTATCTAACATTATGTTAGAGGAAGTCATCTTTCTTAGGTGGATCATCATGATCCCAGAAGAATCATAATTATGAAAGTTTCTTGGGAAAAACACTATGACAAGGTTAGTATGAATTCCATGTAATGTGGAGTCAATATTGATAAAGGCATGAAAGAATGCAATGGGTTAGGATGTAGGATATTTGTGATCTATATATCTATATATATATATATATATATATATATATATATATATATATATATATATATATATATATATATATATATATGATCAAATGAAAGCATAGGAATGCATGTTGGATATAAAAACTATGGATAAGATTCACGTGTATAGAATCCTATGAAAGAAAGTTGGTCAAAAAATATGCTTAGTATTTGAATTACCTAAGGATGTATAAAGAATTTAAGACTTTCTATATATATATATATATATATGTATGTATGTATGTATGTATGTATATGTATGTATGTATGTATAATAATGATAGTATCCGAGAGAAAAATTGTAACTTGGTAATCAAGTTCAATCCTTGGGCACTCGGATGCATGAAGGAAGTTTCAAGTGGAGATGGTCAATAAGATTTTTTATGAGAAGTTCATAATGGTGAGGTAAGTATAATTTGTTAATGATTTTGTTATTTGGTTAACATATTATTTTGGATACCTGGTAGAATGTTTTAGGGACACATGATGATAGTTGAGGTAGGGTCAACTATATGGATAAAAATGAATGAAGGATATTGAGGGAAGGCTCAATATCGGGGACCTAGCAACTGTGAGGGTAGTTGTGCAAGAAGATAACCTGAAGATCAAAGGAATATCACTTTCAAGAAGAATCCATGATCAACTTGAAGTTTTGAAAGGTTCAATGTAATGCCTTCATATCAAAGAAGAAAATGATGAGCAATAATATTGGCCTATAACTTGTCACATAAGAGAAGGTAGCTCAATTATGCCTTGATAGATAGAAAGCTCTTTAATGCAGAGGAAAGATGGAGTTGGGAATATATGAATAGCTAGTAGTTAATACTCTTATGAATACAAGTTGTAAGGTTTGTGATGGTGACTTACCAAATATAAAGGAAGTCAAAAATTAAGAGGGAGCAAAGGAGTCTCCTTGAATAGGAGCAACACTCTATTCTCAAGATTAAGGGAGAATAGGGATGTCCTCTCTGGTTGAGAGGGAGTGATGCTGGACATCACATGTGCATTCTCCTCTTCATGTGATGAAGAGAAAATGGAAGATGATTGGATAATAATTTGTGGTTTCCTTGAGGATATAGCATCCAAGAAAGGAAAGGGAACAACACTCTTTGAGGATGTGATAGATATCCAAGAGAGGAGTAGTTGAAGAGGACCAATATTCTTTGAGGACTCAAGATTGGAGATCTAAGACAAGAATAGTCCTGCAAGGATGTACCTTGTGGATATTTTGATGGGGTATGTACCTTGTAGAGGTAGTGGGGTATAACATGTAAATCCTCCCAACATAATGCTCTTGATTAAAGTATATATTGCCGAGTTAGGCCTCAAGGGCAATGTTGGTCATGATGATGATGCTTACAATATGGCTTATCAATTTGAATCTTCCTATGAGAACTCTTCAGTTTGAGATATGATGTTGTATTGTTTATACAATTATGAATACACCCTTAGTTAATAGGAAGCATTGAGAAATGTAAATAGTTTTGGCCTTCATAATTATTGTACTCACTTACATATGTATCATATGTAACAAATAAGAAAATAAGAAAGAAACTTATTATTATTAAAGCATGGGTTTCATGCTCATTATTAATGGTCTTCTAGGTAAAATCATGTTCTTCGTGCTTCTGGGGTTTGTTAGGTCTTAGGATTTATTTTCATGAGTCAATAGAGTCAACATCATTTTTATATGACCATTCAAGGAAATTTGTAATTGTAAAAAGAATTTTTTTTAGTCTAGAAAGTCCTGTAATCTCTAAGAGTACAAGTCAGCCCTAGGAACATCAAATTAGCCTAAAGGAGGGAATTCAACCCCTTGATAGAGCTATATAAAGGATCAATTTGACTTCGTTTAGGATACACTGACTCATAAGTTTGATCTACATGAAACAGTTCGATCTATAGCTAGGAAGGGAAGAGAATGGAAAGTGAAGGTCTAGAAGAAGTTGGGAAGCAAAAAATTCTTGTCTTTTTACTCTATCTCTCTCACACATGTGAAATTATAGGTTTTCTAGGTTGCTGTAATAGGCTGAAGTTGCAGGTCTGAGTTGTAGTAGGACGATGTGCATAATCTAGTAGCTAGAAGAGGGATAACCCTTATTTTATCCTTGTTTACCTTGGAGGAGTTGTCTTTATCTAATTAGGTCTTAGGAGGAGGCTATATTAGGGTTTTCAAGAAGTTGTAAGAATGAAGTTGTTGGGTCAAAGTTGTAGTTCAATTATTAGTGTTGTATATGGAATGTCGAAGTTGCAAGGTGTAGCAGTTTGGTGCAGAATCAAGGAAGGACTTGAGAAAGGGACAAATTAGTACTAGAGAAGGACTTGGTCTAGGGATTTGGTATTTGTAGCTCATCTAATGCATCTTCTAAGAACAGTTTTTGGTTTTTCACCTTGGAGGGGTCTTTCCATAGCTGAGAGCCTATATCTATGTCCTCTTTTTATTACTGTTATTGTTCTTGATATTGTTTGATGAAAGATATAACTAAAGAAGTTAAAGAAGATAACAAAATATTCACACGAACTTCCAAGATTAAGGAAAATAAGATATAATAACTCCCATTTTTAAAGTCTACGTTTCAAGTCACTAACTAGACTCATCATTAGGACAGTCATGTTGAGTCCAGTTAGTGACTTGAAATGTAGAATTTAAAAATGGCACTTGTGGATTCAATTATGAAATTTCACTCTTCAAATCTCAGCCACAGAAGTCTCCAAACAACAAATATGATATCTTCTGCTTTACATTTTCCAACAATACCTTGATAAGGAATGACCTTGTTACTTCTGTACAATATTATAGAAGTAGAAACAATGCTTTAGGCTAGTTAATTTTACATGATTCCAAGTAATTTGGTGATGTCATTGACTATTTCTCTGTATTAGAATTCCAAAATCGATGAAATCAGCATGAGCATTGATTTCTATGGATAAAAAATGTTCCTATCTATGGAACAAGTACGAACATTGAAATTGAAAATTTCGTTGACAAGTACTTGTGTTGTGATTCAACTAAACTACCTATAAATATGAAAACTAACATCATTGACATAAAAAAACTTGTAGGAAAAGAATTATTGATAATTTTCCAATTCCACCAATTGTACATAGGAAAGGAATTATCGATAAGGAAAGGAAAATTATCAATAATTTTCCAATTCCACCAATGTGAAAGGTGCAAATACCTGAGCCTATGGAATTATACAATGCATAAAAAAGTGAATGCAAGAATGATATATGATGCACTAGAAAATATGGAACATAATGAGGCATATACATTTGATATTTTTCTTGAAAAAATAGGTATAAGTGAATCTAACTATATCCATGCAATTCAATATACTTTGAAATGAAGAAAAATTATATTGAATAAAAAACCAATAAACATATGGACTAATTGCTTTTCTCGTTATATTCCATTAATCTGTGGTACAAATACTAATGCCAAATTTGTACTTGACTCATACGCTACAAATACTTACCTTAGTTCATATATGAAAAAGCTAGATAAAATAATGGCATCGATGTTTAAATGTGTATGAAGTGAATGTCAAAAAAATGATGGTGATATCATAGAAACAATTGCAAGACTTGGAAAATATTTATTAAATGTACAACAAATTTATGCACAACAAGTTGCATATATAGTGTTATTAATGCCGCTAAATACTAGTTCAAGAAAATGTATATTTATCAATACATCAACAATAGTTGATCAAACATTTTTACTAAATAAACCAAGAGAGCTAGAGCATGAACCAAATGACTCAGAAAACATAGCATGTTTATCAATTATCAACCACTATGTGCAATGACCTAAAAATATTGAACATGTATGCTTAGCATAATTTGCATCATGTTATACACTACAAGGCAGAAAAAGAGGAGGCACTGAGAGACCATACATTATAAGATAACTAAATTATAATAAACATTTTGATTTTGAGACATGTTTTCAGCGATAATCACATCAAAATTCATTTTTCAATGTGTTTTGAGCTAACTAATGTGGTTCATCGTCAGGACAAGATGAAGAATCAGATTAAGGAAACAAGTTAAATAGAGAGACTGGTCACTCCAACAGCTAGAAAAAAACAACTACTTTTGACTGGACCAAAAGTAGTTGTTTCTTTTAGTCAAAAGTATCATTTTGTTCTAGTTGTTGGAGTCATCATCTCTCTATTAACTTATTGCCATGATCTGATTCTTCATCTTGTCCTGGTGATGAACCACACTGGTTGGCTCAAAATGCGTCGACAAATGAAGTTTGATGTGATTATTTCCAAAAACATGTCTCAAAAACTTGATATGGATCATAGTCAATAAAAACATATTGATCCTGTTAACTATTACAAAGAACAATTAATGTTGTATGTCCTATATCGTATTGACAATAACAGCTTTAAGGAACAATACTCATCTTTGGAAAATGCATTTATTATTTGAGAAAATCACAAAATGTATTGAACGAAACAATGCGAACATGAATTGATATTGATAGCATAGCGGCTGAGATTGAAAACAAAGAGAGTGAATTGTTTGAAAGAGATGTACCTACATATGAATAAATACATAACAAAAAATGTTATCAAGAATACGATATCAAATCATATTTTCAGTACTTGCAAAAGGCTAGAAACGTAAAATCAATTATTGAGAGACATTACCAACTTGTAAAATAGACAAAAGTACTAAAAGAAATAGAATTATGTGAAATAATGAGAATGCTCAAATCAAAACAAGAAAAAATAGTACAAGAAATAGTGATTGAGAAAAAAAATATAGATTAACCATTGTATGTACTTGTAACATGTGGTGCACGCGTTGGAAAAACATTTACTATTATAGTAATATTTCAATCTCTAATTTTCTTATACAACAACATATTCAGATATGACCCAACTCAAATAAAAGGAATCATAAAAACATATATAGGGAAGGAAACATTCAATGTAGGTGGTATAACATTGCATTCTGCATTCCATTTACCATTTAACAAATCAAAATATCTTTCGCTTAAAGGTGAAAAATTAGACACATTGACAAAACATTGCGAACAACTTCGTGTTATGCTTATTGATGAGGCATCTTTGATAGGTTCAACATTATTATACCAAGTTGACAAATGTTTGCGAGAAATAAAGCATATTTTGTCGACTTCTTTTGGAAATATTGATTTAATATTTTCAGGTGACTTGTTCCAAGTGCAACCAATCAAAGATTCTCTATTTTTTGAACAACTAATTTTAGTAGGAGAAAAAATGGTATACATTTTTTGGAAAGAAAAAGTGAAATGCTATGAATTGTATACCACAATGCATAAAAAAGATAACAAATTCATTGAAATCCTTAACATAATGTGAGTGAATCAACAATATGATGAAGACATAAAATATATAAATTATAAGTGCTATAGACCTACTCCACTAGATCCATTGTTTCTGTTGTACCTCTGAAGATAATTCTAGGTAAGGAATTATGCCAAAGCATCTATGATGTTTTGTTTGTTTTTAGAGTTTTTGGATGACCAAAGCTCTAATTTTTTTAAACAGGTGCAATTTCTTAATCACTTATGATTTATTAGAAGGGAATATTCTTCACCTCTAATAATAATTTAGCTTTGAAGAGATATGCAAGGTTGAAACTTTAGAAACTATATGATTTGTTAAACATCAAACAAATTATTTAACCAGTCATACACAATGGATGTGTGTAAAATACTGTTACAGCTAAACAATATATGTTTGAAACTTAATGGAATGTGACAATTTAGTGATGGAGAGGAGTTAAATAAAACAAATAGTTTAATTAACTAATCTCTATAAAGAATTATAACTTCAAGGGGGATTTCAGATAAATTGAAAATCAATATTATCATACCCAGAATTCCCACAAACTTCAAGCATATGAAGATTAAACAAAGTGAAAAATAATAACAAAGAAGAACTTACAAGGACACAAGTTGTTTTGAAATGAATCCAAAATCCTTTTATTATTTCAGAAATAACTTCGAAGGATACAAGTTTGCTCAAAGTCTATCACAATGGTTCAACCATTTCTAAGTCTCTATTCTAAGTATTTATAGAAACTTTTACATCTCAGATCAGACTTCAAAATAAAATACATTTACAAAATAATATCTGTTTAAAAACACAGATATTTTAGATATGTAGGAAAAATAGGAAAATCTGTTGAAATTTTGCTGCTTTGTTGAGGCTATGTAGGAGTTTGGTGATGACTATTGCTACTTTGTTGGAAATGTTGTTCCTTTAGTTATTCTTCACTCGATCAATTCTAGGAACCAATCCCACCTTTCTTCACTTGGGATAGAAAAGCTAACCATATTTCTGAACCTTTCATCCACCTCTATGTAAGTGTCAAAAGTTGGTTTATTTACAAAAAGGTGGTGGACCTCGTGCTGGATATTTAAATCAAACTAAATTTCCTATATGAATGCTTCCCCACTGATAATTCCTTTACATTTCATAGAATTGAAAGCACCAGAACCTATGTTCCATAGTTGTTCTTGGTAGTTTTCTAATGGGATCAATTGGCCATTAGAATTCCTAAGAGTAGGAAATCCTTTTTCCTATAACAATGTAAATTTTTTGTTGAACATTTTGACTTGCAACTCAAGATCTTTTCATTTACTTTCCAACTCTATCACCAAATTATTCTTGGTCAAGATCCTCTTAACTTCCATGATTGTTCCTATTTTGTCTAGAATGTTCAAGTCTTCTAGTTCCTCCTTGGTTTTGGAATTCAACAGCTTGATGATCTTTTGTGCTTTTTTTGGTCTGTGCTCCAAATATACCTTTGTATTTTCTATTGTTTCCTTAACTCTATGCGCAAGTTCTTCCTGTTCAAAAATGATCTGCATTGAAGGACACATGTCTATTATGTTGGCATTTATATTTTTCCAAATGTCATTCTTAGCCTCCGATAACATTTGAATAGAAAAGGACTGGTATTCATACTTTTGTAGTTGTTGCATGAGTTTGTAGTTTTTCTGAAGTTCTGACAAATATGCATTGTCAGTTTTAAGTTTACTCTCCTCCATCTTAGCCAATTTTTCTGACAATTTTTATTCTTTCTGACTAAACTGCTAATAATTCATCTAGAGCTCTAGTAAGCCCTTCTATAGATTCTCAAACTGTAATTCATGCTAAAGTTTTTGCCACTGTACATGTACCCGTAGATGCTCCTATTGCTTCTAACTGTTCTTTTTCTTTCAATAGTGCTTCGATACTCTGCTCCATATTTGAATCTCTGCATTTTTTTCCACCACTATAGTAAAGAGTTTTTCTTTCTATATTTCTATATTGGAAACATCCTTAGCATGAGGATGCTTTGTGGAGGCTTTCTCCCTTACTTTCTGCACCTGCTGATGGAATCTTACTATGAAACTATCTTCTTCTAAAGCTAGTATCTGTGACATTTGTTCATTCATCATGTTGGGTTTTCCATATCTGTAATATTTGCAATTCTCAATCTTGGCATAATGTATTCCATAGGCATAACTGCTTATTTTCCATATACCAACCTAAAAGGTGTCTGCTCAGCTAATTTCTTGCATGTAGTCCTATATGCCCACAACATCGTTGGAATCCTCACTTCCTAGTCATCTCTGTTCACATTGTATACCTTGGTCAATGCATTTTCCATAATCTTATTGAAAGCTTCCACTATCCCATTTGCTTGAGGATGATAGGGAGTGCTCTTCTGATGGTAAACTTGAAATTCCTTAGTTAGTGCTTCAATCATCTTATTAAAAAAATGTGTGCCTTGGTCACTCATCAAGATCTCTGGACAACCAAACCTAGACAATATATATTCAAAAATTAACTTCACAATGGTTTCTGCACTACAATCCTTCACGGTTTTGTCTCAACCCACCTTGTCAAATAATATTTTGCAGTAATGATATATCTTATGCTTTCCCTTTTCCCTGACGGACTGATAGGTCCAACAAAGTCAATTTTCCATTTATCAAAAGCCTGCAAAGTCACTTGTGGTACTAGTGGCATTTCATCTCTTCTAGACGGTTTCTTTTCCTTTGACATACATCACATTCTTGACAACAATATTTGGTATCCTTATGCATTGTAGGCCACCATAACTCGGCTATCAAAATCTTTTGCACATTGTATTTTCCTACATAATTCCCACCTGCGACTCCTCCATGAGCTTCCGTTAGAATTCTTTGTCTTTCATGTCCAGGGATATATTTGCACAATACTTCATATGATCCCATTTTATACAAGTGTCCCACAATCAACGAGAAATCAACTGCTTGAACCACCAATTCCTTCCTTTTCTTTGTAATGTACTTCACAAGCACCATTCCTGTGGACAAAAATTGAATAATATCCATGAAGTGATCATCTATGACTTTAATTGCAAACATCTCTACATCAGGTAGGTTATCTTCGATATTTATAGGTTATCTCCTGTCTCTATCCTGGATAGATGATCAGGCCCAACATTCAATCTTCCCGGCTTCACTATAACTTTGAAGTCATATTCTTGGAATAATAACAACCATCGAAATATCTTCCCTCCTAAAACAAGATTATTCACCAAGTACTTCAACGTGGAATGATCTGTGAACATGTTAAAGTGTGCTCCCAACCAGTATTGTCTAAACTTCTGCCATGCATACACCATAGATAACCCCTCCCTTTTTTTCGTGCTATAATTCGTTTCTACCTTAGATAGCTTCCTACTTGAAAATGCTATGGGATGATCAATATCCCCTTCTCTTGAATGTGCTAGTACTACTCCCAAAGCTATGCAAGATGAATCAACATGCACATGAAACTCTTTCTTCCAATCTGGGAAAACCAGAATTAACATGGTTACCATCTTTTCTTTCAGCATGTCTAAGATCTACTGGAATTCTTCATCCCAGTAGAAGGTAACATCCTTCTTCAACAACTTCTCTATCGGTGTAGTTATCTATGAACATCCTTTTATAAACTTCCTATAGTAACTAGTGTGTCCTAGTGTAGTATGCAGTTGTCTTACTATTTTTGGTGTTGGCAAGTTCACAATGACTATGATCTTCACCAGATCCACCATCAATCCCTGTTTACAAACCACATGTCCCAACAATATTCCAAATGGTGCACAAAATATTCAATTCTTTATGTTCAATGATATTTGATACTACCTACATGTATCTAGCATCAATCTTAAGCTCGCCACATGCTTCTTTAATAGCCCAAATATTGTTCAATCATCGAAGTAAACTTCCAGAAATTTGTGTATGTACTCCTTGAAAGATGTCATTACAACTCTAGAAAAAATAGCAGACACATTTTTCAACCCAAAATGCATTGTTGTATACTGAGAGGAGCCCCATTCTGTGGCAAACATTATCTTATGTCTATCTTATCATGCAATTCTGATATGCTGATATCTTGAGAAGACAGCTGTAAAAGAGTAAGCCTCTTATCCTCCTACATTATCCAATGCTTCATCTGTAAGTGGTGTAGGAAAAGGATCATGCATGCATGAATCATTCAACTTCCTCAAGTCCACACAGGTTCTAATTTCCCCTTTCAACTTCTTCTCTTGAAATACCATGGGACTTACCTATTCAGACTCTTCAACAGGTTCAATTATCCCCACTACTAACATCTTGTCTAATTGTTCTTTTAACTTCTCCTTATACTTTAGATTCAGTATATAAGGCCTCTACTTAACAAGCTTCACATCAAACTTCAAAGGAATCCTCATAACTCCTAAATCCCCTATGATACCTTTCATGTCTGAAAATTTAGTGGGAAACAACTCCTGGTATTCATGCAAAAAATATGTTATCTTGCTTATTGTGTCTTCATCCTAGTAATCTCCTATGATCTCATACTTTAGTTCAACTTCTATCCCTATATTTACCTTCTTCATCTTTAATGGTTGCATTATATCTAGCATCTCTATCTTAGGTCCATTCACTTCGCGATGTCCCTCTGACTCTTTGATATCAATGTTGCAAGGATCTTTGTCCTCTTCTACAGTGAGATTATAACATTCTATCACATTTCGGATATGCGCAACCCAATCAGGTTGCCAGATAACTAGAACTTCATTTTCAAATATCTTCTTCTTAACTATATTCAGGGTTGCCTCTATATTTGGACAATCATCTTCAAATTTGAATGTCATCACAAATTCATCCACCATCTCCACCCAACTAGCAGTTCCATGTCAAAGTTCAGTTTCCAAAACCAATTCTGAGGAATTTTCTCAAGGGTATGGATGAAGCCATGCACCCATTCTTGTCGCGGAATTTCTACCCAAGCTACCATACAGAGTTGTATATGGCCTTTAGGATGACTCTAGCCATCATACTTGTATGTGAGCTCTGTTTCTACTTGTCCAAATCTTACCCACATCAATCTTCTACATTTTTTCCAATATCCTATATTCTTCTTATGAGTACCCCACCATCTAGTAGGAGTAGCCCTTAGTGCTTGATCCATAGCTAATAGTCTCTTACCTTCTAGTACCCATTTTTATAATCATTAAAGAAAGTGTTTACATCACCCAAACCATCGTATAAAGGTAAGTCACATACCTCAGCTATCATACAGTGCACTATTTTAGTGATCCTTACACATCTCCTTGTCCACACTGCATGCAATTTGTTCTACCAGTTCTCTAATTCCTCTTCTGAATCTAAAGTGCATGAACTATCTTGCTCCCAAGTCAGCTTTCCATCTATAGTGGGATTAATCCACTCTTCTTCCTTTGCTCTGATCTGATATATATTACCAATGTCATCCGTGCTATATTCCTCCTTGACATGCTCTGTATACCTCGCCCCTTCTGATGGATCCAATCAAACAATAACCCTCATATTATTTCTTTCGAATATCATTTGCCTTCTCTTCAGATTAATTGTATCCATGTTAGAAGATGCCCAATCCAATCCAAGAAATTTAGGGTAGGAATTATTGTCATCCACTATCTCAATCACTTCAAAGTCAATGTAGTGTGCACTCCGTCGATGTCCACTGTAACATTAGACAATCTTCCTAAAGGTAAGATCTTTTGTGGATTTTCCATCTTCTACTGAATAGTAGACCATTGCAGCTTTGGCTTACCCAACAATTCCCAAGTCTTTCTTGGCAAGACATTGGCATCAGATCCCATATCCAAGATTACCTTGTCCATGTCATACTCTCCAATCTGCATTGTAAGCCTCATTTCCTTCCCAGTTCACTTTTTGTGTTTATGAAGATTATTCATTGTGTGCATCTCACTCTAAAGTACCTCCTTAGAAGCATAAGAGTCTATTAGTTCTTGTGATCCCTCCACAACCTTCTGATTCCTCAACAACTTCATACAGGTCTGTATAAAATAATTCAAGTTATTCGGATCCACCCCCTGTGTTGCAACTGGTACTATCTCATAGCTATCCTCCTAAGTTAGCTACACGGTAGAGGTCGAGGCCCCATCATCCATAAAAATTCACCTCACCTCCATGAATTCTGTCTTTTCCTCTAGGATATCAAATGCAAGATCTTTTTTAGTAGTTTTCCTTGCCCATGTAGCTTCACCTTCCTTTTTCCCATAAGCCTTATCATTCCCTGTCGCAGCTTCGCTTCTTGTTACAATATTGATGCAAGATTGATATTCTCTTAGCTCAATAGTCATCATTTGGACATTTGCTACAGGCTGTTGGTTTCTTTTATCCTACATATTCGCAATAAGGATGAGACATTCTTCTATCACATGATCAAAACAATTACAGTAATTGTAGGATGTCATGGCGTTTTGACAATCTCTTGCGAAGTGTCCTGCTTGTCCACAATTATAATAGATAATCTGGCCACATCCTTGACCAGAGCCTCCTCCTCGCCCTTGTCCTCATCCTTGAAATCCTCCTCGACCAACATGTTGGCCTTTCTCTTCATGTGTATGCCCTTCAGCTTTTAGTCTATAACTATCAGCAGTGCACTCCATCATTAAGTCATAACTTTGGATTTTTTTCTCATCGTGGTCTACTGATCTATAGAAGTTACAAAACAACTGCTTCAGGGTCTGTATATATTTCTGTAATAGGTAGCAATTTTCAAAGCAATGTTGACCTCGCATTCTACAGATATTTCACCACAGACCTGGATTTACTAGATTAGGCACTCCACTTGCAATATAATCTTTGAACACGAGGCATTGATCCTTATAATGACCCCCTGCTTTTCATTTTGTACACCATACTTATAATCTTTATGGTCTAACTTCTTTACCCTTCTTCAGATCCTACAATTCCAAGGTTAGATTGGCTAGTTGACTTTATATCTGTTGCACTTCTCCATGAGTATCTCCAATTGGCAAAGCTTCCATTTTCATCGCAATCTCCAATGCTTCATCTTGTGTTTCTATATTATGTTGTGTCAAATGTAATCTAATATGTGGCAGTAGTGTGGCTATGAACCATTCTTTATGTTGTTATGGGGGTATTTCAAAGCTCACTTGACCCATCAATACCTTGAAATGTCGATCCAACTCCCACACAAATTCATTCAGTGCTTGCTTGATCTCTTTTAGCTCTGTGATAAACTACTATTCTGATTTCCATTTCTTGAATTATTCCACTAGTTCTTGCTTAATTTCATTAAAAGTAGCATTTGGATTACTCACACAGTATTTCATATACCATGTTAGCACTCTCTCCCACAACGACGTAATGAGTTATGCCTTATTTACATCATCATTATTAATTTGTCTCGTTTTCCATACTACACCATCTATGAACCAAAACTTGTCGGGGTCCTCTGATCCCAGTCCTTTAAAGACAAGTAGCTTAATGGCATCGACCATTCTTCTTCTTCTCGATGGGCTAGGTGGAGGTGGAGGTGTAGGGGAAGTATGGGGAGGGGGATGGGGTGTGATGGGGTAGATGGATGGGGAATCCCAAAGACACCTTGATTATTCTCATCTCCTAACTTGGACACGCCTTTAGGATGGGTGGAGGAATATCATGGGGTTGTAGGGTTACTTCTTTCTTCTTCACTCTCATATCCTAACAGAGGGCTATAGTCAGTGTCAATATAGTTCTTTGGCTATGTTCTATATTGCTTTCCACTTCGCATAGCTCCTAGTTCCAACTTATTTCTTCTTTTCCCAAACATTAATCTGACTACATCCACAGAATCCCCTTTTCACAAAATAACATCTTAATCCATATATTTAAAGAATTAAAAAACTTACCTAGTAGTCCTTGAAAAATCTTCGTTTAGCTTCACTATAGGACACAATCTCGTTGATTGTGAACTCAGTGATAAATCCTCCCAAAATGCTATCGATCTAGAAATCAACAACACTTGAGATATTGTTATTTATTCTCTTGATCCATTGTATCAAATTAGGATTCCACTCCTTAGGTTCGTCGCCTTTGAAATAGGTCTTATGCTCAGTCAACTTAGATACCCACTCATACAATTCAATGTGGAATGAACCAAAGAATATTTCGTATTTCTCTTCGTAAATGTATTTATGAAACCAGTCTTTAGTCAATAATCTAGGGTTTCTATTTTCTTTTTTTGCAAATTCTCTTTCTTTCTGTTCAACCCACTCTGTAATATCCCTCTTCAATGGATGCCAAAACATATCCCTTATGAAGATCCCAGTCCTATCAATGGAACCATTTATTATTTTGAGGGAGCCTGACCTAGGTTCATAGTGGGTTGTGAATCAACAAAACCCTCAAGTAGATCATAGTCTCACCCGAATAAGTTATGGGAGGCTGCAAGATCAGGTTTCTGAAACCGAACGGATATCCACACAGTGGCATTGTGTATTTACTTCTACTTTATATTTATCTCATAACTTCACATGCATGAAAGCTTTGCACAAATGATCAATTTAATAGACTCACTTTAAACCCATAAACTCTAACAAATAATAGTATATCTTACAGCTCTTCGCATAATTCAGTGAAAAGAATGCATAACCAGATACATAACAATACCCAATACACACATAAGAGATACAATATTTTGCCAAAACTTCTTCTTTATTGATATAAATCTTCATTACATATACTTCTTCGACTTGTGCGCTAGACTATAGGTGGTTTGTGCACTCAGCTGTAGACTCTTCCAGGTCTCCGCACACTCAGATGCGGAGCCTTCCCCAAAAATACAGACTACAAACATGAATACATAGATTCAATTTACTTATGATTACATGATATGATATCCAATTACAAAGTATAACATCTCCTTATATAATTTACATCATTACAAAAACCATGGTACACATACTATGGATCCAAAAAACAAGGACTAATACCTGATACTGATTACAAAATAAGGGTTTTTTCCCATCCCCAAAACCCTAAAATATTGTGCAATGAATATATATTCACCAGCTCTATGCGGTCCGCTCCTTATTCTGCGTTGTCTTTTACCCAAAATTTGGACCAAGTTGGGCCATTCCCAACACTTGGACCAAATATGCTAAAGGAGATCTAACATGAAGTGTTAAAGCTTAGACAAAACTTGAAAATAGCAGAATACAAGCATAACCTTTATGGAGTTGGAATAGGACACATAAAGAGTTCAAAGTAGGAGAACATGTTTATCTTAGAATCAATCCAAATAGAAGTTCCTTGAGAATGGGAGCATATGAAAAGCTAGAACCATGATATTGTATAGCATTTGAAATCATAGAAAGAGTTGACCAGTGGCATACAGGTGATCTAGGGGGATCCTAAAAGGCCAAATTTTCAAATTCCTTGAAACATCATGAAACCAATCTCAAATAAATGAGCTCATCATTCTGAATCCAACAGTGCAAACAACACCTCAATCCGACATCATATGAGAAAGTTATGTTCCATAGAAGTTTTTGTGAAACAACTAAATTTTTTGCACATAAGACGCACAAGAGGACATGTGGCACTAATGTCAGGAATACATATGATAACATCATCCATACAGTTGATCACATTAGCATGTTGACTTGGTAGTATGGTTAGCATGGGTCAAATCGGGATGCAACATGTGGTAGTTGATGTTAGTAACCAAGTCAATAGCCAAGTTGGTAGTACGGATGAATCAGAATGTGCCACATGGTGCCCAGTTAGCAGTCATAAAATTTTCTTAAGGAGGAAACATTTTTCACTTTTGTGACAATCATCCATGATGAAATTGTCACCTGATAACGATAGAAAAACGGCCTGTTAGGGCTATATTAAATTAAAATTAAAAAAAAAAATGATGTCAGCCAGATTGACAAGGATTATTATATGTGTATAATCAAAATACAAGTGTTTATCTCCAATGGTTAGCCAATAACAACGGTCGACATCGTTTACCAAAATATGTCACATAACAAGCACCTCTAGTGAGTTGAACTCGTGACCTCCGACCTGCCAATGCATTAACAAAGTTGCCTTAACCACTGCGCCTATCAACCTATTTGTTAAGTCCACCTATGGGTTTATATAAATACATGTTTTAGAACGACTTTAGGAGAGAGAGGAGGTCATGTGTCAGCCCACGGGAGGGTGAGATCAACCTTTTTTCTGCGGTCAGAACCGTGCACTGGGGTCTTGCCTAGGCATCGAATTCAAAAAGGATTCTGGGATATTATGTGGAATATTATGCAGAGAATCTTGTAGGGAATCTAAAATATTCTTTAGACCCCATAGGTCACTAACACGGAATAAGGTCGACTTTATAGTCATTTTCACAATTTTTCGCCAGGAACTCAACGGTGTATTCTATTTCTTCAGCATAGGTCTACGTTTTTATGCCATCCCTAGAAGTGGAGGTATAAGGTGTAATTTTGTAATTTCATGTAATTTTAATTTTTATTTCTATGCAAATTAATGAAAGAGGCCTCCCCACATTGAGCAGGGCCCGGAGACATAGCCCACACTAGGTGAAATCTATTATCAACTTGTTTTTGTGCCTTTGTTCTCATGGTTGATTTTGATTTCCACTTATTTTATGTGTATGCTTCATATGGTTACATGCTCTTTTAAATGCAATTTTGTATGCATCCTTGAAGTAAAATATTTGGATCAAGTTTGGTATCAAAGTAGGTCTTCTTGATGTGAATTGCATGAGTGAATGCTAATGAGAAACAAGATCCAAAGAGGTGAAGGAATACTCAAATCCTTTTATCCTGAAGCAAGGCATGCAACACAAAGACATAACATGGCAGATGAGGATGCTCGGTTGGAGGAAGAGTGAAATTATCACAAGATCTTCTACACCATGGCAAAAAAAGTGGACAAATTGTTTGCAGAATATGAGAAGACAATGGAAAAGCTAGAGAAGAAAGAGCTAGATGATCATGCCTCAGTAAATTGAGGAGAAGGAGGAGAGCCTCTTGAACCCCCATCTCCATCTTCCAATGAAATTTCTTCTTCTTCCTCTTCTCATCATTCTAACATGCATCATAGAAATGCATCTAAAAAGCCATTTTTAAAGCTTGATGTAAAGTTTTATTTGCCCACATATAATGGATAATGTAATGTAGAATAATTAAACAATTACATCAGACATATTGAGGTCTATTTCTTGATTCAGTAGATCGATGAAGATGAGGCCAAGATTCAATTAGCATCTCTTCGACTCAGTGGTAAAACTCTCATCTAGTGGGAGAGAAAGTTGTAGAAAGGTAGAAAAAACTTGGGTAATCTCTTTTCCTCTTGGTCTAATTTTATTTCTAAATTAAAAGGTCAATTCTATCATTTAGGATATTGACAAAATCCTTTAATGGAATGGCAATATCTAAGACAAGGAAAAGGTAAAAATGTGCAAAGTTTCATAGAAGAGTTTAGAAAACAAACTTTAAATTTTGGTATTCTACTTGATTCACCAAAAACTGTAACAAAGTATATTGGTTCTTTACATAGTTACATCAGGCATTCTTTGTTTTTGTTTGAGCCTACTACCATTGATGTAGCTAGTGTGAACACCATTCACCTTGAAATCAGGGGAAATAATGACAAAGAGGATCATCCCAAGAAATCATCTTTCAAACCTCATAATGGCAAGTTCAAAGGAAAAGTCAAGGAAAGGACAAGAAGGTAGCTACAACCAAGAAGGAAGAAGAAGTAAAGCCATCTTGCACACATTCTAAGAAGGAAGGCCATGATGATGGAAATTTTTGGAAGTTGTATCCATAATTGAAGCCAAAGAGATTTGGTGGAAAGGGCAAACAAAAGACAGTGACAACCATGTAGCAATACCTTGGATCTGACTCTAGAGATGAGACACAGATCATAGTAGTGGGCATACAAGGTAACCTCCCTCTTCATGCTAATGAAAATTATGAAATGCATGAAAGTACAATTTCTTCAAATGAGTCTCTTGTCAATGAACGAAAGAGGATTGAATTGTTTTATATTATATTTTTTATGAAACATAGTAAATTGGAAACCTTGTTTGATCTAAGCTCTCAAGTAAACTTAACCTCAAAATCCTTGGTTAAGATATTAGGGTTAGAGACCAAGCCTCATCCAAAACTCTACCCTCTTGGTTGGGTGTGTGACAAAGAAAAATTGCATGTAACCAAATAGTGGAGGGCTTGATTTGTGATCACATCCAAACTTATAAATGAGGTTTATTTTAATGTTGCACCTTTGGATATTTGTAGCATTATATTGGGGAGTCCCTATTTGTATGACAGGAAAGAAGTTTTCTTTCTCCCTGAAAACAAGTATCATCTCACTAAAGATGAGGTGGAATACATTATTAGGGCTTATTGTGCCAAGATCATTGCAAGTCTTGTAAGTGTAGGGCAGATGAAGACATTGATCAATTCCAACAAAGGGTGCATGCTCATGGTTGTGAGAGCAAAAGGTGCGGAGACATCTGAAGCTTTTCAAGGTTGTGATCCCACTCATAAAAAAGAATTGCATATTGTTTCTAACTATAATGGGGGTTTTTAGGAACCAAGAGGGTTTCCTCCAAAGAATGAGATGAAACATCAAATTAATTTGCAACAGGATTCTCCTTTACCAAAAATTGGTATGTACATGTTATCAGCCATTGAAATGGAGGAGATAAAGAAACAAGTGCAGGAATTGTTGAACCAAGAGGTCATAAGATCAAGTTCTTCTCCATGCGGCTCAACCATCATCTTGGTGCCAAATAAGAATGTAACATGGAGTATTTGTGTGGACTACAGGGTACTTAACAAAATAACCGCAAAGAATCAGGACCCACTCCCTCGCATTGATAATTTATTAGACCAATTGAAATTTTTTGTCTATTTCACAGAACTAGACTTGTGCAATGGCTATCATCAGGTGAGGATTGCAGAACATGATGTATGGAAGACTGCATTCATCATAAAACATGGGTTGTTTGAATGGATGGTAATTCCATTCGGACTATGCAATGCTTCAACCACATTCATGATGGTGATGAATCACATTTTCAAAACTTTTCTTGATAACTTTTCACTTATGTATCTTGATGCCATTCTTGTTTTCAGTAAAACATGCGAAAATCATGTGAGTTAGGTTAAAACGGTGCTTGATGTTTTGCAAAAAGATTTTTTTTTTAATTTCAAAATGGCTAAGTGTGAATTTGGTAAGACCTCTTTGGTTTAGTTGGGTCACATTGTTGGAGGTGGACAGTTAAAAATCGATCCTTATAATGTTCATGCAATTATAAAGTTGCCTAAACCCACCAATGTTACAGAGGTTCGTATCTTTTTGGGTGTAGTACAATACTCGAGAAGATTCATTGATAACTTATCCGTCATTGCAACCCCCTTACATGCTTTTACCAGTGTGACAGTGTGGAGGAAAGTGATAGACAGCCTTTGATACAATGAAAGAGAATATCAGTACTGCACCAGTTTTGGCCTTATTTGACCTCCAACAAACTTTTGAAATTAAAACAGATACCAGTGGATATACCGTGGGAGCCGTATTGATGTTGCAGAGGAAAATTGTATGTTACCATTCAGAGACATTCTCCCATGTTGTTGTGAATAATCCCACCTATGACAAGGAGTTGTATGCCTTGGTCCAAAGCATGAAAAAGTGGAAGCACTATTTGATTGGAAAGGAGACTATGATTCATACATATCACCATCCCTTGCGGTACCTCCAATTGCAGACCAAGCTTCAATAGGCATGTCATTTCAAATGGATGGGCTTCTTCAACAATTTCATTTGGTAATAAAGTAAAAGAAGGGAACTATAAAAAAGTGGCATATATTATCTCTCGTTGTCCTATTTCTTCTTATGTTTTTTTGAAAAATGCTTCATTATCTTTTGAAAGTTATGTTGAACAATATTTTTTTGATGAAGATTTTAAGGAGATTTATGCAAAACTGAATCATGGATTGCCAGCAGACAATTACCACTTATAAGGAAAATTGTTGAACCACCTTGGCAAAATTTATATCCCCACTAGTGGAACAATACATGTAATCAGAGAGGCGCATACCCCTCTTGTGTTAGGTCACTAGGGAAAACTTTGTGTCATTTGTAGAGGTTTTTTTATTGGCCTCACATGAAAAACATTGTAACATGATATCTAAAATGATGTGTGTTGTGTTCAGTTTAAAAGCCCACTAATAGAAAATTGGGGCTCTACACACCACTTCCTATCTTGAGTCATCCATGGAAAAGTGTGTCAATGGATGTTTTTTAAAAATTTTCCTTTCTCTAGGAAAGGTCATGACTATTTTTATGTCGTTGTGGATTGATTTAGTAAATTTTGTTTCGTAATGCCTTTTAAAAATAATATCACTACAAAGTAGATTGCTTATCTCTTCTTCCAATTTGTATGGGTCCACTTTGGGTTGCCCACATCCATTGTGTGTGATCAAAACTCTCGTTTCCTTGGAGAGTTCTGGATGAGTTTGTGGAGGATGATGGACACCAAGTTGAAGAGAAGTATAACATTTCATCCATATACCAAAGAGAAAACAAAGGTTGTTAACCACATAGTGATACATTTACTCTAGGGCTATTGTGGCAAGCATCTCAAGTTGTGGGACAAGCAAATTCCTTATGTACAACATGCATACAACAGGGTTGTGCATTCATACACTCAGAGCTAATCATTCGAGACATGTTTTGGATATTTTCCAAAGGTTCCCTTAGACAAGGTCTTTGGGAGATACAAAGATTCCAGTGAGAAAAATCGCAAGTACAAGGGATGGAAGTTCATTCAAGTAATTCAGTTGATTTACTAGGTAGTGTAGGAGTAATTGGAGAAAATTCAAGCTCTATACAAGGCTTGACATGACAAGGACCAAGTTGATCACCAATTTTAGGTTGGAGACAAGGTGTGGTTCCATATCAACTAAGATAGAATGACAGGGGAAGGAAAGAAGTTGAGACCAATCTGATATGGTCCTTTCACCATATCAGAGAAGATTGGAGACAATGTTTTTCACCTTTATTTTCCAGCATACATGCATATGTACTCAGTGGTGAATGTTGAAAACTTGAAACTCTATGAGCCTTCTTTCATCATCGACACTGACGAGGTAGGACAAGTTCCTACAGTGGATGAATTTTCACCTGAATACTTAGACAAGCTACCTAAAGATATCATTCTTGATAGGATAACTGGGACTTCACGATGGGGAGACATGGAGTACCTTCGTATTAGTTTCAAGGGAGTGCATCCAAGTAAGGCCAGTTGGATTGAAAAGGAGAAAGTGAAGGAGAAATTTCCTCACTTTCCAATTGACTGATAAGGCTTTTGGTGGCCCAAAATCTTATTAGTGGGGAGGAATGATCTAGGAGTATCCTAAAAGGCCAAATTTTCAAATTCCTTGAAACACAATGAAGCAAATCTCAAGTCAAAGATATCATTATTCTAAATCCAATGGAACAAATGACACCTCAATCCTGAAAGTTATGGCCCACTGAATTTTTTGATAAACAACTAAAAATTTTGCAGGCATGACCACAAGAGGACATGTGTGGGTTATCTTAGAGGTGTGTTTGTGTGTGTGTGTGTGTGTGTGTGCTTTATTCTTAAGAGTTAGGAGAACCTACTTCCTCAAGAGGTAAGCCAGAATATTAGCCTTTAGATATAAGTGTTAGAATTGAAGTCTAAACTGTTCATCTTTAGAAGAGTGAGAATAATTCTCATTTAGCTAGGTGAAGTTGTGGATTTGGTCAATGGGTCTCTCTTTGAATTTATTTTGAAGATTTTCCTAGTTGTTGGAAATATATTAGATGATTTTATGGGCTAAGGGGGATTTAGTGTCCTTCGAATTATTTTGGGCTAGTGATTACCCTATAAGATTTTGTTTCCTAGTCCTTAAAACTGAGTTAAATATCTATCTGATCCTAATGGAAATTGGCATCAACCCATAGTATTCATCCAACAATGTTATTCATCCACCCATGGAATTCACCCATGGTATTGTAAGTGAAATCCACCCATGGTATTTATCCACCCATGGTATTGTAAGTGGCATCCACCCATGGTATTCATTCACCCATGGTATTTACCCATCTGATATGGTCCTTTCACCATATTAGAGAAGATTGGAGACAATGTTTTTCACCTCGATTTTCCATCGTACATGTAGATGTACTCAGTGGTGAATGTTGAAAACTTGAAACTCTATGAGCCTCCTTTTATCATGGACACCGACGAGGTTGGACAAGTTCCTACATTGGATGATTTTTCACTTGAATACTTAGACAATCTACCTGAAGATATCATTCTTAATAGGAGAACTAGGACTTCATGATGGGGAGACATGGAGTACCTTCGTATTGGTTTCAAGGGAATGCATCCAAGTAAGGCCCATTGGATTGAAAAAGAGAAAGTGAGGGAGAAATTCCCTCACTTTCCAATTGACTAATAAGGATTTTGGTGGCCCAAAATCTTATTAGTGGGGAGGAATGATCTAGGAGGATCCTAAAATGCCAAATTTTCAAATTTCTCGAAACACCATGAAACCAATCTCAAATCGAAGATATCATCATTCTAAATCCAACAGCACAAACAACACCTCAATCCTACATCATGTGAGAAAGTTATGACCCACTGAAGTTTTTGATAAACAACTAATACTTTTGTAGGCATGACCACAAGAGGACATGTGGCACTGACTTCAATAGTACAGATGCTGACATCATCCATAGAGATGATGAAATTAGCATGATAAATTTGTAGTATAGTTGGTAGGGAGCCAATTCGGAGATGACACATGGCAAGTGATGTCAACATGATGTCAGTAACCTAGCAAACAACCTAGTCATCAGTACAAATGAATTAGAATTCACCATCTAGTGCCCAGTTAGAAGTTGGCCAATTTTCCTAAGGAGGCAACATTTTGCATCTCTATGATAGTCTACCACAACCAAATTTTTTGCTGATTAGATTTTCCAGTAACCTAAAAAAAATGGTAGGAAAAAATGTTCTATTAGGGAAATATTAAATTAAAATTTTAAAAAAATGGCATGAGCCAACAAGCGGTCAAACCCCACTGGCTAGAATAAAAATGGTTATATATATTTATATTAAAAATACAAGTGATGATTGCCAATGGTTATTCGGCTGCAACGGTCGGTGTCATTTACCAAAATATGTCACATAATGGGTAGGTCTGTCAGGTTGAACCCATGACCTCTCGCTTGCCAATGAATTAACACAAATTCCTTAACCATCGCGCCCGTCGGGCACTTTATTAAGTCCACCCATGGGTTTATATAAATACATGTTTTGGAACAACGTTGGGGGAGAGAGGAGGTCGCGTGTCATCCCACTGGAGAGCGAGATCAACCTTTTTCCTGTGGTCGAAACTATGTGTCAGAGTCTCGTCTGGGAATGATATTCGAAAAGGATTCTAGGAATATTTTATGAATATTCCCTAGAATAGTTTGTAGAGAATATTTCATGGAATCTAAAAGATTACATAGAGTCCTAGAGGTCACCAACATAGAAAAAGGTCAACTTTATAGTTATTTTTCACGATTTTTCACCAAGTATTCAACGCTGAAGTCAATTTCTTCAGGAGAGGTCTACATTTTCAGCCCATCCCTAGAATTGGAGGTGTAAGGTGTCATTTTGTGATTGCATGTAATTTTATTTTGCTGCATATTAACGAAAGAGGCATCCCCACATTGAATAGGGCTCGGAGACATAGCCCACACTAGGTGAAATTTGTTATCAACTTGTTTTTGTGCCTTTGTTCTCATGGTTGCTTTTGATTTATGCTTCTTTTATGTGTATGCTTCATATGGTTACATGCTCTTTTTAATCCAATTTTGTATTCATCCTTGTAGTAAAATATTTGGGTCAAGAGGCTTGTGTTATCTCCTACTATGAAAGAACACAACTTTTTCCTTCTATATTTAATTAATAAAAATGTGCATGATACTAATCATATTATTAACTCGGTTGTGATTTAGGTTGAAGCAGAAGGATAATTCTAGCTAAATCCGCATGCTATCCTAGAAAAGAAGGATAAATTTCTCTAGAACCAATACATTGCGTAGGCCAAGGTGTAGTTGAAGCAATTTGCAGTAGATAAGGCCAAGTCGAAGATAGAGGATGCCATGAAAGTGGTACACAAATTTCTATTTTATGTACATAATCCTTGTCATATATAGTAGAACATTAGGGACAATATTCCATTAAGGAGGAAGGGATTGTAACACCCCATTGAACTCTTATTTTGTAATTGTAGCTATGAATTATATTTCTAGAAATAGCTAGCATGGAAATGTTTCTAAACTTCATTTCTGTAAATGTGTTTTAATTTAACATATTTCCAAAAATCTAAAGAACAAATAAGCCTAGAAGTTATGAGAACAAATGGGAGTTGTCACACGGAATGAGTCAATCTTGCGGACAAGATAGACCTTCCTAGAATCTAACGATATCTAGTGACAAGCAAGCCAATCAAAAACTATATTTCTCTAAATATGCACTTATAAACAAAGGAAAACAAATGTTTAGGCCTACCTTGGGTCCAATGCAAGTTTGTGGAAGCCTCGCTCCTTTGATCCAAATGAGCTCCCTTGTTGCGAATCTACAAACACAAACAAGCAAACAAATTAAATAGCACCTGAAAAGCCAATATCATAAAACATACTTAACATAAAGATCAAGGAATTCATGAAACAAATGACATAGGACAATTTTTTGAGAAAAATGAATCTGGTTGTATTAATTCAAATGAAAGAAGAACTTTACAACCTGTGCCTTGATGTTGTACAAGCTCCTCCCAGGGTCCAACAAGAAGTCTCCTCTACTTTGACAAGTTTCAATCTCTTCCCAATGAATCCAAAAAGGTATGTGATCTCTCCTCTCAAGCTTAACTAGGAAGTCTCAATTCCACCAACATTTACCCTCAAAAATGTTCAGCTTCTACCCTCCCTAGCAACCAGAACAATGCCATAATTTATAGTGCAATGGAGGGAAGTTACTAGGTCCTCCTTCAAAGGGATAGCTCCTCTCATCAAGGGATTAGCTCCTTCTCTTTTGGGATGCATGAACCACCTAAGAGCGACCAATCCACGTCAAAATTCCTTCTAGAATCATCTAGAATTAACCCAAAGTGAGTTTTTTAGAATAAACTTGCGCCTTTTTGACTTTCACAGGGGTCTACACCCACTCCTTTAGGGACAAAGTGGACAGGTCCGCAGTTTTTGTGAACAGGGGGTGCGGGACCGCAGGCAACAGTGAGAGAAAGTGTGGAACCAGAGCTTTGTTGATTTTCAATGTCTTTCTCTCATTTTCAAAGCTTGACTTGAAGAGCTGAGGTCTGAGACTTGCTTAGGAGGACAGTACAAGTGATGATAGACCCATACTGACTACAAATAATCATGGTGACGATATTTTTGTGTAACAGATTGCCCGCTAAAGTGCAAAGTCTGTAGCAGATGAGGATTTCATTTATCATCTAGGAAGAGTGAAGTACTTTATCGTTTTGAGGATCATCTTGTGGAGAGCCCGGTTGGAACCTATAAAAACATTCAATGAAAGATATATATATGAGATCATATCATCGCTGAGGTAGGCATTCCCATACTCAGATCAAAACTGACCTAGAAAACTAACTACTGCTCTGATATGTTGGCATTATGATACATATGTTGTACTTGATGGCAACCCACTCATCTCAGATAATAAATTATAGTGTAGAGAAAAGTTCACGCACTTTTATGCAGAGAAAAGTTTATTTCATGTAGAGAAAAGTTCACGCACTTTTATGCAGAGAAAAGTTTATTTCATGTAGAGAAAAAGTTCACGCACTTTCATGCAAGGAAAAGCGCGTATATGTTGGAGAACTTACCTTTGGTCCATGGTAGTTAGTCCTTGGTATTTGAACCTATGAGGAAAAGCGCGTATATGTTGGAGAACTTACCTTTGGTCCATGGTAGTTAGTCCTTGGTATTTGAACCTATGAGGAAAAGCGCGTATATGTTGGAGAACTTACCTTTGGTCCATGGTAGTTAGTCCTTGGTATTTGAACCTATGGTTTTGGACCATGGTACGCACTTTCATGCAAGGAAAAGTGCGTATATGTTGGAGAACTTACCTTTGGTCCATGGTAGTTAGTCCTTGGTATTTGAACCTATGGTTTTGGACCATGGTACCTCGTCAAAAGTGTTGATCTCACTCAATTTCATGGTTGGTTCATGGTATTAGTCCGACAGTTTTTGATCCTATGGTTTTGGCCCGTGGTATTGCATCCAAAAGTGTTGATCTCACGTGCTTTCATGGTTGGTTCATGGTATTAGTCCAACAGTTTTTTGATCCTATGGTTTTGGCCCGTGGTATTTTGAAAGGCCTAAGACTATAAAAGAGGAAGGAGATCATTTGGCAAAGCATCTTCTGAATTATCGAATATCTGATAAAGTGCTAGATCTGGAATATTGTGATTGGGTTTTGGTGCAGATCTGGATCTGAGTGAAGAAGGAACCTGAGCGTAAGGAGAAGGATAAGTTCTATTGATGGGTCAAAATCTTAAGGCTGGAATAGTGGTATCTCTATATGATTTTGATCTGTGATATGTGGCATACGCTTGATCTATAAATCTAATAATCTGGGTCTGAATTATTGATGCATGTTTTATTTTACACATGTTATGATCTGGGTATGTCGGATGTAACAACTGCAAATTTATAAGGAAATATTTGCAGATCTGTATGCGGGTTGGCTTTGGTGAAATCAGAGATTGATGATGCAAGTGTAGTTGATGGGTTTTTGATGTTCTTGGATCCAGTTTGAAAATTTATGAAAAGTGGTCCTTAAAAGAAAAGAAGTAGGGGGTTGTAGCTCCCTTCCAGGAGAGACTGGAAAACAAGAGAGTTGTAGCTCTCTGCAGGTTGTAGCCTACGTACTGGTAAAGGACTGCACTAGTACAAAACCATTGTAAAAGGAGTTTCTAATTTGAAAGAAGATAGAGACATATTGCAGCAGGTGGTTTTCACCCACATTGGGTTTCCACCTTACATCTTGTGTTCTTTGGTGTGACTATCTGTTTTCTTTGTTCATGCTCATTATTTTATGGTACTGACATGCAAAAATAATTCAAAGAATAAATAAGGAAGATTTATTAAAAGAACTTGATAATACTGATTCACCCCCCCTCTCAGTATTATTTCCAGCAATTGGTATCAAAGCAGGTCCTTCAGAGAAGCTTGATCGCTTGAAGGAAGATCATTCATCTTGAGCAACTACGAGAGGGAAGCATCAATCAGGCCACCAATTTTTGATGGGACAAACTTCAATTATTGGAAGGTAAGAGTTACTGCCTATCTTCAATCTCTTGGTACAGAAGTTTGGGATATCATAGATACAGGCTACACTTTTCCTTCAGCTACTCCTACAGATACAGCCGAAAAGAAGAAATATGAAACAAATGCTAAAGCAGTCAATACTCTGCTGGGATGCTTATCTCAAACAGAATTCATGAAGGTTATGCAATATAAATCCGCAAAAGAAATATGGGACAAGATTGTCTTGAGCTACGAAGGAGATGAATAGGTAAAGCGTGCTAAACTTCAAACCCTCAGGATTCAGTATGAGAATCTCAGAACATATAATGATGAAAGTGTGGCTAACTATTTCCTTCGGGTAGATGAGATTGTTAATTGCATGAAAAACTTGGGTGAAGAAATAAAAGAGGCTATTGTGGTTGAAAAAGTTCTAAGATCATTGTCCCCCAAGTTTGAATCTAAAGTGTCTGCAATACAAGAAAAGGAAAATCTACGAATTCTTACTATGTCTCAGCTACACGGAATTCTAACTGCTTATGAAATGAGAAAGGGAGGTCCATCAGACAGAAGAGAAGCTGCTTTCAAGGCTTCAGGCAAAGGAGACTATTATGAAGCAAGTCACATGCCAGAAGAAGAAGAAGAAGAATCAAATTTTGTCAGAAATCTTCAAAGGGGAACTGGAAGGTTCAGAGGTAAGTTACCTTTTAAATGCTTTTCTTGTGGAAGAGTAGGTCATTATGCTGCAAAATGTCCTCATAAGGATAAAGGAAAGGAACCTGCTAGATGGAACAAGAAACAAATTGCAAATAAGAAAAGCTACTACACTCATGAAGATAGTGATGGTATATCAAATAGTGACGAAGATGAACGAGGTAATGACTATAAACTCTTAATGGCATTTGAAGATGATGATTACATGGATGCTATAGATGTGGATAGCTTTTGTGAAGAAATTTCTAGACTCAAGACATGTATAGAAGAAAAGAATAGGATCATTGATACTCTACAACTTCAAATTGATGAAAAAGAAAAATATCTTGAAAAGTTAGAAGGCGAAATTGTTGGTCTTAGAAAAGAGATTGAGAAAACAAAGGCTATTAATCTTAAGTTTGTCAAAGGATCTGAAACTCTAGATGAGATCATCAATGTACAGCGCTCTCCTCTAAACAAGACAGGTTTGGGCTATAAAGGAGAAACTTCTCAAGCATCCACCTCAAAGAGTTATCTTGATGCAGCAAGAAGGAATGAGCAAAAGCACAATGGAGATCACCAAGTAAAGCAGGGACCAATTACAAACAAAGACTATCAGGCAAATCAGGGGCAATTTGTCTTAATGATGAACAAAAGCTACAACCAGCCACAGGTAAAATCCTCTCAATTTGCTTCAAGAATGAATGACAATAGAAATTACAATCGTTTGGCCGGAAGATTTGATAACCGCAGAAATTTCTTCAATGGACAATGCTTTTCTTGCCATAACTTTGGTCACAAAGCAGCTCAATGTGTTGCATATAAAACGATCATGACTAGAGAAGTTCAAAAACAAAGAAGTATGACCGGGATTACAAAAAGGACCTATAACAACTTTTCGGTTCTTGAAAATGAAGTTGAATGTTCTATTTGCAATAACTTTGGTCATGAAGATTCTGAATGCAGGAGCAGGTTTCAGTAGACAAAGGAACAAGCCTCAAGCACCAAAACATGGAGAATAAAGGAACCGCAAACAGAAAGATGTGGGATAGCATTTTATGCAGAGGGACAGGAAAATCTATGGTACATTGACAGTGGATGTTCGAAGCATATGACAGGTGATAAAGAAAAACTTGAATCATATTCTGCTCTAGAAAAAGGAAAGAAAGTTTCTTTTGGAAATGATACTCCTGCAACTATAAAAGGAAAAGGCACTGCTCAGTTAAAAGAAAAGGTCAAAGCTGGAAATGTTTTGTATGTTGATGGATTGAAACATAATCTTCTAAGTGTCAGCCAGATGTGTGATCAAAGAACCGAGGTGATATTCAGATCAAATGGATGTCTTGTTCGTGATCTTAATACAGGTAAAACAGTGATCAAAGGTAAAAGAACTCCAAATAATCTATACATATTTGAAGAAGGACAACAACAATGCTATCTGAGCAAGGATGATGAGAACTGGTTATGGCACCGGAGGTTGGGGCATCTAAGCTTTTCACAAATAAGGAAAGCATGCAAATATCAGGCAGTTCGTGGTCTTCCAGATATCAAAGTTCTAGACAACACCATATGCAAATCATGTCAGTTTGGAAAGCAAACCAGAACTACCTTTCCGGAAAAGGAAGGATCAGCTAGCATGCCTCTTGAGCTAGTACATACAGATACATGTGGTCCATTCAGGAAAAGGACACCTCGAGGAGAAGAATACTTGATATTATTCATTGACGATTTCTCCAGGTTTGTCTGGTTAGGACTTATGAAGCACAAAGATGAAGCATTCGAAAAATTCAAATCCTTTAAAGCCTTGGTTGAAAATGAATCAGGATACAAAATTAAGTGTCTTAGATCCGACAAAGGTGGGGAGTTTACCTCAAATGAATTTTTCGATTTCTGTGAAGAACATGGGATAAGAAGAGAATTCTCTACAGCTAGAACTCCTCAGCAAAATGGAGTGGTGGAAAGAATGAACAGAACTGTCCAACAAATGGCTCGTGCTATGCTTGATGAATCTAGAACTCCCGCAACTTTCTGGGGTGAAGCAGCACATGCTACGGTTATTATTCTCAACAAAACAAATGTCCGAGTGAATAGCACTCAAACCCATCATGAGCTCTGGTATGGTGAGACTCCTTCGGTAAAGCACTTCAAAATCTTTGGGAGCAAATGCTATATTAAAAATACTGATGAGCAACTTGGCAAACTTGAACCTAGAGCAGATGAAGGCATCCTTCTTGGTTATTCTCCACACAGCAAAGCATACAAGTGCTATAATAAAAGACTTGGAAGAATTGTTGACAGCATTGATGTAGTGGTTGATGAGAAGGGATACATTCCTAGGCAAGTAAATCATGAAGATATCGAAGAAGATGAAGGCCATCCTCAAAGATAGAATGATGAAGAAGAAGAACCTCAAGAAGAACCAGAGGAGCAGATAAGGATAGAAGAGAAGACTCCATCCAGATATGTTCAGAAGAATCATCCAGAATCTCAGATTTTGGGACAGAAAGAAGCAGGTGTACAAACAAGAAGAACAATTGCAGAAGCTTCAAGCTATTTGGCATTACTCTCTTCCACTGAACCACAAAATGTGAAAGAGGCATGCAAAGATGAATGTTGAGTCAAAGCAATGGATGAAGAACTTGAGCAGATTGAAAAGAACAACACTTGGGAGCTGGTTCCTAGACCAAAGGATAAGAATGTTATAGGAACAAAATGGGTCTTCAAAAATAAATTGAATGAAAATGGAGAAGTAATTAGAAACAAGGCCAGACTTGTTTGTAAAGGGTATGCGCAGCAAGAAGGAATAGATTTTGAAGAAACTTTTGCTCCTGTTGCAAGACTTGAGGCCATCCGAATGTTCCTTGCTCTCTCAAGCTTTCAAAACTTCAAAGTATTTCAAATGGACGTGAAATCATCCTTTCTGAATGGAGACTTGGAAGAAGAAGTATACATTGAGCAGCCAGATGGTTTCATTCTTGGAAATGATCCAAATCTTGTATGCATATTGAAAAAGGCTCTCTATGGCCTCAAACAAGCTCCAAGGGCTTGGTACTATCGTTTGGACAAATATCTTCATCAAGAAGGTTTTTCAAAAGGATCAGCAGACAACAATCTTTATATAAAAGTTGAAAATGACAAATTGTTGATACTTGTTGTGTATGTAGATGACATTATCTTTGGCAGCAATGAAGAAGCTATGAGTCAAAGCTTTGCCTTGGTGATGCAGAAAGAATTCGAAATGTCCTTGCTGGGAGAACTGACATATTTTCTTGGTTTGCAAATCCAACAAAATGAAGAAGCGATCTCCTTGTCTCAAACCAAGTATCTCAAGCAGATTTTGAAGAAATATGGTATGGAAGAAGCAAAACCAGTATGTACACCCATGGTCACAGGATGTAACCTCAATGCAAATGATGAATCAGCAGCAGTGCATCAACCAACTTACCGATCTATGATTGGAAGTCTACTTTATTTGACAGGTACCCGACCAGACATCATGCATGCAGTGGGAATAGTTGGAAGATTTCAGGAAAATCCAAAGGAAACTCATCTTCAGGCAGTAAAGAGAATCTTCAAATATCTTCAAGGGACTCAAAACTATGGCTTATGGTATCCTAGAGATACAGATCTCACACTTCATGCTTATACAGATGCAGTTTGGGCCGGAAGTGTGGATGACAGGAAAAGCACAAGTGGTGGTGCATATTCTTTATGGGTTCCAGATTAGTATCTTGGTTCAACAAGAAACAAAGTTCGATTGCCTTGTCTACAGCTGAAGCAGAATATGTTGCTGCTGCATCTTGCTGCACTCAACTCCTTTGGATGATGCAGACCTTGCAGGATTTTCAAATCACTTGTACACCACCCATCTCCATCTTATGTGATAATACAAGTGCAATCAGCATTTCAAAGAACCCAGTCATGCATTCAAAAACCAAGCACATACCAATCAAGTATCACTTTCTTCGGGAACAAGTGCTTGAACAAAAGGTCAAGTTGGAGTATGTTCCTTCTAAGGAACAGGTTGCTGATATACTCACCAAACCATTGCCTTGGGAGACCTTTGAATACCTCAGGCAAAAGCTAGGGGTTGTTGATGCATCATCTTGTTGTTGAATCTCTTCTGATTGTTGGTTGTACGCAAGGTTCATCTGAAGTATATGCGTACATGTGCTGGGTTGCGGATTGGTCAAAGATCGAATGGCACAGGTTCAGGGGGAGCATATCTTGCATTGTTGGCATTATGGAGGAAGTACAGAAGGAGATCATGGATGCTGGTCTGAATATTGCTACAATACGTCTCTATCTCTTTCATGGTCATGGATTATGGTTCTTCTTTGCAAATCTGGTTTATAGTCAGGGGGAGCATGTTCTTAGGGGGAGCATAACCCTTTGCCCTTGATGTCAAAGGGGGAGAGTGATTGGTTGTTGTTGCCATCAAGTCCAAAGGGGGAGATTGTTGGCATTATGATACATATGTTGTACTTGATGGCAACCCACTCATCTCAGATAATAAATTATAGTGTAGAGAAAAGTTCACGCACTTTTATGCAGAGAAAAGTTTATTTCATGTAGAGAAAAGTTCACGCACTTTTATGCAGAGAAAAGTTTATTTCATGTAGAGAAAAAGTTCACGCACTTTCATGTAAGGAAAAGCGCGTATATGTTGGAGAACTTACCTTTGGTCCATGGTAGTTAGTCCTTGGTATTTGAACCTATGAGGAAAAGTGCGTATATGTTGGAGAACTTACCTTTGGTCCATGGTAGTTAGTCCTTGGTATTTGAACCTATGGTTTTGGACCATGGTACTCACTTTCATGCAAGGAAAAGCACGTATATGTTGGAGAACTTACCTTTGGTCCATGGTAGTTAGTCCTTGGTATTTGAACCTATGGTTTTGGACCATGGTACCTCGTCAAAAGTGTTGATCTCACGCAATTTCATGGTTGGTTCATGGTATTAGTCCGACTGTTTTTGATCCTATGGTTTTGGCCCGTGGTATTGCATCCAAAAGTGTTGATCTCACGTACTTTCATGGTTGGTTCATGGTATTATTCCAACAGTTTTTTGATCCTATGGTTTTGGCCCGTGGTATTGTGAAAGGCCTAAGACTATAAAAGAGGAAGGAGATCATTTGGCAAAGCATCTTCTAAATTATTGAATATATGATAAAGTGCTAGATCTGGAATATTGTGATTGGGTTTTGGTGCAGATCTGGATCTGAATGAAGAAGGAACCTGAGCGTAAGGAGAAGGATAAGTTCTATTGATGGGTCAAAATCTTAAGGCTGGAATAGTGGTATCTCTATATGATTTTGATCTGTGATATGTGGCATACGCTTGATCTATAAATCTAATAATCTGGGTCTGAATTATTGATGCATGTTTTATTTTACACATGTTATGATCTGGGTATGTCTGATGTAACAACTGCAAAGTTATAAGGAAATATTTGTAGATCTGTATGCGGGTTGGCTTTGGTGAAATCAGAGATTGATGATGCAAGTGTAGTTGATGGGTTTTTGATGTTCTTGGATCCAGTTTGAAAATTTATGAAAAGTGGTCCTTAAAAGAAAAGAAGTAGGGGGTTGTAGCTCCCTTCTAGGAGAGACTAGAAAATGAGAGAGAGTTGTAGCTCTCTGCAGGTTGCAGCCTGCGTACTGGTAAAGGACTGCACCAGTACAAAACCATTGTAAAAGGAGTTTCTAATTTGAAAGAAAATAGAGACATATTGCAGCAGGTGGTTTTCACCCACATTGGGTTTCCACCTTACATCTTGTGTTCTTTGGTGTGACTATCTATTTTCTTTGTTCATGCTCATTACTTTATGGTACTGACATGCAAAAATAATTCAAAGAATAAATAAGGAAGATTTATTAAAAGAACTTGATAATACTGATTCACCCCCCCTCTCAGTATTATTTCCAACATGATATAGGAATGATCTTGTAATAAATCACAAGTATAGACTCATGTGGACACAATATGGACGCAACCATCTATTTATGAATAGTCCACCATATAATGAATACAAAATTCCTCGCAACCTGGATTGCGGAAACTAGATCCAGGGTCTTCATTTCTACTTCCCGAAACAGTACGATTCTATCCATGCGAATGAATGTGTTGAAGTCGAACATGGTAGAAACCACTTGATTACCAGTCAATGATGTAAACTGTTAACAAGTGTGAGAGAAACCGCCAGTGATGTCAATGGCTCTCAAAGTACCCAGTACAATCCATGAGATGTGAATAGATGTGTTGATGTCGAACATGTCATGGAATCATTTGATCGAAGGTCAATGACGCAACCTGTCGTCAAAGGTGAGAAACCTGCCATTGAGGCATGCAGATCCCAAGGTACTGACGATTTCTAGATCATCTTTCTCGATAATGAGTTGAAGTCGATAGAAAGCGATCCGTCGCAGGCAAGCCCACAACACGAAATCATAGATCAAGTTGAATAAATTTAGTTGCAAAGACTGACTCAGGGATGGTCAAGATGGATGACAGATATTTTGCAAATGAATGGCTTTATTGGCAGCGACTCTTGAACACATAACGACACAACAAATGGTTTGGTGACAATTGACCCAAAGTTAATACCCAGAAACTAGCTGAAGACTTTCAATGTGGTTTGATCAACTGTTAGGCAAAGGATTTCCCAACCCAGGTGAATAAAAGTGTCGTGTTCAAGAGTGGTTACAAACAGGCTCATTTTTCTCTCTTTTCCCCCACCCTTTCTAGCAAGTACCTCTTTATTTTTGACAAGCTTGAGGAGGATAACATTTGCTTGATTATAAGCTCATCCTTCGGATGAGTCCAACTTAGTTTAAATTCGAACCCTAAGAAGGAGTGGTTCGTTCCTGTTTGTAATTGAACAGGTCCTTTACTGTGAAATATTAATGAGTCCAGTATAGGAGAAACTCGGCATTTTTCAATTTTAGAGTGTCTGAAAAAACTTAAGAAGACTCCAGGGTTGACCTTTTTCGTAAATTTGTGTCTCCCAAGCCCGAAAAAGTATAAAATAATACTTGAGAGAACTGCTTGATCTTTATGACCAAGGAGTACTTTTCATAATTAGTGCCCCTGATCCGAAAAAGTAAAAAAGCGATCAATGACACATCGTTTTATAACCAATATCGAATTTGAAACGACAAAAATCCGGCATTATTTTCATGTTATTACGGTCAGAAAAGAGCTGTAAGTGGACCGTCTTTTTAGTTCTGTTTTGACGAGTTTAAAAAGAAAAACTCGGCGATCTTTTCATGTTTTTGGAGTCAGAAAAGAGCTTAAAGGTGAATCTAAATGTTTTTTCGTCGAAAATGATCGATTTCACCTGAACAATCCGTTATCCTGAACAAAAATGCAAACATTACTCATACCTGTTTGAGATGGATAAAAATGCTGCCAAAATTACCTTTCTAAAGTGAAACATAAACAAATTTACAATTTATTTATTCAAAAAACTTATAAAAAGGGCTTTCGTAAATTCATTTTTACCGTTTGAAATTTGGGTGAGAAAATAGTGCTTTTGTTCATAAACTTCCCATGAAGATTGCGGAAAATCCATCCTTCGGAATCAAACACCGTATCCTCTAGGTAATCCACATCATCCTACTCTTTAATTTCAACCGTTTCAATTTGTGTTTTAGGGTTTTATTTGATTTTTTTGAGGGTTTTTAGGCTAGAAACCCGCGCGAGGGGGCCTGCAGGCATAACACTCGCAGCCCACGGACCCCAACTTTTTCTCAATGGGGAAAAAGTCAGGGGTCTGCATCTTCCATGAAGGCAAGATGCGGACCCCCGCACTGTCTCTAATGGAGAGGGTGCGGACCCCGCAGCAAGGGTTTTTAACCCAAAAATTCTCAAAATTGACCCAAACAATTTAATTTCTTGCATTCTAATTTTCCTTTTTGTTGGATGTAGAATGTACATAATGCTTGACTGGCAAGAACGGGAGCATGAGGACGTGGATCTTGCCACGTTGAATCACCAACCTTCGATCGATGCATTGAAGGCATGTGGCTTGTACAAATTCTGGGCCATACCTGGCATGAGGGCTCAGGTGGATTTCTTACAGTGGCTGGTAGACAAGTGGAGCATAAAAGACTAGTGCTTCTTCACTGGTGGCCACCAGCTCGAAATTGAGCCGGCAGATATATACTTTTTGACTGGTTTGCTCAAGAGAGGCGAAGACCTCACTCTATTCGGGACTAGGCCAGGTGGCCAGTCTGTCGATAGCCTCCGGCTAGAGTTCTGCAACAGCCAGGCTAGAGACAAAGGGATAGACATTAAAACCATATCCCGTCCTGAACTCATGGTGATCGTGTTTACTGTCACCAGACTTTGCGGGAGTGCCGCACTACATATTGCCACCGGATCCCAGATGTGGATGGCAGTTGACTGCTTTCAAGGCACCATCTTCAACTGGTGCGATGCTGTGTTGGCTAATGTAAAAGGCCAACTGACCAGAGCCAAGAATGGACAACTGAAGACCTTTGGTTATGGGGCTTTGGTTGTGAGCTTTGGTCTGGAGAGGGTCCCAATGTTGGTCCCGCAGCACCTTACTGTTGGAGCTGGGCTTCCTCGAGAGCCCAAACTGATGCGATGGGTTGCAGTTATGGCCCGTCATCCAGACGAGGGGACAAAGGTTGTTCGATTCAAACCTAAGTATTTCCATTGGTTGGAAAACTAGGTTTTTGCTACTCAAGACTTCCCTTATGCTGGGGTAGATTTTCGCAATGACCCAGACATGGCTCTTCCACCAGGAGAGCAATGGGATGATTCAAGTATAATCATTTTCAACATTTTCCTATTTTTTTGTTTTTGTTTTGTTTTTTATATCGTCCCAAAACTAATAGTAAAAGTTTCAATGCAGATGTGTGTCCACAGCGACCAGCCACTCTCCGGCCTTACGAGAGGAAACAACCAGCTGCAGCGGTTCCAGCTCCACAGGACGAATCAGTAGAGACCTTGGCCGAGTTGGAGAGTCATCTAGAGCGCTTGACAGGAGACATTCCGGAGACCAGCATAGATGACATTCCTCGTCGACTTCAGCGCTATGTGATTGGGGTCCCAGGACCTTTTAGGAGGTTCCTTTGTAAGGTGGCCCGTACAGTGGTTTCTTATAGAGATCATCACCAGTGATAGGATGATCGCCTATTGTAGACACATATGACATTTTTGCTTTTTGTACTTATCATTTTTGCTGATCATAAGGTGTTTTTCAACCTATGATCGAGGACGATGTATATTTTGACACACTCCTATATATATATCACTATTACCGGCTTATCTTGTAAATCATGTTATGGAATGGTTTTAAAGTTACATGTATGATTATTGCAAATGTCTACTTAAGATTCGAGAAGCAACTGCATCTGCTAATGTATTTAAAGACCTTGGAATATGCTGATATTCAATATAATCAAATTCACGTTCCAAGAGACGCACTCTCAAAAATAATATCAATAACATTGGATTTCTAATGGCATACACTCTATTAAGCTGTAATACAACGAGTTCAGAATCTAACCTCACTATCAAACTCCGAATCCCAAATGAAATAGATTCAGATAATAACTCAATCACTACACTATACTCAACAATGTTGTTCGTTGTTTGACCGAGGCTTACCAAATGCATAGATACCAACTCGTCAAAGGGCGAATAGATATCCCAAGCTATGGAAAAAATGTTTCGTGTATTACGACAAGCACCATCAGCGAAACCAATGTATGTTTGGAGAGGCATCGACATCTGCAATATCAAGAGTAAAACCAAGATAAACAGGAATAATGACAAAAAAACACTCTCTATGCTAAGCACACTTTCTAAATTAAAACACACCAACTAGAAAGAAAAATATCCTAACTAAAAATCTCCATACCCATTCTTTAAGCGTAATACCTCTTCAAGTAAAGACCATTTCTGGGTTTACCTAAAGAGTCCCCGTCAAAGTCTACCAATTCATAGGCCCCTTTTGCTAGCTTTCGCTTGAAAACATAGGGACCATGCCACATAGGAACGAATTTCCCAGTGCCTAATTTATCATTAGCTTGATCGTACAATAAGACTAGATCTCCTTCCGAAAAATTTCGAGGGGTCACATTTCGATCATACTGAGCTTTCATATGTTTTGTGTGAGTTTCGATCGCCAATGCAGCATCACGTCGATTCTCATCTAGTTGAGCCAAGTATAACAAATGTTTTTCCTCTTCGGAAGTGGCTGGAAGTAACTCGATGGCTATTTGCAATGACGGGATTTCACATTCAATGGGTAACACAGCTTCCAGACCATAAACTAGTTGGAAAGGAGTGAACCTGTTGACGTTTTTACTGAGGTTCGCCAATTCGACCGATGAATCCCAATGATTCGTCGGATCATGATGACTAAAAATTTGTTGATGGATTCAACCAGACCATTAGCTTGTGGATAATAAGGAGTTGAACTATCGTGATGCAAGCCAAGCTGGCCTGTAAGTTCGGTCATCATAACGTTTCGAAAATGACGCCCATGATCAGTGATAATCACTTGTGGAACACCAAACCTAGCAATTATATGATTGAACACGAAAATTACAGCTGTTTTGCCGTTTGTGTCAAATGTAGGCATCCCCTCAGCCGACTTGGTAAAATAATCTACCGCAAAGATGATATACGCATGCCCCCCGGCCGAGTGAGGGTTACATGTAATAAAATCGATACTCCATTTGGCAAAAGGACCAACGACAATTATAGGGTGGAGAGGAGCAGGTGGAGCTCACATCTTTCGATCAAAAATTTGGCAGTTGTGGCATTTTCGGACCGCGTTAATACAATCTTTAAACAAGGACAGCCAGAAGTAGCTAGTGCGCAATATCTTTTGGGTTGTGGCATGCCCAGACATATTACCGCCACATGCTCCAGAGTGACAGTCATTTAGAACCTTTTCAGCTTCCTCATGAGTTAAACAATGTCGAAAAATGGAGTCCACCCCACGGTGATAAAGAGTATCTCCAATAATTCTGAATTGTTGGGATTGGAATCGTATTTTTCGACATTCTGACGTTGAAATTTCTTGCCGAAAGGATTGGGTCTGGAGATAAACGATGATATCCCCATACCACGGATCTAAAGTGCTGATTAGAAACAAGGATTCGTTCGCAATTGGCTCCTCTGCCACAGTTTCTGTGTCAGCATGCGGGAGGTCACACATTAACTCCGCAAAAACTAAAGATTTCTTAGACTTAGATTTTTTAAATTCCAAGTCGAACTCTTGCAGGATCACAATCCATTTGGAGTACTTACCCCCTAGAAATTGCTTGGTCAAAATGTAGATCATAGGTTTGCAATTGGAAATTACTGTAGTTTTACGTAGTAAAATGTAGTGACGAAAACGTTGGACAACTTGAACAGCAGCCAATGCCAATTTCTCCACATGTGAGTATTTTAGCTCAGTTGGATTTAAAGTTCGACTAAGGTAATATATCACATGTTCAGTACCAAATTCATCTTCCTGAACTAAGACCATTCCAATGGTGGAATGAGAGGCGGCGAGATACAAGAAGTAGTCTTGGTTGTAGTTGGGAGGATGCAATAACGGTGCATGAGGCAACGCATGTTTTAGTGCATCAAAAGATTTCTGAGCTATCTCATCCCAATAGAATGGAGTATTCTGTTTCAACAACCGGGTAAAACCCTTTGTAACCTCGGTGTAGTTAGGAATGAATCGTCGTAAAAAGTTTGCTTTCCCTTGCAAACTTTGGAGTTGGCGAAGACTCGAAGGAGGAGGCAATTTGACAATAGCTTCAACCTTCGAGGGATCGACGCGAATGCCGGCTTTCGAAACAACAAACCCTAGCAATCGACCTGTTTCTATACAGAAAACACACTTGTGTGGATTCAACCTAATCCGATAATGCCTACACCTCATAAAGATTGCTCGTAAATGGATGAGATGATCAGCTCAATGTAATGAATGAGCAGGCAAATCATCGAGATAGGGTTGCACAATGTGCTTGATGTCATGAAACGCATAAGACATGGCCCTTTGAAAAGTTGCCCCTGCATTCTTGAGCCCAAAGGGTAATTTGCAATAAGAAAATATCCCCCATGGACAAATGAAAGCCGTTTTTGGTTGATCGACAGGTAGAATATTGATGTGATTGTATCCGGAAAAACCATCCATGAAGGATAATATTTCGCTGCCGGCACAATCATCAATGATTTGATCGATATAGGGAGTTGGGTAATTGTCCTTTGGATAGGCTTGATTAATGTCCCTATAATCGATACATATTCTTATTGTCCCTTGCTTTTTGTTAACCGGAACAATATTCGATACCCAATCCGTTAAAGGGATCGGATAAATGAAACCTGCTTTGAGTAATTTTTCAACTTCTGCTTTAATAGCAACAACTTTTCTTGGGCGAATCTGACGCAAACGTTGCTGGACGAGTTTAGTGTCCGGGTAAGTCTTGATTTCATGAACAACAATTGCCGGGTCAATTCCTGGCATTTCCTCATATTACCAAGCAAACACGTCGTGGAATTCTTGAAATAGGGCCTTATATATTTGAATTTCATCTCCTGTACACGAGGCACCTATATGAATGTTTTCAACAATTCCAGGCTTAACTGAAATGTCAATAGGAATAGTTTGAGAGATGTTTCCCAAATTTAACTCTGAATCAGGATTTTTCATTGGATTTTGAGGTTCCTTGACATATTCAGTCGTAAAAATTGATGAAAAATCATTTTCAAAATGATCATTCTCGGGTAAGAACGAAGATCTGTGATGGAGATCTTCCCATGGTAAATCATCTATACATAGGATTTCACGAATTTTCTCATGAGAGTGAACAAGTTTGGAAAATGTTGTTGAATCCGAGCTTGATGTGAAAAGTGATTCCTCACGGACCACATTCATTAAGCCAATTTTGGTTGAAGATGGGTCGGAAAATGATTGCACGGCTTCGTATGCAATTTCATATGGACTCAAAGGCATAACATCACCAAATGAGTCTATCTTAGATTCAAAAGGTACGATCCAAGGATCGTCATAAAAAATGGTGTTTGACGAAATCATATGAATGGTTGCAAAAGAAGACAATGCGTTGATTGGAGGAAAAGGAAAAGTTCCCAGTAAACCGGCATCTTTAACTAGTCCTACTCCAACATCCTTATATGGGATAGTCATTTTACCGACATGCTGAATGCTTTCAGAAGAGGTTGGGTTGGACGAAAAGTAAGCCAGTTGATCTATTGTTACGATCTTTCCATTATGAGGAAACTTTATAACCCGAAAGACCGATGAAACAACAGCTGTCATAGTGTAAGACCAACTACGACCCAAGAGAAGGTTGTAATCTAGAGGGGCATCAACCACCTCCACATCTAGATTAACGGTTTTTCCTTCAACCCCTATAGGTAAATCCTGTAGAATGCCAAAAGGATCAAACCCATGGCCATCAAAGGCTTTTAGAATTGTCGGGGATTGATTTAGTGAAGGAGAACCAAGTGATCTCCAACACTGTATCAACATAATACACGTTGAGGCTCCCTCATTAATCACAGTCCTATGAATAGGCCTGTTTTTGACTATCACTGGGATCTGGAAAGCCATTTGATGAGGTAAGCACGGTGTACTATTTTCTAGATCGAAAATTATTAGGTTCGAGTCCTCAACGTCAACAGCTCCTATAGCCGACAAAAGTAATTTACGTTGTGCTGGACATGATTGCAGCACTTCCAAAGCTGACATTGTTGAAGGTGAAACAACCAAATCCTCAACAATGTTATAGTTCTGAGTCGCTCTCACATGTGGATTGAAAGCTGACTTTCGAAGTATACCCTTGGCGGGCGGTTTGATTACTAAGTCTGGATTAGGTTTCTCGATCTGTAGTGGATCGGAACCAGGAGCTGAGGTTGATGGGTTAGAATGAGAAGATTCTGCTTCTTTACCATCAACAGTACTTTTACTACCATAATCATGCGATCGAGTCGCAATCCTAACATGAGACATCATCAGTATGGGTTCTTCATTGGCACTCGAGGAAGAACCTATCATCTTACTGTCTTGACTTGGAAAAGGATCCTTCAAAACATCAGGCATTTGGGAACCTTTGACAATCTTCGCAACCTCTGCACGATGAGGGCAATCTCTCGTAAAATTCTCTTCATCACAAATGAGACAAGGATAACGAGGTTTGCTTTTCTCATCATTTGATTCCACTTTTTCAGGTTTCTCTTTTGAATTTTTGCCCATTTTATTTTTTTTCTTCCCTTTCTTCTTACCACCAGATTTTGATTTGGCTGTAGATGACTCTACAACATGAATATCGGTGGAAATCTCCACGGAAGAATCTCCTGTCGGGGACTCTGGCAAGGTTATGATAGGAGAAGAATTCTTGGAAGACTTCTTATTACTTTTGGTGTTAATCGTACCAATCATACCGTCAGTGGCATGAGACCCTGAAGGAGCTGTAGCAATTTGATTTTGCTTAGGAAGTTCAGGGATTTTCTCGTGTAACGTACCTGACTAAGTATAAACCAAGTCAAGGTACTGTGCTTGAGCAATTACCTACTCCTCAGTAATGACTTCGGCCTTAGCTACATCCTCAGTGATCTTTGGCAATAAGGATTTTACAAACCATTCAGCTAAGATCTTATCTGGAATAAAAACCTTCACTAAATGCCGTCGACGTCTCCATTCATGAATGTGATTTGAAATGTAAGTGGATGTCGACTGCTTTAATGAAGTTAGTAATTCCGTTCCATTGTCATATCTGACTAGCAACTGAAAATGAGTTAAAAGCGAGGTAGCTAACTGACTAAAGTTATAAAAAGTGCCTCGCGGTAACTCAATGTACCACTTGGCCACAAGACCAATTAGAGTGCGCTGGAAAAGCCTTAGATGGATTGAATCATCTGAAATGGAGTTCGACGCACACCAGAGGTGATAAGTCATCACATGGCTCGACGGGTCCTCTCCTGATTTGCCTTCAAACTTAGGAATATCATTAGGCAACTTATTCAGCATTGGCATCCAAAACGCAAGATAATTAATGGGATCATTTGGTAGGCGCGACAAGTTAGGCAAGTCCAAAGTTGCAATAAACGGTAACTGACAATTAGGGTCCCTAAAACTCCGGGTCATGAGACCAGCCCCAGGAGGAGGATATCCAAGATAACTAGGAATAGGAATTGCATTTGGGATATTGTATCCTCCCGGAAAACCAGGATTAACCGGACTGTACTGGGGTTGTTGAGGTTGTTGATATGTGTACCTAGGGTATGGTTAATACTGATAGACTGGCTGCTGCACAGCAGGACCGAATTGGTACTGTCCCTGGTACGGTTGATAAGTAAATTGTGGTTGACTTGTGACAACCGTATTTGAACCAGGTTTTCCTACAGGCATCTGAACCAAAGTTTGAATTGTGGATCCAGACTGAGGTAAAGATGTCTGAGGAGTAGATACAGGAACAGTAGAAACTGGAGCTGTTGATACTCCAGAAGTAGGTGGGGTAGATTGAACAGATGTTGCAGTAGTTGCAGCAGCCGTTTGAGGCGGAGTACGAGGCGTACTAGGCCCAGGCTGAGAAACTACCGAAGGTACAGAAGTTTGAATAGTAGACTAGACAGGTTGCTGGGGTGAACCAGAAACTAAGGGTTGTCCAGTTTGAGATGACAACTGTACATTCGTTTTGCAAGACCTGTTGAGCTTGCGATGGATCCACACTAAATTCATTCCGGGGTACGAACCCATAACAGGTTGAGAATATTGAGGACCATAACCGGGTTGAGGGTAGGGTTGATAATTCAAGGGTACATTTCCCGTTCCTTGAACATATGATTGACCGGAAGGTGGTTGGAAACCTTGGTTCGAGTACTGACCTTGGGGTTGATACCCTTGGGGCACGTACTGATACTGGGGTTGACCTTGAGGTACATATTGAGTCTGGGGTTGACCTTGAGGAACGTATTGTCCCGTAGGTATGTATTGTCCTTGAGGTTGCCCCCCAGTCGATAATTAAGGATTTTGAGGCTGCACCCCAGGCGGTAACTGGCCACCTTGAGGTTGAGGATTAGGAATAGTACCTGACATCATGAGAAGATCTTCTACACTCAACGGTTTAGTACCATTGTTTCCAGTTAATAACCCTTGTTCAATGGGTTGAGGAGATGGTCCCGCAAAAGTACCAGAAAGTGACTGATACCCATAGGGAACAGAAGGACTGCCGTACAAAAAGGATTCTAGCGATTGAGTAAACATGGATGACTGTCTTAACATATTTATCGGAGGATATTAACCTCTAGGTGTTGGGTGATAAGGAATACGAGGTGGTGAAAAACTTAACCCTGGGTTTTCCAAAAAATTAGTCAATGAAAGATACCAAGCACTGCTCCTAGGTGGACTGTAAAAAATTGATTCACACTCCCTTAGGTTGATTTTCAGGGATAGGGATGCCTACTTCTTCTTCCGGAGTAGCAATTTCTTCGATAGCTATAAGTCCAGAAGGAAGATTTTGGGTAATTATTCTTTCTACCCTGGGTGAACCAGGACCACTAGAAGTTGGAGAGGTAAACCCTGATGTTGGAGTAGCAGCAAATTCACTTTCAGGTTCGGATATTTCAGGTTCCTCACCTATATCACTAGTAGATGAAAAGCTACCAGTAACTTCGGAAACAGACACTGATTGTGGATTATAATCTTCTACTAAAGCTTGAAAATCAGGATGTACCACCAAAGAAGACTCTCCTTCTTCAGGTGACCCAACTCTACTGTCTCTAGGAGTTACGAGGGCTCTTAACCCTTCAGGCCGGCTCGGTGAAAACTCAGGAGGGTGACCCCAAGCTCCTCGACAATGGTTAATCCGAGGTTTACCATTTTTAACACGTGAATATCTGGTGTCATTCCCAATGATGAAGGATTGATTCCCACACTAGTTCAGACACGATCTCGTGCTTCTCCTTTAAGAGGAGCTTTCCTAGAGCATAAATTCAACAATTAGATTTTTCTCCTACCGCAAGATACAACTACTTGTTTGTTTTACTGTCTTGGAGAGTTAATTACTCCCTACTCCAAGACACTAGCCTAAGCTATATTGGTGTATCAGAGCCCTAGAAATAAAAATATTACTAGATAGATTTTACTTTAAGCGTTATTTTTATTGGTTTTTGCTTAAGTCAAGAGGTGTGGAGATGAAACTTGTGGTATGAAGACTCAACTCAAAATCACTAAAAAAAAATGCACTTAAGATGATTAAGCAATCTTTTCCCTTCAATGAACTTCTAGTTAGGAAAGAGTTTGAGAATGCAAATACTTGTAAACACAAATCTTTCTTAACAAACAAATTAAAAGAAGAGCTTTTTGTCCTTTCCAATGCACTCAAAACGAGACAACTAGTTATTTTCACAAAAATTTCCCTTTTCGTTCAAAACACTCAACCACTACAAAAACAAACTTTTTCCAAAAGAGATTTTTTATATTTTTTATAAAATACTCAAAACTATGAAAATGACTAATCTTGAGATCTATAAACTATAAAAACCTATTTGAAGTCAAAGCTTACAAGATGTCTTTTTCAAGGATGTTTTACTTAGCTAGATGTAAACTAAGGACCAATTTATGCAGAATCACAAATCAGTCAAAAAACAACCAATTTTTGTTTTCTTTCCTAAAAATGAAATCCAAACTTTTAACACAAGCTTTTTTGAAGTTTCGTAAAGAGAAAACACAAGGTGGATTCCTTAACAAAGGTGGATTTTGCAAATGGTCAGACTCATAAGAAGGCTAGCAAAAACCAAGGGGATCTGAGGTTTCTACAGCTTCTAAGCTCAGAGCTACTACAAGACCAAAATGAAAATCAAACCCAACAACCAAAACTTCTAGGAATTTCACCTAAAACCCTAACACCAATGGAATTAACCTAAGGAAAGCTTCTGACAGGTTATATGTAGGTCTAGGCAGGGGATAATAACATCTAAACAAAATCTAAGCTGACTAACAGAGAAAATCTTAGGTTTTCCCAAATTTTGACAGGGTCCGCAGGCCCACAGTTAGCACAGGTGCAATACCGCTCTGTGCTAAAAGGAAAAGTGCGGATAGGTCCGCACTGTGTCCCAAGCCGAGGGTGCGGTCCTCTCCCAAAGTTATGAAAAACAAAAAATAATCCTAGATCTACTAAATCTACCCAATTCCACACACAACAAGCCAAAAACAGAAACAAAAACACAGTTTCTCAGGTCAAAGTAAAAACAAGGAAAAAATCAAGTCCCCAGCGGAGTCGCCATTTTGTCACATGGAATGAGTCGATCTTGTGGACAAGATAGACCTTCCTAGAATCTAACGATATCTAGTGACAAGCAAGCCAATAAAAAACTATCTTTCTCTAAATATGCATTTATAAACAAAGGCAAATAAGTGTTTTGGCCTACCTTGGGTCCAATGCAAGTTTGTGGAAGCCTCGCTCCTTTGATCCAAATGAGCTCCCTTGTTGCGAATCTGCAAACACAAACAAGCAAACAAATTAAATAGCACCTGAAAAGCCAATATCATAAAACATACTTAACATGAAGATCAAGGAATTCATGAAACAAATGACATAGGACAATTTGTTGAGAAAAATGAATCTGATTGTATTAATTCAAATGAAAGAAGAACTTTACAACCTGTGCCTTGATGCTGTACAAGCTCCTCCCAGGGTCCAACAAGAAGTCTCCTCTACTTTGACAAGTTTCACTCTCTTCCCAATGAAGCCAAAAAGGTATGTGATCTCTCCTCTCAAGCTTAACTAGGAAGTCTCAATTCCACCAGCATTTACCCTCAAAAATGTTCAGCTTCTAACCTCCCTAGCAACCAGCCCAATGCCTTAATTTATAGTGAAATGGAGGGAAGTTACTAGGTCCTCCTTAAAAGGGATAGCTCCTCTCATCAAGGGATTAGCTCCTTCTATTTTGGGATGCATGAACCACCTAAGAGCGACCAATCCACATCAAAATTCCTTCTAGAATAATCTAGAATTAACCCAAAGTGAGTTTTTTAGAATACTTTTGCGCCTTTTTGACTTTCACAGGGGTCCGCACCCACTCCTTTAGGGACAGAGTGGGAAGGTCAGCAGTTTTTGTGAACAGGGGATGCGGGACCGCAGGCAACAGTGAGAGAAAGTGCAAAACCAGAGCTTTGTTGATTTTCAATGTCTTTCTCTCATTTTCAAAGCTTGACTTGAAGAGCTGAGGTATGTGAATTGCTTAGGAGGAGAGTACAAGTGATGATAGACCCATACTGACTGCAAATAATCATGGTGACTATATTTTTGTGTAACAAGAGTGATAAATTTCTCTAGAACCAATACATTAAGTAGGCCAAGGTGTAGTTGAAGAAATTTGGGGTAGACAAGGCCAAGTCGAAGATAGAGGATGCCATGAAAGTGGTACACAAATTTCTATTTTATGTACATAATCCTTGTCATATATAGTAGAACATTAGGGACAATATTCCATTAAGGAGGAAGGGATTGTAACACCCCATCGAACTCTTATTTTGTAATTGTAGTTATGAATTATATTTCTAGAAATAGCTAGCATGGAAATGTTTCTAAGCTTCATTTTTGTAAATGTGTTTTAATTTAACATATTTCCAAAAATCTAAAGAACAAATAAGCCTAGAAGTTATGAGAACAAACGGGAGTGATAGAGAACCACTCCAAAGGCATGGGAAATGTATCCATCTATGGTTGGGAAGCTATGGTGTGTAGAGGGGATGTAGAGAGAGTCATGTGAATGAATGTTATTTGAGAGAGGGAGAGAGAGGGGATGTAGAGAGAGTCATGTGAATGAATGTTATGTGTGTGTGTGTGAGAGAGAGAGAGAGAGATGGTGTGTAGAGGGGATGTAGAGAGAGTCATGTGAATGAATGTTATGCGAGAGAGAGAGAGAGAGAGAGAGAGAGAGAGAGAGAGGGGATGTAGAGAGAGTCATGTGAATGAATGTTATGAGTGAGAGAGAGAGAGAGGGGGGGGGGGGGGGGTGCGATGTAGAGAGAGTCATGTGAATGAATGTTATGTGAGAGCGAGAGAGAGAGAGAGAGGGGGGGGGGGGGGGATGTAGAGAGAGTCATGTGAATGAATGTTATGCGAGAGCGAGAGAGAGAGGACGTGGAGAGAGTCATGTGAATGAATGTTATGAGAGAGAGAGAGAGAGAGAGAGAGGGGGGGGGGATGTAGAGAGAGTCATGTGAATGAATGTTATGCGAGAGTGAGAGAGAGAGAGAGGGGATGTAGAGAGAGTCATGTGGATGAATGTTATGAGTGAGAGAGAGAGAGATAGAGAGAGAGAGAGAGAACAATGTATGATAGTGTATGTGTGGTTGGGAAGCTGGGGATGTAGAGAGAGTCATGTGAATGAATGTTGTGAGAGAGAGAGAGAGAGAGCAATGTATGATAGTGTATGTGTGGTTGGGAAGCTGGGGCTAGGGATGTAGAGAGATTCATGGGAGTGATAGAGAACCACTCCAGAGGCATGGGAAATGTATCCATCTATGGTTGGGAAGCTATGGTGTGTAGAGGGGATGTAGAGAGAGTCATGTGAATGAATGTTATGCGAGAGAGAGAGAGAGAGAGAGGATGTAGAGAGAGTCATGTGAATGAATTTTATGAGAGAGAGAGAGAGGATGTAGAGAGAGTCATGTGAATGAATTTTATGAGAGAGAGAGAGAGAGAGAGAGTCATGTGAATGAATGTTATGCGAGAGAGAGAGAGAGAGAGAGAGAGAGAGAGAGAGAGGATGTAGAGAGAGTCATGTGAATGAATGTTATGAGAGTGAGAGAGAGAGAGAGAGAGGGGGGATGTAGAGAGATTCACGTGAGTGAATGTTATGCAAGAGAGAGAGAGAGAGAGAGAGTCATGTGAATGAATGTTATGAGAGTGAGAGAGAGAGAGAGAGAGAGAGAGAGAGAGAACAATGTATGATAGTGTATGTGTGGTTGGGAAGTTGGGGATGTAGAGAGAGTCATGTGAATGAATGTTGTGAGAGAGAGAGAGCAATGTATGATAGTGTATGTGTGGTTGGGAAGCTAGGGCTAGGGATGTAGAGAGAGTCATGGGAGTGATAGAGAACCACTCCAGAGGCATGGGAAATGTATCCATCTAGATAATTTTGAATTGACCACATAGTCTAGGTATGGGCCCTAAATTCTCATGCAGTGCAATGTATGATAGTGTATGTGTGGCTGGGAAGCTATGGTGTGTAGAGGGGATGTAGAGAGAGTCATGTGAATGAATGTTATGCGAGAGAGAGAGAGAGAGAGAGAGAGAGAGAGAGAGAGAGAGAGAGAGAGAGAGCAATGTATGATAGTGTATGTGTGGTTGGGAAGCTGGGGATGTAGAGAGAGTCATGTGAATGAATGTTGTGTGTGTGAGAGAGAGAGAGAGAGAGAAAAGTATGATAGTGTATGTGTGGTTGAGAAGCTGGGGCTAGGGATGTAGAGAGTCATGGGAGTGATAGAGAACCACTCCAGAGGCATGGGAAATGTATCCATCTAGATAATTTTGAATTGACCATATAGTCTAGGTATGGGCCCTAAATTCTCATGCAATGTAATGTATGATAGTGTATGTGTGGCTGGGAAGCTATGGTGTGTAGAGGGGATGTAGAGAGAGTCATGTGAATGAATGTTATGCGAGAGAGAGAGAGAGAGAGAGAGAGAGAGAGAGAGAGAGAGAGAGAGAGAGAGAGAGAGAGAGATAATGAATGTTATGACAGAGAGAGAGAGAGAGAGAGAGAGAGAGAGAGAGAATGAATGTTATGAGAGAGAGAGAGAGAGAGAGAGAGAGAGAGAGAGAGAGAGAGAGCAATGTATGATAGTGTATGTGTGGTTAGGAAGCTTGGGATGTAGAGAGAGTCATGTGAATGAATGTTGTGAGTGAGTGAGAGAGAGAGAGAGAGAGAGAGAGAGAGAGAGAGAGAAATGTATGATAGTGTATGTGTGGTTGGGAAGCTGGGGCTGGGTATGTAGAGAGATTCATGTGAATGAATGTTGTGTGTGTGTGTGTGTGAGAGAGAGAGAGAGAAATGTATGATAGTGTATGTGTGGTTGGGAAGCTGGGGCTGGGTATGTAGAGAGATTCATGTGAATGAATGTTGTGTGTGTGTGTGTGTGAGAGAGAGAGAGAGAAATGTATGATAGTGTATGTGTGGTTTGGAAGCTGGGGATGTAGAGAGAGTCATGTGAATGAATGTTGTGTGTGTGTGTGTGAGAGAGAGAGAGAGAGAGAGTGCATGTATGAGCTGGAGACAAAGTTTGGAAGAGAGAGAAGATTGCATGTATGAACTGGAGACAAAGTTTTGAAAAGAGAAATGAAGGCAAGCAGGGTTTTAGAGACTATGACTCTAAATATAAGGTGACAAAAAATCTTATGATACACAAAAATCAATATGAAATTGTGAATTACTTGTTTTGGTTAAAGAAGTTTGTGTTTAATTCTCTATCCTGATTTAAGGGCCAGGAATTACTAAATAACTTTTCTGAATTTAATCATGAAAAACATTGAAAAAGGAGAATTATTGAGTAACTATTTCCTTAAATAAGGACTCCCTCTTGTGTTGTGCAAGCCCATAGTAGCATCATTATGAATGGTAACAAGCCTTGGCTTAGAAGGTTGAAAGATATTATAATGATTTCTATGTATGAAGGAGAGTTTCCTTCATGATTCACTACCCTAGCATGAATCTTGTTAAAGCTTCAGTGAGTCTTCCTTGTGTTACGTTGGGTCCAACATAGGAGTGACCAACTACAAGAAAACTACAATGTAGATGATCCTATTATATGATGGAGAATGCATTTTCTATTCTTGAATTTGTAGCAAAGCTTAAAATGATGTATTTATTTCTCTTCAATGAAGTGGATTTATTTTTTCAAAGCTTCATGAATGTTGTCATGTTTGGTTATTGGGTATGTATAAATGATGAATTGGAAATATTGTTTAAATATGTTTGATTACTACTTGTGAATACTTATAAGAATGGAATTTGTATGCAGAGGTATCCATTAAAGTATATTTCCTATAACAGATTTGAAGTATATTGTATGGTTAAATAAAATTCATAAGTTGAATTGCACTCTAAGGTTCTTTATGTATATGTTACTATGAATGACCTTTACTAGGCCTGTTGTGATATTGAACAATTATGTTGTATCCTTATTGATTTTGAAAAGACTTGGAGGTTTCCCTTGATTGAATACCTTGGAAAGGTGTGGAAGTACATTGGTTTGGACAACTATAAAATTTAATTTTCAAATATATTTTAAGGATAACAAAATCCTTGGGTTATCTTAAAGGTGTGCGTATGTGGGTGTATGCTTGTGTGTGTGTGTGTGTGTGTGTGTTTTTATGTGTTTTATTCTTAAGATTTAGGAGAACCTGCTTTCTCAAGAGGTAAGCCAGAATATTTCCCTTTAGATCTAAGTGTTAGAATTAAAGTCTAAATTGTTCATCTTTAGAAGAGTGAGAATAATTCTCATTTAGCTAGGTGAAGTTGTGGATTTGGTCAATGGGTCTCTCTTTGATTTTATTTTGAAGATTTTCCTAGTTTTTGGCAAGATATTAGATGATTTTATGGGCTAAAGGGGATTTAATGTCCTTGGAATTATTTTGGGCTAGTGATTACCATATAAGATTTGGTTTCCCAGTCCTTAAAAATGAGCTAAATATCTATCTGATCTGAATGGAAATTGGAATCAACACATAGTATTCATCCACCCATGGTATTGTAAGTGACTTCCACCCATGGTATTTATCCACCCATGGTATTGTAAGTGGCATCCACCCATGGTATTTTCCCATGGTATTGTGACATCCACCCATGGTATTTATTCACCCATGGAATTTACCCGTGGTATCGTAACCGGAAAAGACTATAGGTAACAAGTCACATTTTGTAAAAGGACAAATGGTACACCATAATGTAGCTTTCACATTTATTCTCCGTTTTAATAAAAAGTTTCTTTGTGGTTTTTTTTATTGGGCGTTCTCCTCTTTTTATTCTAGCAATTCAATTTTTCAAATCTCGGGGGCCTCTTCCCCCAAGATCCATTTCAATTTCTTAGATATTGTGGGTCTGCCCCCAAGATGCATTTCAATTTTTTAGATCTTGTGGGTCTACCCCCAAGATCTGGATCAGTGGTCTCAGAGTAGGTTATGATTCCATGGGAGTGAGGGTTTGATGCATATTTTAGTTTCAAATTTTTTCAGCGATATTCAACAAAATTTAGGCATGTGTTGTGACCTCCACATAACACTTTCTTGGGCCAAGTAGGAATAATTTTTCTTTTTTTTCATTTTTTTGCAGGAATATTTTTGGGTGGCAAGTTTGTAGATAATATCTTAAACATTGGGTACAAAATTTACAAAAACAAATTATAGATCTAGATTCATTGTAAAAAATACCAAAATTCAGAAAAACATTCGACCGAATCGGAGTTCGGATGTGGGACATATCTCTGATTTAAAATTAGCTATGTTGTAGAATTTTTTTTTTTTTACAGCAACTGGTGGACGACGACTGTCCTATCATTTTTTGTGGTTTCTGTACCGAATGTCAGAACAATGATTGTAGATCTGAGCTCCTCTTGAAAAATCACCTAATTTTAGAAAAAATGGGTCGAATTGGAGATCAGGTGTGGGAGATATCAATGATTTAAAACCAACTGTTTTTTTGGGAATGTTTATGATGGCAGAACATTTGCAGTGTGAATTTGAGATTCCAGAGTGACTAGGTAAGGGTTTCCAACACATAGGAATATGAAAAATGGTCATTTTTTTTCCAAAAATAGGTTATAATAAAGATTTTGAGTTATATTGACCGAGTTATGTCCATTTTAAATCTGGAGCAGCATTCAGAGTGGATTCCCTTTGGAGATGTGCCCTCCCACCCCACTTTAGTAGGCACCTGCTTCACATTCATCAGTTTCAGCACATCAACATCCAACTTGGATTCTTTGAGACATGCCCTCGCACCGCAAGCTATGTAGGCACCTGCTACTTCATCAACAATCAACATCACGGTTATGGGTCAATCACACAAAATCCTTCTCATCAAAGTCCATTTTCTAGGCTGCACACTGTTAGTATCATAGTTGGTCATAAGCATTACAAGGTATCGATATCCTCAGATCTTCATTTTTCATTGTTATGGGTCATCCACAAACCCAAACTTCATCAAAGTCTATTTTCTAGGCCACACATTGTCAATATCACAGTTGGTCACAAGCATTACAGGGTATCTCTATCCTCAGATCTTTTTTCATCATGGTTATGGGTCATCCAAAAACCCACACTTCATCAAATACCATTTTCTAGGCTGCACACTGTCAGTATCACAATTGGTCCAAGCATTACAGGGTATCTCTATCATTAGATCTTCATTCATTATGGGTTAACCATGTAAAACCCTTCTCTTCAGTGGCTCTTCATATTCAACAAAGGCTTTGCGGGAGGGAACTTCATGCAATGGGGACCATTACTTCTTAAGGAGGGAGGAAAGATCTGAATGGAAATTGGCATCAACCCACAGTATTCATCCACCCATGGAATTTACCCATGGTATTGTAAGTGACATCCAACCATGGAATTTACCCATGGTATTGTAAGTGACATCCACCCATGGTATTCATTCACCCATGGAATTTACCTGTGGTATTGTAATCGAAAAAGGCTATAAGTAACAAGTCACATTTTGTAAAAGGATAGATGGTCCACCACAATGTAGCTTTCACAATTATTCTTCATTTTAATAAAAAAGTTTCTTTGTGGTTTTGTTTATTGGGCGTTTTCCTCTTTTTCTTATGGAAATTCAATTTTTCAGATCTTGGGGGCCTATCCCCCTAAGATCCATTTCAATTTTTGAGATCTTTGGGGTCTACCCCCAAGATCCAAATCATTATCGAAAGTCTAATCTTTTGGAAATTTGGGGTTTGGATAACATAGCCCCAACCCCTAGTCACATGAGGAAGATGGGGGATATGACCAAGATATTAGCTGAAAAGGGAATGAAAGGGGAAGAAGTCATTAAATATTGGATATTCCTATTATAAGGAATTAACAGAAGTTTGGGTTAGTGGAAGGTTTGGGATGCTCTAGATATTTGGATATCCAAACATCAGGAGTTTTTCTGATTTTTGTTAGTGGGAGAATTGGATGTTCTAGATATGTGGGTATCTTGAATTTCTAATAAATGTACTTTTATAAAAACCTAGATGTCAAATAGGAAAAATCCACAACTTGAAACCCAAACATCCTAATTGCTAAGGATATGTTGACGGTGTTGGAAATCCATCAACAAATAGGGTCTCCATGATGTGAAGTCCAAATTATACCTCACACGATTTGGAATAGGATCCCCATCTAGAGTATTGACCTGCCTACCACATATCCTTGTAGATTTTCCTTGACTACAATGTTCAGCACAAGGGAGTAATACACAAATGTTTTCAGATCATCAAGTGAGTATGCCTTGCAAAATGTTGAGTTGTGGAAAGTATCAAGGGACTTCTACCGAGAGGGAAGAGAAAAGTGGGCCCTTTGAAGACAAATAATAGTACTAATCCAAAAAAGGCACACAAGCATATATCTATATATATATATATCTATATATATATATATATATATATATATATATATATATATATATATATATATATATATATATATATATATATATATATGAATGAATCATTGATCAACCAACGAAATAGTTCACAAGGAAGTGATGATTGTTAAATCAAATAAAACACACCTTCAATAAGATAAGTACCAAAGCCATGGAAATATTTCAATTTCCTTAGTACAGAAGAAAACAACATACATCACAAAAATTCAAAGAATAGTCTAATAATATTCATGACATATGCATTAAAGCGTGCTAGCTTAATGAGCTTCTGAATTAAGTAAAAGCTCCAAGATACATCAACATAGTGAACACCACTAGTCCAATAGTGGAACATTAGAGTAGTCACTTGCTCCTCCAAAACAACTATCTTCCTCTCTAATGCCTAGTAGGAGGAGCCAAGGTTAAAAGTTTGTTGCTTGTACATTGAGGGTGTATTTATAGCAAATGGGGTGATCATTCACCTCCCTTGTGACTCTTGGACTACCCTCATGATTGTTTGACCTCTCTATGACCTTTTGACTTCCTACATGACCTTTCACATTATATGGATGACTTGTGGAATTCCACTTTACGTTACATTTCTCCCATATATAATTTTACATAATCCACAAAATGATGTGGCACATGATTACTCATGACATGACAAGACATGACACTACTGACTTAGATTGCATGATGACATGGAAACCTCAAGCCAATCTTTGTTTTTGCTCTCTTTGATAAATGATGTATCGAATAATTGATTATCTTAAGAGATATGATTTTCTATTTATATCCACCCTGAAAAAGGTTGTGAATCAATATAGAGTCTTCATGAGGTCTTGATCTTTGATATTTCATTATATTATGGTGTTCCTTCATCTTCTCGCCTGATGATCATCTAGTTTATTCAACTCCATAGGTGTCTTCTAGCATGGTCTCCTTCTCCATCTCCTTCATCATCATCCTTTCATAGCATGAAATAATATCTGCAACTCCAACCCACTCATGACATGATGACATCAATCTAATAAACCCTTAATCTAACATGTTTCATGAAATCACTTCTTAGGGCTAGAACTAGTGACCAGTTGAGTGACTGAGTCAGGGATTGCGCAATTCCAAAGGCCAAGGTTCAAGACTAAGGTTTGAGACTGCGCAATGTGAATTTTAGGATGGTTAGGGTCAAAGTATTACGCAATTGAGGGATTCAAGAGCTTAGGTTAGAGGCTTGAGCCTTGAGATTACACAATGCGTAGTTCTGGAGGCCTAGGAAGAGGGACTGTGTAGTTGAGGGACTCAAGGGCTTAAGCAGGAGGGTTGGGACTTGAGACTAAATAGTGCATAGTTCTAAATGCCTGGGCTAATTGACTACGTAGTTGAGGAACCCAATAGGTCAAGCTTGAGGCTTGAAGTTTGCCAATGCACAATTAAGATAGGAGAACAGGCTAGGAGATTGTGTAGTTGAGGGGTTCAAGGCCTCAAGCTTGAGGCTTAGGGATTGAAGTTTCACAATGAACAGTTATAGAGGGAGAAAGGCCAAGTGATTGTGCAGTTGCATAGTTCAGGAGTTCAAGGATGAGGCTTGATGCTTGAGACTGCACAGTCCATAGAGAAGGCTAGTTGGGGCTAAGGATTGGGAAATTCCAGAGCTCAGGGGTGAGGTTTGAGCACTAATATTGTGTAGTGCATAGTTATGGGAGGAAGAAACTACACATTGTGTAGTTCCAAGAGGCAAGTTTTTTTCTCCAGGATTGAGACTACACAATTCGCAGTCCAGGAGGACTGAATGAGGTTGAGAGGCCTGGTCGAGGGAGTTTTCCTAGTTTTAACTAAGTGTTGGATCAGTGAGAGAAATTTGAATAAAATAAATGATTTAACATGATCACCAACTTATTTCACTTAACAACACACCACAGAACACTTAGAACACATGAACAAAATTCTTTCCTCAGTGCGAGTACATTGCGACAACTCACTCCAAGTGCGACACTGAAGATACACTTTGCGACGATAGTGACAACACTTGTGCGACAACGGTTGAAACTTTTGAAATGAGTGTGATACATGTTCACATGATAAGGATGACTCATTAATAGAATATTATCCCTTGAAACAACTAGAACTAGCTTTTGTATAATATGCGACACTTAACATGCTAAAAGACTGCACTTGTGATATGAAGAGAAAAGTGTGACCAACACTTGTGATATGCAAACGACGATGAAGATGACACATACTAGAGTGAAGATAACATGAAAATTCCACTTGTTAAGTTGAAATCTAGCAAAAGAGATAGTTGTAAACATGAAAACGACACTCGTAAAGGTGAAGGTACACAAAAGCGATAGTTTGAAAAACTTACCGAAATGGAAGTACAAACACAAGAAAAGTGAGAGGCTATCAATGATAGTGTGCACTAACTATCAAAATGGGTTTCACATTGCACAAGCACTGTCTTCATGGGATATGCCATGCCTATTCGAGCTTGCGTGAAGGAATGTTTTCATGAATGCATTATAGGTTGGGAATGTGTGAGTAGGTGAGTTCGACACTTACGATCCGAAAGAAAGCTCAAAGACTTAACACAACATAAACTGACCATGAAGTAACTACAGAATGAATGATCACGAGATTCACATTAGTCTCTAAAATCAAAGTGTAGACCAAATTTTGGAGGGTGTTTTTCACAACAACAACACTTGTTGACACATTGGTAGAACTCCAATTTCTCTACTTTGGTAAAATATTATGTACAGGATCTGTTTCCTTAGGTAGTATTCATTCATCATTTGGATTACCCTAATTTCCCCAATTTCCCCGTGCATAAACATATCCCCATCCATTCCTCCTTGGTTGAACACAAACATAGAATCAATGATATCACAACATTTCAAGATGGGAGAAGGGTAATGTGGCACGTGAGCTTCATATTTTCAGAGTATAGTTTTTCATCTCTGGTGTTTCTTCACTACCAGTATGCCTATAACTACCCTGATGGAATCACTTTAGGAAAAAAAACAATGCTCCTCTACCAACGATCCTGAATAGTACCCTAGATGAGTTTCTTGCTTCACCTCCCTACATAGGAAGCCTTTCTTTTCTTTCACCCTTTATTTATTTTATTTTATATGGAATTGTGCAATGGAACTTATTTATTTAGTGAGTGGAAGAGGGATCCCTACTTATTGAGAACAGGAGAGGTTATTCCTTCAGATAAGCATATAAGACCTCTGATTTTGGTTTTCTCATTTAGATTTTCCCCTTTTCCTTCTCTACATGATTGGATAAGCATGGAAAACAATGAACATAAATATCCAAGTGTAGGCATAAACATGGATATCACGGTTCAATACAAAGATTTCCTTGTGTAAGTATCATATTTTTTGTCAGAACATTATCTTTTGAGCCCAAATGGGACACCATTCATGCAAAGTCTCATTAATAGAACAAAAAATAAAATACATGACGTAGCAATAAAACAAAACCAAAGAACAAGTAAAAGGAAGCTAAACCAAAACATGATGTGAGACCAAAGTCATAAAACATGAGACAAACTACAAAAAATGAGAGTCGCATGAATTTGTAGGTAAAATAATATGCATCTAGAGCTAGTCATATCATACCACCTAGAAGGTCAGGATCACATATAATGAAATTTACAGTGGAGCCACTACATTTGTCCTGACCCGAAATCACAAAGATACAACCAATTAAAATTGATATAAAAAGGCATGCAATAGAAAAGATAAGAGCTTAAATGACTTCCATAGAAAATTGAAAGTCTTTCCTGTCAGTAGAAAAATGTGTCATAGTCACTACTTCTACCCAACTTGCGATCTTATCTTCTCAATGAAAATTATAAATAGCCAAACATTGAAAGCTTCTTGTGAAGGCACCTTCATCTATGTCATCCTTCTTACTAAGCATGAGAAAATACCAAAAATTATTATTAGCAAAAGGGAATGCTGAGTAGGATGCTTCCAATAAATCATAGATTGGATCATAAAATTCAAAGCAATCCTCTTGAAAACCCCACAATCTTTGAGAAGATAAATTTTCAATTAGAAGCACAAGGTCAAGATGAGAATCTTGTGAGGGAAAATGGATCTGATCATATTTAGCTATCATGTCAAGAGAGTGAGGACCTGACATAACCATCAGCAAAGGTTGAATTTCCTCAACTACTTGACAATAGCTGAATAGGGAGATGTTAAACCATAAATATAAAAACATGTAAGAAAATTGTCATTGGATGTCCTAATGAGAAAATGGTAAGTTGAATAACAATCATTAGATCTAGAATCATGACTAGATGGGTTGATTAAAGCATCAAATTCCCAATTTGTAGTTAACAAATATAAATCAAATTGAATGGCTCTACAAATTCTCTGAATAATAGAGTCAAATTCCTCACGTGTCTAATGTGACAAACTATTTTCCTGTAACTGGTGGAAAATTGTACAAGAATCGCAATCATTGAAATAATTGAAAAGGAATGATAGTATAGTGAACATACAAAACTATTGAGGATGTAATGCATGAAAAAGAGGAACCTAATTTAATGAAAAACTCAAGCACTTTCTAACACTCAAGAGGATTTTTTCCTTCATGAAGACATTCACAAGAAATGCTAGGAACTGATTATTCACCATAGCACTCAATAGATATGATCTCTTCAGCCAAATGTAATCTTCAAATTGATCACCCTTTTGATTTCGTATATTCGCAAAAGGTATAAACTCCAAACTCAAATTTGATACAAGAGATCTATATGAGGATGAATTCACTACAGTAGTATGATTAGAAACTTAATCTCAAGAAGTAGGAAAATTGTAACAAAAAATTCCAAAATCTATCAAGAACAAGTTTGCATCGAGCAAAATAATATGAAAGAAATAATTCTATGAGAAAATCCAGATCTCACATGGTTCAGGGAATTTCATCGAGATCACAAGAACCTAACATAACCATTGATGAGATTTGAAGTGCCTTGAACTCCTTTAAAGTTTTGGAACTTTGAAAAGATAGATAACAACCTTTTGTAAATTGATTTATATCACAAATTGCATGTGGAAAACTGCTATGGAAAATATCACCATCATTAAGATGGCATCCATCTACATCATTGGTTTTATCATATTTTACAACTTCAACAAACATATTTCTCAAGTCATGACATTCTTTTGATCGCAAGTCTAAGGATGTATGAATCAGAAAAAAATCATGATCACACTGATTCAAAGGGTTTCCCTTATACAAAACAAGAGATGATAAGGGATGGAATGGATGCTTTATAATTTCATCGCTTTTTTCTTCATCATGGATATTCTCACTATTTTGTGTCATTTCCATATTCAACTCATAAAATAACAATCTTGAAGATCAGAGAGTGTCCATCGCAAGTTGATGCATTACAAACAGTAGGGCAGAAAGGATAGGGAGGGAAGAAAAAGAAGTGTTCATAAGTGAATTTTATTTAACCGAAATATATTTAAGATCTAAATATTTTGAAAAAAAATCTTCTTGAGAAGATTAAATATGATTTGGTGCACTTGGGCATTCATCATCATATATATCAGCAGAGTCATCCTCCTTAGAATGATTGTTTCCCAAAACTTCAGATAGATTACGAGAATTGATTGCATTTTATTGACGACTGAGATTCTATATTCATTATCAATGAAGAGTGAGGAATCACCAGCTTCACACAGGGTATTTTGAAAAAGAGAAGAAATATTGAAAGAATATTCACATTTCTACTATTCTATTTGTGAAATGTGACTACCTTGCACCTGTTCGTTGCGCAGAGTTTGAAGAGATTAATTAGGCATATCAAGGGAAAGTGGGTCATGAGAAAGAGATGGTAGAGGATGACAGGTATCCAAATCATATTCAAGATTTAAATTATGAGTAATCATATAATCTTGAGGAATGGAGATAGTAGTCTTCACCATAGGCTTCATGAACCATTATGGGATTTTGACCATGGGATTTGAATCATGAGAAGAGAGAGGAGGATAGGAAGATGGATTAGGAATTTTATTTGTAGATTTACTAAGTTTATTATCATTGCAAGGAGGCACCCACATCATAACTAAAAAAGGAGGAGGACATGGAACAAAAGGAATAGCAAGTTCCTCCTCTGAAATCAGGGGTGACTCATGATTTACCAGAGTTGGGAAAGCAAAAACATCGCGTGGTTTGGAGTCACCATGTAAAGGGATATGAACCAAATTCTCAAAATTTTTCTTGAATAAATCCCAATACATGTCTTATTCAGGAAACACATAGCATAAGTGAAGGAATCTATTAGAAAAATCATCAATTATTTCATTAGGTTCCATTCTAGGCTGATTGATTCTTTTATAAACATCTTTGTAATCATACATGTCATAGGCTTGATGAATCTCCTTGAGGAAATGATGAAAATAATGGATGGAATCACATGGTAAGTTATGACACAATCGCTTAACATGACCTTCAAGGGTGAGGAAGAAAGTGACACATGCAAAATCTTCATCATCAATTTTGTAATATTCACAAAATTTAAGAAAATTAGAGATGTGCTTAGTTATGGATGTTCCATCCTCACAATCAAACTTCAATTGAGACAAGTGATAAAGAGGCTCATCGGGGATTAAAATTTTACAAAGTGATATGTTAGAAAAACACCCTGGGAGTATGATTTCATGATGGGCCATTTTAGATAAGAGATTCTGTTGACGGTGCTGGACTCGCCAACATGTCAAGAAGTCCAAATTAGACCTCGGACCCTTTGGTGTAGGAGTCCCAGCAGTGGGTTGTACGGTAATTCCTTGACTGCAATTTCACACAGAGGTAAGTAAGATGACTTTTTTGGTAGCAATGTTGTGACAGCTATAGTGAGTCAAGGGAGGTGCACGAGAGGTTCTAACACATGTGGGTTTAGATGAGTGCGCCCTTTGGCAACCTATAATAATACTCTGATGGGAAGGGAACACATGAGCGAAGATACATCACAAGTTGGAAATCCAGTTAGCTAACAATCCAAAGTGATGGTTAAACCAATCAACACATTTCAGTAAGATACATACATACTTATATCGAATAGTCCATACATGCATGCGTAAGAAAACATATACATATACCATTTAGAGTAAACAAGATAGTTGGAATACAATATGACATATGCATGAAACATGCTGGCTCTTATTATATAAAGAAGTGTAAGTTCCAGTCATACAATACATCCATTTCCAACTACTAGTCCCAATAGTGGAACGTTACAACCACATTCACCTGCTCCTCCAAAGAGATGTACTAGCTCCGTGCAATGGAGAGGCCAAGGCGCATTACGATATTGTCCAAGCTCTCTCCAAGATAGTCTTATCAGAAGCTTTGCTCACCAAAAGCCTCTACAATGAGTTATGAGGGACTATTTATAGAAAAGGGTGGGGTGACCCTTGACATTCCCCTTTGTGACAATTCAACTACCCTCATGACTCTTCACCTACTCTATGACTATTACGTCCAACTATTGACACTTGAATTACACTTGACATGACTTAACATTACAATGAACATGTACCCATGTGAAACAAAATGACTTGAGAAAGCCATGCTAGACATCACTTTGACTTAGACAACCATGGATGTCCAACTCCTCAATATCCTCATGCTGATCAATAGTAACATATTGATGCCAAGATCGGTAGTCCTTGCTGGTGTCCGCATGCTCTACAGTGACATCCATTTGAAACCTGACTCTTGCCTCCATAACATTTGGGTATGCTTCTCAGGCTCCTCTGTCTAACTCGTCTAAAAGCATGTCCATCATTGTCTTCAATGTGGCCAGACTAGCAAGATACTTGTGCATGATGTCTGCACTAATATGCAAGTCTGGGCTGGTGGGAGTATGCATCAACTTGTTGAAGTATGAGTCAAGATGTAGTCGGACCTGTTTCTTCGTCTTCACTTGGGTTAGAGTCCCAATAGATGGGATCACATGTTTGCACACCATAACATCCATACTCTTGAATACTTGTGCATGGGAACCCTATATGCTAGTGATGAGCTATGGGAGCTCTTCATAGTTCCGGATCTAACTCCGGATACGTGCCTTCAACTCGACCGCATTGGCCTCATCATCTTAGGCAAGTGAAGTGGGGCTCCCTTGTACTTCACCATCCATGTTTTCATGTCATTGACAGTAGCATGCAAGTTCATCAAGATTCATGCTCTTCTAGCACATCACTATTGTCACATGTTGAGATGGATGATTGCCTTGTGCATGGTACCAAACGTGAAGTACAATGCTTGCATAACTTTGTCAAGGGAAAATACTTCATCTAGTATTTCCTTCTTCAATTTAGCTCAAGCGGACATCATCACCAAATCTCCTCCTTGCTTGGTCGTCTGTAGTTCCTTCACCATTCACTCATTCTTAGCTATCAGAAAGTGGACACTTGAGCTAGTTTCTTTGGCATACACTCTGGTTGCCTTGGCCAAGGCTGTTGGATGTTTGCGCACATTAGTCACGATCACTCGTTCCTAAACTTTTGCATGAGATGTATGATCCTCTGGAGTTGAAACTTTGTGAGACTGCACAACTCTGTGTTGAGATTCGTCGAATGAGATGTTGTGCATCTCCCCTTCTGGCTCATCACCAAGGATCTCAGTGCCTTCTTGGTCATTCGAGACTTGCTCATCATCTGGATGCATTGAAGTAGGTGATTCGACATATTTGTGGTGAGGCATGAGGTCGGTGTCCTATTCCAACTCCTGCTTCTACATGTCTGCATCCAACTGTTGAAGTGCTTGTTCTATCTCATGAGCGAAGTATTTCTCCTGGGATGGTTCACCATGTTCACTTGATGCTAGCTATTCTGAAGAATCAACTACTTGTACAGGTGTTGCTTCATCTGTTTGCACATGTTGCGACCCCTGCTGTTTTTATTGTTGCTGCGCTTCCCTGTCCTGTTTGCACAAGTCTTGTTCGTTTCGGAGTTGCTCCCTCAGCTCATGCAACTCCCTATTTGCTTCTTCCATTATTCTCTTATCCCTCTTCCTTTATGTGATTCACATGTCGCGTTAGTGCCTCTTTTCCTCTATAGCCATAGCTTCTTTCTCTACCAATGAATCTACTCGAAACTTGCAGCTTTTCCCCTCCTCCATGTGATCCACAATCTTCCTCTTACCTTTGTCATGCACTAGTATGCTTGCCTCTACTACCACTGTTGCCACTGTTGCTACTATTGTTGTTGGTGCTCTGTGTGTTTCTGCTTCATGTTGCTTTGATAACCACTCCACAGTGAAGCTGACCAATTCATTGGGTCTAGAGAAACTGTAACAATATCTCCATGGGTCCTCCTTGTCCCAATGACATGCCCCGTGGATCTAGTTGAACTAAACTACCATTGTTTCTGGGAAAACTAGTATTCCTAAAGAATGCTAGCCCTCTAGGTTTGACAGCTACCCTAGAAACAACAGTTTAAAGCAATTCAATGATTTCTTCCATTTGTAACAGATAAGAGAAAGATAATGGAACCAACCTAGAACTTCTGCTTAATCCCTTGCTTGATCTCTCTCCTCTTTGATAGATCCTACAACTCCTCCCCATACTTAACACACTTGGAGAGTACCTGCACAAGTACAACAACAAATAACCATCAAAGCATCATGATCTATTAAAACATAAACATTACAGAATCAGATATATAATGAATAAATGATGGCATTCACAAATGATAACATTCACAATTGCACAATCATATGGAAGAAAACTTGAAGAAATTTATTAATAGAAGGGAGAATTACAATCCAGTTGTCTGATCCAGCATCATCCTCCCAGCTTCAATCATTCTTCACCTCATGAAATAGCAAGATCACACGAACAAGAATACAATGCTCTCTCCTCAATTACAAACTATCATCACTTCCTTGCAAATCACAACATTTCAGCCTCTAGATCTCTTGGATGAGGGATCCATTTATAGATGTGTGCAAGGGTGTGAGTCATCCATGGGGTTTGATTAGTGTCATTCCATTTATTACAATTGGTTCCACAAGAGAAGGGATTGGATATTTTCTTAGATCCATTATTCATCCTTGGGCGAATTCAGAGAGGCAAGTGGCACAGGAGAAGTTTCTAGAAGATTCAATGAGAAACCACTTAGCAAACTGTCCCAGAAATTTTTCCATCCTCACCCATCACACCCTATAAAAGGCCTAAATAGTATGCATTGCACCCTGGTAGTGTACCACTCAGTATGCATCACATTTTTCCAGTGGATCAGTCAGTATGGTTCAATTTAGGCAATTTCTGGATGGTTTCTCAAATGGAACTTTTGGGGAATGATGTATTCAGATGACTATGTTCTTTTAGGGTGTGAAACAACTCTTTTAGGGGTTGATGAGCCCTAATACAACGACATATAATCTTGGGGTTGATGTGCCCAAATATGTCTATAACAACCATGCAGTGATCCTTCACAATACAATGTGGGTCATGCAGATTGTAGCTTCGGAGGTCAAACGGGTACTTCTTCATTAGTTATGCTTCGACACCCGCTTACTTGATACTCTGAATCTCATATAACCCAATATGTAATGGAAGAGCAAGCCAAGGTGCCTTCTTCTTCTGGTGCAGTCTAGCTATCAATATTATCGAGATGGATATGCTACTTCTTGCATGAAAAGTACGTCCAAGGAAAAATTTAGTACAACATGTGGAGGCCTCTCCACACCAAATATTCAAATGAAGGTGTCAGACAGTGAGGCATACCAATCTTCAATGCCTACCAATACCTCCATTTCTTCCTTTGACAAGAAAGGTGGATCCTGTTCGAATATCATCTTTTACACTAGGGTGACAAAATGATCAAACAACCGTGTGATTACTCCTCTGAAGCTCCATTCAGACAATAACTTGAAATATGTGTTTACAGCAGTCTCCGTAAGTGACCATGCCCACTCCAAACCTAGGAACTCCTGCCGAGCATAGACTACATCTAGGATGTAGGCAGACACGTAAATATCTGCATGCATACCTTCGGGTGACTGTCGAGCCTTCATTACTTGTTCCTTCAACTGATGAGCCAATATGCCGAACCAGTAACATGGTTTTCCTTCTCTTGCTTCTTGGTCCAATGCAATCACCCAACTCTATGGCAAGGTTTTTGTGCTTGCTTGGCAACACAATCGACAAGAAAATATGACCAAGTATTGATATGCCTTCCGTAGTATCTTCATCTTGTAAATCTGGTTGGGTGTCAACTTGAATCGAGCCGACTCCTTTACCCAATTCTTCATAATGTCTTTGGAGTGAGCACTATTGTTGGGTAAACTGAATGGAGTCTTCATGATAGTCATGGGCTCTGACATATGATACATATCAAGGAAAATTTTAAGGATGAAATTTTTTCTTGAACTTTAAAAACATTGGCGAATCTCACTAATCCCTAATATGCAAACTATAAAATGTTTATTGATATATTTGTAAAATTATTCAAATTTATAATGATTTTATATATAGTCTCTATATAATGTTGGCGATTTTTAAGGTAAAATAATTTTATATTATAAAATTTGGGCGAATCGTATTTTATAAAAATTGGAAATTGGCGAATCTTTTTTGTGGAAAAATCATGGAAAATTAGCCCATTGGGCGAACATTAGCCCCTAAAATTTTCCATGATACATATCATCATAATCTTGTTCCTAGAAGGTTGCAAGTTTCATCCTGCTGACACTACTTAAGGTCATCATCTCGGGATCAGTGTGAGAGACGATCCAGTGTATCATTTCCACGCATGGGAACATGGGGTATCTACATGCAATCCAGTGCAAGTCAGACTTGTGAATGTTCACGTAAACTTGACAGTCTTCAAGGTCTTCCTCAAAAGTTCCTGCAAATGCTTCATTGACCTCTTTCCACTTCAGTTTGATGTCCCTATCTAGATACAACTTTGTATCTTCATAGATTGGTAGACTAGAGGACATTCGCTCAACTATTTCTGCAACTGGATTTCCATTAGTGTCCTGTGATCTTGCTCTCTTAGAGGCCATTGATTTGGTACTGCTAAGAGACAGATGAAGACCTGAAAGATCTGAAGACAAGAAACCTGCATGCTAAGAAATCTGTTAGCGAAAACCAAAGCAACTTTGGGGAATGACACAACACATACCTCGGATACTGACGGGCAAGATTACGCAATTTCTTCTAGGAGGCTGGGTGTCTAGCTGCCAAAACTATGAAAAAGGAATACTGGGTTGTCTATAAGGAAAGAAGGGTTATTGGTTTTGTGCAATGCACAATCCAGACTGGCTGCTTGTTGCTAGGATTGCGCAATGCACAATTCGAGTTGGGAGTGATTATAGGCTCAGGGACTGCATTGCGCAATTTTTGGGCCAGCAATCATTGTCCCTTAGAAATGCACAAAACAGTCCTGGAGGATAGTGCTGGGTAGAAATTCACATTTCTGGAGAGGAAGACAGAGCCTTCCTTCCCTAGATTGCGCAATGTTGTCTCAGTGAAGGCAGAGTCCGGGCCAAGGTTGGCCAAACTCGCTGACGGGCAACTGAAAGAAAATAAGATAGTGAATGCATGGTGACACTAAGTGAAATTAGAAGTGATTGACATTACATGCAAACATGAATGAAGGATTCAGAAAACAGATCAACATGCATGTGGGTGAAGCGAGTCGTCGAATCGGTGACCGTTCATGCAAAACAGTTTCATGCATGCGACAATAGTAAGATAGAAATTAAAATTGAAATAGAGCTAGGACAAGCTAGTATACATGTAAACGACATCGATCGTTTAAATAAATCAAGCAAACAACACTCACACAAGCGAATACACAAAAAGCAACAGAAATGATGAAAAAGACAAGTCGAGGCCACTTACTTGTGAATAGATGAGATGGATGTGTTGAAGAGTCCTGGATGTGATGTGGGATGTAAAATCTCCAAGATCTATGTGAAAGAATCAACTTTGATGCGTCGAATAAATAAGCTTTGAGCTCATGACATGCATGCCACAAATCTAGGAAAAAGTGACACTTGGAGTAAAGTTTCTAGAACAACTTTGCATGTAACCTCCAGCTGGTAAAAATATCTCCATGAATCATGGGATTCCTTTTATATGTTTCATTTTTCTATTCCAAGAAAAAGCAAACCATGCATGCAAGTCAAGTTTCCTTGGTCCTAGGTGGAACTGGTCAACCCAACTGCTCATGCATGTGTCTGTTCAACTGCTTCAAGGAAATGTGCATTTCTGGCTAAGAGCTGGGCTAGTTGCCCAGGATATTTGCACAATTTTTGGGCATAGAAATTGACTTTTGCCTAGAAATTACACAATTTTCACTGTAAATGTTGACTGGCATAATTGCGTAATTATGCAGCCCAACAGGTTGCCAGACAGGATTGCACAATTTCTAGAGGGAAGGCTAGTTGCCCACCAGAAATGTGCAATTTCTTAGGCGAGCTACTTAGCCTATAGCTAGACCAATTCTGGGTGAATAGCCTGTGAGGGGAATGCATCAAGTTGTGATCGACAAGCTGTCTTTGTGCAAGAAAAACACTAAAGCTTGTGTAATTGATGAAGAAAGACAAGGTGTTATGAAATGTTGGTAGAGAGGCTCCAAAACGAAGCTAAGGCAAAATTTTGGAGGCTGGTTGTAGCCACTACAACACTTGGTGACATACTGGTAGAACTCCAGCTCTCTGAATGGACCTTGTTCATGAAAAGAAATTCTAACACCTCTGGAAGTATTGTTTAGTTCTCAGCTCATCTTGGTTTCACACTAGCTTGATTGTAAGATGTAGCATCTGCCAAGCTCTTGGTCGATTGACACACATTCCAAGCCAAGGCAACATAGTTGTTTCAATTGGGGTTGAGGGGTATATTGGTGCACAAGAAGTATAGTTGTCAGAGTCTTAGTTTCATCTCTGGTGTTGCTACACTACTAGCAGACCTAGAAAGCACCCTCGCGAAGTCACATAGGAACACAAGCATGGCTCTGCTGCCAACGAGCCTGGTCAATACCCCGATGGAGTTACTTGAATCACCACCCTACATAGGAAGCCTTTCTCTTCTTTCACCTTATTCATTTTTCATTTTTCATTTTGAATTTTTGCACTTTTCATTTTTTTCATTTTTCATTTTTTCAACTGTGCATAGCACTTATTCATTTCAGAGGTGGAAGAGGGATCCTGACTTGTTGAGAACAAAAGAGGTTGTTCTGGTAGAGAAGTAGTTTATTATATCTCTAACGTGCCTGTTAAGGTTTTCCCCTTCACCATACTCTACTTGACTGAGTTGACAAGGGTTACCCCGAGAACAATCAACTACAGTAGGTGACACTAGTTAGTGCACAAGCATTGTGTTTTCACCAAGGTTCAATTTGAACAATATGTATTTTCATTAGATATCATTTTTGGGATTCAACTGCATTAAGTAAGTCATTCAAACGTATGACCATTTCCTTCGACATATCATGGACTAAAAGTAACAAGTTCTTCATACAGAGGCAAGATGACAGATAACCAAGTAGTGATAGTTGTACAAGACCTCTTGTATTTTACCCAGCTTCTTTCAAGAGTCATACATGGTTTCATGCGAACCTAGCGTATGAACGAAACAAGCGAACTAACAAACAATAGAGAAAAGCAAGAGAAGAAGCAAAAGTGAAAGCAAAGAAAAGCAAGAGAAGAAGCAAAAGTGAAAGAAAGGAAAGTAAGAAAACAAGAAAGCAAACAAACAAACAAACAAACAAAGCAAGTAAGCAAACAATCATGCAAGAAAACTGACTGAAAGAAAACACTACTCCTACTCCTAAGCTAACGCTGCATGGGCCTGATCACGTGAAGTGATATTTCCAATGCAGCGACCAGAACATTTGTTGACCCATGTTGGTGAAGGCTTGGTCTATGAGCAACCTTGTTGTGCGAACTAGCAAGAAAGAAAGATATAACAATGAAGACAACCACACTTCGTGTTTCAAAGTGCCCACAGGACATAAGTGAGTACAAGCGCATGACAGGAAGTATGTGGACCTATCATAGTGTTGTGTGATATTGCATGCAACTTTGAAGCATAAGCACACTCTTAACTGTGACATGCAAGAAAATGAAAGAAACAAAGATAACTTGTGTCATGCATGAGTACTTGCAATGTAAGATTCCTCCAATGCATGAGCGATGGGATCATGTAGTTCAAGTGGTGGAAGTATGATCTATGTGTGAGATCTATCTTCAAAGAATCTAGATGAGTGATGAGGAGCCTTTGGTGATTGAATGGTTTCATGATTGGAAGTGAGACTAACCCCTAACTCCTTATATCCCAACCTCGTTGGGGACATGCAAAGAAAAACAGAGAAAAAGAAAAATGCTTTGATACCACTGATCCAAATTTAAACAAGAACACAATAAATTATGGATATAACCATAAACACAAAGATGCAGCCGAAATACTGAGATGTACCCTCGCGGAGTCACATAGGAACACAAGCATGGCTTTGCTACCAATGAGCCTGGTCAGTACCCTGGTGGAGTTACTTGCATCACCTCACTACATAGGAAGCCTTTCTCTTCTTTCACCTTATTCATTTTTCATTTTGAATTTTGAATTTTTGCACTTTTCATTTTTTTCATTTTTCATTTTTTCAATTGTGCATAGCACTTATTCATTTCAAAGGCGGAAGAGGGATCCTGACTTGTTGAGAGTAGAAGAGGTTGTTTCGACAAAGAAGTAGTTTATTATATCTCTAATGTGCCTGTTAAGGTTTTCCTTCTCACCTTACTCTACTTGACTGAGCTGACAAGGGTTAACCCAAAAGCAACGAACTAGAGTAGGTGACATTAGTTAGTGCACAAGCATTGTGTTTTCACCAAGGTTCAATTCGAACAGTATGTATTTTCCTTTGATGTATCATGGAATAAAAGTAACAAGTTCTTCATATAGAGGCAAGATGATAGATAACCAAGTCGTGATAGTTGTACAAGACCTCTTGTATTTTACCCAGCTTGTTTCAAGAGTCATACATGGTTTCATGTGAAACTAACCTATGAGCAAAACAAGCAAACTAACAAACAACAAAGAAAAGCAAGTAAAGAAGAAAAAGCGAAAGCAAAGCAAGTAAGAAAACAAGAAAGCAGACAAACAAACAAACAAACAAAGTAAGCAAACAATCATGTAAGCAAACTGACTGAAAGAAAACACTACTCCTACTCCTAAGCTAATGGTGTAGGGGCTTGATCACATAAAGCAATATTTCCAATGCAGTGATTGGCACATTGGTTGACCCATGTTAGTGAAGGCTTGGTCTACAAGCAACCTTGTTGTGCGAACCAACAAGAAAGAAAGATATAACAATGAAGACAACCAAACTTCATGTTTCAAAGTGCCCACAGGACATAAGTGAGTAAAAGCACATGATGGGTAGTATGTGGACTTATCATAGTGTTGTGTGATACTGCATGCAACTTTGAAGCATAAGTTCACTCTTGGCTGTGACATGTAAGAAATTGAAAGAAACAAAGATAATTTGTGTCATGCACGAGTACTTGCAATGTAAGATTCCTCCAATGCATGAGCGATGGGATCATGTAGTTCAAGTGGAGGAATTATGATTTGTGTGTGAGAGTAATCTCCAAAGCATACAGATGAGTGATGAGGAGCCTTTGGTGATTGAATGGTTTCATGATTGGAAGTGAGACTAACCCCAAGAGAGAGAGGACCTGACATAACCATTAGCTTGAGTTGAAGTGCCTCTACTATCTTGGGTGTTTCAACTTCATCATCAGATAGATCATCATAAACCTTTGGCTTCGAAAGATCAACTGTGATAGAGTCATGATCGTAATCAAATATGGGAGCAAATGGATCATGACAACCGTGATTAGAAAAATAAATAATTTCATCGGCATCCTCTTGATCAAATGAATCAAACAGAGGGGTAGATGAAAAGCGAACAAACTCATCCTCTGTGTTTCCGAAAAAGACAGATGAAAGATCAATTGGATTTTCAATGAATAACTTATCCTCTCCATTCTCAAATGATGGACCAACATCCGGTGAGTCCTGAGAATGATCAAGAATGTGTGTATATGTGGATGAAGACACACAAGCGAAATCATGGATGGAAGGTTTACCAAAGATGTTAGGAAAGAACGGAGGGGGCTCAGGCAGAAGGGAGTCATCCTTCGCCGAGTGTTGATGCTCAAGCTCCTAGTCATACTCTTTATGAATGATAACGCATGTTGGTTATGCAATGCCAACTCCATCAGTGGCTTGTTCCTCATTCACAATAAGTGAAGAATCTAGAATGGAAGAACATAAGACAGTATCATCCAGAGGAACAACCGAGCGCGAAGATGGAGGTCGTGGAACATAATTCATATGCAAACTCGAAGGAATCACAACCAACATTGCGTGAAAATTAAGTGAAGTGATGTTGGGAGGATGTGAAGGCTGAACAGGTGTGTGAGCATGATCCTCAACATCACTTGTCAATGGTGGAGCAATAAATGAGGGGATGGCAGATAGTTAATCGAGATGGTGACTGCATCCAACTAAGATTGCGTGGCTCCATCAGTGATGAGTGTTGAGTGAGGCTTGATCTCAAGATTATTCTTGGGGCAGACAGATTTCTTAAGGCAATATTTGAATCAGTCCCAAAGATTGGAAAATATCATCTAGCTCCTCAGAGCTTGAAACTGCAAGTCACGGAAACACTTCCAAAATTCCATGATCGATTCATATAGAGTCTTCTGTTTCTGTAGTAGTTTTTGGCCAAGATAGTATGGATTAAAATTATATAAAGTGTATTCAATGAGATCACAAAAGTGTTGAAGTGAGTGCACACTGTCAGTTGGTAGGTTGCACAACCATCAAAGTGGAGATTCACGAAGTGTGTATGCAAGCAACAAGCTGGCTTGTTTGTCAGAACACCCATATTCCTCATGAAGCATGGAAAGAAAGTCATGTAAGTAATCAGGCAATGCAACTTTGCCTTCACCATCATACGTGTAAGTGGACAAGTGATTGAAAATCTCCCTCGTGATGGTGACATCTTACCGATTCGAAAAACATCACGGAGGGAGAAGAGTTCAAGCATCCATGAAAGATATGCAAAGGTTCAAAACTAGATGAGAGGAAACAATCTGTCATCTGGACCTCCTTCTAGCGCCAGAAATGTTGACAGTGCTATACCTACTAGCATGTCAAGGGGATCTCCCTGGTAAGAAGTTGTTGGGCATGGGATCCCCTGCAACAGGTTTTGGGGCATAAAGCCTGAGTTTGGGTCAATGTAATGTGAAGAGTCCGCGAAGTATGAGTGCGGAGCGTGAAATTTTAGGATGAGTCATAGGGTTATCCGCCCTAAGAATTGTAAAATAATGTAAAGTTGTGTCAGCCTACCCATGGTCTGCAGACCATGGGATTGTATAAATAGAGCGAGGGTCTAAGTGTAAAGTTAGTTTTTGGGGAAGTAAGAATGTAATAGACAGATGCGAAGGCATGGTTAGAGGATAGAAGTGGAACCGAAGTGTATTGGGTTGTAGTAGTAGGTAGAGGCCCTGTAGCTGAGTGCACATAGGCCTAGTAGAGTCCGCAGCTGAGTGTGCGGACCCCAGTAGCTAAGTGCACAGGGTGGAGTCGGGTCTATATTGAACTGAACTTGAAAAGGATTATTAATAAAGATAAGTTTGATTTGGCATATTGTGCATCTATTTCATGGATCTGTATTTTGATGTTATGTGTTAATGGTATCTGTTTATTTATATGTGCACACTTGGTAAACATTGATATGAATGCTTATGTATGAAAATCCTCTAAGTAATTAGATAACAGAACCTAAGTAAGGAATATTTGGGTAATTAACATTGGTCGCGCTGCAGCTAGAGTTGTGCAAAGGAAGCAAAGGGCTCGCTGGTGCGCATAGCCCAGTAAGCGCGAAGGTTGAATCACGTACCAATCACCACATATCAGACATCCCCAAGGTGTGGAAACTTGGTTCTAGCACCCTCCCATACTACTTCGAGTGATACTTCAGTCCGCGCTCCACGGACTATTGTCGAAAGGGCCAATAGTACCAGGATTTGCTTGGTTAAATCACTTTCGAACCTGGATCAGGCCCCACTAAGCCAATAGAAGTCTCAATTAGATGTCAGACCATTTGGTGTAGTAGTCCCAACAGTGGGTTGTACAATAATGCCCAAACCGTGATTTCGCATAGCAGCAAGTAATATGACTCTGTTATTAGCAAGGGTGTGATAGTTGCATTGAGTCAAGGAAGGTGCATAAGAGGTTCTAATAGATGTGGGTTGAGATGAGTGTGCCCCTTGGCAACCTGTAATAGTACTCAGATGGGAAGGGAACACACAAGCGAAGATACATCACAAGATGGAAAGCCAAATAGATAACAATCCAAAGTGATGGTTAAACCAATACACACATTTCAGTAAGATTCATACATACTTATATAGAATAGTCCATACATGCATGTGTAAGCAAATAGATACATATACCATTTAGAGTAAAAAAGATAGCTGGAATACAATATGACATGCATGAAACGTGTTGGACCTTATTATATAAAGAAGTGTAAGTTCCAATCATACAATACATCCATGTCCAACCACTAGTCCCAATAGTGGAATGTTACAACCACATCTATCTGCTCCTCCGAAGAGATGTACTAGCTATGTGCAAAGGAGAAGCCAAGGATCGTTTCGATAGTGTTCAAGCTATCTTCAAGATATTCTTATCAGAAGCTTGGATGACCGAAAGCCTCTATAATGAGTTATGAGGGACTATTTATAGCAAAGGGTGGGGTGACCCTTGACATTCCCGTTTGTGACAATTCTACTATCGTCATGAATATTCACCTACTATATAACTATTATGTCCAACTATTGACACTTGACATGACTTAACATTACAATGCACATGTACCCATGTGAAAAAAATGGCTTGAGCAAACCATGCTATACATCACCCTGACTTAGACAACCATGGAAGTCCAACTCCTCAACATCCTCATGCTGATCAACAGTAACATATTGATGCCAAGATAGGTAGTCCTTGATGATGTTTGTGTGCTCTGCAATGACATCCATCTGACACCTGACTCTTTCCTCTATAGCATCTAGGTACACTGCTAGGGCTCCTCTATCCAACTCGTTTGAAAGCATGCGCCTCATTTTCTTCAATGTGGTCAGACCAACAACATACTTGCGCATGATGTCTACACTGATATGCAAGTCTGAGTTGGTGGCAGTGTGCATCAACTTGTCGAAGTACGATTCAAGATGTAGTCAGACCTATTTCTTCCTCTTCACCTGTGTGGGATTCCCAATAGATGGGATCGTATGTGTGCACACCACAACATCCATACTCTTGAATACTTGTTCATGGGAAGTCTGTATGCTAGTGATGAGCTGTGGGATCTCTTCATAGTTTTGGATGTTGTGGTGTGCACACATATGATCCCTCGACCGCATTGGCCCTCATCATCATAGGAAAGTGAAGTGGGGCTCCCTCTGTCCAACTCGTCTGAAAGCATGTGTATTATTGTCTTCAATGTGGCCAGACCAGAAACATACTTGTGCATGATGTCTACACTGATATGCAAGTCTAGGCTGGTGGCAGTGCGTATCAACTTGTCAAAGTAGGAGTCAAGCTCTAGTCAGACTTGTTTCTTCCTCTTCCCCTGGGTGAGAGTCCTAATAGATGGGATCGCATGTGTGCATACCACAACATCCATACTCTTGAATACTCATTCATGGGAAGCTTGTATGCTAGTGATGAGCAGCGAGAGCTCTTCATAGTTCTAGATCTAACTTTGAAGACATGCCTTCAGCTCGACCGCATTGGCCCTCATCGTCTTATGAAAGTGAAGTGGGGCTCCCTTGTACTTCATCATCCATGCTTACATGTTATCAACAACAACATGCAATTTCATCAAGATTCGTGCTCTCCTAACACATCGCTGTTGCCATCCATTCAGATGGACGTCTTCCTTGTGCACGATACCAAACTTGGAGTACCATGCTCGCATAACTGTGTCAAGGGACAATACTTCATCTAGTATTGCCTTCTTCAATTCACCTCGGGTGACACTGTCACCAAGTCTCCTCCTTTCTTGGTTGTCTATAATTCCTTCTCCATTCACTCATTCTTCGCTATCAAAAAGTGAACACTTGAGCTAGTGGCTTCGACATACACTCTGGTTACATCGGCCAAGGCTTCTGGACATTTACGCACATCAGTCACGATCACTCGTTCCTCAACTTGTGTAGGAGACGTATGATCCTCCGGAGTTGACACTCTAGGAGACTACACAACTCTGTGTTGAGATTCGTTGAATGAGATGTTGTGCATCTCCCCTTTCGATTGATCACCAAGGATCTCAGTGCCTCCTTAGTCATGTGAGACTTTCTCATCATCTAGATGCATTGAAGTGGGTGAGTCGACCTCCTTGTGGTGAGGCATGAGGTCGGTGTCCTGTTCCAACTCCTGCTACTCCATGTTTACATCCAACTGTTGCAGGGCTTTTACTATCTCATGAGTGAAGTCTTGCTCCTGGGATAGTTCACCCTGTTCGCCTGATGCTAGTTATTTTGATGAATCAACTACGTGTATGGGCAATGCTTCATCTATTTGCACATGCTTCACCCCCTGTTGTATCTGCAGCTGCTGCACTTATTTCTCCTGTTTATGAAACTCTTGTTCTTTTTGGAGTTGCAACCTCAACTCATGCAATCCTTCTCTGCTTCTTCCATTGTTCTCTTATCCCTCTGCCTTTACACGATTTGCATTTCACACTGGTGCATCTTTGCCTCTATAGCCATATCTACTTTCTCTACCAATGGATCTACTCGGAACTTGTAGCTTTGATCCTCCTCCATGCGATCCACAATCTTCCTCTTATCTTTGTCTTGCACTGGTATGATTGCCTCTACTTCCACTGCTGCTACTACTGGTGCTCTCCATGATGTTGCTTCATGTTGCTTCACTAACCACCCCACAACGAAGCCAATTGGTTCATTGGGTTTGGAGAAACTGTAACAATATCTCCATGGGTCCTCCTCGGCCTAATGACATGCCCCGTGGATCTAGTTGAACTAAACTTGTTGGGTTGTGTTATATTCCTTCCACGACTAGCCCACGTAGTTAACCAGGGAGTTAGAGGGGGGGCGGAACCCCCCTTCGTTGCACTGATTATGTAGCAGGGGCGGTCACAGGGGGTTTGAGGCATACCCGTAACCCCACATTATGGGGTACGAGGCAGCGCCCCTGAAAATTTTGGTTTTAGACCCTATGTTAGGTTGGGTAGACCCACCTATGGTTTTGTGCATGATTTTTGAATATGTTTTTGGACGCGATGGTTTTCGGTCCATGGTATTGGACGCGATGGTTTTCAATCCATGGTATTGGACGCGATGGTTTTCGGTCCATGGTATTGGATGCTTCGGCATGTATACATATGTATTATAACATTGAAAGGAACATAATGGAAAATCAAGCTGGTAGTCTCGATTTTGGGATCCAGGGGAAATCTCAGTGTATATGTGTTATGCTCTCACATTGTTTATTTTATGTGTTTTAGAATTCATATGCAGGTAATTTTTGTACGGGCTTAAAACCTACATTTGGTATCAAAGCTGTTTTGGCTTCAAGGGGATGCCTTTGTAGCTGAGGGGTTGCACTCGAGCCTGTGGTAGACCTTGTTTAGTGGGAGATCTGTGAGATTGATTCTGGTGGTGAAAGAAGATGGAGAGAAGTGGAAAGATAGAGATCGAGAAATTTAATGGTCAGAGTTTTGAGTTGTGGAAACTCAAGATGGAGGATCTGTTGGTGGATAAAGATTAGTGGATCATGGTAGATCTGGGTACTAAACCAACGGGAGTGTCCGATGAAGAATGGAAGAAGTTGGATCGGAAGGCAAAAAGCACAATATGATTGTGTGTCTTAGATTTAGTATTGCTGAATGTATTAGGGGAAGCTACAATGAAGGCTTTGTGGGACAATTTAGGGACTTTGTACCAATCTAAGTCTTTGGTGAATAAACTATTCCTATGGAAAAAGTTGTATAACCTGAGGATGAAATATGGAGACTCGGTGATAGAACATCTAAACGTTTTTAATACTGTGGTAAATTAGTTAGCACCTGTTGATATTAAAATTTCAAATGAAGATAAGTGCATAAGTTTGTTGTGTTCTCTACTAGATTCGTGGGATAGTCTGGTTATTGCAATAGGTAGCAATGCAACTACCTTGTAGTTTGATGAAATAGTCTCATCCTTGCTGACGAAGGAGATGAGACGGAAAAATATGGAGAGCCAGAATGGTGATGCCTTGTCTATACGAGGACGGTCCCAGAACAGAAACAAAAATAAGTCATCAAGTGGGAGATCTAAATCTCCAGGAAAACCTGTAAAGGTGGTGTGCTGGAAATGTGGAAAGGAAGGGCACTACAAAAGGGACTGTAAATCTAAAGCTCCTGATAAAGAAAAGGGATCTGATGATGCTCCTTCTACAGAGGCGAAAACCACCTCAGATGAAGGTGGGGATGTATACTTGGCTTCTTCAAGTACACATGTAGATCATGAGGCATGGTTGAATGACTCAGGTGCATCCTTTCACTTCACTCCCCATAGAGAGTGGTTCTACGAGTATGAGAAATATGATGGTGGTGATGTCTTCTTAGGGGATGATAGGAAGGCTAGAGTTATTGGTCGCGGAAAGGTAAAGTTGAAGTTGCAAGTTGGAAGGGTTAGAACACTTCCGGGTGTTTTGCATATTCTTGCATTGGCCAGAAATTTGATTTCTGTAAGCAAGCTGGATGATGCAGGTGTAAAAACAGTGTTCGAGAAGGATACCTGCAAAATGGTTAGGGGAGCACTAGTATTGATGCAGGGAATTCAAATTGGATCTCTGTACAAGCTGCAAGGTAGCACTGTTATTGATGGGTGCAATAGTTCTGTGGTTCCTGAAAGTGGAGCTGAAAATCTAGTGGTCCCTTGAGAGAAGACCATGTTGTGGCATCAAAGGCTTGGACATATTGGAGAGAAGGGCCTTCAAATACTTCATGGTAAAGGTATGCTAGAAGGTATGAGTAATAGCTCTCTAGATTTTGATTTCTATGAAAATTGTGTATATGGGAAGCAGAATTGGGTGAGTTTCCCCTTTGGTAGTAAGAGGGCCAAAAAGATATTAGAACTTGTGCACAATGATGTGTTTGGACCTGTGAAGGTTCCATCACTCAGTAAGTCTGTGTACTATGTATCATTTGTAGATGAATTATCAAGGAATACATGGATATATTTCCTTAAGAAGAAATTTGAAGCCTTTGACAGGTTTAAAAAATTTAAGGCTCTCGTGGAAAATCAAACAGAAAAGAAGAAAAAGGTGCTAAGGACAGATAATTGTTGGGAGTTTTGCAGCAAGGAATTTAAGAATTCTGTAAGAAGTGTGGTATAGCACGATATAAGACTACTCCATATACACCTCAGCAAAATGGAGTTGCAGAAAGAATGAATAAGACATTAATAAAAAGGGCAAGAAGCATGCTCAGTGGTGCCAGGTTAGGACAGGAACTCTAGGCAGAGGCAGTGGATATTACATGTTAGTTAGTCAATAGGTCACTTTCATCAGCGTTGGAAGATAAGACTCCACAAGAGGTATGGACTGGTAAGAAACCCTCTCTTTCACATCTGAGGGTATTTGGATGTGATGCATATGTACATGTTCCAAAGGAGAAGTGAACCAAGTTGGATAGTAAATCTTAAAAGTGCATCTTTATTGGGTATAAGGATGGTTTAAAGGGTTATAAGCTTTGGAACCCAGTCACACAAAAGGTTGTGTACAGCCGAGATGTGGTGTTCGGAGAGGTAAAAGATGTTATTAAACATGAAGTCCAACCAAAGGAACCTGAGAAGATAGAGTTTGAGCTAAAGGAGGAAGAATCAGACTCTACAGCAGAGGAGGAATCAGAAGATGAAGAGCCACAAACTCTGGGTGTGAGAAGATCAGTTCGAGAAAGAAGGCAACCATAAAGGTATAGTCCATCTGCTTTCTATTCAAATTTTTCTTTATCTATTACTGATGATGATTCCAGAACTGTGAAGGAAGCAGTAGATTCAGAGGATGGAAAACTCTGGAAAGAGGCCATGGTTGATGAAATGGTATCTTTGCACAAAAATGAGGCTTGGGATCTAGTGGAGTTGCCAGCTGGAAGGAAACCCATTGGCAGCAAATAGGTGTTCAAGAAGAAGACAAATGTAGAAGGAAAGGTGGAGAAATACAAATCTCAGTTGGTAGAAAAAGGTTATTCCCAGGTGCCGGGAATTGATTTTGGTGATATTTTTTCTCCTGATTCCAAGGTGACTTCTATTAGATTACTTTTATCTGTTGCTGTTGCTTTTGATTTTGAGGTAGAACAGATGGATGTGAAGACAAAATTTCTTGGTTTTAAGACCTCTGTGGTTTATTATTTTTGACTTAGTCACCGGAGAATCCACAGTAAGAACCGTTTTCTGCCAACGTTTCAAATCCCAACCGGGATCCATCATCAGGACAACTTGAATGCTTGATAGAATAAGAGCTTATTTTAGGTTTAAATAGTAATGAGGAGAGAAAAGATGAATGTCGGCTCTCAATTTTTGATGAGAAGTCGACTGTCTCAGATTAATTTATTTAATTAATTAATTTTTTATTTATTTTTTTTAAGATAATTAGAATTAATGATATTAAATTGATCAAAGTTGATGTTAAAATTTTTTAGAAAATTGAATTAATATTTAATATTTGATCAATAATATTTATTAATATTGATATTAATTGAAATAATTATTATTATTTATCATAAATTAATATAATAATTAGTAGAAATAATTATAATCATCATAATTAAAAAATAAAATAAAAAACAATCTAGGAATATTGTATTAATTTTTATATTTATTATAATATATGTTTGGTACAATTTTATTTATTTATTTATTAAATTTTAGAATAGGTTTTAGTTTAGAAAGGAAGTTAATAAATAATTGCTAATTGAAAATATTATTGTTATTAATAATTATTATTTATTAATCTAATAGTTAATAATAAAAATTAGAATTAATAATATTAAAAATGAACATAATTAGAATTGATTAAATTAATTCAAGAATATTGTTTTTAGAATAAAATTGAAACTATTAATCCTAGCAAATTGTATTTAGAATTTAATAATTAATATTTATTTAATTATATATAATAAATATGTTAGTAATGATATTTATATTTTTATTTAGAATAATTATCAAAATACTTTTGATAATTTGGGAATAAATAATAATTATTATTATTGTTATGCTTAAAATAGAAATTTTAATATTTAAGAGACGAGGTAATTAATAAGGGTAATTAATAAATAGAATAATTAATTAATGATAATTAATTTTGTAAATGCTTAATAGTGAATTAATTATTATTATTATTATTATACCGGAAGGGGGTTAATTTTTCTGATTAGGGGAAGCCAGCTTCCACTAATTTCCAAACCACTGTCTCTGTTGAGATTATGCGGGTGTTTGATAATTTCAAGAGCTTCTCTGATCTTTCGCTTATGGTGTTGCTCTTCCTTAGCGATAATAGAGGCGCTTTCCAAGCAGACATGGTGCTTAGTTTTTAACGAGTGTTCTACTAGGGCGGAAGTACGAGATCTTTCATTCTTAATATCAGCTCCATGTTCCTTGAGTCTTGTCTGCAGGGGGCGACCTGTTTCACCAATGTAGCTTTTTCTACATGAGCAGTCAATTTTATAGACCCCTTTAAGTTGATGTCTATCAATATTATCCTTGATAGATCTCATACCTTGCCTAATCGTTCCAGGGGTTGAGAATTGCGTGCTTATGTTTTTCCTCCTTAGGATTTTCACAATCTTATCTGTAACTCCATGAATGAAAGGTAGAAAAACCCTACCACCCTCAGGTTGATCTCAGGCCTTAGGTTCATGAGATAGCATCTTTTTCTCGGCTTTCTGAATTGCTCTTTTAATCTCATTTTCTTTGTAGCCTATGCCTTTAAAGGTTGAGACTAAATGCTTCTTTTCTTCATCCAGATGATCAGCGTCAGAAATTCGAAGGGCCCTGATAGCAAGAGTGTTTAGAACACCAAGTTTCTGGGCTGGATGATGGTGGGAATCAGCGTGAAGGTAGTTTTCTGTATGGGTTGACTTCCTGAAGACTTTGTGCCCTATGGAGCCATCCTCCTTTCTCATGATGAGTATGTCTAAAAAATGGATGCTCATGTTTTCTTCAAGCTCCATGGTGAACTTTATTTCTGAAGAGATGGAATTTAGGTGAATAAAAAACTTGTCAAGCTCTGCTTTACCATGTGTCCACTTTATATTAGTATCATCGACGAATCGCTTCCACCATGCTGGTTTCAGAGGGTAAGATTCTAGGGCCTTCTTTTCAAAATATTCCATGTATAAGTTGGCCACGATTGGTGAAAGGGGGGATCCCATTGCCACTCCAGATGTCTGCTCATAATATGTTCCCTGGAAGGTGAAAACTGTTGATCGCAAGTAGATTTCAGCCAATCTTGCAGTCCTTGGATCAGTAACCTCTTTTATAACTTGAATGGCTTCTTCAAGAGGAATCTTGGTGAATAAGGATACTACGTCAAAGCTAACAAGGATGTCATCACGCTCTATTTTCTCATTCTTAATGAGATTCACAAAGTCATGGGAGTCTTTGATGAAAGAATCAGTGTTTCCAACGAGGGGTTTGAGGATTCTTGCAACATACTTAGCGAGCTCATAGGTTGGGGATCCAATGGTATTGACAATTGGTCTAAGAGGGACACCATCTTTATTGATCTTGGGTAACCCATAAATCCTAGGGATGCATTCACTAGAGGGAATTAATTTCTTTCTTAATTTATCATCAAGGTTGGATTCCAAAATTGCCTTTTTCACCTCTTTCATAATCTTAGGAATGGGGTTATCGCTCAGCTTCTTATAACTACCACATTTGAGGTGTTCATTCATTTTGCATATATAATATTCTTTATCCAAGATTATGGCTACTCCTCCCTTATCAGCCTTGAGAACCACAATTTTATCATTATTACGCAGGGATTTGAAGGCCTTTTGTTCTGCTTTACTCAAATTACTTTTGGGGGCTTTGGCATTTATCATAATAAGGGAGCACTCTTGTCTTAATGCTTCCTTATCCTCCAAGGGAAGGTTGATAATCCCATCCTCTATGTTACATATTATTTTCTCAATAGGAAGGTTTTTGGGAGCAACAGCAAATCCAAGACCTCTTCTGAGGACATTAATGACCTCGGGTTCAAAAACCTGGGAGGACAGATTTACGACTTTCTTTTTTAATTTTGATTCATCTTTGCTGTTAGTTATGTTTACAACCTGGCTGAGCGTATTACAATAGTCCAGCTGAATGGGCGTATTACTGATTTGCTCCTGCGCAATTTCCTTAACTTCATGCGTATTCATGCTGCCCTTGCAGTCGACTTGCTTATTTCTGTTTACACCCGGGCTACAATTATCAAATTGAATGGGCGCAGTACCCACGAAGTCAATTCGCTCCTGCGCAGTTTTATTAATGTTCCCAACAGCTTCCAACGAGTTACCCATCGAGTTGAAGTTGCTTTCACGGTTGCAGTTTGGTGTATCGACTTGTTTATTTATGTTTACAACCGGGCATTCAATTAAATTACGCTCCTGCGCAGTTTTATTAATGATCCCAACAGTTTCAAACGAGTTCCTGTTACCCATCGAGTTGAAGTCATTTTTGATGTTGCAGTTTGGTATATCGAGAATTGGTTCAGAGTTCCTGTTACCCATCGAGTTGAAGTCGTTTTTGATGTTGCAGTTTGGTATATCAAGAATTGGTTCATGATACTGTGTTGTATGTGTTCTGTCCAATGGAATGTTTTGATTACCGCTGCACATTGGATTACCATGAAACCTGCCCATTGGGTGATCTGCGGTTTTTACATCGCTTTTTACATTAACACTGCTCATCACGGGGATCTAGAAGAGGAAATCTACATGAAGCAACCTAAAGGCTTTGTGGTGAAGGGTAAGAAAGAACTGGTATGCAAGTTAAATAAGTCTATGTATGGCTTAAAACAGTCACCAAGGATGTGGTATCATAAATTTGATACATTTATACAAGGACTTAGCTTCACCAAAAGCAAAGCAGATCACTGTGTGTATTTCAAATTAATTGGTGACCATGTTATTTATTTGGTCTTGTATGTGGTTGATATGTTGCTGGTTGGAAATGACAAAGAAATTATCCAGGATTTGAAGACCTAATTTTCCTCCAAATTCAACATGAAAGATCTTGGTGTTGCAAACTATATTTTGGGCATGGAAATTAAAAGAGATCGGAAAAAGAGGAAGCTCTGGTTAAACTAGAGGAAGTATGTCGATACAATACTGCAGAGGTTTAATATGCAGGATAGTAAACCAGTGAAGGTTCCTATTCCTATAGATGTGAGGTTATCTACTAAACAATGTCCCAAGACACAAGAAGAGGAAGAGGACATGTCCCGTGTTCCATATGCAAGTGCAGTCAGTAGCCTAATGTATGCAATGGTATGTACTAGAATAGACATTGCACATGCAGGGGGAGTATTGAGCAGGTTTATGTCAAAACCAGGGAAGGAGCACTGGACAACAGTGAAGCGGGTTTTCAGGTATTTGCGTGGAACTAGTTATTATGGTTTGTGCTACCAAGGAAGATCAGGATTGGACAGAATGTTGGATATTCATGGCTTTGTTGATGTAGACTGGGCTAGAGATCTGAATCAGAGAAGATCTACAAGTGGGTATGTGTTTAACCTATTTGGAGGTGCAGTTACTTGGATGAGTAGGAAACAATTTATAGTGGCACTATCAACTACAGAGGCAGAATAAATGGAAGCCACTCATGTAAGCAAGGAAGCAGCTTGGTTGCAGAGATTGTGTTCAAGTATGGGGTTAATACAGGGAGCCATAAGGATAGACTGTGACAACCAAAGTGCAATTTTCTTGGCAAAGAACCCCGCATATCATTCAAAGACAAAGCACATTGATGTTCAATATCGCTTTGTGAGGGATATGATAGAAGACAAAATGGTGTTGCTGGTAAAGGTTGACACTTTGAAGAATACTGCAGATGCATTGAAAAATCTGTGAGCTCTAAGAAGTTCTCTTGGTGTAGAGAGACAATGGGCATTTCAAGGCCAGAAAAAATGACTAAGCTCTCTTGTGGCCCCCTGTGGAAAGAAAACAACAAGTGGGAGAATGCTGGGTTGTGTTATATTCTTTCCACGACTAGCCCATGTAGTTAACCGGGGGGTTAGAGGGGGGGTGGAGCGCCCCTTAATTGCGCCGATTATGTAGTAGGGGGGGGGGGGGGGGGGGGTCACAGGGGGTTTGAGGTACATCTGTAACCCCACTTTATGGGGTCCAGGGCAGCATGCCAGAAAATTTTGGTTTTGGACCCTATGTTAGGTTGGGCAGACCCACCTATGGTTTTGTGCATGATTTTTGCACATGTTTTTGGACGTGATGGTTTTCGGTCCATGGTATTGGATGCTTTGGCATGTATAAATATGTATTATAACATTGAAAGGAACATAATGAAAAATCAAGCTGGTAGTCCCGGTTTTGGGATCCAAGGGAAATCTCTATGTATATGTGTTTTATGTGTTATGCTCTCACATTGTTTATTTTCTGTGTTTTAGAATTCGTATGCAGGTAATTTCTGTACGGGGTTAAAACCTACAAAACTCTCATGCAATGATCCTTCACAATATAATGTGGGTCATACATATTGTAGCTTCGGAGGTTGAATGGGTACTTCTCCATTAGTTTTGCTTCGACATCCACTTTCTTAATACTCTGAATCTCATATAACCCAATCCACAATGGAAGAGCAGGCCAAGGTGCCTTCTTCTTCTGGTGCAGTCTAGTTGTCAATCCTGTTGAGATGTGATATGCTACTTCCTGCATGACAAGTATGTCCAAGGAAAAATTTGGTAGAAATGTATATGCTTCTCCGCACTAAAAATTCAGATGAAGGTGCCAGATGGTGAGGCATACCAATCTGCAATTCCTATCAATGCCTCCATTGCTTCCTTTAACATGTAGGGTGGATCCTGTTCGAATATCATCCTGTACACTGGGGTGACAAAATGATCAGACAATTGTGTGATTACTCCTCTTAAGCTACATTCAGACAACAACTTGAAATATGTTTTCAGAGCAGTCTCCATCAGTGACAATGCCCACTCCAAACTCGAGAACTCCTGTCGGGCACAGACTACATCTAGGATGTAGGCAGTCCTGTAAATCTCTGCATGCATACCTCTGGGTGGCTATCGAGTCTTTGTTACTTGTTCCTTCAACTGATGAGCCAATATTCCAAACCAGTTACATGGTTTTCCTTCTCTAGCCACTTGGTCTAGTACGATCACCCAACTCTGTGGGAAGGTTTCTGTGCTTGCCTGGTCATACAGTCGACAAGAAAATATGACCAAGTATCGATACGCCTTCCGCAATATCTTCGTCTTTTAGATCTAGTTGGGTGTCAACCTGAAATGAGTCGACTCCTTTATGCAGATCTTCAGAATGTCTCTGGAGTTAGCACTGTTGTTGGGTAAGATGAATGGAGTCTTCATGATAGTCATGAGCTCTGACATCTGATACATATCATCATAATCTCGTGCCCAGAAGGTCGCAAGCTTCGTCCCACTAAAACTACTCAAGGTCATTGTCTCAGATCAATGTGAGAGAAGCTCCAGTGTATCATGTCCGTGCATGGGAATGTGGGGTATCTGCGTGCAATCTGGTACAAACCGGACTTGTGAATGTTCACATACACCTGAAGGTCTTCGAGGTCTTCCTCAAAAGTGCCTAAAAATGCTTCAATGACCTCTTGCCACTTTATTTTGATGTCCCTATCTAGATACAACTTTGTATCTTCATAGATTAGTTGACTAGAGGACATTCTCTAAATTGTTGCTCCAGCTGCATTTCCATCAGTGTCCTATGATCCTACTCTCTTGGATGCCATTGATCCAGTACTACTAAGTGATGGATGAACACCTAAAATATCTGGAGACAAGAAACATGCATGACAAGAAATATGTTAGTGAAAACCAAAGCAAATTCAGGGAATGACACAACACATACCTAGGATATTGTTAGGAAAGATTGCACAAATTCTTCTAGGAATCTGGGTGACTGGCTGCCTGAACTGCGCAAAAGGAAGTCTGGGTTGTCTGGGAGGCAAGAGTAGCTATTGGATTTGCACAATGTGCAATCCAGATTGCTTGTTGTCTACTGGGATTGTGTAATGTGCAATTCCAACTCAGAGTGACTGCAAGCTTAGGGACTGCATTGCATAATTCTCTGAGCCAACAGTCACTATCCCTCAGAAATGCGCAAAAAAGTCCTGGAGGATAGTGCTGGGAAAAAATGTACATTTCTGGAGAGGAAGATAGAGCCTTCCTTCCCCAGATTGGGAAATGTTGTCTCAGTGAAGGCAAAGTCCAAGCCAAGGTTGGCCAGACTCACCAACGGGAAATTGAAAGAAAATAAGACAGTGAATGCATGGCAACACTAAGTGAAAGCAGAAGTGATTGACAGTGCATGCAAACATGAATGAAAGATTCAGTAAACAAATCAACATGCATGTGGGTGAAGCGAGTTTCCGAATCAGCGACCGTTCGTGCAAAACAGTTTCATGCATGCAACAACAGTGAGATAGCAACGAAAACTGAAACAAAACTAGGACAAGCTAGTATACATTTAAATGACAGAAAGTGTTAAAAGAAATCAAGCAAACAACACTCACATAAGCGAATACACAAAAAGCGACAGAAATTCTGAAAAATACAAGTTGAGGCCACTTACTTGTGAATAGCTGAGCCGAATGTGTTGAAAAGTCTTGGATGTGCTGTGGGATGTTAGAGCTCCAAATCTATGTGAAATATTGAGCTCTGATGTAGTGAATAAATAATTTTTGAGCTTATGACATGCATGCCACAAATCTAGGAAAAAACAACACTTGGAGGAGATTTTCTAAAACAACTTTGCATGTAACCTCCAACTGCTAAAAATAGCTCCTTGAATCATGAGATGCATTTTGCATGTTTCCTTTTGCTATTCCAGGAAAAATCAAGCCATGAATGCAAGTCAAGTTTCCTTGGTCCTGGGTGGAACTAGTTAACCCAACTACTCATGCATTCAGCTGCTCAACTGCTTGAAGGAAATGCGCATTTCTGGCTGGGAGCTAGGTTGGCTGCCTAGGAGATTTACGCAATTTTTGGACAGAGCAACTGACTGCTGCCCAGATTTGCACAAATTTTGAGCTGAGCAGCCCTGCTAGGGAAAATTACGAAATTTTCATTGTTAGTGTTGATTGGCAGAATTGCGTAATTCTGGAGCCCAGTAGGCTACCAAACAAGATTTCGTAATTTCTAGAGGGAAGACTAGTTGCCTTCCATAAATGCACAATTTCTTGGGGGAGATGCTCAGCCTGAAGCTGGACCAAGTCTGGGTGAACAACCTATGAGGGGAATGCATCAAGCTATGATCGATAGGCTGCCTTTGTGCAAGAAAAACATTGAAGCTTGTGTACTTGACAAAGCAAGACAAGGTGTTGTGAAAGGTTGGTAGGGACGCTCCAGAACGAAGCTAAGGCAAAATTTTGGAGGGTGGTTGTAGCGCTAGAACAAATTCAAAACAGACTCAATGGGTAAAACTTGTCATATGGACCTCCTTCTAGTGCCATTTGTTGAAGGTGCTTGAAATTTGTCAACAAAGGGGATCTCCCTGATGTGAAGTCCCAATTAGACCTTAAACCATTTGGAATAGGAGCCTCATCTGGATTATCGTCCTGGCTACCATGTATCCTTGCAGATTTGGATTGGCTACAAAGTTTAGCACAAGAGAGTAGTACACAAGTATAGCATGCTTGTGAAATGTTCAGCTGAAGAAAGTATCAAGGTCCTTCTATTCAAAGGGAAGAGAAAAGTGGGGCCTTTAAAGACAAGTAATAGTTCTAGAAAAGGAAAATGAGCATATATATATGAATGAATCATTGATCAACCAATGAAATATTTCATAAGGAAGCGATAAAGAAAATACAACAAACCTTCAACAAGACAAGTACCAAAGCCACATAAATAGTTCAATTTCCTTAGTACGTATGAAAACAACACACATCGCAAACATTCAAAGAATAGTTTTAAAATATTCATGACATATTAAGTAAAAATTCCAGGATACATCAACACAGTAACCACCACTATCCCCAATAGTGGAGCATTAGAGCAGTTACTTGCTCCTCCAAAACAACTATCTTCCTCTCCAATGCCTAGTAGGAGAAAACAAGGTGAAAATTTTGTTTCTTGTACATTGAGGATGTATTTATAACAAATGGGGTGATCATTCACCTCTTGTTGGGAGCGGGATCCCCCAAGGGTAGTTTTGGGGCTAAAATCCCATGTTTGAGTCAAATTTTGTAATAAAATTGTAAAGGCTCCACATTTTATGGTCGCGGAGTGCAAAGGTATTATGTGTCATAAAGGGTAGTCCACCCTTAGTTATGTAAACTAAAGTCCATTGTAAGATATCTACCCATGGTTCATGGACCATGGGAGTGTATAAAAAGAGCTAAGCTCTAAGTAGTTAGAGAGATACAATGATGAATAATGTAAGAGAGTCGTAGCTCTAAAGTAATAAGTCTAAGTCTTGGGTTGTAGTGTAGGTAGAAGCTCTATAGCTGAGTGCACAGAGGCCTAGGGTAGAAGTTTGCAGCTAAGTGTGCAGACCTCTGCAGCTGTGTGTATAGGGCGAACAAAGTTTGTAAGCACTTGGAAGATATCAATAAAGATAAATATTCAGCAATTTCTGTGTCTTTGTTCTATTATTGCATCTTGATATGTTATGTATGAATTTCCTTTATTATGCTTATGTGATACACGAATGAATGTAATTAGGTTGAATAATTGAACGCAATTACGATTACCTATTTATGAGGTGTTAACTATAATTATTTGATAAGATAAGAAAGTCACTTAAATTAATTGGGGAATCTGCATGGCACATTGCCATAGCAGCGTGAAAGTATCTGAGCAGCAGGCTAAGGCTACGTGAAGGGTGATCATACCCTTTCACAGAGGTATTGTGGATGGAATAAAGGGCTCATCTTGCAAGCCCTAAAGCGAAGCGACCTACGCAAAGGCAGGGATAGAGGGAATCACATGACATCACAACTCTAAGGGTGCAGAAACTTGGTTCCAGCATCCCCCCATATTGTTTTAGGTGAGACTTTGGTCCACTCTTCACAAGATGATGCTGAAAGGGCCAGTAGTGTAGGGATTTGTTTAGCTAAATAACATTGAACCTAGGTCAGGCCCCCTCAAGCTAACAAATGATTCTGTTGCCAGGACCAGAATCTGCATAAGAGATGTGTGATGTCGCATCATTGGAATCCAAATAAGAAGGATATTGGGGATTGGTTGGCTAGGAACATCCACGAATTCACAGTGCAAGAGAATAGAAACCCATGACTGACAAAGGAAAAGTTGTTGGACAAGTACCTATATACAGAGATCCACAAGATCTTTTTCTTCTCCTTCCCCATTGAGCTATATGAGTGGATCGCAAAGCTAGCAGATAGCTAAGGAAGGTGGAAACTTGACTGTCCTATTGTGTGGACCCCAAAGCTAATACAGAAATTGGAAGCATCTAAGGACAAGATCGCCTGCATTGTCGATCATTGGCTCGATTGTGTCATAGGAGGATTTGTGACTAAATTCGCAGTCGACACCTCAGTCAGCTATAGTAAGGTGAAGCGATGCTTTTCTAAAGCACCGCGAGGTAAGTATGTAAAATCTTTGAATACCTGGATTAAAATTCTATTGTACGAAAAACGGGTTATGCAGCTACCTTGATGTTCGGAACTATGCGAAGTGGAAAAAATTATAGGAACAAAGGAAAAAAGGGACCAGAGTATAGTCCATTGATTTCACCTCCATGAGGTGACAAGGAAGAGATAGCGAAGGTTTCTCCGCGAAGTGTTATTTAGTTAATAAGACAAGGATTCCCGCGAATACCACCTCCACCCACACCACCTCCGACCTCACCACCATCGCCTCCAACTTCACCCGTACCACCTCCGACCTCACCACCATCGCCTCCAACTTCACCCATACCACCTCCACCTCCACCACAGTTCAATATGGTGAATACAATGAAGCTACCTTTGTTAAGAGGCTTGGGAAATGAGGACCCAGATCAATTTTGGTTTGTTGTGAGGGTTGTATGGGAAGCTCAAGGTGTTACAGATGATCATACAAATAAGGCAACATTGGTTAGTGCTCTGCAAGATCGAGCGCTAACCTAGTATATTAAGTACTCTAATGATTACCCAAATGCTGGAGTGGTAGACATCCAGATAACATTGTATAGAGAATTCAGTAGGCCTAAATCTGAGGCACAGTTGATTGTGGGATTCAAAGAAATTTGAATGCAACTAGGCAGTGTGCCTTGGGAACTAGATCAAAGGTTGAAATTTACAATCCGCAAAGCCAACATGAACCTAACAGATGAACAACATCGTGAGTGGTTTCTTGCTTCACTCTTGCTACACTTAAGGGCTGCATTGTTGCAACAGAAGATAACCACTCAAGTGGAGGCCTTGGAGATTGCCATGAGACCACATGAAACTATGATGCAAGATCCAAACCTGGGGGTTCAACAGATCCATGTGTAGCTGAAGAATCTGTGACTTGAGATGAAAAGTCTGAAGCAGGATAGGACGATTCGAACTGAGGTGTGCAAGGAGGTATGGTGCCTGAAATGAAAGAGCCAGGGGCATGACAAGGACCATTGCCCGGTCTTTGAGAACTATATTGAAGGAGGAGGATCGATGCCTTTAAGGCCAGAAGCTCAAGTAGGACCTAGCATGGGGCCTGCATTATGTTGCACTATTTGTCAGGTAGAAGGAAAACATGCCACGGATAACTGTCATTTGCTGTAGAAGTTTATACAGGCACCGCAATAGTTGCTCTGCAACTTTTGTAGGTCGGTAGGGCATGATGAGCGTAATTGCAGGAGTTATGAATTGATGATGGAGCAAACTCCCGCCTATAGGGTTCAGGCCGAAACGCGGCCCCCTGACCAGAGTGCAAGGATGGCATGGACAGAATTTCAGGGGCGCAGATGAGACCAAGGTATAGGAGGACCTGGCAGAGGTCAAGGACAGTTAATTTGCTACAATTGTGGAGGACCAAGACACTATGCCTGCAATTGCACTAACCCAACACACCTGTCGTGCGAGTATTACATAATGTTTGATCATGAAATGAAAGACTGTCCTACACTGATAGCTAGGATATGTGACAAAGGGGTGCTACCACCTCCGCCGACTCAGAACCTATAGATGATGAGGTATAATCCGTGTGAAGAGGATCCAAAAGTAAATATAGTTCTTGTTGAGTTACGAAATGGGTATGTATTTACTATTAATCTCATCATCTTTTCCCTTGATTCTTATCTTTTCCATATCTCAATGTGCTAATATAATGAGGAATTATGGTAAGAAATGGATGAATTATTTGCAGTTACGATTTAGCTAACTTTTACCCTTATTTATGCAGGAAAAAAACAAACGAGACAATTGTTGTTCCCTAACGATGGAACAGCAAAAATGAACACATTGGTTGCGGACAAGGCTGAGGACGAATCAGGAGGATCAGCGCAAAAAAGGAAAATTGTCTGAAGTTAGCAATCAATTGTGAATCCCTCAGGATCGAGAGATCTTGAGGGATCACATTTATCTTTTACCCTTTCTGATTATAAAAGGAGACAATTGTAAGAAGAAAGGGAGGAATCTCTGTTATTGTTCGAATTGTAATTTTAATTACAGACTCTCGTTGTTGAGAGAACATGGTTATATTGTAATGCTACTTACATTCGATGATTAATATATAACTGAAGTTTTCGTTCCCTCACATTATCTGAAGTAGCTTAGTAGTGTTCGTTGGCGGCTGAGGGCCCAGCCTTTGGTGGATTTAAATGCTTTCTTGTGTTATATTTCTGATTCTCATAGAGTTTAGTTGGTTTGATAATTTCTTGTTTCTGTGAGTTTACTTTATTCACTATTCATTACTTTCTTGTATTGAAATAGTGTATGCTCTATTTATAATTTACAGTGTTGTCAATTGATTCGAGTTATGTTTATTACAGAGTAAATTATCTAGATAGTGAATCACATTGATGTAATCAACTGTAAAGAGTTTGATTATCGCTATTGGACTCTCAGATTGATATCGTTGCTATTTGGATTGTTTACTAGAGATTGAGTTTGACTTAGATTAAATCAGTTAAGAAGAGATGAGTTATTGCTACTGTACTCTCGGCTGATGATGTTGTTACTTGAATTGCTGTAAGATTTGATTTCAGTAGAGGATTGAGTTTTGATATTTCCTTTAATAATTGCAATTAGAGTTTATTAGATGCATCCATTTACTCTTGTATTAAAAGATCTATACTACAATTTAGGAAGCATTAATATCTGAATCTATAGCAGCCACATGCTATGTACACTCTTGAAATAAGAAGAATTTCCTGGGTTGATGATTAATGTGGGATATTTAGGAGTTTTAAAAGGCACCTTTTATCAACCAACAGTGCTCAGAAGTGGAATCACAATAGGAGATGACAGGGGGAGACAACCAGAAGATAGTACATGGGTTCACAAAGCTCCGATGAAGGAGGTTGAGTTTGATTTGGAGCATGCACATGAAACCTTCATGGAAGCTAAGAAGAGCTTTGTTGAGGCCTTCACCTCAGGAAGAAAGGATAAGCCTAAGTAGGAGATGGACCCCTCTATGCTCAAAACTTTATTAGAGACCTGTATGAAGTTACTGCGCAATAGTAAGGTTGTGAAATGGTTACAAGAACTCATTAATAGATGTGATGGAACCACACCAGGTGAGCCGCGTGTAGTACAAAAGATTTCCAAGCATAAAACAAGGACAGGATGGGAGATGAGACTGACCATGCAGATAGAAGAGTACAAAATGGATCAGGTTATTTTGGAACTATGTCAGATGAAAATGTCCTACCGAAGAAAACTTGGGAATGGCTGGGGAGACCCGCACTGCAATGGTCTCCGATTCAGCTAAGGATGACCAATCAGCAGAAGATCATCCCCATGGGGCGGCTGGAGGGGATGACTATGGATATTGAGGGAGTGAGCGTACTGGATGATTTTGAAGTAATAGAGATAGTGGATGATAGAAATCCCTATCCTACACTCCTAGGAATTGACTGGGCCACTGATATGAATGGGGTAATTAATCTAAAGAAGCAGAAGATGATCTTTGAGAATAAATCGCTACGCATAATAGTACCTCTAGATCCCATTGAGGGATCGCGCTATATGAAGCCAGTCTGCGATTATGAGAGTGATGATAATTTGGACTGTATCTATAAGATAACGGTGCGAGATCAATATTGGATGAATCCCACCTCGGATGGGCTTCTTACCTGGAATCATGAGAGTTCCTGCACTTTAGACTCCAATGAAGAGTTAGAACATTGGCAAAATCGGTTACATGAAGTGACTACGCTAAACTACAACATGATGACCTGATCGCTGTATTGTGTGTCCTCAGAGGTAATAAATCTGCCTACATATGATGGTTTGAATGAGGTAGATACCTTTTTAGATGCATTTGAAAGGGAGGTACCAGAAAAGAAGTGCTTCCAGGCATTGGACTAGGCATTGCATGCTACACCCGCAAGATGGTAGGGTACGCACAAGCGAAGCTTTGATGATTGGCGTGAATGTAGGAGAATGATGAGAACTTGCCTTGGGAAGCTGAAGATGTGAATGACAGACAAGTATGATGAGCAAGATGATTCGTGTGTGCATTTGGCCAAATGAACCTAGGCTTATGGAGAAAAGCCCCAACCTGAATGGGTGCACTTGTTCTATCACACCCTTGATATTGTCCCAATGAATTGGTATGTAGAAATCGAGCTCTACCATGGGACATGTGAATGGGATATCCTGTACGAGGGATTCATGATGACATTCAGTTTTGAGGACGAATTTGACAGTATTGATGAAGTGCTAGAAGAGGTGAAAGCAACAATCTTTAGGATACCGCAGGATCCTTTAGACCTTATTTAGCCTAAATAGGCTACTCAGCTGAGTCACGTGCTAGAATGTTATAATGTAACTGCTAAGGAAGAGGATGAGGATCCATGGAAGATTAACATTCTAGAAACAGAAGGTCACCGCGAGGTTAAAGGACCATAGATTGAGAACCCTAATATAACTGCGCCATTGAAAACAAAACAAGTAAACATTGGTACGGAGGAAAAACCCAAATTCACGAAGATTGGAGACTACTGGGACGACATGATGGTGGATAAGGTCATTGAATTGCTCTGTGAATACTAGGATTTATTCCCTACCAAGTTTACGGATCTCAAAGGGATAATCGGGGACCTAGGAATGATGAAGATTACATTGACGCCCAACACGAAGCTAGTTAAGTAGAGACCTTATCGTCTTAATCCAAAATATAAGGAAAAGGTTCACTTAGAGCTGGACAAGATGCTCATGGCAGGCATCATTGAGCTTGTGGAAGAATCTCACTAGGTAAGTCTAATGGTGGTATAGGAAAAGAAGCAGAAGGATGAAATAAGAATATGTGTGGATCTCAGAAAGTTGACTGGTGCTCGTGTACATGATCCTTTCCCAAATCCATTCACTGATGAAGTGTTGGACAATGTAGGTGGCCATGAAGCTTATTCTTCCACTGATGGGTTCTCTAGGTACCACTAGATCAAAATCACACTGGAGGACGGGAACAAGACAAGCTTCGCAACTAAGTGGGGTTGTTTTCAGTACACTGTAATGTCATTTGGGTTGAAGAATGCACCTGTAATCTTCTCGCACATAGTTGTTGCTGTGTTCAAGGAATTTATTCATAAGTTCCTAGAGGTATATTTCGATGACTGGACTGTGTTTGGGCTAGTTAAACACCATGTAACAAGCTTGCGCCTAACGGTAGATACCTGTTGAAGATACTAGATTGCGCTCAATCTCAAGAAGTGTTTGTTTTGTGTTCCTTTTGGGAACTTGTTAGGGCATATGGTTTGCAGACAGGGACTTATGGTAGACTTTTCAAAGATCGCGGTGACACTGAACTTGGAAGCGCCAAGGAGTGTGAAATAGTTGCGCGCTACCATGGGACATACAGGATATTACAAAAAGTTTATCAAAGGCTATGCCAAGATCACCGCACCTATGTAAAAATTGTTGAAGAAGGATGTCACATTCTGCTGGAATGATGACTATAAGAAGAGCTTGGATATATTGAAAGAAAAGATGGTCACCACGCAGATTCTAGTCTTCCCAGATTGGAAGAAGGAGTTTCATGTACATGTCGACGTGTCATGTATAGCGCTAGGAGCAATAATGACACAGGCTGGTAGAGAAGTCTTGGATCATCCTATTGCGTTTGTAAGCCGAAGATTATCCAAAGCGGAGAAGAACTATTCCACCACCAAGTGTGAAGGTCTAAACATGGTAAATGCACTCTATAAGTATAGGCACTACTTGTTGGGAGGCCATTTTAAGATGTATATAGATCACTCCATGCTAAAATACTTGGTCAATAAGCCTATGTTGGGGGGGAGAATCTGTAGATAACTCTTATTGTTCCAGGAATGATTTTGAAGTTATTGTGAAGCTTGGACGACTAAATGCAAGACCAGACCACCTGTTGCACATCGAAATAGGGGAGGAACCCACTAACGTGGAGGAGGGATTGCCTTATGCGCAACTATTTGTAGTGTGCATCACAGATGGTCATTTTGAGGATATAATACAATTCCTAATGACAGGTATTGCACTTGAAGGATACACTTTCCATCAAAAAAAGGAATTAGTGGTGCGTGCAGTAGATTTCTCTGTCATTGCTGGGAATTTGTACAAGATAAGGACTGATGAGACATTGCAATGGTATGTACCTGAGTTCGAAAGAAGAAGCATCCTCATGGATTCTCATGGGGGCATCATGAGAGGACATTATGCAGGGAGAGCGATTGCGCAGAAGATTCTACATAGAGGGTTGTGGTGGCCAACCCTCCATCAGGACTCAAAAGCATATTGCAAGGCATGTGATGTGTGTCAACGGACTGACAGACCATTGCGGAGGGATGAGATGCCTTTGAATCCTCAGATGACATTGCAACACTTTGAGAAATGGGTGATATACTTTGTGGGCTCCATTAAGCCCCAAGGAAAGATGGGAGCTAGGTACATTATCACCGCAATGGAGTATTTAACTCGTTGGGCAGAGGCGCAGCTTGTGAAGGATTGCATGAGTGCGATTGCCGTGAAGTTCCTCTTTGAGCATGTATTGACACAATTCAGGTGTCCGAAGATCTTAATGAGTGATTGCGATACACACTTCCTAAATGAGACAAATAGCGCATTGAAGGAAGAATTTCAAGTATACCACTAGAAGAGCACACCTTATCACCCGCAGGCTAACGGGACAGTGGAAGCGTTCAACAAGGTGCTCGAAAATGTTCTAACCAAGGTTTTCAATGCTTAGTGAAGTGATTAGGACCTACGAATACCTACAGTGTTGTGGGCTTATCGAACGACATGCAAATAGTTGACAAGACAAACCCCCTTCGGGCTTGTTTATGGCGTTGAAGCGGTAATGCCTATGGAATATATTGTGCCTAGTCTGTGCATAACAGCACTCACAGGTATGATGGATTGCGGAGCCCTAAAGGAGAGGCTCGCACATTTGGATGAACTGGGGGAAGAAAGATTTTTAGCTGGATTTCACCAACAGGTCCAAAAGTAGTGCGAAAAGGCATGGCATGATCGACATATTAAGCTGTGCACATTTAAGGTAAATGACGTGGTTTTTTTATATGGTAGTAAGTTTGATAAATTTCTAGGAAAATTCAGAATGCACTGGTTAGGGCCCTATATCATTAAGGAGATTACCGATGGAGGAGCGGTACAGCTGGTCAAATTAAATGGACAACCCTTCTTAGGAAAGGTGAATGGAAGTCGCTTGAAGCCATACATCGGCAGTTCGGCCATATGAATAAATGAAGGTAGCACAGTCTTAGCACTCTAGGTAGCTGAAAGGAGGTGCGAGACTATAAACTACACTGCTCGGGTTGGGGAGCTACGCAATTGGAGGATGGTGCGAAGCAAGGAAGTGTCACTAGGTTCGTGGCAGTGTGGAGGAAGCTACGCTACCTAGGGAGAAATCACACAAGTTGGCTGGAAAGTGATTGTTAAAGTCATTGTTCATGATTTGACGATAGAAGTGAGGCCAAATGGAGTGGGTGGCTGGCATTTAAGATGAAATTTATGCCTCAGATCCTTGAAAATTTGCCGCCAACCTGGCATTAATGAACCGATTTTGGGGGGGAACAATCGGATTTGAATTCAAAATTACCTATAAATTACAAGTGGTTGTCCAGCAAAAAACACTTGGCATTTTGAGAATTGGGTTGTTGCACTCTTAGGCATCTATGAACTGAGAATTCTTTGAGCTCCCGAGTTTGCAAACTTGCCAGAGACGACGCGAGCACTGTTAGAGAGCGTTATGTCAGCACCCGAAGAAGTTATAAATACAGAGAAAGTAGTAGAGTAACCAGCACAGGTAGTGGACATAGAAGTAGAAGTAGCTGCTCTGGAAGTGGCCGAAGTATTGGAAAAGGTCCCTAAATCACCGAGAACACCGAGACCAAAGCCAACCCCAACCAAGGAAACTGGGAAGGACAAGAAGGGCAAGCAGCCTGCCATGTCGGTGCATGCCTCACCAAGGTGAAACCCACCAAAACCCACTACATAGGAGAAGGGCAAGGCCATAAACTTAGAGCTAGAGGAGGAGGACATTGAAGACATCCCGATGGACAATGAGGATGTGGGAGCTGAAGTGGAGGAGGTTGAAGCCTAGGGTGCGGACCCTATTACACGGTTTCTAGAGTATGTCCCTCTGTGCAAGCCTAAGTCCAAGGTCCCAAAGGACATTGATGAGAGTAAAACTCCCCTGAAAACCCCTCTGATAACAAACAAAATTACTTTCAATGATTCGTGCTTGGCCCAAGTGCCAATAGTGAAGCTTGAAGACTAGGACTTGGTGGAACATGAGAAGTTCCCACACCTGGCAACTGAGAAGCTGATGCGCCACATCATAGATACAAATATGGGCATGACAACATTGGATCTGTGAAGGTGGATCAAGGGGGTAGAGAAGGCAAGGTTTCTTAACCTACTATAGATGTCGTACTACAACCACACCCTCGTGACAGTTTTGGTCATCAAGCAGCTATTGTACTCGGTGCATGATGGGTGTCTGTGGCTGGAGGAGCTGATACCGATCACAAATAGGTTAATTCACTAAATAACGCACTTGTGGTATACAGGTGAGAATCCGACGATGATATTTCGCGGCAAGGGTGGTGAACAGGCTCTCGTAGAGTCAACGAAGGAGAAATTTAAGTTGGTGAAGAAGTCCCGTGGGTACACTATCTATAGCATCTGTGACCTCACTGTGAAGGTAGCCATGCAGATCCTCACAGGGAAGGTGATGCAAAAGTGTCACTCTGACGAGGTGTCAATTCCTGTCGTTGCGCTCGTGTAGCAATGCACTAAAGGAGTCTAGTTTAACTGGTCAGACTACCTTCGTAGAGAGTTCTTAGCGAACTACCACAAAGCACAAGAACTCAGCAAGATGTTCCACTATGCATAGCTCTTACTGTCGATTGTGCTAGAAGTGTGGGAGCTACCAGAGGACAGCCAGTTCCCTTGAGTCACACCAGACCTCTATGAAGTAGCAAAGTACGCTTCATTGTGAGTGACCAAGGATGCACAGTGAGTTCGGGAAAGCAAGATCTTGATGGAGATGAATATTAGGATAGCCATCAATCACAAGCTGTGATTGTTGCCCACGGTGTATGCTAACCTACAGAGCTATGTTGAGTTCAAAGCCAATTTCCATCGAGTCTCCATCAAGGTGCGGAAGGACCCTGCGCAAAAGTGTTACAACTTACCATATCTGGCCATAGATTATGCCATCGATGCAGTGCTTGACCAATGGCCGGTGGAGTGGTACTCTAACATAGACTTGGAAATGGGTGGAAGTAAGTCCGCCATGTAGAATAAGAAGGAGGAGGCCAAGCTGAAGATGGCGCAACTGGTCAAGAAGAGGAAAAAGGAGGCCACTAAGAAGGCCTAGGCAGAACAGGTAGGAAAGCAGGCGAGAAAACAGACAGGAAGCATAGAGCGGGGCTCTGACAAAGGCACGAGGTCGCTTTCACCTGAGACCAAAAAGGAAGACATAGAACAACACGACACAGACCCTCAAGAGACATCCACTTGCATTAAGTGCCCAAGAGAGCTAAAGAAGGGAGGGTCAAGAAAGAAATCCAAGGTGACCAAGACCTCCCTGGACCCTATCATATTGATGGATGGTGACTTACATGATATCGGTGACACAGTCAGAGATGTCACACGGAGGCCTTGCAGCAATTTGAACAACAGAAGCAGAGCATCCTAGGGGCCATCCAAACTAGGTTGCAGGAGTTGCAGACCTGCGCAATGCAAGCTGGCACGGTGTCTACCAACTTGGCTATCAACACTTTAGAGGCTGCTGAATATGCTGTGCACGAAGGCTTCTCGTGCGATAGTGCTATCGGATGGAGTACTAACCATGGAAAATGAGGCTGACAGGCCCAGTGTTAGTGCCTTGAAGGGAGTTGGGCTGAGCTTGATAGTGCTTCCACGCAAAGCACTCCACCTCTTACAAGATGGAGTAATTGTAGAAATGAGGGCTCCAGAGCACCGCGCCCTCCAAGTGATCAGCAAACAATGGATCAACAATGAACATATGGCCCTAAAGAGAAATGTTTCCATCTTCGCTGAGACCGAGGAAACCAATCATAGCAAGAAGATTATGCAGGTCATTGAGGAGGCATGCAAAATGGTCCCAGAGCTGGCCATTCCATAGGAAGAGCTAGTCAAGGTCCGCATTCACAAGTTGGCCATAGGGGTGCTGACACTCAGATTGAGATGGCACGAGTTTAGCTAGATTTGAACCTACAAATTTCCAAGCTACTTTTGAGGGCCCAACCTTCCACATCGCCAGAAGTAAAGGAACAGCAGGTGACCACTGTCACAGAGGCAGGAGCGGCAATGGAAAGTGTAATAACAAACTGCACGTAGTTGTTCGATCAATCATTTAAGGTCCTAACAAGCTTGCAAGAGGACCCAAATATACATAGGGTGGAGAGAGAAGCGTGCAAGCTCCAATAGCGCTACGATGAAGTTAAGGGCACAACGCAAACCGTCACATTGACATAGAGGCTAGCCAAGTTGCAGGAGGCCAAGCAGCTGAAGGAACAAGTAGACACAACGCTGCACAAGGAAGCAGTGCTGAAGGCAAGACTAAAGCCCTGGCTAGAGGAAGCTTACACAATCATAGTAAATATTGAAGGCAAGCTTGTGACATTGCAAGCAACGCAACAAAAGCTTCAGGCTGACAGCATAGGAGTAGTAATTGAGAACACAGTGGAATATGTGAAGCAGGTGGTAGCTCAATGCATGGCCAAGGTTGCGGTCATACAGGTCGAGCTAGACGAGCTTCATGCAAAGATCTCCGTGCCTACTGAGTGACTCGAGGGTGACTCATGATGTTTGTGTTGGGGGCCTGTTGGGAGTGGGATCCCCCAAGGGCATTTTTGGGGCTAAAATCCCATGTTTGAGTCAAATTCTATAATAACATTGTAAAGGCTCTGCATTTTGTGTTTGCGAGGCGCAAAGATATTGTGTGTCATAAAGGGTAGTCCGCCCTTAGTTTTGTAAACTAAAGTCAGCGGTAAGAGATCTACCCATGATTCGTGGACCATGGGATTATATAAAATGAGCTAAGCTCTAAGTAGTTAGAGAGATACAATGATGAATAAGGTAAGAGAGTCATATCTCTAAAGTAAGAAGTCTAAGTCTTGGGTTGTAGCGTAGGTACATGATCTACAGCTGAGTGTGCTGAGGCCTAGGGTAGAAGTTTGTAGCTAATTGTGCGGACCCCTACAGCTGTGTGCGTAGGGAAAACAGAGTTTGTAAGAACTTGGAAGATATCAATAAAGAGAAATATTCGGCAATTCCCGTGTATTTGTCCTGTTATTACATATTGATATGTTATGTATGAATTTCCTTTATTATGCTTATGTGATGCGTGAATGAATGCAATTACATTGAATAATTGAACACAATTACGATTACCTATTTACACAGTGTTAACCGTTTTTATTTGATAAGATAAGCAAGTCTCTTAGAGTAATTTGGGAATTTGCATAGCACAGTGCCATAGCAGTGCGAAAGTACTTGAACAACAGGATAGGGCTGAGCAAAGCTTGATCACACCCTTTTGTGGAGGTATTGAGGATGAAATAAAGGGCTCATTGTGCAAGCCCTAAAACAAAGTGACCTACATGAAGGCAGGGACAGAGGGAATCAAACGACATCACAACCATACCAGGGTGTAGAAACTTGGTTCCAGCACCCCCCCCATACTGCTTCAGGTGAGACTTCAGTCCATGCTCCACGGGCTGATGTCGAAAGAGCCAGTAGTGTATGGATTTGTTTAGCTAATTAACACTGAATCTGGGTCAGGCCCCCTCAAGCAAACACCTCCCTTATGACTCTTGGACTACTGTCATGACTATTTGACTTCTCTATGGCCTTTTCAGTTCCTACATGACCTTTCACATTACATGAATAACTCTTGGACTTACACTTTATGTTATAGTTCTCCAATATAGAATTTTAAATAATCCACAAAATGATGTGGCACATGATGCCTCATGACATGACATGACACTATTGACTTGGACTGCATGATGACATGGCAATGTCAAGCCACTCTTTATTGTTGCTTTATTTGATAAATAGTGTATCCAATACTTCATCTTTGTAAGATATATGATTTTCTCTTTATAACAACCCTCCAAAGGGTTGTGAATCAATATGGAGTCTGCATGTAGTCTCGATCTTTGATCTTCCATTATATTATTTTCTTCAGCTCCATAGGTATCTTCTAGTATGATCTACTTCTCCATATAATTCATCATCATCCTACCATAGCATGAAAGAATAGTTGCAACTGAAATCCACTCATAAAAAGATGACATCGGTCTGATAAACCCCCAATCTAACATGTTTCATTAAATCACTTATTAGGGTTGGAATTGGTGACTAGTTGAGTTACTAACTCAAGGATTGCACAGTTCTAGAGGCCAAGGTTTGGAACTAAGGCTTGAGACTATGCAATGAATAGTTTAGGATGGCCAGGGTCAAAGGATTGCACAATTGTGGGACTCAAGAGATCAGGCTGGAGCCTTGATCCTTGAGACTGCAAAATGCATATTTATGGAGGTTTTGATACAAGGACTGCATAATTGAGGCACTCAAGGGCTCAATCTAGAGGCTTGAGGCTTAAGACTATGCAGTACGCAGTTTTGAAGGCTTAGGATGAGTAACTACACAGTTGAGTAACCCAAAAGGTTAAGCTTGAGGCTTGAAGTTCCCAATGTGCATTTCAGATAGGAGAATAGGCTGGGAGATTACGCAGTTGAGGGATTGAATTTTCCCAATGCATATTTTTAGAGGTATATAGGCCAAGTGTTTGTGCAACTATTTAGTTCAAGAGTTTAAGTTTGAGGCTTGATGCTTGAGACAACACAGTGCACAAAGAAGGCTAGCTAGAGGCAATGATTGCGTAGTTATAGAGCTTAGGGAATGGGCTTGAGCACTAGGATTGCGCAGTGTTCATTTCTTGGAGGAAGAAGCTCACATTGTGTAGTTCCAAGAGGAAAGTATATTGTTTGAGGACTAAGACTATGTAGTGTGCAGTCCAAGAGGGTTGAATGAGGTTGAGAGGCCCGGTCGGGGAAGTTTTCCTAGTTTTGACTAAGTGTTGAATTAGTGAGATAAAGTTGAATGAAATAAAGACTTGAACATGATCACATACTTAGTTCACTTAACGGAACAACACATAACACATAGAACACATTAATAACATTCTTTCCTCAATGCGACAACATTGTGACAACTCACTCCAAGTGCAACACTAAAGATACACTTTGTGACGATAGAGACGACACTTATGCGACACGGATTGAAACTTTGGAAATGAGTGTGATACATGTTTACATGATAAGAAAGACTAATTAACACAAATATTACCCCTTGAAAGAACCATAACTATATTTATTATAATATGTGACTCTTAACATGCTAAAAGATGACACTAGTGATATGAAGAGAAAAATGTGAACGACACTTATGATAGATGAACGACAGGGAAGACGACACATACCAGAGAAAATATAACATGAAAATGCCACTTAGTAAGGTGAAATAAAGTAAAATATAGAGTTTTAAACATGAATACGACTTGTAAGCGAAGGTGTGCAAAAGTGGCAGTCTGGAAAAATCATCAATATAAAAGTACAAATACCACAAAAAGTAAGAGACTGTCAATAACAATGCACATTAATTGTCAACATGGGTTTCACATTGCAGATGCACTCTCTTGATGGACTTTTCCATGCCTCTTCAAGCTTGTGTGAAGGAATCCATTCATGAATGCATTGTGGACTAGGCTTGTGTGAGAAGGTGGCTTCGACACTTACGATCCGAAAGAAAGCTCAAAGACTTAACACAACAACAACTGACCAAAAGTCACTATGCAATGACCTATCACAAGATCCACAATAGGCTCCAAAATCCAAGTGTAGACCAAAATTTGGAGGGTGTTTGTCATAGTGACAACATGATACGAAATTTGAAAAAAGACTAAATGAAAACCTTTGAAAAATGTTCCATAAACTATTATGGATATTCCATTGGATAGTTCACCATAGTAGATTCGATAAAATTATACTTAAGAGTTCCAAAATATACACTATTATAGTTTTATATCTCTTTAGACTTATAGATCTATAGATTAATGTAAATAGTGCATGCATGCAGATTAAAATTATGTATAAAACAGTGAACAACAAAATAAAATCTCACATACACATTTGACACATGCCAGAACCTCAGAAACCCTTTCGAGAGAGTAAACATAGCAAGAAGGTGAGGCTACTCCATCGTCTTTCTTTGAATGGAAATATGGTTGTGAGTATAAAGAAGTATGGAATGTGGTCGATGGGTTGCTATAGTGTACAAATCCTCAATCTGTTATACCTCCTATCCCTCTTGGATATTCTTTCCCAATCCTGAACAAATTCACTTAAAAGAATAGAACTCATTTTACTCATAATGGCCCAGTTATAACACATCCTAATAGCCTACTAGTTGTTAAGTTTGACTACCTCAACTCTTAACCATATTTAAAATATAGAATATTATATATTCTTCTACATCATAGTCACGTTGCTAGGCCCTTTTTCATTAATAATAGGGGTTAATGTGGCATCCTCTTGAATCATGGTGGTCAAAACAGGAAGGTCAACTTCTGAGTGGCATAACTTTCACATATGAACTCTGATTGATGTGCTTATTGCATTGTTGGAAAGGTTTATGTGTGTGGAATAGGAAAATAAGGTGTCATGATAAAGAGCCAAATTTCCCCCCCCAAATAAATTTCATTTGATGCCTCATAATGCTCCTAGAAGGTTCTAGACCCAAATTTGCCAAACTTGGTCTCTTTAGTAAAAATTGTCCTGAGAATTGATTCCTCTAAGTTTTTCACTCTTGAAGCATCAAAATGGATGAAAAAAATACTAATGATCCAATATGGATCACATATCTCTATTTTTGGAGGATTTTGGTCCCCAAAAGCTTCTACTAAATGAGGTGAGGAAATTTTTCCTCCACCTTCTCTCTGGTGTGCCATTTAGCTTTTTCTTGAAGTTATCCTTTCAACCCAATCTACCAAAGGTCATGTTGATTCTATATTATAGTTCTAAACCTATTCTGAAAATTTTTATCTTCTATCAACTTTGCATGAGCATCTAGTGTCAAATCCTCCACAGAAGCTAGGGTTTGTTCCTCTTCCTAATCTAACATGGAAGGCTCATAGAGTTTTAGATTCTCTACATCCACAACTAACTAAATGTGCATATATGGTGGTAAACTAAGTCAATAAGCATTATCACCCGCATTTTCTAGTATCTTAAAGGGACGATACCTTAGAGCCTTTATTCTCTTACTAGGCCCCTCTAACCTCTCCTTATTCAACCTTAGTCATACTATGTCTTCCACCTTGAATGATTTATTTGTTCTATGTTGATCATGCATGGCCTTATGTTTTTCCTATGAATTTTTCAGTGTCTCATGTACCTATATATGGATCTGCCTAATGTTCTCTATAAATTTTCATCCCTCATTGTGCCTCTTGTAAGATCTTCTCTCACTCATCCTTGTTTCCCATATACAATCTCCAAAGGTGAAGGAAAAAAATATCCAAAACAATTTTAAAATAGGGGATTTCCTATAGAATTGTGGACTTCTATGTTGTAAGAATGTTGTATATATAACATATTTTCATCTCAACTCTTCGGATGCTTCTAGTTGTATCCCCTTAGAAGCGACACTAAAGTCTTGTTGACTACTTATTTTCCCATTTGTTTGCAGATGGAATTTTGTAGATCTCTTCAACTTTGTGTCCATCTTACCCCACAGTGCACTAAGTCCAGAATGCACTAAGAAAGATTGCGTCCCTATATAAAATGATGCTCCTTGGTATCCCAAAGTACAACAAAACCTATCCAAAGAATAAGTTTGTTTCTTCGTTCCCACTAATGATCTTCTTACAGGGCATCAAAATAGACATCTAGCTAAACTTGCCAACTACCACGAATAGGTAGTCATGTATGTTGGGTAGGGTCCCCCTAGGTCAAATTTTTGTTAAAGTTTTGTAAATAACCCATATTTTGAGGAGCATAAAGCACTTTGCACAGTGTTTTAGGAGTCATAGGGGCTCTAAGGCAGGTCAAAGCCACTTATTTTTTAAAAGAATGGGATTAATTTGCATATTTTGAGTTTCTCCCATGGTTTTCGAACCATGGTATTGTAAGAGGAAAGATATATATTGAGGGTCATATTAGTAAGTCAAAATCATTTTATGATCAATTTTCTTGTGTTTTGAGTTTGTAATTATCATATATTTCTAGGTTCAATTGAAGGGGAAGGCTCCTACAGCTATCTGCATGGAGTCCTTAGTAATTTTGCAGTTGTGTGCATAGGGTAAGAAAGATTGTTATTGAGAAGATCTGAAGATAATAAAGAAGATTTTGAAGGAAGATCTATGTAATTACATTTTGTGCTTTATTTTATGCAATTATTGTTTACTTTTGTGTTGTGCAAGTAAAATATAAGGTTAGAATTGATGTGAATCTTGTTACAATTAATTACAGTTAAGGTCTATTGATTTATCCATAGTAAATAGGGTTTTAAATCTACGAATTAGTCTTTTTGTATGAATAGATCGGATTCAGTATAATATTAAGTAAGATCGCGTAGCATCAGAATAGATCTATATGTAAGACTAAGTCAAGAGCAACACTCCATATCCTTCTAGATGCAGAAACCTGGTGTTGGATTGAGGGGCTCAGAACCAGGTTCAGAGTTAGCTACACTAACCAACAAAACCCTATACCACCTGCCCTTTTGGCAACGATCTACTCATGCAGACCACAGTCTCACCCGAGGCAATATTGGGGGATGCTGGAACTAGGTTTCCACATCCAGAAGGATATGGAGTGTGGATATTGACTTATTCTTACTTACAGATCTATTCCTATGCTATGTGATCTTAATTAATATTATATCGAATCTAATCTATTATATTGAAAATAGCAACAAGAAATGATAAAAATAGAATCCAGAAATTCTAGTTTAATTTGTCCTTGAATTAAACTGAGAATTAAAATTGAATTTTATTCTCATAGCAACTTGTAATAGTTCAATAGAGTGAGTTGAATTAGTTAACTTAGGAATTTCGAGCTGGAAGTCTTTCTGAAGTCATGTATATGTTCTCCTTATATTATAGGGTTCCAGGATGAGTTAAGTATGAGTTGTAATTAGTTAACTCAATTTATTGAGTTAAGTCCATTTAAATTAGTTCCAAATTGTTTGAGGAACTAATAGTGAGTTAACAGTCAGCTGATGCATTATTGCACTCAACTAGTGCTACTCCAGTTAACTAAATATTCCCTCATCAGAAACTCATGCATGTTGATTATGAGAAAGACCCAGTTGAGACTAGAGTGCGGGGACAGTGTACTATTTGTTTTAGATTTTTCTAAGTTGCACTGATAGTGCATGCACTCAGGAACTAAGGAATTTCCCTTTAAGTATGGGAAAATTCTCTCAAGAATTGTGTAAAGAATTAGAAGCTTGGAGTGTTGGAAATTTGACTAAGTATTGGATAAAGGAAGTCATCATGTGGAGGATAGGAAATACTTGTGCAGATTAAGCTCAAGGTTGAGTAGAGCATATTATATTTATCCAAATTTTTTGTCCAAGGGCGCAAGGAAATAGGAAGCTCGGAGAGCAGAGAAGAGGCCTGGATTTGGCTTGATAGTTCTTGTGAGATGGAATATTGATTTTACTAAGTGATGGGATTGTTCTTGAGAGAGAAAGCATTGTAATATCATCTTGATTTTCCGATATCTACATACAGATAGTGGGGTTTTGAGTTGTGGCTTTCCCCAGATATTTATTGTGTTATGTGCCATTGATGTTCTTCCTCTTGCTGATTATTATTTTACTCGATCTTTATGGGCTTTCACTGTAAATATTAGAAGTATATTCTTGTCTCTTATTTTATTAGATTACATGATCTTGTGAATCTACACGATTTTCTACATGGTATCAGAGCAAGATTGATTTTTGGGCCGCGAGTTTGCAGAGAAGATCTGAAAATTTTTGTGACAATTTTTTAGAAAAAAATAGTAGATATTGATTCCTTACGAAAAAATACCCAAATTCAAAAAAAAAATCGGCCGAATCAAAGTTCGAATGAGGGAGATATCGCTAATTTAAAATTAGCTCTTTTTCCAGAAAATTCCATGACAGTGGGACAAAGGAAGATATGGTGAGTCTTGCTCTTCTTGGACTCCCAAAGAGTTGGCATAGTTATCAGAAATCTGTCAATGGTTGGGAGAATCTACCATATTGGGAATGACTATGGTTGGATTTGATGTTGGATGAGATTAGGAGGAACACCAGAGATAGGACCTCTTCCAAAGAAGTGGAAGAGGATTTTGCCTTAGCTAGTAAGGTAAAGTGAGCTAAGGGAAATAAGTCCCAAGGCTAGGAGGGTGGAAAGAAGATGGACTTGATGAAGGTAAAGTGTTTTCACTGTCACGAGCATGGACACTATGCTAATGATTTCCCACAGAATAAATCAAGCAAGAAGGAGCCGATAGTAGAAACAGTAGGTGAGGCTCTAGCTTCACAATTTGAACTTGATTTCACTCTCATTGCATGCATGGCTAGCACTGCCACGGGAGGTGTGTGGTATCTTGACAACAGTGCCTCATTCCATATGACAGGGAATACAGATCTCTTTAGTGATTTTGAAGAGAAAGATCTCAAGCAGAGCATAGATTTTGGACATGACGAGAGGTATAGAGCTATTGGGATCAAGTACGGTTACCTTTCAGAGGGAGTCTGTCCCCCCTCTAAGGATCACAGATGTGATGTATGTTCCAGGACTAAAGAAGAATCTTGTTTTAGTCGTGGTATTGGAAGATCATGGCTATGATGTGGTTTTTAGTAAGGGAAAGGTTTTCCTTAGACACATCACCATGGGATAGGTGAAACGGATCGTGCATGAGTCAAAAACCTATATGCTCTTGAGGTTCAAGATGCATGCAAAGACTTGAGGAGAAAGGAAAAGGTTAGAGACTTGGTGGTTGAGATGGAGAGTAGATTACTTCTCAACATGCAACCCTAGAAGATGCCTCTGTAGCAACTTCATGAATTTTTGGAGCAGCCATAACTAGAGAAGCTGAGAGGAGACAGAGTGGATACATCCACTCAGGCAGAGAAGAAGCAATCTCAAACTATTTTGGAGCAACCATAATTGGAGAATCTGAGAGGAGACTGAGTGGAGGCATCTGTTCATGCAAATACCTCTAGTAGGGGGAAATTTTGAGCCTAGTGGGAAGAGGGATCACATGAAATCATACCTCTAGGTGTGAGGTGGGGCAATTTGAAGTGATAGTCCCAACATGGCTAAAATTGGGTAGGGTCCATTGAGTGGTTTTATCTCATGGATCATACCTTGCTACAGGAGCCCAAAGTACATAGTAGTGGGAGGAATCAGTGGGATTGATGCAATAAGAGATCAAATTGACAGAGGCTAGATCAGTCAGATACTCAAGGAGTGTAGAGAGGGTTGAAAACAAGTGCAGAAAGGCAGAGTCAACAGAAGTGCAAAGTTTTTGGTCAAAAGAGGCAATAGTAGTCAGAGACTTTGATGATAGAGGCATCATTCTGATTTAGGTTGGAATTTTTTTTTGTTTCTGGAGTTGTTGGAGCAACAACACAAGAGATAAGTGTTGCATGAAGAACATTCCAAAGGTTCAGGATCAGGATCAAATTGAATTCCTTTCTTGTTGAGAGGGAGTATTGAAAATAGCAACAAGAAATGATAAAAATAGAATCCAAAAATTCCAATTTAATTTGTCCTTGAATTAAACTGATAATTCAAATCAATTTTTATTCTCATAGCAACTTGTAATAGTTAACTAGAGTGAGTTGACTTAGTTAACTTAGGAATTTCGAGTTGGAAGTCTTTTTGAAGTCATGTATATGTTCTCTCTATATTATAGGGGTCTAGGATGTGTTAAGTATGAGTTGTAATTAGTTAACTCAATTTATTGAGTTAAGTCCAGTTAAATTAGTTCAAAATTGTTTGAGGAACTAGTAGTGAGTTAACAGTCAGTTGATGCATCAATGCACTCAACTAGTGCTACTCTAGTTAGCTAAATATTACCTCATCAGAAAATCATGCATGTCGATTCTGAGAAAGACCCGGTTGATACTAGAGTGCAGGGACAATGTACTTTTTGTTTTATATTTTTCTAAGTTGCATTGATAGTGCATGCATTCAGGAACTGAGGAATTTCCCTTTAAATATGGTCTAATTCTATCAGGAATTGTGCAAAGAATTAGAATCTTGGAGGCTTGGAAATTTGGCTAAGTATTGGCCAAAGGAAGTCATCAGGTGGAGGATAGGAAATACTTGTGCAAGTTAAGCTCAAGGTTGAGTAGAGCATATTGTATTTATCCAAATTCTTTGACCAAGGGCACAAGGAAATAGGAGGCTTGGAGAGAAGAGAAGAGGCATGGATTTGTCTTGAGCTTTCTTGTGAGATGGGAGATTGATTTTACTGAGTGTTAGGATTGTTCTTGAGAGAACAAGCATTGTAATCTCATCTTGATTTTCTGATATATACAATACATATTTTGGGGTTTTGAGTTGCAGATTTCCCCGGATATTTATTGTGTTATGTGCCATTGATGTTCTTCCTCTTGTTGATTATTTTTTTTCTAGATCTTTATGGGATTCTGTTGTAAAGAGTAGAAGTAGATTATTGTCTCTTGTTTTAGTAGATTACATAAGCTTATGAATCTACAATATTTTCTCCATATTCATACAAAAAGACTAATTCACAAATCTAAAACCCTATTTACTATGCATCAATTAATGGATCTTAATTGTAGTTAACTGTAACAACATTCATACATCAATTCTAACCTTATCTTTTACTTGCGCAACACAAAAGTAAAAAGTAATTGCATAAAATAAAGTACAACATGTAAGTACATAGATCTACCTTCAAAATATTCTTTATTATCTTTAGATCTTCTCAATTACATATTTCTTATCCTATGCACACAGTTGTAGACTTACCAAGGTCTTTGCACACACAGTTGCAGGAGCCTTCCCCTTCGCTAGAACCTAGAAATATATGACAATTACAGACTCAAAGTGTGAGAAAATTTATCATAACATGCCTTTGATTTACTAAGACGACCCTTTATAAATCTTTTGCCTCTTACAATACCATGGTCTGCAAACCATGGGTGGAACTCAAAATATGAAAATTAATCCCATCCTTTTACAAAATAAGGGGCTTTGACCCACCCTAAATCCCCTATGACTCCTAAAACACTAAGTGAAGCACTTTACACTCCTCAAAATGTGTGTTCTTTACAAAACTTTTAAAAAAACTTTGACCTAGGATGACCCTACCCAATAGGCCCCTTACACAAAGATGTGACTTGTCCCATGTCACTCAGTTGGTATGTCCTGAATCTTTTCTTTGAGACCGATGTATGAATCCTTCAAAGGTTGAAGCTTCTCTACACTGTGTTGCGGCTTGTCATACTTCCTCTACCAGCTTCTCTATCGTCAACCCTATTGTCGCTAGACCAATGGTTCTTTACATCTGTCTTATGTTATTCAACTTGCCTTCCACTATTTGTGAGAGTTGAATGGCTTCCTCGACCCATGGTTGCGTCCATGCTGAAATAATTTGTTTCTTTCACCACAAAAGTGGTCTTACTCCTTTCTTCTGACGCGGTCATAATCTAATGGTACCCTCAAAAACGATTTGTAAAGGAGTAGGCCTCCTATCCTCCCACATTATCCAAAAATTCATCAGTGAATGGTGTTGGGAATGGGTCATGTGCACGTGCATCATTCAACTTTCTTAAATCGACACAAAGCCTTATTTCTCCCTTAGTATTTTTCTCTTGCACTACCATCGGGCTCATCCATTCAGATTCCACAAGTTCAATTATTCCAGATGTGACCATCTTCTAAAGCTCCTCCTTCACATTCTCTTCATATTTTGGGTTGAGCCTATATGGTCATTGTTTTATGGGTTTCGCATCTGGCTTTAAAGCGATCTTCATTATGCCCAGGTTGCTTACAATGCCTTTTAAATAAGTGAACTTCATTGGAAACAACTCCTAGTACTCATCTAGTAATTCGATGACCTTGCCTAATGTATCCTAATCCTAGTAATCTCCGATGCGTGCAAATTTGGGCTCCGCTTCTTAGCCTATATTGACTTGCTTCATCTTAACAGGTTGTGTTATGTTAGGTATCTCAACTTCCGGTCTTGCAACCTCATGTTGTCCTTCTAATTCAGGGATTTTAATGTTGCGCGGATCTTTCTCGCTCTCTTTCATGGTCATATTATAGCATTCTAATGTGTGTTGCAATTGTGCGTTCCAATCAAGTTGTACCCAAGTCATTGGCTCATTTAGTGCTTAAAAAATTATTTCTTTGATTTATTGAAGGGTATCATCAATACACTAAAATCCACCTTCAAAGCTAAAGTTCAATAAGAAGCTTTCCTTCAAACCGTATGTGATGTAGGAAAGTGTTCCCTTTGTGGACAAAGGCAACCCCTCTAGCCCTAGAGTGGGTCTAGTCATAGCAGGACAAAACAATAATCAATTTCCTTAAACAGATATCATTATGGAGGCCTACCTCAAACCAGTGTTCGATGAAGCCTTCGTTGTGCCACTCCAGCTATCGTTCTTTCTCCTTAATGAGCAGTATACTTGAAACAACACAAGAGAACAACAGAACATGTGACAACATACAAAAATAATATATTTACTTACAAGGTCAAGGAATCATAAGCTATCATGCATATTACACACAAGGAATAGGAGATCATCATTGATTGTATTAAAAATAAATAAGAGCAAAGCTTACAACCAAGCCTTGACGCTGCAAACTTCCTCGAAGGGTCCAGCCAACATGTTTCTTCAGGCATTCACTTTCAAGATGGGTCTCCCAAATGGATTATGACTCTCTCTCTCACTCACACTAATGCAAGGCTAAGGAAATCCACAACCAATTGCTCTACTATCAGCAATTCACATCAAACTATCAAACTCACACAAAGCTAACTAATCTGCTCAAATCCAAAAACCAAGAACTCGCTGATCATAGCAATAGGAAGTGATTTTTATAAGAGAAGGAGTCTCCATGAATGAAGGAAAGGGAGCTTATCTTCAAGGGGAGTTGCTCAAAAGCTGGAATAGACATCCCAAGGAAGGAAAGGCGAACTCCCCATACCCAAAAACCAGCTCTAGAAACCCCCAAAAGCTTGTCTGTTCGAACTAATTTTCCATTTCTGGTCCGTCGCAAGTCATACACGAAGACTCAGCGACGACGACACAAGGAAGTAATGCATTCAGAGCCATTGACGCAAGAGAGAGTTTGAATACTTGCACCGAGCCCTAAAATTCAACCGTCGCAGGAAACAGATGTACCCCTGCAACGACGTCGCAAAGCCATAGTTCATCACAGGGAATCGTCACGGACATAATGAGGTTCACCTGTGATGATGCAGAAACATGGGTAAACTAGGTCAATCTTTAGGATCAGAGAACATTTTGTTTGATCTTCTTGAATGAGTAGGAAGATGTGGACATATTTATTTGATGTATGAAATAGTAGAGATGTCGCTCAAGGGGATATGAGGTTGGTGACAAATTACTGCATAACATATGCCCCCTAAAGCATGAAGGCTGAGAGAGTGGGAGGGGTGAAATGCTTTATGAAATCATTACTAGACCAGAACACCATCGCTGAAAGCCTACAAGCACAAGTACAACTGATACCTTTGATAGTGAAATACATGCATTCGAGGCATGGGCGCAACCATCCAAAAGACTAATAAACTTGGTCTATGGTATGGACGCAACCACCTAGTCAATAAGACCATAAAAATAGAGGTATGGGCACATCCATCTAGAAAGACTCAGGTATGGTCACAACCATCCAATCAAAGCGTCATGTATGAAATCACGAACCAATCCACGCAACCCAAACTTATGTAATCCTAGTCTGGGGTCTTGAATCCTAACCGATCATAGTACAATCTCTAGTATGCAAATAGATTTGCTGAAGTCAAGCAGACTAGAGAATCGTTTGATTACCAGCCAATGATGTAAAATATTAACAAGTGCAAGAGAAACCACCAGTAATGTCAATGGTCCTCAAGGTACTGCCAGTACAATCCACAAAGTGTGAAAAATGATATGAAGTCGAACACTCGTGGAATCACCCGATCGAAGACCAATGATGAAAGCCTATCGTCAAGCGCGAAGAACTTGCCATTGAGGCATGCAAGCTCTAAGGTATCGAAAGGAAAGCTCTAGATCAACTTCCTGGATAATGAGTTGGTGTCGACAGGAAGCAACCCATCCCAGGAGGGCCATAAGGTTTCCCTCATCAATGACACGAGACAAGGAACAAGATGAAGATGGATGATGTAAAGAATCAGAGGAGGAGGTAAGGGTGAAAACTGCAAAAGGATTATACTCTTGAACATATTGGCGACACGACTCTGGAGTGCGGCAGCATTTTGGTACCAAGGGATCGATGGCCTGATGGAGACAACAGGGATCAGATGGAATGAGGCAAAATGGTAAACCCAAACCTTGGAAAGCTAGTGACAATGTGAGGATATCCCAAACTCGGCAAAAAGAAAAAGTGTTGATGTTCAAGAGTGATGAGCTGTCGTAGGTAACTAGTAGATGATTTCCAAAATTTCCCCCCATCATTGCTGGCGGGTATCCCAATTATTTTTGAAAAACAAGCTTGAAGGGGATATCATATGCTTGTGATATAAGTTTGTCCTTCGGACAAATCCAACCTAGTGAAAGTTTAACGAGCCCTAGGAAGGAGGAGCTCAGGTCTCATCATGGTGATGAGTCCAATGTTGTCAGGGTTTAACGAGTCCGACATAGGAAAAGCTCAGAGTCTTTTTCATGTTTAGAGAGTTTGAAAAAGACATAGAAAATAAAACTCTAGGGTGGTCCCTTTTCGTAAATTTGTGTCCCTCGAGCCCGAAAAGGTGGAAAATAATACTTGAGAGAACTGCTTGACTTATTACAGTCAAGGAGCACTTTTCGTTCATAGTGTCTCCAACCCAAAAAAGTAAAAAAATCAATGGAAACATGACGTTTTGTAACGAAAAACGAGCCTGAAACGACAAAAGCTCGGCCATCTTTTCGTTTTTTAAACGGTCGGAAAAGAGCTAAAAGTAGACCACCATTTTTATTCTCCTTAACAAGTCAAAAAGGGAAAAATACTCGGAAATCTTTTCATTTTTTACGAGTTATAAAAGAGCTTAAAGGAGACTCATCTTGGAGGAACGAGTGGTATAAAGGGTAGCAACTGGTTCCAGCAATGGTGGAACTGATCAAAACATGTAATGGTCAAGAGGCTGGCTAATAAAACCACTCACCGCTGCGGTCCTTCAGGAAAGGACAAACAACCAATTGAAAGCATACGATTGGCCAAAGAGATGGTGGCGATGGAATGAAACAACCAAGGCTCACCTAGCAGAATTTAGCAGATAAAAACAACAATCACAAGATGTAAATCGGGTGTCGGTTTCATGTTTACACAAGCTTGAAACGAAAAACTATGCTTGTTATAAGTTCGCATGCCCCCAGCATAATGACTCAAATCGAGGTACATGGCCCCCAAGCTTCATTGGATTCAATGAGGTGGATGGAATGAAGGTTCACTTTCGAGATCCAGGAAAGACTTGACTGGGATTTTACGAGATCTTAATCAAAGAGTCGATTTGGAAAAGGGAGTTGTTTCATTTTTTAATGAGGTCGACACAATTAAAGAACTATCCTCATAACCCTTGTTCCATTTTTTAACGAGGTTGACACAAGATCAAGAACTCTCCTCAAGATTCCTTGTTTCATTGTTTAATGAGGTTGACACAAGAAACAAACCGTCCTCAACACTCCTTGTTTCATTTTTTGGTACAAGGTTGAAACAAGATGAGAACTATCCTCAGCACTCCTTGTTTCATTTTTTAATGAGCTTGACACAAGAAAAGAATTATGCTTGAGACTCTGTTCATGGGCCAAATGAAAACATGACTCCCAAGAGGTCTTCACTGGAAGGAAGAACTATGCTCTGGGAGGAACACATGTCATTGGGCACCAAGGACAGATTGGGTTCTAATGCCCCCAGTAAATGATGTATGATACCATCTACGTGATCATCAACAGATGTGGAGACAAAACAGGTAGCCACATAATTAACCTGTGGCAGGGAAGGCACTGCTTGCAAATAAGAGCCGATAGGGGATGATGGTTGCGCAGGAGGTACTTGGTGACCAAATAATGACAATTGATCTATAGTCACAATCCTTCCGTCATGTGGAAAAAAAACCACATGGAAAAGCGATGAAACAAGGGACCCCATCGCATAAATATAATCACGGCCAAGGAGAAGACTGAAATCCAGGGCACCTTGGATGACCATCACGTCTATAGAGACAATTTTACCTCCCAAAGTAACAGGGAACTTGGGGAGGATCCCTAAAGTTTGACTAGTGCCTCCGTCAAAAGCCAACAGATTCTAAGTGACTGGCACAAGCTATGGGGAACCCAGTTCTTGCCAAGTAGTGGAAGTCATGAGGCTAACAGACGTGCCTTCATCCAAAAAAGTGCCACGTATGGCCTTATTATATGCGTGTATCGTAATCTGGAAAGGCACATTGGATGGAAGGCGGAATGCAGTCAAATGACTCCAGTCGAAGGAAACGACCGAACTACTTGGTGGGGAATCGTATGATTGCCCCCATGCGCTACAGGAACTGAAGAAGGACCCTCCTGATCAACTGGGATATGAGGGTCATTCTTAGACTCAGGAAATTCTGATGAGATGAGAAGAACATGAGCCATATGATCATAACATTCTTTGGGAGCAGAATGAACGACTGGCGGTGAAACCGAGTTGGCACTCTTTCTGACCAATGACTGGTTGGGAACTGGCTGAGCACGGCCAAGCTTGGGAAGAGGCAGATGGACAAGAGATGAATCTAAGTCATTCTCTTTGGCAATGGGGAGAGGATCTAAAGAGAGCCTCTGATAACCAACTGGAAGTGGAGGTGAAGAAGCTGTAAGACTTTCCAAAACAGTTGAATCTTTATCCATAAGCGGACAAAGGTGAAGGGGATGATTGCCATCACATAGTCTACAGGGGAATCGAACCTTCCCTTTCTTCTTTCCACTGCCAGTCGAGGATGGAACATCGACATGAGCCTCAGAGGTCGATGCGGGATGGGTCAGATCATGAGACCACACTTCCAAGATCCTAGGAATACCAGGATAATCACGAAGAAGATGGTCGCCCTTACACAATTTACAAAGAAACTTAACCTTCCGTGGAGGATCAGAAGGTGTTCTGACTTGGGATGTATGTGGAGTAATAGTTGCATGGGCAGCCTCTCGCTTATCCAACTTCTTCTTCTTCGTCTTCTCCTTCTTCTTCTTAGCTGCCTGGTTACTGGATGTGGAACTTTCACTAGGCGAAAGAGGAGAGGAAGATGAAGAAACAGGGGAGGAAGGCGTAGGCTCAACCTTTGAATCATCATGTCATGATTCAAATGAAGGAGATGACAGAACTGGAGTCATGACACTCGGGACCACCGAGGTCGAAAACAACGAAATGAGAAAGCCGATGGTTAACCTAGGCAAAGACAAGGTTGCCATATACAGAGCATCGACATTTCAAAAAGAAGGAAACAGACTAGGAGTCCCATTGGGGGGAAGACCTTGACCGGTAGACTCAGGGAATGATGCCATCAGGAACGGCTGTGAAACAAACTCACAAGATAACCAAAAACTCTAACAAGAATATTTCATGGGTAGTAAATTTTATGACACAAGAACAAAACTTGACCTTTTCATATTTAAAGAGTCTAGAAAGAGGACAGAATATGACTCTAGTCGCCTTCGAATGTTTAATGAGCCTGAAGTGACAAGTGCTCAGATGATCCTTTTCTTTTAAGGAGTTGAAAAGGAAAAAAAGTGACTACTCTGGAGTATTAGACAAGAGGTTTACCAGACAAACCGCAAAACCGCATATACACCTTGGTGATTAAATGAAATAGAAATGACCAAGGACTTTTCGTACGGTAGTCAATCTTCCCGAAAGTTGTGTTCGATGCATTACGGTTCGTAAGGCGGTAGACTCGGCTTCCTAGGGATAATAGGATGATAACCTAGTGGGGTCTCCCTATATATACTTGACGGTACGGGGAGCACAAGTTCATACTAGCAGCTATTGAATCGCGAAAAGAGGAATCACCCAACTTTTAGCGAGAACAATAGTGACTAGGCTTAACAACATTGAAGCATGTCTCTAGCCTAGACCTCTAGATAAATGTGTGTTAAGTTCCAATGTGTTCTTAGATTCATTTAATTGATTTTAAGAGTTAATCTTAGATTAAGTTTCGGTTTTCAGGCCCTACCAAATGTATTTCAAAAAATTCCTACGATGCAGCTACAATGAGCAAAAATTCATTTTCGTTTCCATGAACAACTACCTAAAGGATGGTAAGGAGTTCATTTCCAAGTAAACACAAAACCAAGACAAGAAAATGCAAGTGCTAAGAAACACAATGCATCAAAACACTAATCCTACAGTGCATCGATACTACTAATGAAAGATTTAAAGTTTGCTTTCCAATTTCTCAAACATGAAAATTTGAAATGCACATGTACTTTCACTTTCGTATACTTAAATGAATGCAATATCTTGATTTAAAAAAAACAAACAAACAAACAAGCAAGTGTAAACCTGATCGATCCAAACAGTTGTGATCTATACTTGTTAGTGAAGAAATCAAATCAATATGAAAAATCGGTTCAATAATCAACACTAAAAATCAACCAGTAAGAAAACAAGAAGTAAAAATCCTCAAGAAAATCAATAAGATGGTTGTGGATGAACCTTGTAGAGATAAGTAACCCAAGCGAACGACTTCTCGACGAAACCTTTAAAGAGCTAGGTCAAACGGTCTAAAAATACAAGACTCACTCAATGAAATCAAAGAGACAGTACCTTAACTAAAAGCAATCAAAACAAGCTAATGAGAGACAAGAAACAACAGGGGATAAACAAGACTGATGGATTCAGGAGGTAAAGTTGTAACAATGACTTTACAGGAATCGTCACATGTGTTACACTGACAACCTGAGACTAGTCGCAAGAGTACACCTGTTTTTAGAGACGTCGTCACAGGTGTTACACTAACAACCTGATACTAGTCACAAGAATACACCTATTTCCCGAGATGGTCCGATTTCAAGAATCATCGCAGGTATTAAAATAGCAACCTGAGACGAAAGCCAAATCGTCGCAGGCACAAAGCTAGAACATTAGCGACGTCGTCACAGCTATTAGGCTATCTTTAACGACGATCTTAATTAAAGCAAAAGACAAAGTAAAATCACCTAAACGACACCAGATTGATCATCCAAATAGTTAGAAGAACTCCCAGATTGACCCAGGTAACCCATAAAACTGATGGTTTAACCCCAATATTAAGAGACACAAAAATAAAAAAAACAAATTAAGAGTAAACAAAGACAACATACAAAGGCAAGCTCCCTAGCAGAGTCACCAACTTGTGATGTAGGAAAGTGTTCCCTCTGCGGATAGAGGCAACCCCTCTAGCCCTAGAGTGGGTCTAGTCACAGCAGGAAAAAAAAATAATCAATTTCCTTAAACATATATCATTATAAAGGCCTACCTCAAACCGGTGTTCGATGAAGCCTTCATTGTGCCGCTCCAACTATCGTTCTTTCTCCTTAATGAGCAATATACCTGAAACAACACAAGAGAACAACAGAACACGTGACAACATACAACAATAATCTATTTACTTACAAGGTCAAGGAATCATAAGCTATCATGCATATTACACACAAGACATAGGAAATCATCATTGATTGTATTAAAAATAAACAAGAGCAAAGCTTACAACCAAGCCTTGATGCTGCAAACTTCCTCAAAGGGTCCAGCCAGCATGTTTCTTCAAGCATTCACTTTCAAGATGGGTCTCCCAAATGGATGATGACTCTCTCTCTCACTCACACTAATGCAAGGCTAAGGCAATCCACAACCAATTGCTCTACTATCAGCAATTCACAACAAACTATCAAACTCACACAAAGCTAACTAATCTGCTCAAATCCAAAAACCAAGAACTAGCTGATCATAGCAATAGGAAGTGCTTTTTATAAGAGAAGGAGTCTCCATGAATGAAGGAAAGGGAGCTTATCTTCAAGGGAGTTGCTCAAAAGCTGGAACAAACATCCCAAGGAAGGAAAGGTGAACTCCCCAAACCCAACAACCAGCTCTAGAAACATCTAGAAGCTTGTTTGTTTGAACTAATTCACCATTTTGGGTCCATCACAAGTCATGCACGAAGACTCAGCGATGACGGTGCAAGGAAGCAATGCATTCAAGGTCATCATCGCAAGAGTGAGTTAGAATACTTACGTCGAGCCCTAAAATTCGACCGTCGCAGGAAACATATGTACCCTTGCGATGACATCACAAAGCCATAGTTCATCACAGGTAATCGTCATGGACATAATGAGTTTGACCTGCGACAATGCAGAAACATGGGTAAACTAGGTCAATCTTCAGGATCAGAGAACATTTTTCTTGATTTTCTTGAATGAGTAGGAAGATGTGGACATATTTATTTGATGTATGAGATTAGAGAACATTTTGCTTGATTTTCTTGAATGAGTAGGAAGATGTGGACATATTTATTTGATGTATGACACAGTAGAGATGTCACTCAAGGGGATATGAGGCTAGTGAAAAATTACTATGTAACATTGTACCATTCAACGGTGCCATGGCGTGGCTCCATTTCGAGGTAACGATTCATCAGTATCACATCCAAAGTGTGGACAAATATGTGTACCCATTCTGGTTGAGGTTCTTTGCCCCATGCCATATTCCAATGATAAAAATGTTCTTGGCGATCATCCTTACCATTATACTTATCTGTGAACCTTGTATTTGCATGACCAAACCTAAGCCTCATCAATCAGTGATATTCCTTCTAATCCCTTATATTGTATTTATGCGTACCCCACCATCACACATGTGTAGACCTCAAAGCTATGTCCAAGGCCTAGAATCATTGTTCTTCCAATACATCCCTTTCAAAATCATCAAGAAATAAACTGAGATCACCTAGCCCATCATAGTAAGGTAAATTGCGTACCTCTCTTGAAATGCAGCAAAGAGATTTTGTAAGTCTGTGGCAATGCAGACTAGAAACATCATGCAAATAGTTCTACTAGTTCTCCAATTCCTCATCAAAGTTCCAAAAACATGAACTATCCTTTTCCCAGCTTATCCTTCCATCTGCGGCGGGGTTGATCCAATCCTCATCCCATGTAGTTAACTCATAGATATGTTCAATATCTTCATCACCATATTCGTCACAAACAAGTTTTGTATACCGTGCTCCTTCAGATTGGTCCAAAGGAACAACGACCCCGGTACCATTCTTCTCAAATACCATACTTATTATTTTCATATTTATTATGGCATCCATATCAAAAGCCAAATTTATTCCAAGTAAAGCTAGATAAGGATTTTTTCGTCCCTAATCTCAATGACTTCAAAGTCCACCACCATGCTTGCTCCTTCAATGTCGATAACAATGCCATGCAATTGACCCATCGTAATTATTTTCTGTTGATTAGCCATGCATAGTTGAATCAATGACCATTGTAGCTTTAGTTGCCCCATTAAATCCCAAATCTGCTTCAATAATACATTTGCATCTTATCATGAGCCCATAATTACTTGATCCATTTTGAATTCGCCAATCTATGCAGTTAATCGCATATCTGGGCCGATTATTTTCTTATTTTTATTGACTTTTCTTACTACGCATTGTTCAGGCTGTGGCTTCTCTTTCCTAGTGCAATTTTTTATTAGTTCTTGTAATCCTTCCACTACTTTTTGATCCCTTAACAAACTCATACATGTCTGTAGAAACGATTTCAGAATGGTCGGATCAGGTTTCTCTGTCGTAGTAATCGCTTCAGGATTATTCTTTTGTGGTACTAGTGTCTTCGATGTCGAATCTCCTAGGTCCATGAAGCTCTTCTTTGCTTCCATGAAGGTTCCCTTCTCCCTTTACATATTAAACCCAGTGTCTTTTTCTCTAGCCTTCCTGGCCCATGTATCCACCATAACCTTTTTTCCTTATTTTTTATATTCTCCTGTAGTTGAGCCACTTCGTGTCACTATGTTAACTCTTGGATCATATTCACGTGGCTCAACCCTCATCATTTTCAAGTTATGCACATTATTTTGATTATTTTTTTCCTGCATTTTATCCATCAAAATAAGACAATCCTCCATTACATGGTCGAACTATCTACAATACTTACAGAAAGGGGTAGTGGGGTTCTTACAATCCTTCGCAAAATGTCCAGCTTAGCCATAGTTATAACATATAATATGACCCTGGCCTCATCTAGCAACCCCTCCTTGACCTCGTCCTCAGCCCTGAAATCCTCTATGAGTTGCAAGTGAACCATGATATTCCTACGCATTTCCTTTAGCTTTCATTCTGTAATTTCGACAATTTCTTTCTTCATGTCCTACTAATCGGTAGAAGTTACAAAATAACTGCTTTGGTGCCTGCAAATATTTCTGTAATAGATAACAGTGGTCAATCAGGTGTTGGCCTGCAACTCGGAAAATACTACACTAAAAACTTGATCTGATACTTGGTCCACCATTAGGTTCCAGCTTCAAAGGATTAGGACCTGCAATAGCCAAACAATCATGATATACTAGACACTCATCCTTATAGTGACCTTCCACTTTACACTTGATGCACTAGAAAATTGAGCACATATCAGGCTGAACTTATTTTCCCTTCTTTAAATATTGTAGCTTCATGTGTAAGCTTGTTAATTGGGCTTGTATCTACTAAACTCCTATGGGAGTATCCTATACCAGCGATGCTTCTTGCTTTAGCGCAATTTCTAAGGCCTCAGCTTGTGATGCGATTGTTTGTTGCGATAGCAGTAATAGGAGATGTGGTAATAACACAACTATATACCACTCATTATGTTGCTCATTAGATATCTGAAAGTTGACTTATCCCAACAAACATTTTAATCTCTGATCTAATTCCCAGGTAATTTCATTAACTACTTTTTTTAACTCTTTTATATCCATAATGAACTGCGACTACGAATTTGGTTTCTTGAACTTTGCATTCAGTGCTTTCTTCATTTCATCTAGCGAAGTAGCTAGGTTTATTGTATTGCACCTAATATACTGATCCAGGAGGATCTTGTCAATCCGTCATGAGCGGAGTTTCCAGTGGTTCAAAGTTGAAGTGATCTTCAAATGATCATGGTCGATGAGGTTTTGAACTTTATCAACTTCACTAGTATTCATCATCAGCATTCAGTGTCTAGTGTCTTCAGCTTCGACAGTGATGTTATGGTTGTCTAGTAATGTCCATGTTTGATATGGTTTTCTTGATATTCGAAGGATATGGTTTTTTACCGGGTTGTCAACATGTGTTTTTTGTCAATTCTACCAGGGTTTGGTTGTCAATGTCTTCATCATCAATTTTGACAGGGTTGGCTATTGAAAAGGATTCAGGTATCTTCAGGCGGTGTTGTGTCATATGGTGACAATTGTTGTAAAAAGGTTTGTTTTAAATCTAAAGATCTAAAACCTAATACACCTAAAACGTTGATCTTAACCTAAGTCTTAAAACCTAACACATCATGTATTAAAATCTCATAACCCTAGCCTATACCTAAAACCTAATGAAAACATTAAATCCTAAGTATAAATCCCTCTCAGACCATAAAACATTACAAAACCTATGTAACATTATAAACCATATTAAAACAAAACAATACATAAACTGCAGTCCCTAACCTAGGAGTTAAACGCAATGGGACCACAACAACAAGGCATGTGAACAGACAAGGTATAATCGTTAGGGTCTTTGGAATCACAGATTTAACGTAGTTAACCGTAACTATGTCAGGAGATAAACTCAACATGTGAACACCATTCTAACGATCAGACAATCAGGGGTATAACCATGCTATTTGGTGACAGATGCAATCAGGCAGGAAACCACGACATGTGAGCGTCAGGTTAGCAAACCGTCAACTGCCATGGCCAACAGTCAGTGGAACTGCTAGCATTCAAACCGCGAGCTTAGTCACCTGCTCACATGAGCTGTCAGCACCTCCGCACAGTTAACCTGACCACCAGTGGATTAATTTATCCAAAGTATAAAAGTGGGTTTTCATTGCAGTTTTGGTGCTATTTTAATGCAACCACCTCGTAACCATTACCTAAGGTGTCTCTACGTTATAAGACCGAACCAAATCAAATACATTCATGCCAATCTTGGCTTGTGAGGCTTTGAATGTACCTGCAACTTTATAAATTCACCTTCTGGTCATAAAGAAAGGCATTAGAGTGGTTTTGAGTTTTGTATGCACATTTTGGAGGATATAGGTTGTTTTGTTTTCAGTGTAACAGGAGCATCCAGAGTCAAAATTGGGAACCATGATAGGCATTGCAAAGCTAATTTAGAGAGATTTCTTATGACAGTGACCAAAAGTATCTACATGCATAATTAGTCTAGTTAATTGTCTGTTCAATAGACATCCTCGGATTCAATCCTAATAAAGTAGATGCCCATCTTGAAAGTGGACCCGGAGACGTAGCGCATTAGGGATGAACTCTATAATCAATCTTGTTGTCTAGTATCACTGTGTTTTTTCTGATTTTAACTTATGTTTACATATTTCTTATGTTTCAATTCTATCATCAATTCATTCCTTTTCAATCAGTTCTCACGGTTAAAGTACTTTAAGTTAACAATCGTGTTGGGTAGCGAAGGCCCCACGTACTGGTTTTGGGGCATAAAGTCCATAGTTTAGGTGAATGATGGGGTACAAGTATGTAAAAAGTGTGGAGCGAAAAATGTAATGGGTTGAGTCAAAGGGTTGTCCACCCGAAAAATAATGTAAAAAAAAAATAGAAAGTGAGTCGGTCTGCAGACCATGGGAAGTTATAAATAGAGAAAATTTCTAAGGTAGAAGGTAGCTTTTGGATAGATCTTATGTGTTATGGTCTTGAAGAAGGGGATAGAGCTCTAAGTCTATAAGTCTAAGTCTGAGTTGGTGATAGGAGTTAGAGGCTCCGCAGCTGTGTGTGCAAAGGCCTAGTAGAGTCCACAACTGAGTGCACGGACCCCTGCAACTATGTGTGCAGGGTAGAAAGTGGAGTGTATGGAACTGATCATATGAATAAAGATAAGTGATTCTGGACAATTGTAGTTCTGTTCTGATTCTGGTTTATGCAAGGTTTAAGATCTATCTATTATATTCATGATTGGGTTCTACAAATGTATTTGTGAATGAATGTGCACACTAGTATTAGTAGTTGATTGGGTATTAAATTAGATCTAAACTGCATTAAAGTACTAAGTAATATAATTAAAGACCGGAACAGAAGTGCATGAAGAAGTATGGTGTATCAAGTGCAAAGGTCAAGGCCACAACAGAGATCATTGTCCAGTGTTTACGAATTACTTGATCGCGACGGGACCAATGCCATTGTGACCAGAGGCATCGATAGGGCCTAGTGCGACACCTTCGCTCTAGTGCACGATCTATCAAGTGGGAGGAAAGAACACTAAGGACAACTAACACCTACTGCCAAAATTCACCCAGACCCCCCCCCAGCAGCTATTTTGTAAGTTTTTCAGATCAGTAGGGCACGATGAGCGAGATTGTTGTAGCTATGAGTTATCGATGGATCCAACATCCACCTACAGGGTGCAAAGTGAGGTGCAAGGACAAGATCCAGCCACGGCGATGGCATGCGCTAGGTTCCAGGGTCGTGAATGAGGACGGGGAGGCATGGGCCCAGGCAGAGGACACATCCAGCCGATCTATTACAATTTTGGAGGACCAAGTCATTACACGCGAGATTGTACTATCCCTACAAGACTTTCATGCCCATATTGTAAATAATTCGATCATGAAATGATAGATTGTCCCACAATGATAGTACAGATATGCGAGAAAAAGGTAGACCAACTAACACCAATGCAGAATGTCCAAATGATGAGATCCAAGCTGCGCGAGGAGGATGCCTGTGTAAACCTGATGTGTAGAAGTGACACGATCACAGGAGAAGACAAGGGAATTCGGACAGAAATGGGACTAGAAGCTAGGGAAAGCTTCGCGGAAGTCTCTACCCTAGGAAGTAGGGACTAACCTGGATCAGAAATAGGTCCCTCAATGTTGACTACCTTTTTAGAGACCTATATGAAATTGCTTTGTGCAGTAATGCGGTTAAAGGCTTGTAGGAACTAATGAATAGATGCGCAGGTTCGGGTGAACCACGTGTAATCTAGAAACTGGGCAAGCAGGTGATATACATTGGTAAAGAGATGTGGTTAACGATGCAGATTGGTGATTATGAGATGGACCAGATCATTCTGGACTTGGGATCAGATGCAAGCATCCTACTTAGGTAGACGTGGGAGTGTATGGGCTGACCTACGGTTCAGTTGCGGATGGCAAATAAACAAACAATCTAGCCCATCACGAGAACCACTGTCGATATAGCAGGCACTAGTACACAGAGAGATTTTGAAGTAATAGAAGTCATGGATGGCCGGAGTTCTTATCCCGCATTGTTAGGGGTCAATTAGGCCACAGATATGAATGCAGTCATCAATTTGAAGGACAGGGAGATGGTATTTGAAAAGAAATCTCTACATGTAGTCATTCTGCTCAGTCCAGAGGGAGGAGTGCACTACATAGCATTCGTCTATGATGGTAACAGGGATATAGATTTGGATCATATCTACCAAATAACTGTGCATGAGCCGAATTAGGTCAATCTTACCCTAGAAGGAAGGATATTGGAGGAGTGCATGGAGATCTGTGATCCAGACTCAGATGAAGAGGATGAATGATGGCATAACTGGCTGAGTAGTGCCACCACACTAAACTGCAACATGATAACGCAGTCACTGTATTGCATAAACGTCCAGGATCGGGAGATGCCAAAAGTATGATGGGTTGACAGAAGTGGGTATATTCCTGACCAAGTTCGAGAACACAATACCTAAGCACCAGTGGTTCGATGCATTGAAATGGGCATTACGCACGACACCTGCAAGGTGATTGGGAACACATGAAGGAACTTTTGAAGACTAGCACGACTGCAGGAGGATGATGCAAATTAGATTCAGGAAACCAAAACTAAGGCTGACCACGAATATGATGTTACAAGGTGCAAATAGACAATGATGAGGATGACCCCAGGAATATCAGTATTCTGGAAACTGAGGGGAGCTGCGAGGTGCGTGGACCAGCAATCGTGGACCCCAACATTACTACGCCGCTCAAAACAAAATAGGTCAACATTGGTATAGAGGAGGAGCCAAAGTATGCCACACTTGGAGATTATTGGGATGCTGCAACGATAGAGAAGGTTTTCGAGCTACTCAAGGAATATCAGGGCTTATTCCCAACCAAAATCATGGAGTTAAAAGGGATCTTCGGTGTCTTAGGAATGATGAAGATAAATTTGAAGCCGGATGCAAAACCAGTCAAGCAGTGACCCTATCAGTTGAACCCAAAATATAAAGTGAAGGTCTGCGAAGAACTGGACAAAATGCTTGCCACAGAACCAGTAGAGGAATCTGATTGGGTAAGTCCCATGGTGGTCCAAGAGAAGAAACAGAATGGAGAAATTTTCATTTGTGTAGATCTCAGGAAACTAAACGATGCATGTGTGAATGATCCTTTCCTGACGCCATTTACAGACGAGGTATTGGAGAACATTGGTGGACAGGAAGCCTATTCATTTACGGATGGTTTCTTGGGGTACCACTAGATCAAGATCACACCAAAGGACAAAAGAAAAACAACGTTTGCCACTGAAAGGGGTTGTTTTCAGTGCACAATGATGACTTTCGGATTGACAAATGCACTGACAATATTCTCGCGCATTATGGTACCTGCATTCAAGGATTTTATACACAATTTCTTGGAGGTATATCTGGATGACTAGACTGTCTTTGGGTTAGTCAAGAAACATACTACGAGTTTATGTTTAATGTTGGATACATGTTGATGGCACCAGATTGCTCTATATCTCAAGAAGTGTATGTTCCTTGTCCCGTTTGGGAACTTGCTAGGCCATGTGGTGTGTAGGCAAGGTTTGATGGTAGACTCGACAAAGATTGTCGTTATACTCAATCTGCAAGCACCGCGAAGTGTCAAACAATTGCGTGCCACACTGGGACACACTGGCTATTATCGAAAGTTCATAAAGAGCTACGCACAGATCATGGGTCCAATGGAACAATTGTTGAAAAATGATGCTACGTACTTTTGGAATGAAGAATGTAATAAAAGCCTCGAAACGCTGAAGGAAAAAATGGCATCTATGCCCATATTGGTCTTTCCAAAATGGGATGTCAAATTTCATGCGCATGTGGATGCGTCATGTATCGTGCTAGGTGTGGTCTTCACACAAGAAGGGGCGGAGGGGATTGAACACTCGATTGCATTTGCCAGCCAAAGCTTGTCCAAAGCGGAAAAGAAGTACTCTACTACGGAGCGTGAACGGTTGGCCATGGTATACGCGCTACAGAAATATCGACACTATCTACTCAGAGAACATTTCAAGATGTACATAGATCATTATGCACTGAAATACCTAGTGAATAAGCCTGTATTGGGGGGGCGCATCTGCAAATGGTTACTGTTGTTCCACGAATATGATTTTGAAGTCGTCGTCAAGCCAAGACATTTAAATGCAGGACCAGACCATTTGTCCCGAATTGAGAATGGTGAAGAGCCCATGAGCCCAGAGGAAGGATTACCAGATGCATAGTTATATGCAGTACGTATCGCAAATGGCCACTTTGAGGATATCATCCACTTTTTGACTACAAGAACTGCACCATTGGGGTACTTCGTTCAGCAGAAGAAAGAGCTGGTGATACGTGTGGAGAATTTTACTGTTATTGTAGGACACCTCTACAAAATGAGCAATGATGAAATCCTACGTAGATATGTACCAGACTTTGAGCACAGACAGATCCTAGCTGAAGCACATGGGGGAGTGGCAGGTGGACATTATGTGGGATGCGCGACAGCACAAAAGACTCTTCATGCCAAATTATGGTGGCCGACTCTATATCAAGACTCCAAAGCATTCTGCTGGGCTTGCGATGTCTGCCAACAGACTGAGAAACCTTCACAGAAAGATGAAATGTCACTCAAGTCTTAGGTGACACTGCAACCGTTCGAGAAATGGGCAATCGACTTTGTAGGGCCTATCGCACCACTGGGAAGGACGAACGCACGCTATATGATCACCGCAACAGATTATTTGACCCGATGGGTGGAAGCATAGCCAGTTAAGGATTGCACAGCTGCTACAATAGCTAAATTTTTGTTCGAGAACGTATTAACATGATTTTGGTGCCCGAAAATTCTGATGAGCAACTGTAGAATGCATTTCTTGAATGAGACTATTAGTGTGCTCACGGAAGAATTCTAGATTTATCACCAACAGAGCACATCATATCATCCGCAAGCCAATGGGACCGTTGAAGCGTTTAATAAGGTCTGGGATACAACATTGACGAAGGTATGTAATGCGCAGTGGAATGATTGGGATCTATGCATACCAGCTGTATTATGGGCTTACCACATGATGTGTAAGAAGTTGATAGGCTAGACACCTTTCCAATTAGTCTATGGCAAAGAAGTTGTGATGCCCATGGAATACATTGTACCCAGTCTGAGAATTGCAGCAATGACAGGCATGGCAGACTACGCAGCTTTGGAAGAGAGGATCATGCAACTGAAGGAGCTAGAGGAGGAACGATTCCTGGCAGGTTTTCATCAGCAGGTCCAGAAGTAAAGAGAGAAGGCTTGGCATGACCGACACATCAAGATGCACACATACAAAGAGAACAACTTGGTGCTACTTTACGACAACAAGTCTGACAAATTTTCTACAAAACTCTGAATGCATTGGTTAGGATCCTATGTTGTCAAAGAAGTAACTGATGGAGGTGTGGTACAGTTGGCCAAGCTGAATGGAGAACCCTTCTCAGGCAGAGTAAACGGTAGTTGCCTGAAGCTCTACATGGGTGGGCTGACCACCTGACTAACTGCCCGACGTATAGTCTCACCGCTCCGGGCAATTAAAAGAGAGCGCGAAACTATAAAGAAGTCTACAAGGGAGTTTCACGTTACCCATGATGCGCATAGGATTGGTATGGTACAAGGATCACAGTTGTGTGGCAAAAGATGCGCGGATGCGAGGCACAACAAGGAAGTGACAACAGCTGTTGTTATTCATGAGAGGATATCTAAGCACAGGGGAAAAGGAACGAGCGGCGGGAAATTAAGTTACCAAGTACAAACTAAATTAGGAAAGATCCACCCCAGATACAGTAGTACAACGTCAGAAAAGGAGGGAACGGTTAAATTTGAATTTCGAATTGCTTATAAATTACGAGCGAGTTTCCACCAAACGAGCTATGGTTGTGAAGGAACTAAACTCTCTGGCCTGGGCATAGTTATGGCAGTATTGCTCAGTGAAGCCCTGGGGGTAAGCCCGGGGGTTATCATATGGCCAATAACAATGCAGGACCCTCTAGGAAGTACCGTTTCAATGGTAGGGGAGGAACCAGCGACTCATAGACACGAAGCAGAACTAGTCCGAATGTTGTTGCCTAGCCCACGGGCTTTCCAGCGACCCATGAAAGATAATGAAATGACTGTGAATAAGGAGACAAGAGGTGGAATTGCAGTTACTAGTTCGTCTCCATGGTACCTGGAAGATTGGAATGTCACTGACAACAGCAGCGTTCTTGCAAAAATGAAACACAAACGGCAGCAAAGAATGCGTAAGGAATATAAGAGATTGGAGAATGATTGCTATGGCGCGAAGAGTTCCCGTAGGTGGCACCCCATCTCGAGCTAAAATCCTATGAGGGGGTGCTCTGTGTTAACCAAGCATAGCAGAATGAGAATCATCAGTTGCGCAAGGTAGTAAAGGAAACGAAGCAGGCGTTTGCAGGCAAGCTGTAGGAGATCAAGAAGGAACAATAGTAAGAAGAGCATCACTTAGAGGGATGGTGGACCATGAAGCAATGGCAGAGCGTAGCATCGTACCATAGAGTGACTCAAGACGAGTCACAATGATTGTGTTGGGGGCCTGTCGGGTAGTGGAGGCCCTGTGTATCGGTTTTGGGGCATAAAGTCCATAGTTTAGGGGAATGACGGGGTAAAAGTATGTAAAAAACATGGAGCTTGAGATGTAATGGGTCGAGTCAAAGGGTTGTCCGCCCGAAAAATAATGTAAAAGAAAAAGAAAGTGAGTCGGTCCGTGGACCATTGGAAGGTATAAATAGAGAAAGGTTCTAAGTTTGAATGCAGCTTTTGGATAGATATTATGTGTTATGGATTTGAAGAAAGGGATAGAGATCTAAGTCTATAAGTCCAAGTCTGGGTTGTTGATAAGAGTTAGAGGCTTTGCAGTTATGTGCATGGAGGCCTAGTAGAGTCCGCAGCTGAGTGTGCGGACCATTGCAGCTGTGTGTGTAGGGTGGAAAGTGGAATGTACAGAACTGATCATATGAATAAAGATAAGTGATTCTGGAAAATTGTAGTTCTGTTCTGATCCTGGTTTATGCATGGTTTAAGATCTATCTATTATATTGATGATTGGGTTCTGCAAATGTATCTGTGAATGAATGCGTGCACTAGTATTAGTAGTTGATTGGGTATTAAAGTAGATCTGAACTGCATTAAAGTACTAAGTAATATAATTAAAGACCGGAACGGAAGGCGCAAAGGCAATTCACAGACAATCAAATCCCCTCAAAGATACCCCCAAGGTGTAGAAACCTGGTTCCAACACCCCCCCCGCTACCTCGGGTGAGACCTCAGTCCGCCCTACACGGATTGTTGCCGAAAGGGCTAGTAGCATGAGTTTTGTTTTGGCTAAATAATTATTCCGAACCTGGGTTAGGCCCCAATAAGCCAAAAAATTGGTTCACTGATGGCATTAATCAATTCTACTTCAGTTTAACATATGATCATTTCAGATTATATAATTTGGTATGAGAGAAGGTTGCATTTGTAGAATTTTTCCAGTGAATGTTAACCAGGTCAAAGTCGCAATGTGGAGAAAGAAACCTTGAGGAGATTGATCCAGAGATTGGAAAGCGAAGAGTCGCTCATAATTCGACCATGACAGGATCTGATACAAGTGAAAATCTTGAAACTAAGATAAGTGAGGAACAGGGAAAATTTTAAGAACCCCCCCTAAATTTACATATATAATAAATGGGCGAATCTCCATGGTATATAGGAAAAATGGAAGGCGATTTTATCAATAATATGATATGTATATATAATTTTTTGGCGAATCTCTCACCGGTCATGGCGAATATTTTACTCAATTATAAAATCTTGTGTTTATTGAATACACAAATGAAATCATTGCATTTCTTTAAAATATCTTTTGAAATCAAAATTACCGAAATTACATATCGATAACCTAGTGGGTGTAGGATAAAATTCACCCGTGCCATTCAAAGAAAGCATGAGAAAAAACCTATTACTGTATATAAAACCAAGAAAAATTCAAATTCATCACTTCTAGGGACCTCGTAACCACCCTGCAAATATACAAGTATGTTCCTGTTTGCAATTAGAAAAATTACCCAAATTACAATCTATTTACTCCAGCATATGTTGGAAAGTTATAGAAGGATGACTAATGCAATCAATCCATTCCTTTTAGCCCTGGATTTGTTTCAGTTTAAAACAGAAGTATACAAATATACTTGTCCAATGTCTATGCTTTAACCATTCACCTTAAGATGTTTTTACAATATAATTTCCTAAGTCTATTTAATATCTTCATTACCATAAAAACCAACTTATATCCATCTTAACTCCACATCTACCACTCTTAGGGGGATGAAATCTATTTATCCCTCTGAGCACTTGGTAGACCCAGAATTAAGATGGATCTAAGATGATAGAATTTCCCCTTTAAATAGTCTATGCTCACATGAATACCATGGTATTACCATGGGTCAATACCATGGGTTATCATAAACCTGGAGCCTAAAAATTACTATTAGTAATTTATAAAAATTAATAAAATTAATAGTTGATTTTTATTTTATTTTTTATTTTAACCAAGCTAAAATGTTTAACATACATTAAATTACAACATCCATTTTTACTCTTGATCGGATCAAATATTTTTTCACTCTATGCTAGTTTTCATATCACGATATTTGATACCTCTCGGGGGTTAGTAGATCTGGAGTAAAGATGGATCTATGCTGGTTTAATTCCCCCATTTAAATAGGCTACATTCCAGGTGAATGCCATGGGTCAATACCATGTGCCATTTTTATTTTTATTAATGCTAATATTAGGGTTAATTATGTTTTTTGCATGGTATTAATAAGAATCTAGTCCATGGTATTTGTCCCATAGTATTTTTCCCATAGGTTTCACCTAAATATAATGCATTTTTTGAGTGTTTGTAAATATAAGGTGACTTATGGAGTAAATATAAAAAAATGTTTTATTTGTTTACCATACCTCTCATTTATTTATATTTTTATTAATTTACCATACCTCTTTTACAAATATGGTATTTGGCCCATAGGATTCACTTAAATAAAACCTCTTTCTTGAGCCTTCATAAATAGAATGAGGGTTATGGACTAAATATAAAAAGAGGTTTTATTTATTTACCATGCGTCTAGTTTATTTATATTTTTATTTATTTACCATACCTTTTGAGTAAGTATAAAAAGACATTTTATTTATTTACCATACATCCACTTTACTTATATTTTTATTTGTTTACACCCTTGCATGTATATAAGGTGACTTATGGAGTAAATATAAAAAATGTTTTATTTATTTACCATACCTCTCATTTATTTATATTTTTATTAATTTACCATACCTCTTTTATAAATATGGTATTTGGGCCTTTGGCCCATAGGATTCACTTGAATAAAACCTATTCTTGAAAATGGGCGAATGGATTCACTTAAATAAAACCTATTCTTGAAAATGGGCAAATGGATGGTTGTAACTCCTAATTTCAAGGGCTAAATTTACCTTTTTTACCCTCTCCCTTAAAATAAGGTGGGCTATTTGAGGTGATTTGTAAAAATGTACTATGATACAAAATATTCACCCACTAAAAATTTAAAACCCCTTAATTTTGCCAAAGGGCGAAGATTCGCCCCTAAAATTTTCTATGGTGAGGAACAGTTTCAGCAAGCATTCTTGAGTATGCATCAGATGTTGGGATAACTTTACGAAGATAAGAAAGCAAGAGATGCAGCTTCTTCTTCAAAGACATTGAAGAAGGATAAGGGTAAAGGCAAGGCTGATAAACCTCCTTCACCTCCATCATCTCCATCATCATCTTCTTCTTCTTCTTCTAGGGTAGAAATTGAAACAGAAAAGAAACCTAAGAAAACATCTCTTTTGAAACTTGATGTAAAATTTGAGTTACCTATTTATGATGGTGAAATGAATCCTGAAAAGTTAGATAATTGGATTAAGAAGTTAGAAGTGTATTGTCATATTCAGAACATTTCTCACAATAAAACGAAAATTTAGTTACCACACTTAGAATGGGGGGAACAACTTCAATCTAGTGGGAAAGTAAAACTTACATAGATATAAAGCGAAAAGGTAAATTCATCTCTTCATGGTCTAAGTTTTTAAAAGCTCTTAGGAAACAATTCTATCCTTTAGGATACATGCAGCAAGTTGTTATTGATTGGCAGCACTTGTGGCAAGGTAAAGGGCAGAGTGTTTAGGAGTTTACTCAAGAGTTCAGAAAGAAAGCATTAGCTCTTGGTATTTCATTGGATACACGTGAAACTGTATTAAAATACATCGGCAATTTACATTCATATTTACAACATACATTATTGATGTTTAATCTTGATGATTTCGATGAAATGTGTGTTCAAGCCATACATATTGAATCAGGTGGTAGACCATTCAAGTTTTCACTGCAATCATCCAAAGAGTTGGAAATTAAGTATTCCAATGACAGTAAGGTGAAGAACAATTTAAAGAGAAAGAAATTAGTGACAGCTCATAAGGAAAGACCTACTTGTTCTCATTGCCAGAGAGTCGGTCATGATGAATCTAGGTGTTGGAAACTTCATCTAGAACTTAAGCCAAAGAAGTTCCTTAAGGAGAAGGATGAAAAGAAAGAAAATGCAGCAATCCAACAAGATCTAGGCTCCAATTCAGGGGATGAAAGGAGGATAACTGCGATAGTTTCGACATGTAAAACTCCTGACACTAGTTCAAGTTCGAATACTATTGCACCTTCATCAAACATAAATCATTCAAGTGAGGATAAAAGAGTTGAACTACTTGACATAAGGATAACTTCTAAGCACATAAAGATAGATAAAATGATTGATAGTGGATCACAAGAAAATTTAATATCTGAATATTTAGTTAAGAATTTTGGTTTGGAGACACAACATCATCCAAGACCTTACCCATTAGGATGGCTAAATAAATCAACTCAGATAAAAGTCACAAAATAGTGTCGATTAAGATTTTCCATTACAGCTAATTACATTGATGAAGTGGAATTAGATGTGGTTCCAGTAGACATATGTGGAGTTTCCTTAGGAAGTCCCTATCTTTATGATTGTGATGCAGTATTTTATAGGAGAGAGCATAAATATCACCTTAAGAAAGATGGGGTTGAATTTATTGTCAGGGCACATCAAAGTAAAAATCACTTGAATTTAATTGTTGCTAACCAGATCAAGTGATTAATAAATTCAAATAAGAGATTTGTACTCATGTGTGTAAAAGAAGAACATAAGAATCGACATGATGTTTGTTCAGGTTGTGAGTCTCAGTTTAAAGATAGTGTGGTCAAGAAGGTAGAAACTTTTTTAGTTCTATTTAAATAACCCAAACATCTTACCCATAAGTAGGGAATAAACATGAGTTACAATTAATTCCCAAAGCTCCTCTTCCTAATGTCAGAATGTATCATTTCAGTCCAAGTTTGGGAGTCATAAGTTACATGGGTACAGGTCAGTATTGAGGAAAGTCATTGTTACATTTCTCTTGTATTCTATCACCATTTCATGTTTCAAACAATTTTGAAGCCTCTTTTCAAGTGGAGAGGAAGCCTATTTGCTTTCATATCAAAGCCTTTTCTATAGCAGCGTCAAAGTATCTAGTACATAAAATGGAAACTTATGCATTAACAAAAAGTGTTAATCAATGGAGACATAATTTAATAAATGATGAAATAGTGATTCAAACAAATGAACAACCACTTCAATACTTTCAAAATCAAACTAAGTTGCAGCAGTTTTCACATTATAGTTTGATGGGTTTATTGCAACAAGTTCACTTAGTAATCAGGAATGAGGAAAGTATTTCAATTCAAGTAGCTAGTATGATGTCAAGAATGTCTTTGAATGTTTCTGCCATTCTGCAAAATAGATTGTTAATACATGTCAAAAGTATTGAACAATATACTGTAGATACTATTTTCAAATATGTTTATGAATCACTAATTCATGGTACTTCATGGAAAGAAGTCAATTTCCATGTTCATAACAGGTTGTTTAACCATCTTTGCAAGTTTTACATACTGAAGATGGATGGAACAGGTCACAAATTCATAGGATGCCATGATCAACATCATTAGGGTCATCACATTTAGGTGATTGATTGAATGTATTGGTACATCTTCCAGACAAGGTGGAGAGTGAGGGAGCTCTACCCTCATCCGCTATCTATTTAAGTCAAACTTTTGTGGTCCAAATTATTTCAAGTGGAGAGGATTGATCCTGGAGGATCTTGTCAGTCCAACATGAGCGTAGTTTTCAGTGGTTCAAAGTTGAAGTGATCTTCAAATGATCATGGTCGATGAGGTCTTGAACTTTATCAACTTCGCCAGTATTCATTGTCAGCATTCAATGTCTAGTATCTTCAGCTTTGACAGTGATGTTATGGTTGTCCGATAATGTCAATGGTTGATATGGTTTTCATGATATTTGAAGGATATGGTTTTGTACCTGGTTGTCGACATGTGTTTTGTCGTCAGTTCTGCTAGGGTTTGGTTGTCGACGTCTTCATCGTCAGTTCTGCTAGGGTTGGTTATCGAAAAGGATTCAGGTATTGTCATGTGGTGTTATGTCACATAGTGACAATTGTTGTAAAAGGGTTTGTTTTAAATCTAAAGATCTAAAACCTAATACACCTAACACATTGACCTTAACCTAAGTCCTAAAACCTAATACATCATGTATTAAAATGTCATAACCCTAACCTATACCTAAAACCTAATGCAAACATTAAATCCTAAGTCTAAAGACCTCTCGGACCATAAAACATTACAAAACCTATGTAACATTATAAACCATATTAAAAAAAACAATGCATAAAATACAGTCCCTAACTGCAGGAGTTAACCACAACAAACCACAATGACGAGGCACGTGAGCAGAAAAGGTATAACCGTCAGGGTCTTCAGAACCATAGAGTTAACATAGTTAATCGTAACTACATCAGGAGATAAACTTAGCATGTGAACACTGTTCCGATGACCAGATAATCAGGGGTATATTTTCACTCTTCGGTGACAGTTGCGGTGAGGCAAGAAACCATGACATGTGAGTGTCAAGTTAGCCAACCGTCAAATGCCATGGCCAACAGTGAGTGGAACCATCGGCATTCAAATCGTGAGCTCACTCACCATCTCACATGAGCTGTCAGCACCTCTTCACAGTTAACCTAACCGCCAGTGGATTAATTTATCCAAAGTATAAAAGTGGGTTTTTATTGCAGTGTTGGTGCTATTTTAATGCAACCACCTTGTAACCATTACCTAAGGTGTCTCTAGGTCATAAGACTAAGCCAAATCAAATACATTCATGCCAATCTTGGCTTGTGAGGCTTCAAATGTACTTGCAACCTTATAAATTCATCTTTTGGTCATAAAGAAAGGCATTAGAGTGGTTTTGAGTTTTGTATGCAGATTCTAGAGGATATAGGCTGTTTTGTTTTCAGTGTAACAGGAGCATCCGGAGTCAGAATTGGTAACCATGATAGGCGTTGGAAAGATAATTTAGATATATTTCTTGTGACAGTAACTAGAATTTCCTACATGCAAAATAAGTCTGGTTAATTTGCTATGTAATCTACCTCCTCAAATTCAATCCTAATAAAGCGGACGCCCATCTTGAAAGCAAACTTGGAGACATAGTCCATCAGGGATGAACTCTGTAATCAATCTTACTGCCTGGTATCGCTATGTTTTTTCCACTTTTCACTTCTATTTACATATTTCTTATGTTTCAATTTTTTCATCAATTCATTCCTTTTCAATCAGTTCTTGCGGTCAAAGAACTTTAATTTAACAATTGATTCACTAATGGCATTAATCAATTCTACTTCAGTTTAAGATATGATCATTTCAGATCATATACCATGAAAATGATCTATCTTGTAGCATTGTGAGAAGATGAGCTTTCTTCTATATTCATCATTGATCCATTTTTCTTTCCATACAGCCTATGTGACAAACCAAAATTGATCGAGATCCCCTGATCCTTGACCCTTAAAAACAGGCATCTTTACTACGTTAGCCATATTAAATGGGGGAAGTGGAGTTGGAGTTGTAGGCAGAGGAGATGTAGGTGTATGAGGAGGAGGTAAAGGTGGAGATGCAATGGTCGGATGGGGAATTCCAGAAGTGCCTTGATTATTTGACTGCGTCACACCTCTAGGCGTACTAGGGTTGCTTCTTTCTTCTTTGCTTTCTGATTCACCCAATAATAGACTATAAATAGTTTCGGTGAAATTATCGCGGTCTATTCCGAATCTCTTTCTACTCCAAATAGATCCAGTCCTACTTTTAAACATCAATCCACTTGCATGTGAAGTATGCCCTTTTCACATAAAAACATCTTAATCCACATCTTTAAGGAATTCAAATACTTACCTCGCGGACCATTGAAAAATCATCACTTAGCTTCCCTATAGGATACTAATGTGTCAATTTCAAATTCAGTAATAAAGCCTCTGAGAACACTATTGATCCAGTAATCCACAACTCTTGTGATCTTATTCTCAGTTTCCTTAAGTCACTTAATCATCTCCGGGGTCCACATAGTAGGCTCTTCGTGCTTCCAATAGGTCTTTTGTCCAGCTAGTTTTGAAAACCACTCGTGTAGCTTGTTAGCCATTGATGTGAAAAATATCTTGTGATGTTCTATATAGATATACCTCTACAACCACCTTGCTATTGATAGGCGCGGTTTTATGTTCTATTATGCTGCAAAATTCACACAACTTCAGATCGACCCTATCTTGAATCTATTTTTTGGTCGGATGCCACATCACATATCCCTCAGACAGATCTCGATCCTGGAAACGGAACCATTTGTTGGCTTGAGGGGATCAAACTCAGGTTCAGAGTTAGTTGCATGTCGTACAAGAATAGATTTGTAAGTAATACTAAGTCAAGATCCACACTCCATATCATTCTGGATGCAGAAACCTAGTTCCAGCATCCCCCAATATCGCCTCGGGTGAGACTATGGTCTGCCAAGAAGATCATTGCAGAAAGGAACAGTGGTATAGGGTTTTGTTGGTTAGCGCAGATAACTCTAAACCTAGGTTTGAGCCCCTCAAGCCAACAAGTTGTTGGGTAGGGTCCCCTTAGGTCAAAGTTTTGTTAAATTTTTGTAAAGAACCCACAATTTGAGGAGTGGAAAGCACTTCACGCAGTGTTTCAGGAATCATATGGGATTTAGGGTAGGTCAAAGCCCCTTATTTTGTAAAAGGATGGGATTAATTTGCATATTTTGAGGTTCGCCCATGGTTTGTGGACCATGGTATTGCAAAAGGAAAAAGTTATACAAATGTTCGTTTTAGTAATTCAAAGGCCTGTTATGATTAATTTGCTTGTGTTTTGAGTATGTAATGGTCATATCTTTCTAGGTTTGAGTGAAGGGGAAGGGTCCTGTGGCTGTGTTTGCAGAGACCTTGGTAAGTCTATAGATGTGTGCACAGGCCCCTGCAGCTATGAGTGCATGCCCCTGCAACTGTGTGCACAAGTTAAGAGAGATTGTAATTGAGAAAATTTGAAGATAATAAACAATATTTTGAAGGCATATCTATGTACTTACATGTTGTGCTTTATTTTATGCAATTACTATTTACTTTTATGTTGCATAAGTAAAATATAAGGTCAGAATTGATGTACGAATGTTGTTATAGTTAATTACAGTTAAGATTTGTTGATTTATGCACAGTAAATAGGGTTTTAGATATGTGAATTAGTCTTTTTGTATGAATATATAGGATTCAGTATAATATTAAGTAAGCTTTTGTATCGAAGGAATAGATCTGGAAGTAAGACTAAGTCAAGATCCACACTCCATATCCTTCTAGATGTAGAAACCTAGTTCCAACGTACCCCAATATCGCCTCGGGTGAGACTGCGGTCTGTGCGAGCAGATCATTTCCAAAAGGGCTAGTGGTATAGGGTTTTATCGGTTAGTGCAGCTACCTCTAAACCTAATTCTGAGCCCCTCAAGCCAAGAATGTCCCTTCCTAGTTGTTGGTAAACCTCCCACAAAGTCTATGGAATTTTTTTCCAAGGATGATTATTTGTAGATAAGGGATGATTTAAATGTTGTTTCCTATTGGTAGGCTTACTGGTACAACAAATCATGCATCCTCTTATGAACCTAGCTATATTTTCTTACATATTGGGCTGATACACATACCTCTTCAAGTTGGCCATGGTCTTCCCTACACCAAAGTTACTCGCAACCTTAGGGGTGTGAGCCTCTTTAATTAGCTACAATTGCTCCCCTTTAGGAACACATAACTTATATAGCCACTAGAGTAACCCATCCTAGAGATGGTATTCAAAGGTGTTGTAACCATCGTGAACATGACTCTGACTTTACAACTATTGAAACACCTCCTTGAAGTCCTCAGCCTCTAAATATGCCTCTCTATATGCATCATGGGTGAATGGTTGCATGTGTATAAGTGTCCCCATAGTTATGATATTTGATGTTTGTGGCCTTGAGAGCATTTCAGAAAATTTGTTTGTGTTTCCCTTCTTATACTTAATCACTAAGTGAAACTATTGTAAAAAACCCATCCATTTGTAATTCCAAGTCCATTGTAGCTTACCTCGGGCCTGCAGGTATTGTAGCAACTAGTGATTAGTATGGATTATTGTCTCCTTTCCCATCAAATAGTTCCACCACTTCTTCACAACTTTCACCATGGCATAAATCTCGTTGTTGTAGGTAGGGTATTTAAGAGCTACCCCATGAAATACTTCAAAATTTTAGCATGCAGTCCTTCCTCCCTATATCTAGACTATTCCCATAAAATACCCACTCACTTTTGTCTCCACTTCAAAGGAATATTGAAACTTTGTTAATTCTAGAACTGGTGCTTGATTGATATTCTTATTTATCTCCTTGAAATCACTCTAGTGACCCTTTCCCCACTGGAAACTCTTTCCACTTGTTGTTATGGCGTGGAGTGTTGTTACTACCACTGAAAACAAGGCTATGAATTTCCTCAGGTACTGTGTTTCCCAATGAAACTCATAACCTCATAAACATTAATAGGCAATGGCCATTTCATAATGGCCTTAATCTTGGCAAGATATATCCTCATCTCTCCTCCATCTATCACGTACCCTAGATGCACTAGATACTACTATGAAAACTCACACTTCTTGAGATTTGCTAACATTTGATGCTTCTTTAATGTCTCCAACACCTGTGTCAAATGTGAGATGTGCTCCTCCCATGTAGTAATTTACACTAGTATATCATCCAAATATAAAATATCAAATGAATCTATAAAATTGCATACTACATCATTCATTAATATCATAAACACAATTGGTGCATTGCATAGGCCAAATCGCATGACTAACCATTCATACAAACTTTGCCTAGTTTTAAAGGCGGCACTCAAGGTATATTCTTCTCTAACTCAAACTTGGTGATATCCAGACTTTAAGTCTATCTCGGCGAAGTCTTTCTCTTGTTGCAACACATCCAACAAATCATCTATCCTAAGCAGGGGGTACTTGTTCTTGAGTGTGATTTTGTTCTATAAATATCCACCAAGTCTCATCCTCTTTTGGCACAATGATGATGGGTGACCCACATGGTCATGTACTGGGTTGAATGAAACCCTATTCTATTATTTGTTGCACATGTTTCTTCACCTCACTTGATTTTATAAAAGAATACATGTATAGCCTAATGTTTGGCAATGGGGGTCCAACAATAGTTGGATCTCATGCTCCACTTCCTTCTTAGGTGGTAACCATTTAAGCTCTTGAAATCCATCCCTATATTCTTGTAGAAAATCTTCCAGTTGTTGTTTATTTTTATTAGTACACCCCTCCATGGATTCCTTACCTCTTGCTGACTCTTATATAGACTTATTTTATTAAAAAAAAATATAAAATACTTCATGTTGGAACTGATCAATTTCTTGGCTTGGTTGGCACTTACAAGCGGAATTTTTTACTTACCTTTATGCATTTATGGTGAGCAATTTTCCATCCTTAGAAAATTGATATTGGTTGGATCTCCACATGAATATTGCATCTGGCATATACATGTAGTTACTCCTAAACGCAACTCCACATATATCAAGGGGAACAACATCTAGTTCTACTTCATCAATAAAATCAACACTAATGGAAAATCTAATTTTCACTACTTTGTTACCTTTAGATTTGCATCCTTAATTACCCATCCTAGTGGATATGGGCTTGGATGATCACTAACCTCCAATCCCAATTTCTTGACCAGCTCTACTATAATGAGATTCTCCTGTGATCCTGAGCCAAACAAAGAATTAATCTTGGTCTTCTTGACACATATCTTTATATGGAAGAGTTTGGTCATTTCTTTCTCTTCCTGTTTTTTGAAGGATACTCATATTCACCTCCTTCTACACTGATGTACAGACGATATTCTCATCCACATCTGAGATTCTTTCAACTTGATTGCTCGAATTAGTGGCCATGAGATTATTCTTCTTATTATATTTCTTTTTGTTCTTTGGGTTAAGCTCTAGATGCAACTTCCATCACTTCTTCTCTATATGGTCGTCAATGTTACAATGGTTTCTAGGATATTTTTACTGGTGTGATATGGCTACCATATTTTTATGTTTTCCCATTTTTATTCTTCTTCTCCTCCTTAGAAGCATCTTATTTCTCCTTCTTCTTCAATCCACTTGATTGTGCTTTCTTCAGGCCTATGTTCTCTAGGTATTTTGCCTATACACAAGCCTTGTCCACCAATTTGGAGTTCAACAACATCCATGGCTCCTGCAAATGTTAGTGTAGACCACCTAAATACTTTGGGAGTACATCTAGTTTCTTTGGGGAGATACCTAGCATTATGGCCATCTTTCTGAACTTTTTGGTGTACTCTTGCATGCTTTGCCTTGACCTTTTCCTGAAGTAGTGCCACTAGATCCACTAGTCCTCTACGTACCCAATAGGGTTAAACTGTGACTTAATTAGGGGTTATAATTCCTCCCACTTAGTCATTGAAGGCTCTCCTTCCAACCTCAGGGTCTCTATGTTGATTTCCCACCAAGTTAGGGCATGACCCTCTAATTTCAACCATGCAAATGAAATCTTCTATTCTTCCTCAATTTGATGGACACTAAAATGCACTTCTAGTTATTGCAACCAATGATTTAGCTTCAAATATTGCTATCATATGGCCTAACATTAACATTTTCTTCAATTTTTAATGGGGTTGTGATTGATTCACGACACTCAAACTGGGTTGATCTTTTTCGGGTTATTTCTTTGGCTAGTTTTTTGTTTCTCCCTGATCTCCTGATTTCCCTTTTGATTTGTCCTCTGAATTAGAACCCCCATCTTCTTTGAATATCCCAAGATTATTGCACAGGGCCATCATGAGGAGATTTTCATTATGATTTATATTTGTAACTTGTTTTTCCAGCCACAAAAATCTCTCCTCTATAGGGTCATAATGGTTATTCACATATTCTTCAATCATGATTAAGGTTTTATGAATTTTCACCCAGTCGATCTAGATCCCCTGCAAATATCCACAAAACACTTAAAGAAATCTACTCTTATACCAATATGATCCTTAAATTGGCATGGATGTTCCACTGGACAATTCATCACAACAAATTTGATAAAATCACACTTAAGAGTTCCAAAATATACACTATTATATTTTTATATCTCTTTAGATTTATAGATATGTAGGTTATTGTAATAGTGCATGCATGTGAATTAAAAATTTGCAAAAAATAGAGAACGGTAAAATAAAATATCGCATAAACATTTGACACGCAATATAACCTAGGAAACCCTTTCGAGAGAAAAACCCAGTTGGAAGGTGAGGTCACTCCACTCTATTTCTCTGAATGGAAATATGGTTGTGAGTACAAAGAGGTATGGCTTGTAGCCCATGGGCTACTACAGTGGAAAAATACTCTTTGTATGTTCTACCTCCTATCCCTCTTGGTTATTTTTTCTTAGTTGTGTAACAAATGGACTCAAAAGAATGTAACCTCTTTTCCTCCTAGTGGCCTGGTTATAACACAACCCAATAGCCTACTAGTGGTTAGGTTTGACTACCTCAACTATTAACTAGAGTTACAATATAGAATCTTCTAGATTCTTCTACATAATAATCACATGGATATCCCCTTTATCATGAATAATGGGGGCTGATGTGTCATCCTCTCAAATTATGGTGATGAAAACAGGAAGTTCAACTTCTGAGTGGCATAACTTTTTCATATGGACTCTGATTGACATGATTATTACGTCGTTGGAAATGTATTTGTGTGTAGAGTAGGTAAAAAAGTGTTATGTTAAAGTAGCATATTTTTACCTCCCAAAAAACATCATTTGATTCCTTAAGATGCTCATGGAAGGTGGAAAATTGGGTCTTGCCGATAAAAATGGTCCTGAGAGCTTATTCCTTAATTATTTCCACTCTAGAAGCATAGAGATGGATGAAAAACAATATAATGATCCAATCCATATCAAAAACATGGATTCAAACTCTAGATTTATAGAGCACAAGGGAGTCACATGGCACATTTATGATGTGACATGTTGATGCGATGTGAATATAGGTCTAGATAACATGGCATGAGAATGTGGAGATCAATGTATGATTGCATTGAGGTGGAGGCTAGATGGTGAACATCGTGTTGTAGGTGAGTGGAATCAAGAGTTTTATTTAATGGGGAATTTTAAATTTTCCTAGATCTAGATGTTAACTGCTAACCATGCACTATGCCTGGATTCAAAAGTTAGAATTTTCCTTGATGGATTTGGTTATTCAAATTTTCAGCTTTTTGAAAAAAGAGGACTTTTCAAGTTTCTAAGATTCGAATGTTGACCCATTGACAAAGTGTTTTTCAGAATCCAAATATATTCAAAAGAATTTGATTTTGAATGGTTCTAGAGAAGTTAAGAATATGGAAGACCATGAATCCAAAACATTTATAAAGGATATTAATGGAAACTCTTAGATCTATATGAGAGTTGGGTAGGTTTCAATGATGTGTCTAGCTACAAACATGGCCATGAGAATGGGTTTCCATATGTCAGCCACATATCAGATCATGTGGTTTGTACAATGATGATTGACATATGGGCAAAGGGAATACAATGTGTCAATGGAACATATGTTTATATGGTTATAAGAGAGGTAAGTCTTGAGAGGGCCATAAGCTTCTACTTAAAGTTATTAATTGGATGAAGTTTATATTGTTGGAAATCTCACGATGAGTAGAAAATGATGGTGATCTCAGAAAAAATAAAAAGAAATAATAATAATAATAATAATAATAATAATAAAATAATAAATAATACATAAAATAAAATAAAATAAAAATTAAGGTGGTTAAAGTATGAGGAAATTTGATAACCCCATCTCCATAAAGTAAACTTGGAGGTTGGGTTTATACACCTTGTACCCTCAAAAAGGCCTTGAGGGGATATGATGAGTTATAAATTTCTAGTCCAAACATCTTTTAGAGTTGTTGAACATAATCACCCATTAGATGTTGATGAGTTAAAACTATTTTGGCCGTCATAATGCAAACAATTATAACTTCTATTATGTAGCACCTTTCTTCATTAGAAACTTCAAAGACTTCCTTCTTCTCATCCACTTGTGGAAATGGAATCTTAATCTTTGTCAATTTGTGTGTAAACACATGATTGAGTTCAAAATTATCACTTTTAATTATTATAATTTTATTCATTAGATTCTTTAATATAATATTATACTTTCCGCATCTAACTAATTATAATAAACTAGTAACATTGTCTTTCAAATTAGATTGGGATCCAATATCTTGATAACACAACCTCTCAAAGTGATTAGATAACAATAACATAACTACCTAATAAATCATAACTATTATTTTCACCTCAATTTTTCTATTAATATCATGAAATATGAGAAAAAAAACTCCCCTAGTGTCCTTCCTACAACTTATTTATTATATATTACCATAAGTTTATTTATTATATATTACCATAAGTTTAAAAGTGTCTTTTTGAAATACATCCTCAATGTATTCAATATACTTATCATGTGGTTCAATGGACCTCATCGCAAATAGATGTGCATGCTTGGCACATGTTTTTGAAAGTTATATATATATATATATATATATATATATATATATATATATATATATATATATATATATATAGATATATATATATATATTTATTTTCATGACATGATCTATACCAGGGCTAGTGGGAATATTATAAACTTTGTTTAACATTGGGATATAACCTTTCATTGGGGGTACGTTTGCATGGCAAATTATAATAGATTATTATTATTATAATATATATTTTTTGAGTGGTGAGAATGTGGTATTCAACTTAGGGAACTCTAAAAAGGATTGTCATTGGCATCTTCTAAGAAAAGGATATTTAACATTACTGATCTTCCCTAAGGCACAAGAAAAGTTAGGACTTGAGGAAAATCATGGATACTCCTCCATAACCATGCGAGAGATGACATGGTATAGAATGGTTTTCACATGGGTCATGTTAACATGGAGAAAGGAAAGTAAAATTTTGATGGGCCATAATGTGGTTCCGGTAGCTCAAAATTTTGACAAGACTATGATCATTGGAAAGTTATCAACAAGTATAATATATCTAGATTCTTGGAATTCACTCCAAAGCTATGTGGAGGATGGGATATTTTGAATACCCCATCCCCTTAATGTCACCCAGGTGATTGGATTTGTTACAAAAAGAAGGTTAATTTGTTCTATCTGTAATTTTTGTAATTTGATGATATGTGTATGCTTTTGTACTTTACACTCTATATAGATTAGATGTAAATATTATAGTGTTGATAAACTGTAATGAAATAAAATTTAAGGTTCATAATTGCTTTCACGTTGATTTATGGTCATTATTTACTAAAGTTGGTCTCCATACATAGCAATACATAACTACTTTATTATATTTCTATTAGGAACCTCCTTAGGTACTCCATATTATCCACACCAAGGTACTAGAAAAGTGGTTGTGAGGAAAAGTTGTTAATTGAATTGAGTTTAGCTTAAGTGATTTAGAGAAATTTTGTTATCTTCTCCACCTAGGTTTGATTATTTCATGTGACATGTTGAGTTCATACTAAGTAATTTTTATAATGATTTCAAACATTGCTATTTAAACAATTTCTCAAAGATTGAAACACATATATTTCTCAAATAAAATGTTTTACTCCATATTATCCCCACTAATGCATTAGAAAAGTAGTTGTGAGGAAAAGTTATTTATTGAATTGGGTTTAGCTTAAGTGGTTGAGAGAAATGTTGTTATCTTCTCCACCTATGTTTGATTATTTCATGTGACATGTTGAGTTCATACTAAGTATTTTTTATAATTGTTTCAAACATTGTTATTTAAACAATCTCTCAAAGATTGAAACATATATATTTCTCTAATAAAATGTTCTAAATATAAAAAGAATGTGTATTTATTACTTAACTATATAAAAAAAATAAGAAAAAAAATTATTTTAATTACTTTATTTTTCTCTAGATAAAATTGACATAAAATTATGTTACTTGATATGCACATTGAAATATTTTATTTATGGCTAACACTAAACTATTTTTTTGTTATTAATATGTTTTCTTTTAATTACCACATATCAATTGGACATGGAATGAATTACACATCTCCTTCATATTGGACCATAATATCAATACTATTTTTAGATACTGGAAATCAACTTTATATTGAATAGTAAAGGAACTACACATTAAAGTAAACATAAAAGGGATTAGAATTTTTTTATTTTCAATTACTTTATCTTTCTACATAAAATTGATGTCAATTTAAGATGGAAAATAAATTATTTTATTTATAGTAAATATTAAAATATTTTTTTATTATTACTCTTTTAAAATTGTTAATTGAACTTCAGATCTAGTGCTGGATCTCAAAATGGATCTAGAACGGCGGATTGGGATTCCTTCAGGCCTTCAGAGACTTCTCTTTCAAGGTAAAAAACTTGAAGACCTTCTTCCACTATCTTCATACAGCATTTCTAGAAATAGCTCTTTGGTGTTAACCCTCCGTTTGAGAGGAGGTGCAGCGGGGCAGTCATCCTCTGCTCCTCCTTTCTCTTACAAAGATGCAGTACACTCTGAGAACCCCAAGCCCCAATGAAGCCCATAAACCTAAGTCTTTTTTGGTTGACAAGATAGAGGAAGTTCCCTCTGTTGAACTCAACCATGAAGGTCTTGCAATTCAACTTCAAGATTTTGTAGAAAGAGCCATCATTTGCAGATTCAACGGGCTTTGGCCGCGATCTCAGGATCTCTATGCATGGATTCATGCAAACTGGACTCAGCACTGTAAGATCAGTTTCTGTTCAAAAGGATACTTCATAGTACTCTTTCATGATAGTAAGCATTATAAGAAGGCTTTAGAAGAAGGCACTTGGTTCATGGGAACTGCAGGGCTCTTCCTGACTCCTTAGTTCCCAGATTTTGATCCAGCAATCGCTGTCATTACTAGGACACTTGTATGGATCAGGCTTCCAAACTTACCTGCCCACCTATGGCATACTACAGTCTATAAAGCTATAGGCAACACCTTGGGCAGTTTCTTAATGGCAGATTACTGGAGGGAAAACAAAGGTCTCTACACTTATGCCAGATTTTGTGTGGATTTAGATTTGAGCAAAGGACTTCCAAATCAAATCAATCTCAAGATGAATGGCTTTGTCTGGACCCAGACACTGGATTACGAAAACATTTCTTTCTGTTGCCACCATTGCCACCAATCAGGGCACCTGCAGAAATCCTGCCCATCTCTCTTGGCAAAAAAGAATAAGGATAACCTCTCGAAGCCCAAGTCCAAATGCTGGGCTCCTTTCTCTCCACCACCAATCGTGGATTTTGATTCCTCTAGCACTGAAGATGAAGGCAGCGATGCAGAATTGGATCACGCCCCTCAGTCCGTGGTCCCTTCCACCGATGGTCCGACGCATCCCTCCGATACAGCCATCGCCCAGAAACGTGTCCATCTGACCTCCTCCTCTGACTCAGAAAAGGAGGCCCCCCTAGGGAGACTCCCAATCTTCAAGTTGTCATGGCTTACTCACCCCATGATGGTTGGGTCGAAGTCAAAAAAAGGAAAGGGAAAAAGCTTCGTGTTGAGGCTTCTACCCATTCTGGGTAGATTTCAGTCTTTTTGCTTCCAACCATATGTTGTAGCTTCTTGCTTGTTTCACTCCTCCTCCGGAACCGAGGTTGATAGTCCTATCATTTCCGGTTGCCGATTTTTTGTCTCTCTTGCTTGTATCATCTTGTACCATATTTTTTATCAATAGATTTAGTCCAATTCAGAAAAAAAAAAAAATAAAAAAAAATAAATAAAATAAAAAATAAAAATAAAAATAAAATAAAATAATAATAATAATAAAATAATAAATAAATAAAAATAAATAAATAAATAATAAAATAAAATAAAAAATAAATAAATAAAAAATAAAAAATTATTAATGTAAATATTATTTTATTACTTTTAAATTTAAAGTTATAACACAACATCTCCATAATATTAGGGTATAAAGTTATAACACAACATCTCCATAATATTAGGCTATAGAATGTCTTTGGATTCATTTATTATAATTTTCTTTCAATTATTTAAAAATTATTTTTATTCATTAATTCAAAAACATCCCTAAGTGATTAAAAAAGGGACTAAATGTCATTATGTATTTACTTCTACATTTATTAGATAGTTAGGAAAGACTCCAAAATATTGAATATTTAAAACCATAACCATATCAATTACTCTTAGTTACACTAGTTCTATGTTTGCTTCAAATGACGTTGTGTAAAGTTATAAACATTATTACACCTACTCTATTCCTGGATAAAGTTTATAAAATATTTTTATAAAAATTCACCAAAGATAAAGAAAGGAATTATTTTAACGTCCATGAGGCTAAAGATAGCCTATGGGACAAATTGCTTCTTCATCTGCTTGATGCATTCGACCCTTTTTCTGTGAAGCTTCAAAATAAATGCTCCCAGCTTCTCGACAAACCCCTCACTAAATAGATTATCCCAAGATCTAGCTCCCAGCATATCTGCATAATTTTCCCTATTGTCTTTGAAGGCCTCACATTCTAAAATGAAATGTTTTTTTGTTTCCACTTTTCTGGAAGAACAGAAAATGCATACTCTTTCCTCCCACACTTCCTTTTGTCTTTTCCAGCACCCTGTTTCACAACGGAGTTGATGATAATTAGTCCTTAACCAAGAAATAAGAATTTTGTCTCTCCAAGAGATATTGGCCTCTATGTATGCTTTTGGTTGATGACTATGAGTGGAATTAAACAATTCAATATAGTAATTTTTCTTTCTTCCTAGCTCCTTATCCCAAGTACGTTGTGGAACTTTTCCATAACCAAAGCTTTTATCTCTTTGATTTTTGTGGACACGCGTTCAAGAAAATACCCCATTTACTAAACCATTTGTTATTTTGCTGCATCCAAATTTTTTTGCTCTTGCACAATCTATCATTAAAGACAACCTTAGGCCATCTACCCTCTTCCATTTGCTAAATTTTGTTTAAATACCTTATGACTCACACCATAGCAATTGCTTCAATAGGAGTAGTCCATGTTTCACTTCACAAGATATTATAAGGAACTGCACTTTTAATCTTAAATTTGTTTATAATCAAACATTTCTGAATTTTATCAATTTGTCTCCACTACATATCGGATGTACTGCTGGCCCATAGTTTACAACCATAGAGAATCACCGGAATCACTAGAAGCCCAAAAATAGTTTGAGTGGTTTTCTAGTCCCATAAATCTACCTCTCTGCACCTATTTTGAAAATCATAAAATTCTTTCCAACCCCCCAAAGTTCTTTTTTTTCTACAACCATTCCAGCATAGATTTTTGTTGAAGTCAATTCCGAGGTATTTGTAATCTGCAAATTCTCCCAGAATGTTGCCTTCAAAGAAGAGCTTATGCTGCTTATGTTTCATTTTCTTAGAGAAGACCACTACTTTCATTGAATCTATGTGAATCATGTTTTTTCAATTTTTTTGTGAATATGCAATAAAGACGTTTAACATTTGGACTACACAATTAAAATATATTTGTTATACGATTAACTTATTCTCAAGTAAGAATGATCTATTACTAACACTGTCATCATTATACAATATAAATAATTTTAAATAAAAGTGATATGTCACTTGAATTAATATTATAAATTATTAGGATAATATTAAATGTTAATAATACAATAATTTATGGTAAATTTATTTTAAGAGTGATTGGAGATTTCCACAATGATTCATATTGTTATAGATTTCTGAAAAGGCACTATGTAATATATGTGATTGGTCAATGTTTCAGATGGGAACTTCATCAATTATGAGCCTCTGATATAGATGGAGTTCTCATTGGAAACGTTGGACGAATCACATATATTACATAGTGCCCTTTCAGAAATCTATAATAATTTATTTTAATTTAAATAAATATTTAAAAAGTAGTAATTCTAAATATTTTTTAATTTTTTATTATAAATAATATTTTTTTAACAATTAAAATATGTATTCTCTTTTAGGGTGATATAATGTGATTTTAGGGGAGTAATGTAAGTGAAAGTGAGAAGTGTGTGTTCGTCGTTAACAGGGGAGGCATGGAAAACCCACCTCGCATCTTCTCAATGCATGATTCATTAAAGATCCTAGACAACCACAACATCAAACATTCAAACCAGATATGATATCGTTGCAGGAAACTTGATAAGTGTTTAAGCAAGGAAACATGCATGGTACAAAGGAAATCCACTCATTTTACTCTCGTCGGAAAGGAATCTAGCCAACCCGGCTCTCGTATTGCTAATTTTTGTTATCGTTTTCCTTCTTATCACTAGGGGAAGGTTCAAGTCCACCTGTCTTGACCTCCCTTCAACTTACCCCTTAAAATCACTCTATAAAACTCAATGTTGAAAAATTGATTCTAGTCACTCGCAGAGATAGGCTAGTGAGCCTGAAATTCGAAGGCTTTTGTAAGAAGGGTGGGTAGAAGAATTACGGTGAAAATTTACAGAGTATTGCATGCAACCTAGTGGATTGTGAACCATCTCCATCTCCCCCAGCTCTATGCATGGTCTAAGGTAATTCACCCTATCAATATGTCCCAATTTTCATTTAATATCTCTTTTAGGTATGTCTAGTACATTAGCTCTTGTTGGTGTTGGGACAATTGTTTTCTATTGACTTTTTATGCCTTACCATATTCCTTTTGGTCCCCTTTAGCTGTATCCACTCTAAGGTTACAGCATGGGTTCTCACTACTTATTTTTCCTTCACAAACACCCTTCACACTCGTTTTAAGTCTTTGATTTAACCTTCCACCTCTATATGCTGAGATTTTGGTCCGCCTCCCCTATAATCATCATCTCATTTGATATTCTATGTCATTTTCCCATGTTACTCTGATTCGTTTTGCAATGCCACGCTAGTGGGTAAGGTGTCAACGTGGATCCTCTCGAGGAGAAGGCAGTTCTCTTACCTACCAAAAAGCCCAAGAAGTTGCTCAAAGATATCATGACACAACAACAAACTGTGTATAGTTGGAAATTCACTAAAACTCTTTGAAAGCTATTGTTGGAAGGGAGAATCACTCTGATTCTGAAATGCTTAAATTTGTAGCTGTTTGGATACCTAATATGAGGCATATCCAATGGAGAAAGAACTTATACATATGCTTAGAGCTCTATTGGCATATGAAAACTCTCATGGAATGCCTTCTTAGAAAGGAATGAAGCTAAAAGATAATTGTCTCTCTAGATGGATCCTATATCAGGAGCATAGAGTGATTTTTTTGGAGCACTGTGATATGGCCCTCATGCTTGCAAAAATTAAATCATTGCTTACCAAAGGAAATGGAGTTTCCTCTCCTAGCACTCCAGTTGCTCCCACAGGTGTATCAACCTCTACTTGATTGCTCTCATGGTTACATTTTTTCAATTAAATAAAAATAAAAATAAAAAATATGAAGAATCATAAATAAGTCAAAATAATTGGCAAAATTTTGCAAGTAAACAATTCAACTACTCTTGCCATCACAGATACGAATATAAACCAACCTAGATCCATCTCAACTCTGGATCTATCAACCGCCGAGAGGGATCAAATATCTTGAGGTGCAAATCTCTATTTTAAGTGCAAAACTTGATAAAGATTTGCACCTCAAGATATTTAATCCCTCTAAGAGCTTGAGAGATAAAGAGTTAAATGGATCTAGGTTGGTTTAATTATTAATAATTAACAATTATAAATATTAATTAATTTATTTTATTTTATTTTTATTTTTATGTAATTCAGCTGAGTCAAAATGTTTAGGTAACATGTCAAAACATTACAACATATCTTCCATATTGGACTCAAGAGTGTCTCTAGATGCAAAAATGTGATAAAATTAAATTAAAAAAATATTTATAAATTATTTTGATTGTGAAATGAGAGATGGTTTATGGGCATGTGGTATTGATGAGCCATGGAATTGGCCCATGGTACTATAGCAAAGCCTATTTACAAGTTAATAATATCCATGGTAAAGAGTGGGTGAATATTTGTTGTTAAAAATCTTGTTATATTGTAAGTATTAAGTTTTTATGTGCTTATTAATGAAATTTAAATATGGTTACAAAATTATTATTTTAATTTATATGGTAAAATGGATCTTAATTTATAGCTACTATTTATATCTTATATTATAGAGGGTTTAGACTTTTTTGTTTTAAATTTAATTAAAAAAAGTTATAAAATATTTTGTTTGTGAAATAAGAGTTGGTTTTTGGGTATGTGGTATTTGTAATCCATGGGGTATTGTAACAAAGCTTATTTAAAAGTACAAGTTAATAATATTTATGATAAAGTGAGCATGAATATCCATGATTAAAAATATTGTTATATTGTGACTTTGTTGTAATTAATAAAGTTTTTGTTTGTTTATTGATTAATTTTATTTATGGTTTCAAAATCATTATTTTAATTTATAAGGTAAAATGGATATTAACTTAAAGTTATATGTTATATATTTTAATGTGATATGTATATTATTATTTTATTTTATCTAAAAAGATATTTGTAATTTTATTAATACAAAAATTACAATATAACAAATTGAATTTTAGTATTTTTATTACTCTTAATTTTTTATGGACACTACAACATTACCACTATACTCGTCTCTATATTACTTTATCCTTTTATTATTATTTAATTGAGAAGACATATAAATATTTACAAATTCTTTACATCTTATAAATAAGACATATTAATATAAATTCAACTAAAAATATATATATTTTTTTATATTATACTTATACATCTTTCCTATTTTAAATTTTAGAAAAAAAAACATTTAAAAATTTAAATAATAAATTTACTTCCAAAAAATTACAATTCAACTTCACTTTAGCCATACATAAAACTTGTAACTAACTCACTCGGAAGAAAGAACAAATTTTGTAGAGTGTGGATCACATTTGAGGATTTGTTATACAATAGGTATAATCAAATTATATAATATATGTATTTAATAAAAGTAACTCACTGGGAAGAAAAGAACCAAATTTTGGTGAGTGCGGTTCACACTGAGGATTTGTTATACAATATGTATAATCAAATTATATAATATATGGTATTTAATAAAATTTTAACCATGAGATGTTCAAAGGTATTTTTGGTAGAGTGTTTCATTAAAAAACAAATTGCAATTCAACTTCACTTTAGCCATCCATAAAACAAAATTTGTAGGTAACCAACTTGGAAGAAAGAACCAATGTTGTGCTGCGTGGGTCACATTGGAGGATTTGCTATAAAATATGTATAATCAAATTATATAATATGTGGTATTTAATAAGAGTTTATCCGGGGTGATGTTTAAAGGTTTTTTTGGTATTTTTTTAATAAATTTTTAATAAATTTTCAAATAGTTTATGGGTGGAAATTTAATTGGTGATCTCTAATATAAATGATGTAATTTAAGATTTAAATCTCAAAGACTAAGTAAAAAAAAAATTAGACTAAAAAAAATCAAAAATATAATTTATTAAACTACACCATTAATCTATATATATATATAAATGAATGAAAGGTGTTTATGTCATTTCATGTTTTTGTGGAACTCTCGACATTGGTGAGAATGGTAGCTCAATAAATCAAAGGATTCATGAGCATGCAACCAACATCAATATGGGAAAACTTGGTCCTCAGCATTGGCCGAACATGGTGAAAAAATTAAACATCACATCTGCATTGAAGAGGCATATGCCATTGCTAGGAATAGTCATTTCCATCACTGCAAGTTTAGGGAGCAATAGAAATCAGAAAAAGTCCAAATAATCTTAATAGAGAAGATGAGTAAAAAATTAGCAATTTTTGGGTTCCAACCCATATCTTTTTAATGATTTTATTATATATTTTTCAAAAAAAATGAATACTTACTCTCATTTTAATTTATTTTTATTAATAATTTATTTTTATTAATATTATTTTGACCCTCAAATAATTTTCAGATATTCTTGATTGACTTATTATTTTATTATTCTATTGTATGTTGTTATAAATAATAATAACTAATTAGATATTATTATTATTATCTATTTTATTTTATTTTTATTAATATTATTTAAGTTTCACTCCTAGTTAATAATTTCTTTAATTTGTTTTTTAGTTAATGTTAGTTGTTGTTTTATTATTTTATTATGTGGTTGACTAATAAATATAAATTTATTAAATTTATTTTCTCTAATAGTCAATTTTAACATTCTAACATATTTTATTAATTAACTATATTCATAAAATCAAAATTCGCTATTATATTCTAACCATGTAACCATGGTACATAAATCATCTTTATATTGAGCTTTCTCTATTTAATCTTATGTTATGATATGATTTTCTATCTTATCTTCACTATGAACTATACTGGTTGGTTCGAAAAACCCAAAAAAAAATTCTTTTATGTAATTATTACTGAAATTATATATATATATATATATGTTTCAATGTTTTTATATATAATATATTTTGTAAATAATAATTATTTTTTATTTAAATCTCGTGTAAGTACCCCGTAATTTAGAGCTCACATAATCCATTATCCTCAATACTTTAGCGGTTATACTCTACGACTCTACGAAATGGGATGTGATTTTTTTAATGGATTTTGAAAAAAATATAATTATTTTTTTTTTTTTGAATTTTTTATAAGAAATAAGGAAAATTATTTGCATTTGCTTGTAATTTTTTTAAGATGACAAAGACTTCTGAGTAGGTTGGTACTCCTATTAAATGAATAAAGAATTGCAAGTCTTTTAGGATTTGAGTTTGGGAAAATATAATTAATTAATTTGAATTAATTTATAAAAAAAATTTTCAAGGATGTGTGAGTTTTTAAGATTTTGTTGAGTTTTAGGTAATTGATTAATTTGAATCAATTTATAAATTTGTGTTAAATATAATGGATATAAAGTTTAATAAAAAAAATTTATTTTGCTTAAAATTTATTTTAAAGTTGTAAGCATTTTGAAATCGATTATTATTTTTATTAAAGTTGTAAGCATTTTGAAATCCATTATTATTTTTATTAAATGGTTAATTATTGGATAGTTTTGTAGGATTTTAATAAATTTAATTATAATTAATTTGAATTAATTTATAAAATTATTTTAAATTTAAAGATAGTTTTATTTAATTTCTTTATTAATTTTTTTTAATTAGATTATTGTTAAGGCTACTTAAATTTGATTTATTTACAAATTTCAATTGAATTAAAGTTACTATTAATTATACCTATTAATAAGGGAAAAGATAATATTTTAAAATATATCTTTTTCTTTTTAAAAAGTTATAAAAGGGAAATTTTAACAATAAATTATTAAAAAATATATTTTATTTAATAAATAAATAAATAAATATATTTCATAATCAAATTGATATATATATATATGTGTGTGTGTGTTACTACAATCTATGATTGATACGTCATGATCCAACAAAATCTCCCAAGAAAAATGAATAAATCCAGCAAAATTTGCCCCCAAAAAATTAATAAATCCCATTGTCATGAATTTTGGAAAGCCATTGCTTAATCATTTATTTATTTTTATGATAACTATTTTTTTTCGTTGTGTTTAAATTAAGGTTATTTTACATGTTAAATAGAAGAAGAATTTGTTTAATAGTGGAATATTATTATTAGGAGTGTATAAAATTTAGATTAAGTTTAGATGTATTTTAGGATAATATCACCATAACAATTGGTTCTTACTCTCAATTTATTTCTTTTATATTTAAAACTAAAATTTAATAAAAATGAATCTCACAAAAACTAACCAATCTAGACCTTATAATAATTATTTAAATTTCTTATATAAAAATTATAAAAACTTTTTATATTAAAATTGAGTCCCTCTCAAAATTTCTCTTTTTTTCTCTCTTTCACTCGTATATAACTAGCATAGATCAATCTTAACTTTCGATCTACCAAAATGTAGAGAGGAATCAAATATTTTGAGGTGAAAACATTTCTTTAAGTTTTGCACTCAAAAGAGGTTTGCATCTTAAGACATATTTGACATGTTTGTGCCTAGAGAGATTTCATTCTTTTGTGCTCTTAGTAGATCTAGATCTGTGTTGGTTTTGAGAAAAACACTAATAAAATGTTTTAACTATAAGAAAATTATTATTTTCACTCATTTTATATAATATAGACATAGTTGAATTTGGAATAATATATTTCCCTCATATTCAGAAATAGAAAACATCTCTCTCATATATATATAAATATAAGTTAAAAGATATAGAGGGAGGGGGGAGAGATTTTTGTCATTGATATTTTTTAAAATGTTACATGTCAACTCCATATTAAACATTGAATAAATTACAAATCTCCCTCTTATATTGAATTAGAGAGAACTAAAGACTTTCTCTCTATGATTCTTTCTCTACAAAAAAATGATGTTATTTAATATAGATATTAATTTTTTTATTTATGGCTAACATTATTTTTTTTTATTAAAATATTTTTGTTTCAAATATTACATGTGAATTGATCATACATACAATGAATTACACAATCATGTATTATGAATAATATTATTTTTACATGCAATATGTAAAATCCATGTTAAATAGTGAAAGAATCATATCTCTCTCATGTTAAATACTAAATTGTTTGTTTCTTTTACTTTTAATTACTTTAGTCTCTTTATATAAAGTTGATGTAAGGTTAAAACAGAAATTGAAATATTTTCTTTATGTCCAAAATTGATATTTTTTGTTATTATTAATTTTTAATTTGTTAGGGATGGCAAAAAGGGGAGGGATTCTCATGAATCCCGATGAGCACATAATCATTAAGTCTGCATGAGGTCTTGGTAAAGGAATGAATAACATGGTAGAAATGTATGGACTTTGGTTTGGACTTCTTTTAGCCAAGGACAGAGGAATTGACGAGATCACAATTTTGGGAGACTCCCTAACTACTATATAGCACTTGCACAAAGGCTCCCTTCTGAAGCAAAACAACTTGAATCTCCTCCTTCGAATAATTATGAGTAACTTGGGTTGGTTCTCTGACAAGGCCTTCTTTCACATATTAAGGAGCCATAATATAGAGGCAGGTGGACAAGAAAATCATGCTTGTAGGCTAAAGGTTTGTTTATTTTTACTTGTAGATTCAAACTGCAGATTATAATATGCTAAAACAATTGAATTGAATTTACTCTACTCATCAGCAGAAACCCAAATTGATCGATGAAAACATTAAGTAGAAAAGGAAGGATTTCAATCACACATAACACAATATTTTTTCTGGGGAAAGCAACTGCTCAAAACCTCAAGTATTTATATTGCATTAACCAAAAGATCTAAGAAGAAAATACAATGCTTGTTCAACCCGAACAATTCCTGCACAAGTACAATCTATCTCTTTGTTTCACAACCCAGCTCAAGCCAACACTTAGCCAAATATGTTGCTTGCCAAGCCCCTACTTCCTTGCACTCACAAGCTCCATGCAAAAAATTCTACTTCCTATTGCTTGGTCTCACCAATCCACACTCACCAAAAAAATGATTAAACTTCTGCCTTCATTCCTCCTTTTAAAGTAAATTTCTCTAAGGAATAATTTATTTTAGGCCTTCCTCTAACTACATGCACCACCTGTACAATTTGATGATTATACAACTGCTAGTACACTTCCCTTTAACTATAATCTCAATTGGGTCTTCCTCTGAACTGACATGCATGAGTTATTTTGAGTGAATTATATTGATCACTACATGTGAATTAAATCCAATTTACTTCACTTGACCACTCACTAGTTCCTCCAACAATTAGAACTATTTTAACTAAATTTAACTCAGTTAAACTGAATTAAATAACTATAACTCAAAATAAACTGCGACTCAACCCCTAAAACCTAGGGAGAACTCTACATGCCTCTAGTTTGACCCTCAACTTGAATTGACTGAACCAACTCGTTGGGTGTTGCTTTTTACCTATTTATTACACCTTCTTTCCCCATTTTTTATCCTTTTATCCTTGAGGCCTATGAACTTTACATGATTAATTCCCCTATTTTCTCACCTTTATAACCTATTCTACTATCATGTTATTTTGTCATATTTTACTGAATAATATGATGCTTTATTCCTTTTTGTGGCTAACTCGGGGAGCATTGAAGAATTATTTTGGAAAGCTCTTCTCCTTTTGCAGGTGTTTCTCGCAAGAACAAGGTTATGGAGTAGACAGGCAGTGTTGATTAACTACCAAGAAAGGTAGAGTAGTTCATTGTTACAGCCTGTATGTTGTTACATGTTTTTGTTACACTACGCGTTGATACAAAGGTATGTTATTACACCAAGGGTTCTGCCACTAGTGATTGTCATAACATCCCAAACCGTTATTCACTCGTAAGATGTCGTTGCACCGAAGGTGGAAAATGTGGTTATTATTCCACATAATAGTTGTCGGCAGTAGGAATTGTTTATTTTGGAAGAAACAGACCCAAGCGGTTGCAATCCTAACTAATGTATATTTGTATTTAGAAATAGGTTGTAACTACTTTTATTTTTATCAGCATGAGAATCGTGAGATTCTCATGACTGATCTATTTCTAATTTTGGGTATGTAATAACTATAAAGGAACTTTATTTTCCATGTACAAGGACACGACATATAGAAAATTACTGCTACACTGCTTTTGTAACTTTGAATTATTAATATTAATCAGCATGGTGATGTTATTACTACTCTTCGACTAATTCGTTAATTACTTTTGTTTTATTATTGTGCCCTGCTGAGGAGGAAGGGCTCTTCTCTTTGGCAGGGACTGCAATGATAGAGGTAGTGTACATTCTAGTTTAGCTATCTGATTTATGGTTTATTATCATTGTTGTACAAACTGTGGATTACATTCGTTGTTGTTCCAATTTACATTATGTTGTTACATTGAGTTAATCAACAGAATGGCAGTGACCAGCTGGAGTAGATATTAGTCACTATGTGGTGCGCCATTACTTTGATAGTTGTGAGGTGTGATTCAATTATGTGGAATGTTTTTATGTCTACATGAATGATTTGAATCAACAATTTGGTTCAATGACATCTTTTACTATTTTCTTCATTTTCTTATTCTTGGTTGTAGTGTATCGGCATAGATAATGCGAACTCCATTGAAACAGCAAGACCTACTCTAGGTTGACAATTAAATGTTGCAATCTTGGTCAATTAGGATTGATTAAAACAACACTACATTTTGGTGTCATTGTCGGGGATGGCAATTGACAATATAGTCAGCCAAGTTTTTTTGTTTGATGTAGAGTGTTCCTAGTCCACAATTGTTGGTCAGAAAGATGAGAGGTAAGAACCTGCACGTCACTCTAACATACCTAGGAAGGCTCACCATTGTGATCACTAGGGCACTTAGGGAATTTTGGTGTTTTGTTTAGCATGTCTTCAGCTCTTCAGTTGTTGTGCAGTAAGACGAGAGGTAAGAACCTATGCATTGCTCTAACATACATGGGCGGGCTTGCCATTTTCAAAGACTAAGACACTTTTGGTGTGAATTAATACACATAGGTTCCATGTGTGCAACTGTAGGAATTATAGAGATACCAAAACTACCCCCCACTCTAAATAGTCACAGGAAAAACGGGTCATAAAAAGGAAAGGAAGAGTGTAGATTTGGGAAGGAAAACATTTATCCAGGAACTAATCTCTAAGGCAGAAAAAGAACAGTCCAGCTCTCAAAGGGATGTAAGGAAAATAGGGCCACAGAAAGTTGTTACTCCCATAGCAAAAGCAGAAACCTTTGATTCTTGTATCTCAAGATCATATCATTCTAAAGCTAGCACCCATACCCCCAAGATCAAGAATCCAATTTAGGGGCAGAAGGGGGAAGCTAGTAGCCAGAACTTGAGGACCAAGGGGCAAGGGGAAACTGAGGGGGAACATCGAACACCTGAGACGGAAGAACACCTATTGGTTTATCAATACCCAGACACAGGTAGTGCGGTGAAATAGCCAGCCCCAAGGACATACGAGCCACTAAACACACCTACAATACCATCACAAGAACAATTTGAAGGAGTCTATTACATCAAGGGTTAGAAGGATTAGTCATGGGGGATAACAATGACAACAACGCTAAAACAAATGCTATTATCACCACTTTTGAGTTTCAAATCGAGGATATCAGAGGTGAAGCTCCTATGAAAAATATTCCTCTATCATCCTTACCATCCTTCTAGGGGATGATTGTGGAAGATCCAAACACCTTTTTATTTGATTTTGATGTCCTATGCATAAGTTATTATTATACCTCAGATGAAAAAAAATTAAAATTATTTCTTGCTAATTTAAAAGGGGCAGCCTTGAGATGGTTCATGGGATTGGGCTCCACTTCTATTCAAACATGGGATGATATGAAGGATACATTCTTATCAAAGTACCAAGACTATTGCAGAACCAAGGACTTAAGAGAGGAGATATTTAGAATGACACAAAAGGAGGATGAAAGCCTGGAAGATTATGTGGAGTGGTTCTACTATAACCTATAGAGGTATAAACATAGCGATTTAGACCAAGAAATATTGAAGACTATATTTATCTGAGGAATGAGGGATGAATTCCTTGACACCCTGAACCTATTAGGGAAGGGGGATATATCGCAAGAACCATTCGCTGAAATTGTAAAGCTCTGTCTAAGATGCTCTAGAGGATTGTCTAAGGGGAGGAGCACAGTTTGAGATGCCTTTGCCCGAATACAAAAATCTGCAGGAGGAGGAGTAACCAAAGCAAAGATCGGGAATTTGTTTGAAAATTTCAAGACTGATATCCTCAGTACTCTCTCTACCCAGATAATGACAGTGTAGATCAAGAAGGCACAAGCAGAAGTTGACACACCTCTGGCTGTGTTCTATCTAAATTGTCGGAAGAAACATCCTTTGAGGGAATGCGAATTAAACAACATCAACTTGTGTAATATTTGTGAGCTAGAACATTCGATAGGGAAATGTTTGGAGCTTCCTAGACTGAAGGCAATACTTAGAGAGTCAAGTAGGGAAGTGAAATCCTCTTATTTTATCGCACCAAGGAGGTCATGGCAACCATGACCTCCAGGTATGTGTCAAGATTTTTCCTCTTTAAATTCATGGAACAATGCATATGATACTTAGCAATATCCATGGCAATATCCTACTCCTCTTGTAATGCAGTTTCCTTCACCCTCGAACCAGTGGTCTCCATCTCCCTCTGTCCAATATCCTCAATCTCAACCATATCCTTGGAATCAGAATTGGAGAGGAAATGCCTAGAACTTAGCTTTACCTGGATTACCCATGCAACAACTGGATCCTCTCGAGGAGAAGGCAGTTCTCTTACCTACCAAAGAGCCCAAGAAGTTTCTCAAAGATATCATGACACAACACCAAACTGTGTACAGTTGGAAATTCACTAAAACTCTTTGAAAGCTATTGTTGGAAGGGAGAATCACTCTGATTCTGAAATACTTAAATTTGTAGTTGTTTGGATACCTAATATGAGGCATATCCAATGGAGAAAGAACTTATACATATGCTCAGAGCTCTATTGGCATATGAAAACTCTCATGGAATGCCTTCTTAGAAAGGAATGAAGCTAAAAGATAATTGTCTCTCTAGATGGATCCTATATCAGGAGCATAGAGTGATTTTTTTGGAGCACTGTGATATGGCCCTCATGCTTGCAAAAATTAAATCATTGCTTACCAAAGGAAATGGAGTTTCCTCTCCTAGCACTCCAGTTGCTCCCACAGGTGTATCAACCTCTACTTGATTTCTCTCATGGTTACATTTTTTCAATTAAATAAAAATAAAAATAAATAATATGAAGAATCATAAATAAGTCAAAATAATTGGCAAAAGTTTGCAAGTAAACAATTCAACTACTTGTGCCATCACGGATACGAATATAAACCAACCTAGATCCATCTCAACTCTGGATCTATCAACCGCCGAGAGGGATCAAATATCTTAAGGTGCAAATCTCTATTTTAAGTGCAAAACTTGATGAAAGATTTGCACCTCAACATATTTAATCCCTCTGAGAGCTTGAGACATAAAGAGTTAAATGGATCTAGGTTGGTTTAATTATTAATAATTAACAATTATAAATATTAATTAATTTATTTTATTTTATTTTATGTTTATTTTTATGTAATTCAACTGAGTCAAAATGTTTAGATAACATGTCAAAACATTACAACATATCTTCCATATTGGACTCAAGAGTGTCTCTAGATGCAAAAATGTGATAAAATCAAATTAAAAAAATATTTATAAATTATTTTGATTGTGAAATGAGAGATGGTTTATGGGTATGTGGTATTGATGAGCCATGGTATTGGCCCATGGTACTATAGCAAAGCCTATTTACAAGTTAACAATATCCATGGTAAAGAGTGGGTGAATATTTGTTGTTAAAAATCTTGTTATATTGTAAGTATTAAGTTTTTATGTGCTTATTAATGAAATTTAAATATTGTTACAAAATTATTATTTTAATTTATATGGTAAAATGGATCTTAATTTATAACTACTATTTATATCTTATATTATAGAGGGTTTAGATATATTTCAAAAGTAACTATAATCTTTTTGTTTTAAATTTAATTAAAAAAAGTTATAAAATATTTTGTTTGTGAAATGAGAGCTGGTTTTTGGGTATGTGGTATTTATAATCCATGGGGTATTGTAACAAAGCTTATTTAAAAGTACAAGTTATTAATATTTATGATAAAGTGAGCATGAATATCCATGGTTAAAAATATTGTTATATTGTGACTTTGTTGTAATTAATAAAGTTTTTGTTTGCTTATTGATTAATTTTATTTATGGTTTCAAAATCATTATTTTAATTTATAAGGTAAAATGGATATTAACTTAAAGTTATATGCTATATATTTTAATGTGATATGTATATTATTATTTTATTTTATCTAAAAAGATATTTGTAATTTTATTAATACAAAAATTACAATATAACAAATTGAATTTTAGTATTTTTATTACTCTTAATTTTTTATGGACACTACAACATCTCCCTATACTATACTCGACTCTATATTACTTTATTCTTTTATTATTATTTAATTGAAAAAACATATAAATATTTACGAATTCTTTACATCTTATAAATAAAACATGCTAATATAAATTCAACGTTGTAAAAATATTTATATATTTTTTTATATTATACTTATACATCTTTCCTATTTTAAATTTTAGAAAAAAACATTTAAAAATTTAAATAATAAATTTACTTCCAAAAATTACAATTCAACTTCACTTTAGCCCTACATAAAACTTGTAACTAACTCACTCGGAAGAAAGAATAAATTTTGTAGAGTGTGGATCACATTTGAGGATTTGTTATATAATAGGTATAATCAAATTATATAATATATGTATTTAATAAAAGTAACTCACTGGGAAGAAAAGAACCAAATTTTGGTGAGTGCGGGTCACACTGAGAATTTGTTATACAATATGTATAATCAAATTATATAATATATGGTATTTAATAAAATTTTAACCATGAGATGTTCAAAGGTTTTTTTGGTAGAGTGTTTCATTAAAAAACAAATTGCAATTCAACTTCACTTTAGCCATCCATAAAACAAAATTGGTAGGTAACCAACTTGGAAGAAAGAACAAATGTTGTGCTGCGTGGGTCACATTGGAGGATTTGCTATAAAATATGTATAATCAAATTATATAATATGTGGTATTTAATAAGAGTTTATCTGGGTGATGTTTAAAGGTTTTTTTGGTATTTTTTTAGAATAAATTTTTAATAAATTTTCAAATAGTTTATGGGTGGAAATTTAATTGGTGATCTCTAAATTTTATAGTATAAATGATGTAATTTAAGATTTAAATCTCAAACACTAAGTAAAAAAAAATTAGACAAAAAAATCAAAAATATAATTTATTAAACTAAACCCCTAATCTATATATATATATATATATATGAATGAAAGGTGTTTATGTCATTTTATGTTTTTGTGGAACTCTCGACATTGGTGAGAATGGTAGCTCAATAAATCAAAGGATTCATGAGCATGCAACCAACATCAAATATGGGAGAACTTGGTCCTCAGCTTTGGCCAAACATGGTGAAAAAATTAAACATCACATCTGCATTGAAGAGGCATATGCCATTGCAAAGAATAGTCATTTCCATCACTACAAGTTTAGGGAGCAATAGAAATCAGAAGAAGTCCAAATAATCTTAATAGAGAAGATGAGTAGAAAATTAGCAATTTTTAGGTTCCAACGTATATCTTTTTAATAATTTTATTATATATTTTTCAAAAAAAATTGAATACTTACTCTCATTTTAATTTATTTTTATTAATATTATTTTGATCCTCAAATAATTTTTAGATATTCTTGATTGACTTATTATTTTATTATTCTATTGTATGTTGTTATAAATAATAATAACTAATTAGATATTATTATTATTATTTATTATTATTTTATTTTTATTAATATTATTTAAGTTTCACTCCTAGTTAATAATTTCTTTAATTTGTTTTTTTAGTTAATGTTAGTTGTTGTTTTATTATTTTAGTGTGTGGTTGACTAATAAATATCAATTTATAAATTTATTAAATTTATTTTTTCTAATAGTCAATTTTAACATTCTAAAATATTTTATTAATTAACTATATTTATAAAGTCAAAATTCGCTATTATATTCTAACCATGGTAAATAAATCATCTTTATATTGAGCTTTCTCTATTTAATCCTATGTCATGATATGATTTTCTATCTATCTTCACTGTAAACTATATTGGTTGGTTCGCCCAGACAATTTTTTTTTATATAATTATTACTAAAATTTTATATATATATATATATATATATTTATATATAATATATTTTGTAAATAATAATTATTTTTTATCTAAATCTCGAGTGTAAGTACCCAGTAATTTAGAGCTCACATAATTAATCATCCTCAATACTTTAGCGGTTATACTCTACGACTCTACGAAATGGGATGTGATTTTTTTAATGGATTTTGAAAAAACTATAATTATTTTTTATTTTTTTGAATTTTTTTTAATAAGAAATAAGGAAAATTATTTGCATTTGCTTGTAATTTTTTTAAGATGACAAAGACTTCTGAGTAGGTTGGTACTCCTATTAAATGAATAAAGAATTGCAACTCTTTTAGGATTTGAGTTTGGGAAAATATAATTAATTAATTTGAATTAATTTATACATTTTTTTTTTCAAGGATGTGTGAGTTTTTAAGATTTTGTTAAGTTTTAGGTAATTGATTAATTTGAATCCATTTATAAATTTGTGTTAAATATCATGGATATAAAGTTTAATAAAAAAATATATTTTGCTTAAAATTTATTTTAAAGTTGTAAGCATTTTGAAGTCGATTATTATTTTTATTAAATGGTTAATTATTGATAGTTTTCTAGGATTTTAATAAATTTAATTATAATTAATTAATTTGAATCAATTTATAAAATTATTTTAAATTTAAAGATAATTTTATTTAATTTCTTTATTAATTTTTTTTTTTAATTAGATTATTGTTAATGCTACTTAAATTTGATTTATTTACAAATTTCAATTGAATTAAAGTTATTATTATATTAATAAGGGAAAAGATAATATTTTAAAACATATCTTTTTCTTTTTAAAAAGTTATAAAAGGGAAATTTTAACAATAAATTATTAAAAAACATGTTTTATTTAAAAAATAAATAAATTTCATACATCAAATTGATATATATATATATATATATATATATATATATATATATATATATATATATATATATATATATATGTTACCACAATCTATGATTGATACGTCATGATCCAACAAAATCTCCCAAGAAAAATTAATAAATTCAGCAAAATCTCCCCAAAAAAATTAATAAATCCCATTGTCATGAATTTTGGAAAGCCATTGCTTAATCATTTATTTATTTTTATGATATCTATTTCTTTTTCGTTGTGTTTAAATTAAGGTTATTTTACATGTTCAATGGAAGAAGAATTTGTTTAATAGTGGAATATTATTATTAGGATTGTATAAAATTTAATAGAAATGAATCTCACAAAAACTAACCAATCTAGACCTTATAATAATTATTTAAATTTCTTATATAAAAATTATAAAAACATTTTATATTAAAATTGAGTCTCTCAAAATTTCTCTTTTTTTTTTTTTCTCTCTTTCACTCGTATATAACTAGCATAGATCAATCTTAACTTTCGATCTACCAAAATGTAGAGAGGAATCAAATATTTTGAGGTGAAAACATTTCTTTAAGTTTTGCACTCAAAAGAGGTTTGCATCTTAAGGCATATTTGACATGTTTGTGCCTGAGAGATTTCATTCTTCTGTGCTCTTAGTAGATCTAGATCTGTGTTGGTTTTGAGAAAAACACTAATAAAATGTTTTAACTATAAGAAAACTATTATTTTCACTCATTTTATATAATATATACATAGTTGAATTTGGAATAATATATGTCCCTCATATTCACAAATAGAAAACATCTCTCTCATATATATATATATATATATATATATATATATATTATATATATATATATATATATATATATATATATATATATATAAGTTAAAAGATATAGAGTGTCACAACCCTACGTAAATACATAAAAGTTTTTTTTTTTTAAATGGTAAATTATATTACACCTACACAACCCTTTAACATAACCACTATTGCGTATAGTTTATCATTTGCTTATAGCCAATCAAAGGTGATATAACTTGGACACATTTTATTTCTTGACAATCTATACGATTTATTGGTTTATGGTTCGGCTCGTTGCATGGGTTACAAGTGTAATAAATCGGCAGTCGGATTGTCTGCCTAGTCCGACCCGTAACTTTTCCGGCGTTGAGTTGTTGGCGGCATTTAAGTTTTCATGACAGTGGTTTAACAGGTGGCCTGGCTCACCCGCTTGGCCATGTGACTCGTCGATCTTCGCACCCTCGGCCTTCACGCCTTGGGTTCCCGCTCTTTTCCTACGGTGGAGATCTAATGCCTCAGATCTGAGGGCAGGAAATCGTTTAAGGGTTTGAGGGCTCTTCATAAACCCTTAGAGCTTTGCTCGCGGCTCATTTGATACTGGACGGGTTCTCGGGTTTTCGCTGGTCTCTTAACACTTGGATCCGATTTCATTCATCGCCTCCTCCTGGACTTCATCAACAGCTCCGAGAACTTATGCTTGTTTTCCAGAGACGCTGTGCAGGTATATATTTTGTTTGAAATTAGGCACAGTTTTTTTTGCTATAGATTATCTCCTACTTCCGGGATTCGCCACAAGCTTTGCATGCGTTTTATCATAAGGTTTACTGCTGGATTGTATGCATCTATTAACTGTTTGTCCCTCGATATTTGTCGTGAGCAGGTAAGGATTATTGCAATGCCTCCTTTCTGCTTGCGGATTGACGGAGCCCAGTGTTTCGGCCTTCTCCGCTGCGTGCCGGGTAAGCAAATCGGCCCTAAGACCCTGGTGCGAAATCTGAGGGTTTTTCCCTTGATGTGCCCGAAACGGTTGTGATTTATACATGTTTGCCTTTTTCTTTTGTCTCTTATGTTCACTGGCTTTCCGCTGTTTAAAATCCAAGCGAGGAATTCCAGAGGAGGGTCCTCATGATTTGCATGTGTTTTCTCATATTCCCAGGTCTTTATGTTCCGGCTTGCCCTGTTGGGTTATGAGGAACAGGCGGTTCCCTTGCGCGGGATAAGCCTTAACCCTGTACAGCGGTTAAGTTATTCGAAGGCAACCTTGTCTTTCTAAGTTTAGTCATTCAAATGCAACTGTTATATGTAAATGATGAGGCCGCTGTTGAACTGGCCGCTGTGTATGAACCCCTCTAGTCAAAGGGTGTTTTTATTTAGATTTAATGAATATATTCAATTTGCTCTTTCAGTTCATCGCTTTTATTACAACTTGCTCTGTAATTGTTGGTTCACTTCTGGTTTTTCCTCGGATAGTTAAATGGCATGCCGCTTGTATTTACAGTATGCTCAGACCGATATTGTTGGCTTGCCATTCTGATTCGGTTAATTGTTACATCTAATCCTGTGAATGGTATGTATTCCAGTTCTTCCGCTACCGCATTATGCTATTGTCCTCAGGAATGGTAGTGGATTTTTCCCTTGCTACTTATTTTTGTTTACATACTCCTTTCACAGTTACGGAATGCTGTATTACCAGCATATGGGTATTTACCGTTACTGAGCTTAAGTTATAATAAAAATGTTAGATTGTTACTGAGTATATATATATTACCTGGTTTGAATGTACGTGCTTACATGTAGTTACTTACGCTGTCGTGTCCATAGCCACGGTTAGAGCAGTTTCTGTGGTTGCACTTGTTGTTCGTTGGAATCTAAGTTTGGCTTGTATTCTTCTGGTATCTCTTCTTAAGTTAATCATTCTTGTAATAGTTACTTCTTCAGTACCGTTTGGTTAACTGTAATTGTTTCACTGTTAAAGCAACATGTTTCGTAATATTTACCTCTTCGATGTCATTGGGTTATATGTGACTATTTCTTAGTTTTAAGTGGACTTTCTTGCTATCACAGACTCGTAAAGTCTCTAAACTCTAAACTATGTCCACAATGTATATTCAGATGATTTGTCCAGTGGGTATTCGGTTAGGATAACCCTGGCTGGCTTTTACATTCCTTCTTTTAATGATGATAACTCAAGTAATAAAAGATAGCCTAATCGTTCTCTTAATGCACTAACTGCTCGGATAAACACCGCAGTGCTTCTAGTCCAACTCATTGTTTATATGTTTCTTCTTGTTGAACTATCATTAGCGTATCAGGTTTTCCCTTTTACAGTTATCTGACATTTAATCAGTAATTTTTGCCTGAATCAAATATATTACAGCAACATGATATCGAGGTGGAATTTTATAATGTAATGGGTCTGCACTGTCAACTACTGGAAATTTAGCTAACAGTATGGTCAACATTCATTGTTGAACTAGTTTTCCTTCAAATACTATTACGTACCTGGTTCACCAGATTTGTATATATGCTTCAGAAGTTCACCTGCAATCCATGTTTGCTCTTGTCCTCCCAACCATGAGACCCATCGCTAAGACTGGGATCTCCCCCCGAGCTATCTTGCAGGCCTACAGCCCTCAACAAGATACATGCACCTTGTGCCTGGTTATCTGGTCCTTACCAGACTTAACCAGCTTGTTTTTCCTTCTCCTTCTATCTGTCCCTACAGGACAGAATTTTTGTCTCTACCCCCTTTTTCCCTTCAAGGACTTTCCCGTTAGGGAGGGTAGTTTCATTCAGTTTTCATAACTTATTTTCTTCTTCAAATCCTCCTTTTAGAGGTTGCCAGCATTTCAAGAAGTATATATTTTCCAATATATATTTAATTCACAAATAAAATAATATGATTAGAGTTTTTTTTTTTTTTAAACAACAGTCTTTCAACTCTATCTCTTACTACAGTAAAATTCCAATATTTACATTTTCCAGGGTCATCACATCTCCCCCTCCTGAGATTGGACATCGTCCCGATGTCTGATTTCCATAAACAATTCCGAGTAAGCCTTTTTAATGAGCTCTTCGTCTTCCCAAGTGGCCTCATCAGGCCCATAGTGCTGCCACTGCACTTTAACTTGGGTAATAGCTCGCTTCCGTAGCCGCACTTCTCTCCGGTCGAGGATGTTCAGTGGCTCGACCAGAACCTCGCCTTCCGGTTCGACCTGCAATCAACAACAATTCCAGTCACTTCCTGCCTGGAATAAAAGCTTAACTAGATCAACCAGATTAGTTCTTACCCGTACATCCTGCCATTTGATCACATGTTTAGGGTCGTAAACGTATTTTTTTAGTATAGAAACGTGGAAGACATTGTGGATCCTAATATGGCTTGGCAGGGCAAGTTGGTAAGCTACCAGCCCCACTCTTGCCAAGACCTGAAAAGGTCCAAAATAACGAGGAGCAAGTTTGGCACAACCGCTCCATTGCAGGGTACTTCTTCTGGCTTGGATCCTCACAAAAACATGGTCACCGACCTGATATTCTTTGAACCTTCTTTTCCGATCTGAAAAGCTTTTTTGTCTGTCCTGAGTAGCCTTTAAATTAGTACGCACCTTTTTTACCATGTCTTCCATTTCTTTGAGCATTTCTGGTCCCAATCTTAATTTATCCTCAGGTCCACCCTAGCTTGAGGGTGTGCGGCATTTCCGCCCATACAAGACCTCAAAGGGGCTCATTTGTGTTGACGTGTGATATCCGTTATTATATGTGAATTCCACCAAGTGTAAATATTCCTCCCATTGAGTTGGTTTCTGCATTACACATGCTCTCAACATGTCCTCCACTACTTGGTTCACTCGTTCTGTTTGACCATCGGTCTAGGGATGATAGGCTGTGCTGAAATTCAGCTGTGTTCCCAGTTCAGTAAACAATGCTCTCCAAAAAGTTGACGTGAATTTTACATCACGATCAGATATTATTATCTTCGGAAGTCCATGCAGTTTGAACACATTCTGCATAAAAATATGAGCAATTTGCACAGCCTTATAAGTGGACTGCACAGGTATAAAGTGTGCTGCCTTACTCAGTTTATCTACCACTACCATAATGGAGTCATTGTTTTTCTTTGTCCGAGGCAAACCGGTTATAAAATCCATAGAAATAGTTTCCCATTTCCACTCTGGAATGGGTAAAGGTTGTAGTAGCCCTGCTGGATGCAAATGCTCCGCTTTAATCTGTTGACACTCCAAACACCGTGCTAAGTATTCAGCTACATTCTTTTTCATTCCTGGCCAATAATATTCTTTTCTAAGTGCGGTGATCATTTTTTGGTACCCTGGGTGTCCAGTATAGTGGCTGATGTGAAACTCATCCAAAATCAGATTTCTAAGACCATCCTTATTAGGTACATACAGCCTCTTATTATAATACAGCATTCCAGCTTCATCTAATTCATATCCCTGCTAATTTTTCCCGCTAGAAAGTTGTTGTACATGCTGTTTTATTTGCTGGTATTTAGCATCTTGATCTGCTGCTGTTTTTATCATTTCAAACAAGGAATTCTTCCATTTACTGAACGAAATTTCATACAAGCACTGCACCTTTCGACTCAATGCGTCGGCTACACGGTTCTCCTTCCCTTTTAAGTGCTTAATTTCAAAATCAAATCCACTTAGAAAATCTGCCCAGCGGGCTTGCCTCGTATTTAAGGTAGGTTGGCTGAAATAATTTGTCAAGCTGTGGTGATCTGTTAACAACAGAAATTTTCTCCCTAAGAGATAATGCCGCCACATCTTCAGTGCGTGTATAATGGCTGCCAATTCTAAGTCGTAGGCAGAATATTTCTGCTCATGTTCCTTTAGTTTTCTTGATTCGTACGCGATCACTCTTCCTTCCTGCATCAATACACCACCCACACCCTCCTTACTCGCATCAGTACATACCACGTAATCCTTATTAGGATTAGCTATACTCAAGATGGGTGCGGTGGTGAGTAAATGTTTAAGTTGCTCAAAGCTCTGCTGACACTCTGAGGTCCATTTGAATACCCTTCCTTTTTTTTGTAAGGAGGTGATAGGGTATGCTACCCTTGAAAAACCTTCCACGAATCTTCTATAATAACCAGCTAGCCCCATAAAGGACCTGATATCCGCCACATCCTTTGGTATGGGCCATTCCATTATAGTCCTTATCTTTTCAGGGTCCACTACAATCCCCTCTTTTGTGATTATATGACCTAAGTATTGTATTTCCTCCCTGAAGAAATCACACTTGCTGAACTTAGCATATAGCTGATGTTCTCGGAGAGTTTGTAGCACTAATCTGAGATGCTCCTCGTGCTCCTCCCTAGAATGAGAATATATCAGAATATCATCGATAAATATCAACACAAATTTATCCAAGAACCTATGAAACACACTGTTCATCAAACACATAAAGGTGGCAGGTGCATTGGTCAAGCCAAAAGGTAGCACTACAAACTCGTAGTGCCCATACCGTGTTCTGAAAGCTGTTTTAGCGATATCTTCCGCCTTAATCCTAATCTGGTGATACCCGGATCGCAGATCGATCTTAGAGAACATTGTTGTGCCCTTCACTTGATCGAAAAGTTCATCAATCCGAGGTAAAGGATATTTATTTTTGATCGTCAGCTTGTTCGGCTGACGATAGTCTATGCACATCCGAAGAGTTCCATCTTTTTTCTTGACAAATAACACTGGGCTCCCCATGGTGATACACTGGGGCGAATATAATTTTTGTCTAGCAGCTCTTGTAGTTGCATTTTTAATTCTGTTAATTCAGGTACGCTCATTCGATAAGGTGCCCGCGACACTGGTGCTGCCCCCGGTGTCAATTCGATGGTAAAGTCTATATCTCTTTTAGGTGGCAGCCCAGGTATCTCCTCTGGAAAAACATCTGCAAATTCTTGTATTACGGGAATATTTTCCAGCGTGGCTGTTTTATCCTTTTGATTTGCATAGCCTACCTGAATGGCATAAATTTGACATTTCTTTTTGATACATTTAGCTAGTTGGGATGTCGTGATCGGCCGGATCTGCACGGGGCGCTTGATCCCTTGCAGTTCCTGTTTCTCTCCAAAGTCATCTTTATAGTAAATGGTTTTCGTCTTGCAGTTTACTAGTGACCAGTGTTTTTCCAGCCAATCCATCCCAATCAGAACGTCATATGAACCCAAAGGAAGTACATTCAGATCCACTACTATTGGCTGTCCTGCTATGGTTAAAGAGCAACTATTAATTTTTTGCCAAGACCCGTCTCTTGGCCCCCGTAGCTAGCTGTACCAGCAATGGATTCTTGAATTTTTCAGATTGTAACTTACATTGTTCTACTATCTTTGGGCTAATATAACTTAAAGTGGCTCCTGGATCAATGAGAACAGCTATAGAAAGATTCGAAATTTTACCTTCAAATTCCACCATAGTCGGCTGGTATTCCGCTTGACGATCATCCAGGGCTGCGTTAATCCTTGGTATGCTACGTCCCACATCCCCAACAGTTGATGCTTCGTGAATCTGGGATATCTGATTAGTACCCTTTCGCTGCGGGCAGTTTTTGACGTAGTGTGGTCCTCCACAGCCCCAGCATTGAACTGGAGGTCTGGCCATTCCTTCGCCCTCCGGCCTAGTAGGCTGTTCACTCACTCTGGACTCACTGGTTGGCCTAGCCCTGAGTGACCCTCTTGCTACAGTTCTGCTGTTCTGCCCTTTGCCAGCTCCCTTACTACCATTGCTGCGACTTCCTTTACTATTCCCAACTGTTTTGTTACCTCTTCTTTCATTCCATCTTTTATTTGCAGCCTCTCCTCTCGGTTTATTCTGCTGGTAACAGATTCTAGCCTTGCGGATAGCTTCATCCATTGTCCTAGGATTGTCAAACTTGATCCTTTCTCTTATATATAGAGGTAAACTGCTAACAAATCTTTGCACCTTAGCTTTCTCCTCCTTAATATAGGGCACATAGCGAAGCAGGGAGGTAAAACAGTTGATAAATTCGTCCATAGTCTGCTGCCCCAACCGTAAATCATGGAATTCCCTTGCTTTTTCATCGTAGAAGCGCTCGGTTAGATATCTCTCTTTGAAGTATTTTTGAAACTTTTCCCATGTTATGGTCCGTTCGCTTACCCCCTTGACGATCTTAACTTTCTCCCACCACAGGGTTGCTTTACCTTGTAACTGAAAGATGGCCAATCGTGCCTTCAGGTTGTGGTCATATTCATACAACTGGAAATATTTGTTCATGTTAATTAACCATGCTTCAGCCGCTTCTTCCTGTTCCCCATCAAAATGTGGGGGTTTAATTTTTTGAAATTCTCCCTGCAGCTCCACTCTCTGACGTTTTGAAGTCTGTTGTTCGAGTACATTATCAGAATGGTCCTCCTTTTCTTCTGAGTTTTCAGGTTCAGTTTGATAGTTTCGTTCTTCTGTCATCCTCTGTTGTTCCGCACTGGGATTAGCTAGTGGTGGGTTCTGCCTATCCGACAAACTCTTCAGAATTCTTTCTTGTTCCACCGTCAGTCATGCATTATCCTCTCGTAAACGTGCCATCTCATTCTTCAGTTCCTGAACAGTCTCCAGTATTGCAAGGTTTGTGCTACGTGTCTCCTCGCCAAGCTGTACCCACAGCTCTGGGTTGTCCCGAGGATTTACTGCAGGTTCCTGACCTGCCATCGATCTATGCGAAGCGCTGCCGGCTCTCTGCATATTCCCTGTTTTCTATCTGTTAGCTATTAGCTGTTATTTCCCTGTGTCTCACCCCTAGAAATGGGACAAGAAAAGGAGTTAGTTTAATTAACTCTCTATCTTACAGATGTACAAGATGGTTATCTGTACATTTTAAACATGTTGTTCCAGAGGCCACAGTATTGTAACCATGCTCTGATACCAATTTGTCACAACCCTACGTAAATACATAAAAGATTTTTTTTTTAAATGGTAAATTATATTACACCTACACAACCCTTTAACATAACCACTATTGCGTATAGTTTATCATTAGCTTATAGCCAATCAAAGGTGATATAATCTTGGACACATTTTATTTCTTGACAATCTATACGATTTCTTGGTTTATGGTTCGGCTCGTTGCATGGGATACAAGTGTAATAAATCGGCAATCGGTTTGTATGCCCGGTCCGACCCGTAACTTTTCCGGCGTTGAGTTGTTGGCGGCATTTAAGTTTTCATGACAGTGGCTTAACAGGTGGCCTGGCTCACCCGCTTGGCCATGTGACTCATCGAACTTCGTACCCTCGGCCTTCACGCCTTGGGTTCCCGCTCTTTCCCTACAGTGGAGATCTAATGCCTCAGATCGGAGGGCAGGAAATCGTTTAAGGGTTTGAGGGCTCTTCATAAACCCTCAGAGCTTTGCTCGTGGCTCATTTGGTACTGGACTGGTTCTCGGGTTTTCTCTGGTCTCTTAACACTTGGATCCGATTTCATTCATCGCCTCCCCTGGACTTCATCAACAGCTCCAAGAACTTATGCTTGTTTTCCAGAGACACTGTGTAGGTAATATATTTTGTTTGAAATTAGGCACAATTTTTTTTGCTATAGATTATCTCCTACTTCCGGGATTCGCCACAAGCTTTAAATGCATTTTATCATAAGGTTTACTGCTGGATTGTATGCATCTATTAACTGTTTGTCCCTCGATATTTGTCGTGAGCAGGTAAGGATTATTGCAATGCCTCCTTTCTTCTTGCGGATTGACGGGGCCAAGTGTTTCGGCCTTCTCCGCCGCGTGCCGGGTAAGCAAATCGGTCCTAAGACCCTGGTGCGAAATCTGAGGGTTTTTCCCTTGATGTGCCTGAAACGGTTGTGATTTATACATGTTTTGCCTTTTTCTTTTGTCTCTTATGTTCACTGGCTTTCCGCTGTTTAAAATCCAAGCGAGGAATTCCAGAGGAGGGTCCTCATGATTTGCATGTGTTTTCTCATATTCCCAGGTCTTTATGTTCTGGCTTGCCCTGTTGGGTTATGAGGAACAGGCGGTTCCCTTGCGCGGGATAAGCCTTAACCCTGTACAGTGGTTAAGTTATTCGAAGGCAACCTTGTCTTTCTAAGTTTAGTCATTAAGATGCAACTATTATTTGTAAATGATGAGGCCGCTGTTGAACTGGCCGCTGTGTATGAACCCCTCTAGTCAAAGGGTGTTTTTATTTAGATTTAATGAATATATTCAATTTTCTCTTTCAGTTCATCGCTTTTATTACAACTTGCTCTGTAATTGTTGGTTCACTTCTGGTTTTTCCTCGGATAGTTAAATGGCATGCCGCTTGTATTTACAGTATGCTCAGACCGATATTGTTGGCTTGCCATTCTGATTTGGTTAATTGTTACATCTAATCCTGTGAATGGTATGTATTCCAGTTCTTCCGCTACCGCATTATGCTATTGTCCTCAGGAATGGTAGTGCATTTCTCCCTTACTACTTATTTTTGTTTACATACTCCTTTCACAATTACGGAATGCTGTATTACCAGCATATGGGTATTTACCGTTACTGAGCTTAAGTTATAATAAAAATGTTAGATTGTTACTGTGTATATAAATATTACCTGGTTTGGATGTACGTGCATACATGTAGTTACTTACGCTGTCGTGTCCATAGCCACGGTTAGAGCAGTTTCTGTGGTTGCATTTGTTGTCCGTTGAATGGATACTAGGGAATCTAAATTTGGCTTGTATTCTTATGGTATCTCTTCTTAAGTTAATCATTCTCATAATAGTTACTTCTTCAGTATCGTTTGGTTAACTGTAATTGTTTCACTGTTAAAGCAACCTGTTTCGTAATATTTACCTCTTCGATGTCATTGGGTTATATGTGACTATTTCTCAGTTTTAAGTGGACTTTCTTGCTATCACAAACTCGTAAAGTCTCTAAACTCTAAACTATGTCCACAATGTATATTCAGATGATTTGTCCAGCAGGTATTCGGTTAGGATAACCCTGGCTGGCTTTTACATTCCTTCTTTTAATGATGGATAACTCAAGTAATAAAAGATAGCCTAATAGTTCTCTTAATGCACTAACTGCTCGGATAACACCGCAGTGCTTCTGGTCCGACTCATTGTTTATATGTTTCTTCTTGTTGAACTATCATTAGCGTATCAGGTTTTCCCTTTTACAGTTATCTGACATTTAATTAGTAATTTTTTGCTTGAATCAAATATATTACAGCAACATGATATCGAGGTGGGATTTTATAATGTAATGGGTCTGCACTGTCAACTACTGGAAATTTAGCTAACAGTATGGTCAACATTCATTGTTGAACTAGTTTTCCTTCAAATACTATTACGTACCTGGTTCACCAGAGTTGTATATATGCTTCAGAAGTTCACCTGCAATCCATGTTTGCTCTTGTCCTCCCAACCATGAGACCCATCGCTAAGACTGGAATCTCCCCCCGAGCTATCTTGCAGGCCTACAGCCCTCAACAAGATACATGCACCTTGTGCCTGGTTATCTGGTCCTTACCAGACTTAACCAGCTTGTTTTTCCTTCTCCTTCTGTCTGTCCCTACAGCACAAAATTTTTGTCTCTACCCCCTTTTTCCCTTCGAGGACTTTCCCGTTAGGGAGGGTAGTTTCATTCAGTTTTCATAACTGATTTTCTTCTTCAAATCCTCCTTTTAGAGGTTGCCAGCATTTCAAGAAGTATATATTTTCCAATATATATTTAATTCAAAAATAAAATAATATGATTAGAGTTTTTTTTTTTTTAAAAACAACAGTCTTTCAACTCTATCTCTTACTACAGTAAAATTCCAATATTTACATTTTCCAGGGTCATCACATAGAGAGAGGGGGAGAGATTTTTGTCATTGATATTTTTTAAAATGTTACATGTCAACTCCATATTAAACATTGAATAAATTACAAATCTCCCTCTTATATTGAATTAGAGAGAACTAAAGACTTTCTCTCTATGTTTCTTTCTCTAGAAAAAATTGATTAAAAAAATGATGTTGTTTAATATAGATATTAAATTTTTTATTTATCGCTATCATTATTTTTTTTTATTAACATATTTTTGTTTCAAATATTACATGTGAATTGATCATACATACAATGAATTACACATCATATATTATCAATAATATTATTTTTACATGCAATATGTAAAATCCATGTTAAATAGTGAAAGAATCATATCTCTCTCATGTTAAATAGTAAATTGTTTGTTTCTTTTACTTTCAATTACTTTAATCTCTTTATATAAAGTTGATGTAAGGTTAAAGCAGAAATTGAAATATTTTCTTTATGTCCAAAATTGATTTTTTTGTTATTATTAATTTTTAATTTGTTAGGGATGGCAAAAAGGGGAGGGATTCTCATGAATCCCGATGAGCACATAATCATTAAGTCTGCATGAGGTCTTGGTAAAGGAATGAATAACATGGTATAAATGTATGGACTTTGGTTTGGACTTCTTTTAGCCAAGGACAGAGGAATTAACGAGATCACAATTTTGGGAGACTCCCTAACTACTATATAGCACTTGCACAAAGGCTCCCTTCTGAAGCAAAACAACTTGAATCTCCTCCTTCGAATAACTATCAGTAACTTGGGTTGGTTCTCTGACAAGGCCTTCTTTCACATATTAAGGAGCCATAATATAGAGGTAGGTGGACAAGAAAATCATGCTTGTAGGCTGAAGGTTTATTTATTTTTACTTGTAAATTCAAACTGCAGATTATAATATGCTAAAACAATTAAATTGAATTTACTCTACTCATCAGCAGAAACCCAAATTGATCGATGAAAACATTAAGTAGAAAAGGAAGGATTTCAATCACACATAACACAATATTTTTTCTGGGGAAAGCAACTGCTCAAAACCTCAAGTATTTATATTGCATTAACCAAAAGATCTGAGAAGAAAATACAATGCTTGTTCAACCCGAACAATTCCTGCACAAGTACAATCTATCTCTCTGTTTCACAACCCAACTCAAGCCAACACTTAGCCAAATATGTTGCTTGCCAAGCCCCTACTTCCTTGCACTCACAAGCTCCATGCACAAAATTCTGCTTCCTATTGCTTGGTCTCACCAATCCACACTCACCAAAAAAATGATTAAACTTCTTCCTTCATTCCTCCTTTTAAAGTAAATTTCTCTAATTAAGGAATAATTTATTTTAGGCCTTCTTCTAACTACATGCACCACCTGTACAATTTGATGATTATACAACTGCTAGTACACTTCCCTTTAACTGTAATCTCAATTGGGTCTTCCTCTAAACTGACATGCATGAGTTATTTTGGGTGAATTATCAGTTATCGGATTGATCACTACATGTGAATTAAATCCAATTTAATTCACTTGACCACTCACTAGTTCCTCCAACAATTAGAACTATTTTAACTAAATTTAACTGAGTTAAACTGAATTAACTAACTAAAACTCAAAATAAACTACGACTCAACCCCCTAAAACCTAGGGAGAACTCTACATGCCTCTAGTTTGACCCTCAACTTGAATTGACTGAGCCAACTCATTGGGTGTTGCTTTTTACCTATTTATTACACCTTCTTTCCCCATTTTTTATCCTTTTATCCTCGAGTCCTATGAACTTTACATGATTAATTCCCCTATTTTCTCACCTTTATAACCTATTCTACTATCATGTTATTTTGTCATATTTTACTGAATAATATGATTCTTTATTCCTTTTTGTGGCTAACTGGGGCAGCATTGAAGAATTATTTTGGAGAGCTCTTCTCCTTTTGCATGTGTTTCTCGCAAGAACAAGGTTATGGAGTAGACAGGCAGCGTTGATTAACTATCGAGAAAGGTAGAGCAGTTCATTGTTACATCCTGTATGTTGTTACATGTTTTTGTTACACTACGCGTTGATACAAAGGTCCGTTATTACACCAAGGGTTCTGCCGCTAGTGATTGTCATAACATCCCGAACCGTTATTCACTCGCAAGATGTTGTTGCACCGAAGCTGGCAAATGTGGGTATTATTCCACATAATAGTTGTCGACAGTAGGAATTGTTTATTTTGGAAGCAACAGACCCAAGCGGTTGCAATCCTAACTAATGTATATTTGTATTTAGAAATAGGTTGTAACTACTTTTATTTTTTATCAGCATGAGAATCGTGAGATTCTCATGACTGATCTGTTTCTAATTTTGGGTATGTAATAACTATAAAGGAACTTGATTTTCCATGTACAAGGACACAACATATAGAAAATTATTGCTACTCTGCTTCTGTAACTTTGAATTATTAATATTAATCAGTACGGTGATGTTGTTACTACTCTTCGACTAATTCATTAATTACTTTTGTTTTATTACTGTGCCCTGCTGAGGAGGAAGGGCCCTTCTCTTTGGCAGGGACTGCAATGATAGAGGTAGTGTACATTCTAGTTTAGCTAATTGATTTATGGTTTCTTGTTATTGTTGTACAAATTGTGGATTACATTCGTTGTTGTTCCAATTTACATTATGTTGTTACATTGAGTTAATCAACATAATGGTAGTAACCAGCTGGAGTAGATATTAGTCACTATGTGGTGCGCCCTTACTTTGATAGTTGTGAAGTGTGATTCAATTATGTGGAGTGTTTTTATGTCTACATGAATGATTTGATTCAACAATTTGGTTCAGCGACATCTTTTACTATTTTCTCCATTTTCTTATTCTTGGTTGTAGTGTATTGGCACAGACAGTGCGAACTCCATTGAAACAGCAAGACCTACCCTAGGTTGACAATTAAATGTTGCAATCTTGGTCAATTAGGATTGATTAAAACAACACTACATTTTGGTGCCGTTGTTGGGGATGGCAATTGATAATATAGTTAGCCAAGTTTTTTTTTTTGATGTAGAGTGTTCCTAGTCCACAATTGTTGGGCAGAAAGACGAGAGGTAAGAACCTGCACATCACTCTAACATACCTAGGAAGGCTCACCATTGTGATCACTAGGGCACTTAGGGAATTTTTGTGTTTTGTTTAGCACGTCTTCAGCTCTTCAGTTGTTGTGCAGTAAGACAAGAGGTAAGAACCTATGCATTGCTCTAACATACATGGGCAGGCTTGCCATTGTCAAAGACTAAGACACTTAGGGTGTGAATTAATAACATAGGTTCCATGTGTGCAACTGTAGGAATTATAGAGATACCAAAACTACCCCCCACTCTAATTAGTCACAGGAAAAACGGGTCATAAAAAGGAAAGGAAGAGTGTGGATTTGGGAAGGAAAACATTTATCCAGGAACTAATCTCTAAGGCAGAAAAAGAACAGTCCATATCTAAAAGGGATGTAAGGAAAATAGGGCCACATAAAGTTGTTACTCCCATAGCAAAAGCAGAAACCTTTGATTCTTGTATCTCAAGATCATATCATTCTAGAGCTAGCACCCATACCCCCAAGATCAAGAATCCAATTTAGGGGAAGAAGGGGGAAGCTAGTGGCCAGAACTTGAGGACCAAGGGGCAAGGGGAAACTGAGTGGGAACATCGAACACCTGAGACAGAAGAATACCTATTGGTTTATCAATACCCAGATACAGGTAGTGCGGTGAAACAACCAGCCCCAAGGACATATGAGCCACTAATCACACCTACAAGACCATCACAAGAACAGTTTGAAGGAGTCTATTACAGCAAGGGTTAGAAGGATTAGTCATGGGGGATAAAAATGACAACAACGCTAAAACAAATGCTATTATCACCACTTTTGAGTTTTGAATCAAGGATATCAGAGGTGGAGCTCCTATGAAAAATATTCCTCTATCATCCTTACCATCCTTCTAGGGGATGATTGTGGAAGATCCAAACACCTTTTTATTTGAGTTTGATGTCTTATGCATAAGTTATGATTATACCTCAGATGCACAAAAATTAAAATTATTTCTTGCTACTTTAAAAGGGGCAGCCTTGAGATGGTTCATGGGATTGGGCTCCACTTCTATTCAAACATGGAATGATATGAAGGAGACATTCTTATCAAAGTACCAAGACTATTGCAGAACCAAGGACTTAAGGGAGGAGATATTTAGAATGACACAAAAGGAGGATGAAAGCCTGGAAGATTATGTGGAGTGGTTCCACTATAATCTACAGAGGTCTAAACATAGCGATTTAGACCAAGAAATATTGAAGACTATATTTATCAGAGGAATGAGGGATGACTGCCTTGACACCCTGAACCTATTAGGGAAGGGGGATATATCGCAAGAACCATTCACTGAAATTGTAAAGCTCTGTCTAAGATGCTCTAGAGGATTGTCTAAGGGGAGGAGCACAGTTTGAGATGCCTTTGCCTGAATACAAAAATCTGTAGGAGGAGGAGTAACCAGAGCAAAGATCGGGAATTTGTTTGAAAATTTCAAGACTGATATGCTAAAAGAGTGAGATATTTGTGCATGAAGAAACCTAGGAGGAAGCCTAAAGACCCTACCACCATACATGTGATGGGGAAATTATCCAAATTAATGTTTTTTCAACCTCTTCTAACTAAGTATAATGATCTAGGAAATCCTATGGTTACTTTCTACATTAATGATCAGCTCATATCTAACACGTTGATCAATCTCAGGGCTACCATTAATATAATGAAAAAGGACCTCTTTACCACTCTTGGGCTACAAGGACTTATACATACTCCTACTATACATGAATTCACGGACAGGTCCCATGTTAAACCCGAGGGGGTGTTAGAGGATATAATGATTACAATAGCTTCTTGGAGGTATCTGGCTGACTTTCTTATCTTGTAGCCCAAATCCAATTTTGGGGGACATCCTTTGATCCTAGGGAGACCTTGGTTGGCCATTGCGGATGCATTTATAGGTTGCAGATCGGGATCTATGGTGATCTCGGATGGCCAGGCAACAAAGAACCTTAGCCTTTACCCCCCAAAACCAAATGTGGATGTATACAACCCTTGGTGGGATGAGTTTGAGCCTGAGTCAGATCTTTCCCTGCCACTCCTCACTCTGGGGAAAGCCCAGTATTTCAAGGATGAGACAGAAGATGATGTCATTAATGGTTTTATTAGTAACTCACTTTTTGTCGCTTCTGTTAAAAATGCGAACAAGGAAGAAGAGGTGGAAGATATAGATTTTGAACAAATGAGAACCACTCTGAATATTGACAGCAGTCCAATTGAGATAGAACCTGGAAATTTTTTGAATATTAACCCCAACTTGACTGTTGAGCAAAACCAACTGTTGTTACAGCTATTACAGAAATACAAAAAGGAATTTGCATGGGACTATACGGATATGAAAGGGATCCACCCTAACCTATGCACTCACTGTATTTATTTGAAGGATGGTTGCAAACCAGTCAGACAACCACAATGCTGCATGAACCCTACACTGAAGGAGGTGGTGAAGGAAGAATTACAAAAACTCCTAAGTGCTAATTTTATTTATCTGATATCTAACAGTCAATGGGTGTCACCGCTTGTCATCATTCCTAAAAATAATGGAAAGTGGAGAGTTTGTGTAGATTACAGAGAACTTAATAAAGCCACTCAAAAGGACCATTTTCCCTTACCATTTATAGATCAGGTCCTTGATACCCTTTCTGGAAAGAAATTCTTTTCATTCTTGGATGGATTTAGTGGCTATAATCAAATACAGATTACACCGAAGGATCAGGAAAAAAAAAACCTTTACTTGCCCTTGGGGAACCTTCGCATACAGAGTACTTCCTTTGGCCTCTATAATGCGCTAGCAAGCTTTCAAAAGTTAATACTAGGATTTTTTTTCTAACTTGTTGAATGACTGCATTCAAATCTTCATGGATGATTTTACACCTTATGGAGATGCTTCTGAAACAACATTAGTTAATCTAGAAAAAATGTTGGAACGATGTGTACAGACTAATGTTTCTTTGAGCACTGAAAAATGTCAAATGATGATGACTAAAGGGTTCGTGCTTGGAAACTACATTTCTCCTGAAGGAATCAAGTTAGACCCTTCAAAAACAGAGGTAATTCTAAAAATTCCAACCCCCAAAACACAAAAAGAGGTATGTAGTTTCTTGGGTCATGCAGGGTAGTACAGGAGATTTATAAAAAAAAATTCAAAAATTACATCACCATTATTTTCCCTACTCATGAAGATGTCAAATTTTTGTGGACAGGGAAGTGTGAGCAGATCTTTTTAAAATTGAAATGTTGTGTATCAACAACTCCGGTCTTGTGAGGATAAGAAACTTTATGCTATTTACTACATAAGCAAAAATTTAACCCTGACTGAGCTCAACTACATAGTGACCGAGAAGGAGTTCTTAGCAGTTGTGCACACCATCAATAAATTCCAACATTATATCATTGGGTATCAAGTATTTGTACACACTGACCATTCTGCCATTTGTTTTTTAATGAATAAGCCAATTACCAATGGTAGGATTACACACTGGTTATTGTTGTTACAAGAATTTGATATCACAATTGTCGATAAACTTGGAAAAGATAATGTAGTAGATGATTTTCTTTCTAGGTTAACTATTGATGAAAATTGCATGCCTACTAAGGATTCTTTCCCGGATGAACATATCTTTTCTATTTCTACTTACTCACCTTGTTATTCAGATATAGCCAATTATCTTGATGTAGGGAAGTTTCCACAGTATTTTTCCTCCAAGGAGAAAATAAATATCATACAGAAAAGTGCTACATATACCTAGATAGATGGGCACCTCTATCACACTGGACTAGATTTCTAAATCAGACGTTGTGTTAGAGAATATGAGGTCTTTGATATCCTTAAAGCTTTTCATGAAGAAACTTGTGGAGTTACTCCGCAGACAAACGGGCAGGATACAAAGTCCTTTCAACATGATATTATTGTCCAACAATATTTCAAGATGCCAAGAAGTTTGTGGAAGGATGTGATAGCTGCCAAAGTATGGGCCAACCACTAGAATCATATGAGATGTCGTTATAGCACAAAATCATCCTAGAAACTTTTGAGAAATGGGCCCTATATTTTGTTGGACTGATTAATCCCTCATCTAGATAGAAATATTACATCTTGGTCTACATTGATTATGTCAAAAATGGGTTGAGGCAAAGGCACTAACCAGAGCCAGAGAGCAGGTTGTCTTAGACTTTCTATTTGAAGACTTCTTTGTCCAATTTGGCATACCTAGGGAGACAATCACAGACGGAGGGCCCCAGTTCACATCTCATAGGATCCAAGAGTTGGTTGAAAAATATAAAATCCATCAAAGAATCACAACAACTTATCATCCACAAGCAAATGGAAAAGTGCAAAGCACTAACAAAGTCATTGAAGGGATCCTTACTAAGACTATGGCCAGTCCTGAAGAAATTGGGTCGATAAACTTCCAGAAGTGTTGTGGGCATACAGGACTACATGGAGGAATACCATTGGATTTTAACCATATGAACTTGTGTATGGTAAAAACCCCTTATTCCCCATTGAGTTTGAAATCAAGACACTAAGAACAACATTTCAGGTCAATTTGGATCTGGCTACAGCATAAAAGCAGCTATTGAACCAACTCAATGAGTTGGAGGAGAAACGGTTAGGTGCTATCCAGCAAATAGAGATTATCCAGTAGCAAAGAGCTAAGTGGCATGACAAATTCATCAAGAAGAAGAAATTCCAAAAAGGAGATTGGGCTCTCTTATACGACTCAATATTTAAAGACTTCAAGGGTAAGCACTGCACCAGATGGCTAGTTCTATATGAGGTAGATGCAGTCTTTGACAATGGGACTGTAAATTTGGTGACCATTGACAGTGCGAGGACACCATTGCCTACAAATGGGAACCGTCTTCGGTTATATCACAAACCTGATTCAAGGGATTCATTCATCAACATTGTCACAAATTTGGATCTTTAGATTACAGGAACAGAAGAAAGCCCACAAAAATTCTAATTTTTCCAGTAAGTGTAACAACTGAAAACCAACTAAAGTTGGTGACTGTTACACCTTAAAGCTCTTCAATATCTATATATATATATATATATATATATATATATATATATATATATATATATATATATATATATCTATATATATATATATATATATATATATATATATATATCTATATATATATATATAGATATATATATATATATATATATATATATATATATATATATATATATATATATATATATATATATATATATAGATAGAGAGAGAGAGAGAGAGAGAGAGAGATAATAATAATAATAATAATAATAATATGGCTGTGAAAACTTTTCATGGGCACAGACAGACACTTTTTGTTACAGCTGAAAACCACCTTGTGGTAATTGCTACACACTCTATAACAACATTTTTTATTTCAAAGAATAACTTACGATAACTGCTATCACATGATCTTTTCTTCTTTATTTTTTGTAAAAATTAAATAATATATACTAGTCGTCTTGGATGTTACACCTGTAACAGCCAACGACTTTTAGAAATAAGTGAGATATTTTATTGAAATAAATAGCATGCATCATCATGATTCTCGTCATCGGATTTAAGTTCGTGCGTCTTGCCACCGGAGCTTGGTTCGCGTGTCATGCCACCCATGACTTCTCCCTACATCACCTAGGCATGTCATTGAAAGGTAATATTGTCGTTCGCTTTATTTGATAATTATGGCAACTTAACATGACTTTTGACGACCGAGGACGACTGTCACATTTAAGCCTGGGGGGGGAGTGAATCATATTGCGACATGACTGTCACATGACTTGTGATTATTCAAAAGACCTGCAATTAAGGCATGGTGACCTAGTAGTTATTTTTACTTAATTCCCAATCATACCAAAAAGGGTAAGTGTACCTTTGACAAGACCTCCCATAACCCAGCATTAATAAGGAAAATTTACTATGTAGTATGAACCATGATTGCAAAATCCTAATTTGAAATCCTCACCTGTGCCACCCTACCATTTACCCCTGCTAGAGCACTACATCCCCATTCAGAGTGCTCAGAGAGGTGGGAAAGAAACAGTGCAGGCTGAAACAACTAAGTAGTGTGCCGACTACCCCAAAACGTCTAAAGGAAAGGAGAAAGAAGAGAAACAACACTGAATTTGTGTAGCAATGGGTGGAGCAGCAATTCGGCATGAGCCAGGCTCCACAGAAGCCTTGGGGAATTTCCTTGAAGCATGCCAGATTTTCAAGGACGTATGCTAGCTTGAGTTCTTCCAGAGGTTGGAGGGATTTGACGGCGATGTTGCCATGGAATTTGAAAATAATTTGGAGAGAAACCAGACAGAGGTTAGAGGTTTGAAGCTGGAGGTTACAAAAGAGGTGATTTCTTAAGTGATGGGATTACTAGTGGAAGGAAAGAGGTGGTTTAACAGGAAGGTTAATGACCCCTCCCTGAAGGGGGATTTCCTCCAAGAAGAAGAGTCACTGGTAAAGAAAGGGAGGGGGATTGACAGGTTGTCACTTCCCCAGCCATGGGCTGATGTTGCCCTCTACCTCATCAAGTACATTACTTGCGAGGGAAGGGAAAAAATTGTGTTCAATTACCACTTTCCATTGCTAAACCACCTTTAGCATCAGCAGCTAATCAATCTTCCCTACTTCTTGCTGGGAAACATTAGGCATATGGTCGTGACCATGAAAACAGTTGCACATCCAGAAACATGTGTCACCAACCATGGCCTCATCAAGCTCATTGTGTTGGACACCTTAAGCTACCAGGGCATGAATTGGGAAGAATTCATGAGGAAAAATACCAGAACCACTCGCGGGAGGAAAACTGGGACGTCTGAGGAAGCTCTAGCAATGACAAAGGAGTAGCCCCAGCCTTCGATGATAAGGGTTGGTAAGAGGCCAGTTGACAAACCTATTGGTGATAGGTGGACGAAGAAAAGGATAAGGGTTAGCGGGCACCTAGAGTCCCCATCCATGTCAAAGGAGAACAAAGAGGCAGTAGAGCAGAAGGACAAGGAGCAAGCTCAACCAGAGGAACCTTCTTCACCTGGTAAGAGAGAAACTCAATCCTTGCTGTTAAGAATTGAAAATTTAGAAAAATAAAATAGAGAGCTAAGGGAACAACTAGTAGAGGGAAAGGCAGAGGCAAGAGCCCCAGGGCTAGACACTTTGGCTGAGGCTGTGGATAGGGCCAGAAGGGGAGATGTCCTGGGCACTGTGTGCATGGCCTATGCTGAGAAGCTAGTGGCAGCAAGGTTTAAATTCTATGCAACAGACACCACCTCGAGGGAAACACAAAATGAAATCTGGGAAGCTGACACACAAGAACCCATTGAGGATGTTGTTGTTACATAAGAACCAGCAACTAAGATGGCACAGTCCACAGAAAGTGATCGGGTAGCGGATACACATGAGCCCTTGGCTGACACTATTGTTACACAAGAACCAGCAGTGGAGGTGGAAGTCAGCCAAGGAAATGAAGGAGAAGCTAACATCCATGAGCCTATGGTTGACACTGCTATTACACAAGAACCAGCAGTGGAGATAGAAGCCTACCTGGGGAAAAACGATATACAAAAGTCTATGGATGACACTACTGTTACACAAGAACCAACTGTGGAAATGGAAGTTAATAAGGGAGATAAGGAAACTGTAACATAATCCATTGACAAAGTTGTTGTTACACAAGAACCAGCAGCTGGAGTGGAGAAGTTTCACCCTCAGGAGGTTGTTACACCGTCAATTGATAGTGCATGTGGGAGAACACAAGATCCTGATGAAGGATGGTGGTATGAAAACATGTTGTTGTTACCAGAGCTACAGAAATGGAAGCACAGGCTCTCTCTACAAGAGGGAGTGATCTCGCTCAAGGAACACAAAAGGATGATGGATTCCCTTAGCGAGAAATGGCTAAAGGATGAATGAGGGAGAGAATGGGAAGCTCGGAGGCATAAGGAAGCTATGAAAAAGAAGGATGAACAGTTGTATCAGCTAAATTGACGGGTCTTGGACCTAATGGATGACAAGACCAAGCTTCATGACCTTGCCGTAAACCTGCTAGCATGCAGGCATCCTTCCCTACTGTATCCTGTGTTCCTTTGGGAATGATATTATTTATTTCAATTAAAAGCAATTTTTGAGAATAGGTCTTATTTGGGTTCTTGAACCCCCACTTTTTTTGAGATTTTTCACTCCTGCGACTTTGATGAGCAGAGTTTTCTTTGCGAGCTATTTTTTCAAAATTTCATGTGTGAGTATGTTAGCACGAAGATGGTAGTAAGTTTCTTCTCCTATATGGGAGATTTGCAGTTGCGGGCCTTCCTTTCATTTATGAGGAACCAGATTGAGTGGCATCTGGCCATGAAATCAGTAGAAGCTAACAAAGAGAGAACAACATTTTGGGTTAGAGCCGAACCAAGGATGGTTTATGAACTCAAGCATGAGTTTAAGCTATTCTTGAGCACTCCAGAGATTAGGGAACAACTGACCATCTATAGGAAAAGGATTATGAGGATCTACCTCAACCTGTATGCACAAATGAAAAGCCGAGCTCTAGCAGGATGTCTTAGATGCACTAAGGCCTATAACATTAAGTTATAAGAAGGGGATCCTTTTGAGTACATAAATGTTTTGGTTGTTGTCACATGGGTAATTGAGTATGCTCCAATCATGCAAACATTTGGGGCGTTCTGGATTGGGCTTAGATTTAAGTTTCCTTTGATTTGGTTTCCAGTAGAAGAGTATCAGCCAGACTACCACCTATGTGACTATGAAGAAGAATCTTGGCCACGTCAGTTGATGGCCATTCAAGGGTACAAAGCTCTGAGTGAAGACACTGCTGGTGCTTACAATTTCACAAACTTGCATCAGGGGTATAGTAGGAGAAGCTGAGATTCTGCATGGGGACATGCAGTTGCTTTAGTCGAGGGGAGATGTTGGGTGTGGCTTTTTACCTATTTTCTGCACCTTCTTTCCCCAGTTTTGATCCTTTTATCCTCCAAGCCTATGAACTTTACATGATTAATTCCCATGTTTTCTCACCTTTATAACCTATTCTAATGTCATGTTATTTTTCCATATTTTACTGAATAATACGATGCTTTATTCCTTTTTGTGGCTAATTGGGGGAGCATTGAAGAAGTATTTTAGAAAGATCTTCACCTTTTTAGGTGTTGCTCATGAGAACAAGGATATGGAGTAGAATAGTTCATTGTTACACCTTGTATGTTGTTACAGGTTGTTGTTACACAATGGATGTTGTTACAGGTTGTTGTTACACAATGGATGTCATTACAGGTTGTTGTTACACATTGGATGTTGTTACACTATGTGTTGATATAAAGGTCCATTGTTACACTAAGGGTGTTGTCGCTAGTGATTGTCATAACATCCTGAACCACTATTCACTCGCAAGATGATGTTGCACCGAAGCTAGCAAATGTGGGTACTATTCCACATAACAGTTGTCGGTAGTAGGAATTGTTTATTTTGGAAGAAACAGACCCAAGCGGTTGCAATCCTAACTAATGTATATTTGTATTTAGAAATAGGTTGTAACTACTTTTATTTTTTATGAGCATGACAATCATGAGATTCTCATGACTGATCTGTTTCTAATTTTGGGTATGTAATAACTATAAAGGAACTTGATTTTCCATGTACAAGGACACGACATATAGAAAAGTATTGTTACTCTGCTTCTGTAACTCTGAATTATTAATATTAATCAGCACAGTGATGTTATTACTATTCTTCCACTGATTTGTTAATTACTTTTGTGTTATTCTTGCGCCCTGCTGAGGAGGAAGGGCCCTCCTATTTGGCAGGGACTGCAGTGATAGAGGTAGTGTACATTCTAGTTTAGCTAATTGATTTATGGTTTCTTTACGTTGCTATACAAATTGTGGATTACATTCATTGTTGTTCCAATTTACATTATGTTGTTACATTGAGTTAATCAACAGAATGGTAGTGACCAGCTGGAGTAGATATTAGTCGTTGTGTGGTGCACCCTTACTTTGATAGTTGCAAGGTGTGATTCAATTATGTAATATGTTTTTATGTCTACATGAATGATTTGATTCAACACTTTGGTTCAACGACATCTTTTACTATTTTCTCCATTTTCTTATTCTTGGTTGTAGTGTATTGGTACAAACAGTGTGAACTCCATTGAAACAAAAAGACCTACCCTGGGTTGACAATTAAATGTTGCAGTCTGGTCAACTAGGATTGATTAAAACAACACTACACAACTAAGTAAACTTAACTTACTTAACTGCTACAAGTTGTTATGAGAATATAAGTACAATTTAATTCAAGGACAAATTAAATTAGGATTTTTCTTGATGCTATTTTTGACATTTCTTGTTGTTATTTTCAACACTCCCTCTCAACAAGAAATGAATTCAACTCTACCCTGATCCAGTACCTTTGGAATGTTCTGCATGCAATATTTCTCTTTAGTGTTGTTTCTATTGCAACTTCTAAAAATGAAAAAGCATCCAAAATGAATCAGTATGATGCATTTGTCACCAGAATATTCGACTCCTACTAGCTATTGGACTGTCTACTAAAAAATATACGCTATTGTTGACTTTGCACTATGCCATCTGCACCGCTGCCAACTCTGCTTTGTGCTCCCCAGTATCTGGCTGCTGCTAGTCTCTATCACTGTCAATCTAACATATGGTTGCCTCAATCACCATCGATCCATCTTACAGTTGTGTAATATGGTCTCCCATAGCAAGGTAATGATCTATGAGAGAAAACATCTCAATGGACCCTGCCCAAATTTATGCACTCTTAGGACTATTACTTCACATTGCCCCACGTCTAACTTGGATGTATGGTTGCATGTGCTCCCTCTACCTACTTGATTCAAAATTTCCCCCTACTAGAGGTCAATGCTTAAGTGGATTCCCCCACTCAGTCTCCTCTTTGCTTCTCTAATTGTGGTTGCTCCACAACTTTCTGAGGTTGCATCTTGAGAGGCAATTCATGCTCCCCCTCAACCACCAAGTCTCCAACCTTTGTCTTGCTCCTCAAAGATTTGCATGCATCTTCGACCTCGAGAGTATACAAATTATTGACTCACACACTGATCTGTTTCATCTATCATGTGGTGATGTGTCTAAGGATAACCTTCCCTTTGATAAATATCACATCTTCTGGGCACTCTTGAAACTCATATCCACGATGTAACTATCCCACCATCAAAAAATTTTCTTAAAAAATAGTTGATTTTAAATCAGCAATATCTCCCTCATCCAAACTCTAATTCAACCTTTCTTTTTTTTAATTTGTGTATTTTTTGGAAAGAAATCCAAATATTCTATTTTTTTAAACATTTTCACCAAAATTTTCAAACCTACTCTACAAACTCGCCACCCAAAACATTCTTTCTTGGATACCATGCATATTTTTAGTAGTAGATTCAAACTGCAAATTGTAATATGCTAAAAAACTTGACTTGAATCTATTCTACTCATCATCATAAACCAAAATTGATCGATTAAAACAATAACTAGTAGAAAAGGAATAATTTCAATCACACATAACACAATATTTTTCTAGGGGAAGCAACTACTCAAAACCCCGACTATCTATATTACATTAACCAGAAGATATGAGAAGATAATACAATGTTTGTTAAACCTGAATAATTCATGAACAAGTACAATCTATCTCTCTACTTCACAACCCAGCTCATGCCAACACTTAGCCAAATATGTTGCCTGCCAAGCCCCTACTTCCTTGCATTCACAAGCTCCACGCACAAAATTGTGCTTGCTATTGCTTGGTCTCACCAACTCATGCTCACCAAAGCAATGATTAAACTTGTGCCTTCATTCCTCCTTTTAAAGGAAATTTCTCTAATTAAGGAATGATTTATTTTAGGACTTCTTCTGACTGCATGCACCACCTGTACAATTTCATGATTATACAACTGATATTACACTTCCCTTTAACTCTAATATCAACTCGGTCTTCCCCTCAACTGACATGCATGAGTTATTTTGAGTGAAATATCAGTTATCTGATTGATCACTTCATGTGAAATAAATACAATTTAATTTATTTGACCATTTCACTAGTTCCTCCAACAATTAGAACTTGTTTAACTAAATTTAACTCAGTTAAACTAAATTAAATAATTACAACTCAAAATAAATAGCAATTGGACCCCCTAAAACTTAGGGAGAACTCTACATGCCTCTAGTTTGACCCTCAACTCGAATTGACTGAGCCAACTAAGTCAACTTATCTTAGTTAACTACTATAAGTTACTATGAGAAAAGAATTACAATTTAATTCCTAATTTAATTCAAGGACAAATTAAATTAGGATTTTTCTTGATGTTATTTTAAACATTTCTTATTACTATTTTCAACAAGGTAAGGTAGAGTGATATCAATGGGGAATTAGGCTGGCAAACAATACCATGATGGATCCCATGTAAAACTCTTGTTATCATACCCCCATGATCATCTATATGAATTGGAAAAATATTGATTCGTTTGGAAGGTGCCTCAAAATCCAACCCCTTTCCCTCCCTTCCATCACACACTAGTGGGATTTATTTCATTTAAGTGGACAGTACAAGAGGAGTGATTCTTATGTGGTGGTAGGACATGAGCCTGCATGGCATGATGAAATCAACACCACTCCCATGATAAATCCTACCCCAAATCAATTGAACATTTTTTCTCCTCTCCTTGCACCTAGTACCAACAAGGACTTCATATCAAGAATGTTTATGAAGGGTTACAATGACTCAACAGTTGCAACATGGAAATTCTCAGGAAACTGGGTATATACATCAAGGCTAACATTCTCTTGCTTATGTCTTATTCAAATCATTGGGGTAGGCAAGATAGCCTAGCCTTGGCTGATCCTCCGGACTCTCTCCCTGCCATTCTTACTATTAAGTTTCAGGCTCCCATTAAAGGATTTTGGATATGGTTAATTGGTTTGTTGGGCGCTCACCATGGCTCTCTAGGTCTTCACAAGTTCTTAACTAGGATCATGTGTGTATTCTCTATGGCCAGATGGCATATGCTCAACAGTTGTCTCCTCAAGTTACTCCTCTCTTAAAACCCCTAATTGCTTACAAGTGGATAAGTTGTAATTCTGGAAGAAGAAAGATTAAGGGGTGAGCTCTCCATGACAATTTCGATCTGCAATGCAGAACAAGGCATTTAATTCTTGTGGGTTCAGTAATTTTGACCAATAATTCCATCAAAGTGATCAAAATCTCTTATTGGATGCACCTCATCCATGTTTCTCTCTAGTCTAGCTTATAATGCATATTTATATCTAGTCCCCTCTCGTCCTTGGTGGACTCCTTTGTTGGGATTTTGAATTTGTTTTGAAACCCCCATCATTTCATCCATCATCCTCCCTTCTGGTCAGATATGGATAATCACAATCCAAATTCATTAAATCCAGTGGCTTTTGGTACTCATGGAGCATGTCCTCGGTACCCACATCCTCTAGTGAATCCTCAAGCGGACATCAGTTATCTCTACAATGTGATTCTTCATCAGGCCTCTATGATCCTATGTCAAAGTGAGGATTTTCAATTACTTCAAGCTCAAATGTCTCGATAGAACAATGAGATCGACACCCTTCGCAGTCAAATAGCCGATATGAAAGTCTTCAAATATGAGAGAAATTATCACAGTCCCACAAGAATTTCCTTCATTGACCATCCTAGGACAATGTCTATTGACTCCCCTCCTATTGAATGATTGCATCTTGTAAAGTTATCTTCTTATGTGGTCAATTTTTTCATGTCTATAGTTGTTTCTCTAGTTGAAGAATGTATTCTAGATTTAGTTTGTTTGTAGGTGATGATAGTTCTTCAATTTTTTCTTCCTATGTCGAAGAATTGGCACTCATAAATCCATTGTAATATCTCATGGGTATTTTGTTGCAACTAGGAACATATTTAATGGAAAACTACTCATATATATATATATATATATATATATATATATATATATAATGTAATGTTACTTAACATCTCTATCATACTAGGTTGTAGAGCATCTTTCGACACAAATATATGTCATTGTATTGGTTACAAAAGGGAGTGCAAAAACAATACATATTTGAGCATTAAAATTTCTTTCCCAACCCTAATTCTAATTCTATTATCTTTATTTGGATCTTTATCTTCTCAGGAGTAGTTAGTGTGATGTACAATTTCTTGGATCGTTCCTTAAAAGGAAACACATGTCAATGCCATTCCATACATCTACTTGCCATGAGAAAGTTTTCTTTCTCTATGTTTCTTTCAAATATATCCAACCATTATTATTAGTTTCCTTCAGAGGAGGGGACTTCCCATTTTAGGGTTGTAATGGAGGGATTCAATTAACTACCATTAAGAGTTTTGTTCAATTGGGTTCAATGTCACTAACATTGAATCTTCGTTCCCGAGGGGATTTTGGATTTATTAAGGGCTTGGTCTTCATATTTTCCTTCAAACTTTGTGAAGGTGATTTTTTTACCTTTACATTTAAACCTTTTTGTTCACCTTTTAACTAGTTGGAAATCATTAAGTGAAGCTAAAAGAAGCTCTTTCTTCTTGGATTTATTCTAAGCAAGATAAACAAAGCTTCAATTTGTTTATGATATGTTAATAGTGAGTTATTAAATTCTTTCATATTTAATAATGAAAATGATTTGGAATGAATCATTCTATAACTTGCATTTAACTTGTTACTTTTGGAGGACGTAAATTGGATGTATTGGTTTGTAGGACCCATATGAGGGGTGAGTCTCAATTTGGTGATTTGAGGTCTAGAAATATCTAGAGCTAGTTTGAGGCATCAAATAAAATTTTTGGGTTCCAAAACTTTATAAGCATTCCATATCCCCTTGACATTATTCAACATGTTGCAAACTTTCCAGTGATGTTAAAATCACCTCGATTAGAGTCTGTATGTGGAAGTTAGGCATGCCTCCCACAAATTAACCTAACTTTTTGACCACCCAGGTACCTATTGTATGCCGCATCAACCCCCATTTCTCACACATGTGGGTTTATTCATGTGTGGACTTCCAAGAAATATTCTATAAGGTACAAAACCTTACCACTAGTTGAGGGTTAAGGCATGTGAAAACCCTAAGCTTGACCCTAGATGGTTATTAGGATATGTTAAATATTGGATCACTTAGAAAGGGAAGGGTTCCACTCTTTTAGTTTTTTTATTTTTCCATACCTATATGGTTGTCATGCTATCTTAAATATCATATCACGAGAAAATTAAGGGGTTCCATTCTTTTGGTATTATTATGGTTCCATAGTTGAGAAAAGAATATAGAAACCATTTGGGTCACAATGTCCTTGGAAAATATATATTGATTTCTCCTTTCCATGTACTTGCATTTAAATATTGATAAAAAATATCAAAGCATAGAACTCACTTTCTAGCTAGTTTTTTCCCATATTAGGTTTCCTAAGTCGCATATTTTGTTAATTTGTGTGAATGGTATATTCATTTGTTTTTTTCTCTCATTTTAATTTCAAATCTTTCAGATAATTTTGAGCACTACTCTATTGATAATAAATTTGAGATCTAAGGTAATAAATTCCACAATTAAACATTTCAAAATGTTGTAAAATACGTTGTGATGAATCGTTTTAGTGGAATATCCATGAAAATTTACAAACTAGGATGGCATGCTTTTATATAGTAAATATTAGAGCCTTTGAGATCATTCACATTCAAACAATACCATGTTTGAGAGTCCCTTACTCAAATCTAGTTCTACACAAATTCTTGCAAAGGAGAATAAACTATCTTCTTCTTTATCTCCACCATCACAAATATGATTCCTAAGGGAGTTCCAAACTTGGGTATAATATTCCAAAAAATGCATAAGTAGATTTGGGAGCCTCACCTAAACCAATGTCGATGAGATTAGCATTTTTATAAGTTTAGACTCCAAATACCAAGGGGTGAGGAAGAGGCTCACTTGATCTTAAAACTATAGGCCTCTATTTAAAATATATTGCTTCCGACTTGGTTCAAAAGCAATATAATAAAGAAACCCTTGTTGCAAAACATGATAGTAAAATTGCCTCCTTAGTTGCCTCTAAACCATTCCATAAGAAAATTGGTTAGCTATCATAAATCATTAAAATAATGAATCAATACCAGACCCAACTAGCAGTCAATATTTTCTATGTAGTAGCAAATAATCAGAGAATCTTCATTCTCTACCATAAATTAGGCACCACTAATCATTGATCTTTCTCATAGCCTTAACGCTAGCAGAATGTGTGATCCAAGCAATTCCTTGAATGATTTTTCCCCAAGACTCAAATATTATTGTGTGTGTGATATTCTAGAACTTTATTATTGTGTGTAGATGGCATGTGGGTTTCACTCAAATTATCTATGCTTCCTCGGCGAATCACTCTTCATTTGTGTGAATGGATACAATGAGAGTGATAGTTGTGCATAGGGGGGTTTCTCTAGTCATTCTAATACCTATAAAAATAAATGTGGCTTTAGTAAGGTTGCAACAGTTAGTATTCAATATTAATGATGATAAGAGGGTGGAAATTTGTCCACTTATCTGTGTATGGATTACAAGATCATTCATTATAATCCTTTTGGTTGCAACCGCATATCCGACCACTACCTCAAGGTGCTCCATGGCAACCTCAAGGATCTAACGCCCTCATGAATGTTAGATCATGATCACTACTGAAAAAGATTCTCATTTTTCACTAATGAATCCAACTCCTTTGAATTTTAAATAAATATGTGTGGAAGGCGGCAAGAAGCTATTTTATATAATTTATATTCATGGATAATTATTATTACTAATAAAAGAAATTAATTAAATTTTTTAAAAATAAATTATGTATAAGATTTTGAATATATTTTATAATATATAACTTAATTAATTTAATTTATTAAATACATTTTTATAACCATAGAAGGAAATATTTTATATTCAAATCTATGCTTGTGGGTGCAACATTACGACAAAAGTACAAAAATTAAGGATCAGGTCTAGCTCATTAGTCTTTTCTTCATTCTTGATGATTAGTAAAAGACCACTGAAACAAACTACTACTATAAAACTTCTAAAGGTATATCGTCACCTTGAAAATGAGCCTAAAAACAAACAAACTTTAACTTGCACAGTGAAATACTTTTAAATTAACTACCATATTCAATATTCCCTTGCTTTATCTCCCCAAAAGGAGCCTAAGCATTCAAATTGGGGATTAATACATGACCACCATTTATAGATTACTAGAGATGGAAGAGGTTGGATTGTATTAAACGATGCCCCTTTATAGCTCCTCTTGAGCCCAAGAGCACTAATCTCAACTTCAACTTATTGAATTTGGACCTTATTCAGCTAGGATCTCCATAATTGAAGAAAGATTGGTAACTATCTAATTATAGGTCAACTACAATTGGAGAATCTCCTTTTGCAATGATTTAATCTCTTGTTCCACTCTAATATGTGAATTGACATGAAACACCCTCACACATACCAACATTGTCGAATATTAAGCTTAATTCCAAAGAAAAAAATAGATTGCTAACCAATCCAAGAAAAGAAGTTGTATGGAAGCACTATAATGCATAATCTTGCTGCCAACGCACAAAGAAATCAATTGACCCACCCTCCCATGCACAACTACAAACCAATTTTAACCCCAATTACCAAGACCAATACATAACCAAACCACTAACTAGACCAAACAGAGACTCTACACATAGTTGCTAAAGTTCTTATTTCCAACCCACAAAGAGATAAAATTACCCTTCTTGTAGTCAATATTAAGTAGAGACACCACAACTAGAAAAACTTAAATGCATACCAAGGAAATTATTAGAAAAACCTTCCTTGTTGGCACACCCAATTCATTCACTCAGAAACATCTTCTATCTTTGATTCTCTATGGAATTGAGATCTTGAAGTTGGTAACAATCGATGCCATGTGAAATAGTAGCTTCCCACGAAACAAATTTATCCTCCCTAAAACAAACCATTACTAAAACATTATTAAATTCTTCACATCAATCCTAGAAAAGCCTTAATAGTTTCACATTCCCTCCCAAACCTTCAACCTGAGGCAGAGGTAACATATGGAAGACATCACTTCTGATATAATGATCTAAAAGTACATCCTGAACCGTCGCATCAAATTCAACCCTAAAAATTTTCCAACAAACTAGCAGAACTTGCTTAAATGCTTCACATCAATCCCACTAGGGCCTAAATTGTTTCACACACTTTCCCCTATCATCGGCTAGAGGCAAAGGAATCATACATATGATTGTCTTTAGTTACCATGGTTTATCACAACCTAACCAATCACATCAAATGAAACCTTGGAAAACTTCCAAAGAACCAATCTGTTATACAACAACTTGACCATCTACTTGAGAATCATGATGTCTTTGATGTGTTTATAATGATGAATGAAACTTCTTCCTACAATATACAAAGCCTCCACATATCATGCACATGCCTAGGATAGGTGGAGATCCCACCCCAACAACCTTATTTTATTAACCATGATTTCGGGGGATTAGGGAATGGTTTGATATTTCAACCTACTATTAATCATAAGGGTGCCTTGATCCAAGTTGATCCCTTAATTTTCAGACTTATCCACAACTCGATGATTATGTCTTAACACATGATGATAGAGTAATCCCTTAAATTATAGAGCTAATAATAAATCCTTTCAAAAATGAATTTCAATTTTCAATCCTTGGGGAAGGAAGTCAAACATAAATGTTGAATTATAATTCTAGAATCCCCATTATTTTTATTCTTGTTGATTTAAGAGAATTAATCCAAAAAAATCCTTAGAGAAGAGAATATGCTTTAGATTGGTTATTTGTTGCCCTTCCAAAACTCAAAAAGAGGATAATTAATCTTATCCACTAAGGCTAATTAACAACAAACCCCCTACACACACTCATATATTAAATACATATTAATAATTGAAAATTTAACTATTTAATTATCATTTTATTATATATCTATATATATATATATATATATATATATATATATATATATATATATATATATATATATATATATATATATATATATATATATCACATGGTAATATATATTTACACACACACACACACACACACACACACACACATATATATGTATCAATCACATGGTAATATATATATCTACACTTACTAAAATTTAAAAGTAATGTGATTTACATGGTAAAATCAATCACATTCATTAAATGATAACATAATAAATTATCTCAAAATTTTAAAAGTATTACACATTATTTTATTTTTAATTATAACTATGTGCATGCACGCACTTTCAAGGGACTATATTTACATCAAAATATGTCTTCTTGATAGGTTTTTCTAAAAATTCCAAAATCACACTTTGTATACAATACTTCAACAAAAATACTTCATAAGTTGTATTCCTTATTGTAAATACTATATAGAAGATGTCCTAAGAAGTTTTAACTTGACACTGCTAGTAAAGAGGTTTGGTGACCCAACCCAAAGGAGGGACAAAGTGAGGTTCTACATTTAAATCAAGCAAGGTAGGTGGAGGAAGAATAATAGATTTTGTTGAAGAGGAGGAAGAGTAAATATCATGCTAACCTGAGAGCTTAAAATATTCAATTTGGCGCTTTAATGTGTTGATTTCATCCTCCAATATTTGCAATTGCCACCTCTAGCTTATGAGAATGTCCGTGGTGGTGGACCATTACACTGTCAATTGTGCATGCTGTAGTTGAAGATGGTTCAATCATGATGCAAGATCCAGATCAGATATTTTTTCTAAGTGGAAACTGGGGATATATTTTTTCATATCTAGGACTACTCTAATATTTCCACCTAGTTATCTATGTGGCTCATCTCCCATCGAGAGAATTTGTTGTCGTTGCTACAACACTCTCCAAAATTTCACTACATTCAAATTTTGGAGCTTACTCAATTGTTACATCAAGTGTTTCCATGGTCGTCAAGTGTTGTTTCAAGTTATTCCATATGTCTCAATTGTTCTCGATCATTCTTAAGTGTCATCACATTGTTAAGAACATATCTAGTGCATTTCATTGTCATAACACCTTTGTTTATGGGAAAAAAACACTTTTGGTCATAGTCGCACACACTTTGTCCATTGTACTTGGGGAGTGTATGTAAATTGGTGTTTTGATGTCTATTTATCAATATTCAAGCCTATCTAATTTGTATTAATAATTTGGTATGTTTCACACATGATTTCATGTCTAAAATCATCGTGTTCTTCCCTTGTCCTATCTCCCAAACTTAGACAAAGTTTGGTTGCACAAGTGATCCCATTAAGGCAAGGAGTTAAAAAGCACACTCTCAAGCCTTGGTTAGGAATCCTTTGTTGTACAGAAGTGTTCCCTGCACCCTCCAAGAGCATGTAGTGCACTCCTAAGCATCATTCCCCTTCCCTATTCTGAACTGCACCCTGAAAAAACAAGTATTTCTTTTAGCACACTCCCTCAACTCGAATAACTATACCCTCCTTGAACGTACCCTAAAGCCCCAATGTTATGCTCTTAACCTACAAAAATGATACCCAAATACAGAATATGCGAAGAAAAGATACCTAGAACACAGAATAGCAATGATTTTATTATTCAGAGAGTAATGTTCACTTGCCTCTTCGAGGGGGCAACCTCCAATAGAGCAGAGCTCGACTACAAAATAAGACACGATGCTCCTCGCAGGGAGTCTCTATCCTTTATATATGACTCATACATGCAATACCATGGGCCAATACCGTGGGTTTTATTAATACCATCTATCTAATACTACAGCCCATTTGCAACTAACTGTGGTTCCGTCATTAATTGCAGATTAACCACTTACAATTATTAATATGGGCTTTATTGACTCTTGACTATGACGTGATCCCATTACATAAATAAGGGGGTTAGGGTGGGACCCTAACATGCCCTCCCCCTTAAGACTAGCCTTGTCCTCAAGGCTGAAGCTGCGGAAGCTGCTGAAGAATAGTCGCTGGTTCCCAAGTTCCATCTTCCGGAGAGGTGTCTTTCCATTTGACGAGGACTTCCTTAATCATGCGGCCGCGTAGTTGCTTGTCTCGTGTGTCTAGGACCTGTTCGGGTTGAAGCCAGATGGACCCTTCTTCGTCCAATTCAGGTAGACTGGTCTGAATTCTGCAATTGTTCCCAATCACTTTCTTGAGGCATGAGACATGGAAAACTGGATGGATTTTTGTAGTAGGTGGCAAGGCCAACTTGTAGGCCACTTCTCTAATGCGCTGAAGTACTTGATATGGTCCGTAGAATTTGGGAGAGAGTTTCTGACACCCCTTGTCTTTGAGTGATGTTTTCTTATATGGTTGGAGCCGTAAAAAGACCTGATCCCCTTCTTGAAATTGGCGCTCTGAGCGATGCTGGTCTACCTGTTGCTTCATGCGGTTCTGAGCTTGATGAAGATTCTCTCGAAGATGGGTGAGCATGGTTGCGCGGTGTTGTAGGAGTTGATCCACTGCTTGTACTTTTGAGCATCCCTTGAGATACGAAGTAGGTGAAGGCGGGAGTTGACCATATACTGCTTCATAGGGAGTCATTTTGGTGGTGGCATGATAGTTGGTGTTATACCACCATTCAGCCAGAGGTAGCCATTGTACCCAAAGGTGTTGCTTTTCTGAAGTGAAACACCTAAGGTAGGTCTCTAGACATTTGTTGATGGCTTCGGTTTGACCATCTGTTTGCGGATGATAAGAAGAACTGAGTTTTAGTTGAGTGCCTTGTATTCTGAAGAGTTCCTGCCAAAAATTACTGGTGAAGATCAGGTCGCGGTCAGACACAATAGAAGTGGGCATGCCATGCAATTTGAAGATCTGATCCATGAAAGATTGAGCAACCAAAGTTGATGTAAATGGGTGGGGTAGGGCGCAGAAATGAGCATACTTCGACAGTCGGTCCACAACCGCCATGATGACTGACTTGTTCCCTAACTTTGGAAGACCTGTAATGAAATCCATAGAAACCTCCGTCCAAATTGAGGCCGGAATGGGCAATGGTTGTAATGTGCCTGGTGTGTTGATGGTTTCCCCTTTGTGGCGTTGACAAACATCGCATTCTGCTACGAAAGTAAGGATGTCCTTTTTCATGCCTATCCAAAAAAATGATCTTCTGGTGCAAGTATACATCTTCTGAAAGCCTGAATGTCCTGCAATGGGAGATGAGTGCAATTCTGCCAAAATGCGACTTTTGAGGGTGGATGTTGGTGATATTACAACTCTGTCCTTGTAGTGAAGAATATCATCCTGCCACGAGTAGCCCTTGGTGGAATTTGGATCTACCTGCAATTGAGAAATGAGTTGGGAGAGCCCGGGGTGTGAACACCATTCCCTGCGAGCCTCTTCAATCCATTCTGGAATGGGGAGGGAAATTGCTAGCAGAGTACTTTCCTCCTCAAATTGGCGAGATAATGCATCTGCTACACTATTGTCTTTCCCTTTCTTGTAAATGATCTCATAATCATATCCCAACATTTTGGCTAGCCATTTATTTTCTTGTGGGGAGGATAGGCGTTGCTCCAAAAAATATTTAAGACTGTGATGATCTGTGCGGATTTGGAAACATCGCCCCAATAAGTAAGGTCGCCAGGTCTCGACTGCATGTAAGATGGCCATCATTTCCTTCTCGTAGGTAGATTGGCCCAGATTCCTCCCACTGAGTTGTTGGCTTGTGAAGGCCAACGGTCACCCTTCCTGCATTAAGACCGCCCCAATACCTGTACCCGAAGCATCACATTCAATGACAAAAGATTTGGTGAAGTCAAGTAGTGCTAAGACTGGAGTGGAACACATGGCATTTTTTAGAGCTTTAAAGGCCTGTTGTGCTTCCTCATTCCAGAAGAATGAATTTTTCTTTAGGAGTTGGGTGAGGGGCTTCGCTATGCGACCATAGTTGTGGACAAATTTACGACAATAGCCCGTGAGACCCAAAAATCCTCTCAAGCTCTTCAAGGTCTTAGGTTGAGGCCATTCCAGCATTGCCTGGATCTTTTTGGGGTCCACCTTGACACCTTCACGCCCCACAATGTGGCCCAAATACTCTACTTCTGCCATGCCAAATGAACACTTGGACATCTTGACAAATAATTTATGCTTGCGGAGCAGTTGCAAGAGTAGATCTACATGCTGAAGATGTGCGGCCCAAGTGAAACTATAGATGAGGATGTCATCGAAGAAGACAAGGACAAATTTCTTGAGATATAGTTTGAGAATGTGGTTCATAAGGCTCTGAAAAGTAGAGGGGGCATTACAAAGACCAAATGGCATGACCAGGAATTCATAATGGCCTTCATGAGTTCGGAAAGCAGTCTTGGGGATGTCAACTTCCTTCATGCGAATTTGGTGGTAGCCTGAGTGAAGATCCAGCTTAGTGAAGAATTGAGCCCCATTGAGTTCATCCAGCAAATCATCAACCACCGGGATGGGAAATTTATCTTTGACTATCAACTTATTGAGGGCCCTGAAGTCGGGACACATCCGCCACTCCCCATCTTTCTTGAGCACCATGACCACTGGGGATGAATAAGGACTAATGCTGGGACGAATGACACCTGCTTCCAAAAGTTCCTTGATGATTTTTTCTATTTCATTCTTTTGGGTGAACAGATATCTATATGGGCGCACATTTGGGGGTTGGGCCCCTGGAACCAAGGTGATGCTATGATCATGTTCCCCTCTCGAGGGTGGAAGCTCATGAGGCTTGTCAAAGACCGGCAGATGGTTATTTAAAATCTGTTACATCTTAGGATGAATTGGCAGAGGCTTGGTTTCGACTGCCTGGATGGCATTAAATTGAACTACAACTCCATGATTGCCCTTTTTTAACAATTTTTCCATCCTATGCAAGCTTATGATAGAGGGGGCTCCCACCTGGAGTCCACGGAGGGTATGTGTGTAGTTGTTCTGCTTAAAACTCATATATAACTCCTGGAAATCCATTGTGATTGGCCCAAGAGTGCGGAGCCATTCAGCGCTGAGGACAATGTCGCAACCCCCCATGTGTATGGCAAACATGTGAGTTTTCAACTGATAATCCCCCATTTGAAGTTTGACATTTGCATAGCGGCCTTCACATTTCATTGTGCCTCCATCTGCAATTTGAACTTGGAAGTTAGAAACTGCTCGTACAAAACAATCCATTGCTTCTGCGACTTTTTGATGGATGAAATTATGTGTACTTCCACTATCAATCAAGACTACTACTGGGTGATGTTTAATAAAACCTATGATTTTGAGAGTTTGAGGGGAAGAAATCCCTGCTAACGCATGCAGCGAAATAACTGGTTCGTCAGGGACATTGTCCTTTTGGTTGTCTTCTTCTAGCGCCTCATGGTCCTCAAGTGGTGGATCTTCCTCTGTTGAGCTGTAGTCAGTGGCATCTATTTGAAAAAATTTGGGCTCCTTGCATTTATGACTTGGGGAGTATTTTTCATCACAGTAGTAACATAGTCCTTGCTTTCTTCTTTCGGCCATTTCCGCAGGTGACACCTTTTTGACCTTAAGTGTTTGAGTCGTGTTGTGAGCCTGTGGGGGGCAACCTTTAGCGGAGAAATTTGGGTGACTGTATTGGGCTGCTAATGCACGCTCCATGTTACGAGCTACCTTGCAAGCCTCCGTCCATGTGGGAGGGTGGTGCAGTAGGACTTGAGCTTTGATGGCTTCTTTAAGACCGCTGATAAAACATTCCGTGTAGAACGCATCTGAGAGACCCCAAGTGCAGAAGGCTAAGGCTTCAAAAGCTGTAATATATTCATCCACTGTACCAGTCTGTCAGAGCTTAGTAAGACGACCCAAAAAAGAGTCCTCCTGTTCAAAGCGGTCTTGAAGAGCTTTTGTAAATTGGGTCCAAGTCCTAAAAGGTCCATTGCAACGTTGATGCCATTCCCACCATTGCCACCTTTCATTGTCCAAGTACATGCTCCCCAACATAAGCTGAGTCGCATCATCTAAGATACGTTTCAGTTTGAAATACTGCTCCATTTGTGCTATCCATGCCGACGAGTGAGAACCGTCAAATTTATGCATATCCAACTTGGGAGGTCACTGACTGGGTGGTTGGTGGGTGTGCCAGACGTGAGGAGAGTGGCTAGACTCACCCTCATTGTATCCATTGCCATTGTACGCCTCCTCGTGGGCTTGCTCCTTGTCCTTCGGGATGAGTTGCACGACCTGGCTACATAGTCCGGTAAGCTGAAGGCTGAGGGTGTGCATGGATTCTTCAATTTTGTCCATCCTTTCATTGGCCATCACTTGAGCTCTAGTTTCTACCATACACCAACCGGGTTTTTTGAAAATTGGGGCCGCCTAAAAAAAAAATTTCACTAAGAAGTGAATGGTACCACCGTGCCCAGCTCGTCGTCCTAATTCTAATGGGCTAGAGCACCAATAAGCACCCGAAAGATCCCAGACTCTTTTTTTTTTTTTTTCTAAAAACTCCTAATGGAGTTTTACTCCTTCCTTATCAATACTGCAGTGGCCAAATCCTCAAAATGTCAATGCGGCCAAAAGTCCTGCGAAAATTATAACCCGGTATAGGAACCCTTCACAATGACTCCGATCTGGGGAATCTCAGAGATCTGAATGGCGGATCTGCTGGCGGAACAGACTGCTTCTACGGATCTGGTGGATCTAATAGATCGGAATGGCTGATCTGCAAACTTGAGACTGCGGAACTGATGTCTGCTGCTGCTGCACCCCTTTGCACAAGCTGATCTGGAATAGATGATGTGTGATCCCCTGATAGAAAGGGAACTATGGTCTTGAGGAGTGTCAGGAGCTATAGATCGCAATATACATAAGGGTCTGGCAGTAGTACTCGGCCTAATGTTTCAGGGATCTAACTAAGGAGGATCGACCGTACCCTTAGCCGTACAACCCAACTACCCTATCGTACGGGCGAGTAATCTCTCCGAGTGCTGTTCTCAATGTACTGCAGCCACAAGACGGCCGACGGTTTATCTATGGCGAGGTTTCAAAGGGAGCCTAGGGGGTTTCCGATATACCCAGAGGGTACGTGGAAGACAGTCCGTGCGCGGTTCTGTCTAATGCGCTACTACTCGAAGGGGTACCCATAGGGGTTACAAGGGAGTCCAACAGACGTGACCACCTCTTGTATTTCCTGCATGCATGCCTCCCCAAATCCGCAGGTTTATGCGCTCAACGACAGATCCCGTGGTTTAAAGACGCTGGAACACGTCTCTAGCCAAAAAAAAATTTTACTAAGAATTGGAGATCCCACCGGCCCTGGAAAGTGCTCTGATACCACTTGTTATGCTCTTAACCTACAAAAATGATACCCAAATACAGAATATGCGAAGAAAAGATACCCAGAACACAGCATAGCAATGATTTTATTATTCAGAGAGTAATGTTCACTTGCCTCTTCGAGGGGGCAACCTCCAATAGAGCAGAGCTCGACTACAAAATAAGACACGATGCTCCTCGCAGGGAGTCTCTATCCTTTATATATGACTCATACATGCAATACCATAGGCCAATACCGTGGGTTTTATTAATACCATCTATCTAATACTACGGCCCATTTGCAACTAACTGTGGTTCCGTCATTAATTGCGGATTAACCACTTACAATTATTAATATGGGCTTTATTGACTCTTGACTATGACATGATCCCATTACATAAATAAAGGGGTTAGGGTGGGACCCTAACACCCAAAGCCTAACCCCTTCAACCTTAAGCAATGTTCCAAGTTCCCTCCTTGGTTCTATTTAGTGCATGACCGCACCGTGAAGCCCTGAAGCCTCATCCTTCATCCTTCGACAGTGTGCCATGTGCCTTCCTTGTCTCCCTTGAATTTACACTTCACTTGGGAAGCCCAAATGGTCTTCCTTCATCCTTCAGACCTGCACCTTGTGCCCTCCCTTGAGATTTATCTCTTCTCTTGAGTGCCTTAGCGCATCTCAAATCCTTGAAGCTTCATCCCCTCAGCCTTTCATAGTGCGCCCTTGTGCCTAGAAGTTTCCTTATCCTCTCTAAGCACACTGTTAAATCATGAACTGGAAATTTGCATGAATCATGTTAGGATAGGATATTTTTTAGGTTGATGTTTTCTTTCCATGAGTGATTGTAGTTGTAGGTATTTCAATAATAGCATGGAAAGTATGCATGAAGAAGACCGAGCAAAGAGGGAAGTTAAAGGAAGCATTCACGAACAAAGAACACATTGAAATCTTGATGATCAAAGAAACCCTAAAGACTACACGAGATCAAAGACCCTTCGGAGAGTGAAGACACCAACAACATGGAAGTTACATGCAAGATCAAACATGCAAGTGACAGCCTTATCACCTATTGAAGAAAGTCCATGTCATTAGTCACTTTGAGTCAAGGTCGTCAATGATAAGTAACTTTTCATGCCCTCATCACATGATGATGTGGAAATTATGGTGTAATCATGTAATTATTACAAAGGCAAAGAAGTGGAAGTCTAAGAGTCATGTATGGACAAAATAGTCATGTATAGAAATCCAAAAGACATGTAATTCTAGGAGTCATATGTAATTCCAAAATTCATATGGAAGTCCAAGAGTTATAGAAGTCCAAAGGTAATTAGAAGTTCGAAAGTCAAGATTTATGAGGATATGAAAGGCCATGCCTTAAGTTATAAAAGGATCCTCATTACTCAAGCAAAGGAATTTTAACCTTGGCTTCTCCCATAAGGCATTAGAGAGATAAATATAATATTTTTGGGGAGAAAGTATTGGCTTTAACGCTCCATTATTGGAGCTAGTGGTGTTTATTGTACTTATGTATCTTGGAAATTTTTCTTAATACTTGAAGCCATTTGGCCAACACATTTTCATGCATAGATCATGGATGTTTTGAGACTACTCTTCTAATGTTTGCTTATGTTGGCTTTCATATGTACTAAAGTAATTGAACTATTTTGGTGACTTTGGTGCTTAACTTGTTGGAAATGTGTTGTGATGATTTAACTATCATGGCATCTATGTGAACTATTTTGCTTGATTTCTAGCATTCTTTCTCATTTATGTACATGTGATTCCATTAGATTAGTATTATTACTCATCTCTTAGACATGCACTTTCTCTCCCTTGCAGTAAAAGAACCTTGATACATCTATAATAAAACATTTCACAAGGCACACTCTCTTCCTCATTCAAAAGCACATTTTGGCTTCTCTCTCGTGCTAAATTCTTAACCCAAGGAAAATCTTTAAGTAAATGGAAGTCAAGTCGTATTTCCAAATGGGACTTTGTTGTGGTCACCAACAACCCCCCTCTTTGTTTAGTATTAGCAATAATATCAAGCAAAGGGGGACCCTTAACAAAAAATCTCAAAAATATTTTTATCAAATTTTTTGTATTTAACTCCCTAAAAGCTATATCGCATCGCAAAGAGAAAGTGAAGCGTTTTTCCTATGCGCGTAAGTAAGCTGCGATGAAGCGATGCGACATTCATCGCATCGCATATTCTGAAAGCGCCCTTAAAAAGAAAAACCTAAGGAATCGCCGATGGCCGATATGCGACATCGCATATCGCAACGTCGCCTAAGCAGCACACAATGAGCAAATGAAAATTGCGATATCGCGATTTGCGATCTGCGATCTTACAAACTGCGATTTTGCGATTTGCGATCTGCTACGAATGAGACTATTAATTGCTGCGATACGAATCGCAGAAACCACTCATCGCAAAGTTTCTTCGGCATGATTTGTAAACCCAAAATCGAGCGCGCACCTTAAGGGAAATTAATGATTGCACGCCTGAGTACCCAAAGATGATCGTGTTGCGTTTTTCGAAGAGTCAAGTCATTATGAGTGTCATGATTATGCATTCATTAGAGTTTAAAGCTTTCATGTCAATCTTTTCGTCATGTCTCTTTTCCTTTGCGTAAACTGTAAGGCAGTAACTAATATAAATCTATATGCAGGAAACATCTAAGGAAAAGGGGAAAGCGCCAATACTTGAAGAACAGAGAGGAGATGCCTTCGCAAATGAATGCCGCATGCAGCAGAGCCGCGGATTCTAGAGTATCACTCCATAGACACTGATGAAAATAGACTATCCAAGACTCAGAGTCAAAGGCGCACAAAAGCAGCATGTTTGCAAAAGATCCTTAAGCTCATATTGGATAAAGCAAAAAGAAAAATGCTAAAAAGGGATGATGCTTCAGAAAAGCCTGGAACAAAGAATGGAAGCAATTTTCAATATGTAAGATTGTTCAGGCAACGAAATCCCTAACTCATTGAGTCATTCACACGGCCGGAAACCGAAATAGCAACAGCACAATCAGTTTGAAAGAAATCTGGGTTATACTAAGTATACACACAGCAAATACACCCAGCCAGAGGAAGATTTTCAAAAATATCTTCTAGTTTGTCAAAAAGAGGTGCCAGCTTTTGTTATTTCTACTTTTATCGTCTGAGCAAAAGGAAAAGACAACCAGCCGACTCTTTCCAGGCGAACCTCACATTGCTTACAGCACTAAGGAGCAGATACAGAAACGGTTAGAAATTAGATTCAATTTTTAGAAATAAATTTGCTTTAGTAAAAGGGCGGTCATTTGAAGCCGTTCCCTAAATTTGTGTAATTAAGATTAGTTAGTTAGTAGTATTTAACCCTTCTCATGGCATTTGGAGAAGGGTCCAGAAATTTGTCAAAAAACTTGTCCTCAGAACATGCACTTTTGCACCCTCGGAGGTGGTTTTTGGTGAATGGATGGATTGAGATTTATTTATGTTTGCATTTTAATGTCTGCTACTGATGTTGCACTTCTGTACTCTTAGTAGATGTTAGAAGTAAGTAGAGATAAATCGTTATTGCTTGAAGTTTGTGAGTAAAAATCAGTCATAAATGGTACTTTTATCTCTTGATTAATTTCTGCTCATATTCTTAGAGTGATATACAGCTGATTTGTTTATATGTTGATGTATGAATGTCTGGATTACCATTTGGCACTTTTGTACGGTGGAATCATTTGTTTGTGCTTAACATATGAATAACTTATCATGAGATATGTTGTTCACAACTGTTTTGCTTAACTTCTTATGCAGAATGGTTTATCTTAATTTGATTTATATTCTTATGATAGCTGAATGATCTTTATTACTAGTTATTGTATGAAATCTTTTTAGATCGCATGAAGAAAGAATCCTCCCCCGGGTTAGTATAGATTAGATGTGTTGTTTTTGTTAGATTACAGTAGCATAGAGTCAGTTTAGAGTTTAGAATTAGAGTAGCTTGAAATTACCTTTAGATTAGCATCATCAAATATCTACACACACACACACATCCTTTTAAATTGGGAAGCTGGTCCCATCATCCCCAGTCGGACCCGCTACACCAAACGGGCAAGGAGCCGCCAACCAGGTTCCGGACCGGGTGGGTATCCCCCTTGTTGTTGACCCGATTTTGGACCTCTCAACAGACTCCTACACCAAATAGTGTGAGTTCTAATTGGGACCTCATATTAGGGAGATCCCTTGTATGTTGGTAGTATCCAGCACTGTCAACATTCTAGCGCTAGAAGGAGTGTCGCAAGTTTTTTATGGTTGATAACTCTTCACGTCCCAATCATTTAGTTTCTAGACAAGGCAGTAACATCCTGAGTAATATCCCTACTCCTATTTCCAAGGTATAAGGGTCGTCTCAACTTGGTCCAGAGTTGGCCTAAAAATTTACCTATGAACAACTCCAGGCACTTTAACCTATTAGCCATCAGTTTGCAAAATCTATCGGTTTACTCCCTGTTTCTTACAAACTTCTCCCTCATCCTAAGAAGAAAGAAACAACTTGTATTTTTGTATTGGTTGTATCGGTGGAATATTTGTTTTTCGCCACTCTTGAGGAATTAACACAATATTCCGAAGACATAGTTCAACAAGAACTACTTCCACCCATTCACGAAGAGTATGAGGAATATATTGTTTTTTTTATGTAGATCATTCGATAGTTGAATTAGAGTTTAATGACAGTTTAAGCAATGTAGGATAAGGCTCATCGAATTCAAAAAAGGAGTAGGAGAAAGGAGACGAAGACATGGAAGATCAAGACTTAGAATGGATGGCCCAAGGGCCACTCTCTCTTCTGGATAATCTTCATAGAATGCCCAGACATTTGGAGAAGCTATTGTCTAAGTTTTATCTAGACAAAAAGACTAAGGCAGAATATCATATCAACGATTTCTACATGCATCTATGGATGTTAGAGGTACAGTACGATGATGTTTCTTGTAGGTTTTTCCATTTTACTTTAGAAGGTAGAGTAGTAGCATGGTACCATAGCCTGTCTATTAATTCAACCCATGGATGGAGGGAGTTTAAGAGATTTTTTTTGGATAAATTCATCAATTCCAAGATTCTTTCCATGTTATTAAAAGAGCTCAGAAATATTAAGATGGGGGAAAGGAGAAAGTCAATGATTTCAATCAAAGGTTCAACCGTATATTAAACAAGTTCCCCCTAAACATGCAGCCTCACGATTCTATCAATATTGATTATTATATAGTTTCCTTACCGATAAAAAATGATACTTTTGTTAAAAGAGCTACAAAGTATATATTGGCTCTAAACTTTGCACAAGCGATCATCGTGGAAAAATAATTGTGCACCGTTGTAGCTATTACCGATGATGATGAATCTAAAGACTCCAAGGAAACTAGAAAGAAGACTTAGCCTTCTTCAAGTAAGGCTAAAGAAAATGATTTCATTGATATGGAAAATTTAACTAAATCTCTAAAGGCACTCACTAATGAAGTCTCAGAATTAAAGATAAAGTCAAGCAAGGCCTCTACCAATAGCAAGCTCCCCAAGTATTTCCCATTCAGAAGAAATAACAATAACAATGAGCGAGCTAAGCCTACCCAAAGTTAAAATGTTGTATTGAATATTTAAAGTGCCGACATGGATAAATATTGTTCCTTCCATTAGGAATGGAATTCAGAGAAAATGTGCCCACAATGGAACCACAACATGAATTCTCTGGTCGAACACAATGTTTATACTTTATTAGAAGATGAGTAGTTTGAGAAAATGAAAGAAATAATGAACCTGTAGGAGTTGAGGAAAGTATAGGTATTGGACGTGCAGTTAACACTTTTTACATTATTCTAAATATCGATAAGAAGAGTGTTGAAGTGCCATCTTAAAGTGAATCCCCTCCTCAGAAACAAACTAGTCATTATAATTTGAGGAACAAAGGGTCCACTCCTGGGCTGGAAGTGGAAAGATAAGAATTAAAGAAGAAATTGTTAAGAATACTCACACCACCAACTAATCCCACTCAGAATAAACAAAATAAGTCTGGAAGTGATGTTACCTCTAAAAATACTTCCACTAGTAGTAAAAATAATTCTATCACTCCAAAAGTTTCAAATCAAGCTACACCTCCATACATTTCAGCACTGCCTGCTAAAAATGAAACTATTGATTATAACATAGCTGAATATTTTAAGAGAGATTATGAAAATATTTCCATATTTGATCTAAGATAACAGTCTAGTGTGGACTACTTTTCCAAGCCTTCTCATAACCTTCATCAGGTGAAAAAGCTTCTACTTTTGAAAAGGTGTCTAGTAAGTCTTCTAGAACTCTCGAGTCTGTAGTTAATGTTGTAACTTTAGATGCTAAAAATATTTGCCCCCATTTTTTCTAACTTTAAAAATATTTAATTAAAATGTCCATAATTGTTAGGTCAATTTGGGTGCATTTTTTAACGTAATGCCATTATTTTTTTCTAAGAATATTAATACTAAATGGGATAAAAATGATGCACAAATAATATAGTTGGATAGATCCCTTGTCCAAGCTATTGGTGAAATCAAGAATGTTATTACTCAAATATCATCTGATCACCGAGTACACCAATTTATAAAATTTGTAATTGTGGACATCCCTGAAATCTATGGCATACTCCTGAGTAGGGAGTGGACTAGTAAATTACAAGGGTATTTTGCTATAGATTGGTCACACTTATGGCTTCCATATAAGGGAAAAAACAACCAGATTCGAGTGGAGAGTGAATCGTACATGAAATATACTATGAAACTACCTGAGAGTCATAATGGTCGTGTTTCCTTTGTAGACATAATCTTTGGAAATTGCTTTTTGGAACTTGATCACGGGCATTATCAAGCATAAGCATCACCCATCCCACCTAATACACAGTTGGAGCTTCTTCTTTGTACTCAGACTAGCGCTAATGAATTATGTAATATAAATGTACATAATAGTAATAATAGTATAGGAACCAGTTTAGCGGAAAATAATATATGGATTGTGTACTTCAATAGTTCTAAAACACAGGATGGATCTAGAGCTAGTTTCATACTCATAGACCCATGTAATAAGAAGTACATCTTATCATGTCATTTGGAGTTCGAGTGTAGAAATAATATTTTTTAATATGAAGCACTTGTGCTTGGGTTAAATAAAGTCATCGAATTGAAGGTAGAGTTTCTCAAGGTAATTGGTGACTCAAAAGTGGTTAATCTATAGGTATGGGATACTATCCATTGTGTTTCACCAAATCTTAAAAACTACAAATAGGAGGTATGGTGATTGATTAATTATTTTAAAGATTTTAATATTATTTTTGTTCCTATAGTTAGAAATGTCATAGCAGATACATTAGCTAATGCAGTTGTTAGAATGTTGCCTTTGAAAATGTTTTTTCTATAGAAAGTATATATATATATATATATATATATATACACCATTTATACCCGATAACATCACTACATTTTCATGTTTTCAATGATGACCAATAGATATTGCATTATATGGCTAATGCAAATGTATTTAAAGATGATTCCATTGAGGGGGATGAGCACAATAAGGCTTTGTAGGAGGCATATGATGCAATGAAATGTAACACCATGCTTAAAGGCATAGTCTCCCTAGAAATATTATATGACCTATAAAACTAGTTCAGAGGAAGAATTAATACTAAGACTCATAGCTTGAAGTTGTCATCTGAACAAGTCAACTTGGGAACTCAAGAAGATTTTAAATATGTAAATCTTCTTACATGTTGTTCTCCACAACAACGACAAGCATTTACGACTTGTTCAAATAGTACCAAGATGTGTTTGCATGGACTTGTGACGATTTGAAGACATATGATACTTGTATTATCTAGCATGTCATTCCCACTAAAGAAGGGATGAAACCTTTTCAGTAGAAGCTAAGGAAAGTTCATCCAACACTGGAACCTCTGATTCAAAAGGAGTTGAGGAAGTTATTGGATTCTCAGATCATTTTCATGGTCTGACATTCTACTTGGGTTTCGAATTTGGTCCCAATTAGAAATAAGTCTAATGAGATAAGGTTAGGTGTTGACTTTCACAATCTTAATTAAGCATCAGACAAAGATAATTTCCTAGTGCCATTCATGGAACAGATCCTCCAAACAGTATCTGGGTCTGAGATGTTCTCGTTGCTAGATGGTTTTTTTGGTTATAATCAAGTGCTAGTGGTAGAACCAAATCATCTTAAAATTGCGTTCAGGACCAAGTGGGGAATATTTGCCTTTAATCGTATTCGGGCTTATAAATGCTAGTGCTACATTTCAAAGAGCAATGGACATCGCTTTCTATGGCTTGATTCACCAAAGTGTATTTGTTTATTTGGATGATGTAAATGTGTTCTCCAAAATAAGATCAAACCATGTACATCATCTGAAGAAAATATTTGATAGGTGTCGTAAATATGGGATCTCTCTCAATCCCAAGAAAAGCATCACTAATAATTATTTATTTATTACAGATAAATAAATAATTAATTATTAATAAATATATAAATTATTATTATTTGTCAGGCCAGGCAGTAACTCTCCAAAGGCAGAAAAAACTGATTTTTTTTATTACATTAGGTAGCTATTGTTATATGCAAGAATGTGACTGTTCAGTTCATCTTCTAATGACTGTTCACATTCCAGGTTCACCCAACCACAGAGGATTAGGTGTCAACATTCCCCCCCTAATCTGAAGGGATGTTGGTGAGTCCAAGCATCATTCTGAATCTTTCAAGCTTTTCTCTTCCAAGCGCTTTGGTGAAGATGTGTGCAATTTGCTCATTTGTGGAACAATGACGGAGATGGATTGTTTTGGCCTCAACATGATGTCGGATCAGATGATATTTAGTATTGATGTGCTTTTTACGATCATGGAACTTTGTATTCTTGGCCAACTTTATTGCAGAGGTGTTGTCAATCATGAGTGGAGTTGATTGTACTTGTTTTACCTGCAAATCTTCAAGAATTTTCCTGAGCCACACAATTGCTTTCGTTGCTTCAACTGCTGCCACGTATTCTGCTTCTGTTGTGGAATCTGCTAGAACTGATTATTTGCGTGATCTCCAAGAGACAGCTCCTGATCCAAGACTCATAGCATATCCTGAAGTAGATACCCCAGTTTCTTTATCAGATTTGGATGATTCAAGAAAAATGACATCTCTAGATACAACAAACTTTTTATTTACTTCATCATAGAGGCGGTATGCTTTAGAGGTGTTTGAATACCCCAGGAAGATACACTTACGACTTCTAGCACCAAGTTTGTTTCTATGTACCTTTGGTATCAAAGCATAACAGGTGGAACCAAAGATCCTAAGATGTTTTACCGAAGGAACATGTCCATACCACAATTCATAAGGAGTCTTGTTTCTTAAAGCATTAGATGGACATCTATTCTTTATATATGCAGCACATAGAACAACATCAGCCCAAAACATTATCTTTACATTTTTGAAGAAAAGCATGGATCGTACCATATTCAAGATTGTTCCATTCATTCTTTCAGCTACACCATTCTGTTGGGGATTATAAGGCACAGTTGTTTGATGTTTGATCCCATGTTGGCGAAGATAGTGTTCAAATTCATTTGATGTATATTCTTTTCCATTATCAATGTGAATAGACCCAATATGAGATTGTGCATCATTTTCAATCAATTTATGAAAATTCTTGAATGTTTGAAAAGCATCAGATTTGTTCTTCAATAAATAAACCCAACACATTCTAGTGTAATCATCAATAAATGTCATGATATATTTATTTCCATTTGCAGAAGGAACAGGCATTGGACCACATAAATCTGAATGAATGAGTTCAAGCTTCCTATGTGCTCTTGAATGTGAATCATGAAAAGACTGTTTGCTATGCTTTCCTAGAATGCAAGCATCACATTGCTTATGTTTCCTAGGAATTGTAGGCAAACCAGCAATACCATTTTTCTTCAATAAGCAGAGACTGTCATAGTTTAAATGTCCAAATCTAGCATGCCATAATAAACTTGATGGAAGTGTACCTTCTTCATGATGAGAAATATATGAGAAATGTTGTGCATGAGCAGAGGTTCCTTGTAGTTTGAGAAGCCTTTCTTCTTCTATTCCCCTCATGTCAAGTGAGTGGTCAGATGCTTTTCTTACCTCAAGCTTGCCATCAAACATATGAATGGAGTGACCTTGCTGGCGGATGTGGACCAAGGACAGCAAGTTTCTCTTGAGCTGTGGGAGATATAGAACATGATCCAGAAGAAATTCTGGAAGACCAGGTAGTTTAAGCCTAATTGTGCCAAGCCCTGATGGCTTGATTTTTGACTGATCTGCAAAGTATACTGCTCCATCAACATTGTCAGCGAAATCTTCAAAAAAATATTTTCTATGATTCATATGATAGGTTGCTCTTGAATCAAGCAACCAATCATTTTTTGAAGAAGCAAGTGCAGCATTAAACAAATCTTCATTTACTCCAATGTTACATTGTGCCTCAATATAGTGAGTGGATTCAGGTGCTTTACCTTTGTCTGTATCATCAGTTTTACCTTTCTGCTGGTTTCTTTTCTGCTCAATTTTGTCCCATGGTAGCTTGCATGTAGAAGCATCATGTGATCCATTTCGTTTGCAGCGAATGCAATGCAGATCTGCCTTTTCTACTTGAGAATGTCTGCCCCCCCTGCCTCTGAAGTATCTTCCTCTTCCTCTTCGTCCAACTCTTCCTCTTGTAGAATCTTGAGCAGAATGCTTTTCTTTATGAGCAAGGCACACAGTCTCTTCAGAAGATTCTGGAGTTGTCTTCTTTCCAAAGGCTTTCTCTCTTTCAGCAAACTTTTTCACAAGAGAGTCAAAGGTTATATCTTTAAGATTTCCATTTGCTTGTAAAGACTCAAGATAATTGGAGTAGGTAGGATAGAGTGCCTTGAGAAAAGCAATAAGAGGGATATCCAGCTCAACCTTAGTGGATTTAATATCATGCATTATAGACTTTACTTCAGATGCAAGGGCAAGAGGATCATTATTTTTCAGTTCAAGAGTGAAGAGTTTAATCATGAGCTAAACAACTTCAAGTGCAGAATGTGAGTCATAGAGTTCTTTCAGCTTTTGTAAATCTTCAAAGGCAGTTGAATATGATGAAATATGACGACTTACTTCTTCATTTACAGATGCTTCGATTAACGCATAGGCTTTGTTGTTCTTGTTTTCCCAAATGACGAGCTCTTTGTCTGATGTAGGCTACAGTGGGTCATTGTCTCCTTCTCCGACACACACTCCTTTCCACAACTCATTGAAGATGAGGGTGTGTTTTATCATCCGGGACCATTCAGGATAGTTCTCCTTTCCAGTGAGAACTATTCCTACCATAGAGATGATTGAATGCATTTTGTAAAAAATACTTTTGCTGATAAAAAAACTTCTGCTGATAAAAAAAACTTCCTTACGTTACAGCCTTATGCACTATATTTTCTTCAAATCCCTCTAATGTTTGATAAAAGCATCAGCATTTAATTGAGATATTATGTACATATCACTTCAATATCACTTTAATGCTTCAACGCAACATTACCATTCAAATGAAAAAAAACTGTGCAATACTACTATTCACCTCCACAAATGCTTTGAATGATTTATTTTTTTTTAAATAAGACTGCAAACAAGACTGCTTTGAATGATTTTTCTTTTAGATAAGACTGCTTTGAATGATTTTTTTTTTAAATAAGATTGCTTTGAATGCTGTGTTCAGGCCAATACCATGTCAGGTCAGGCTTTTTTTTTTAAATAAGACGCAAAACAGTCAAGATGTCCATAGGTTCTCCCAATGCTGCAACGGGTTTTTCTGTAATGACATCGCCATCTCCCCCATCCGACATGGCTTTGCTGGGATAAAATATCACAGCTACAAACACGCACCTAGCTCTGGAGTGCTCGCTAAATGTCACACCAAAGGATGGAGAGTCGAAAAGCCGAACACATCAAAAGTGTATACAGTCACTCCCAAGTGGGCGCCAAGCTTGAATATACGTTCAATGCTCGAATATAGTGAGCGGATTCAGCTTTAAAAAGGCGTTAGTAATGCAAATGCATTCAGGCATTCAAACATTAATAATGATGCGCATTCAATGAAACGACAATACCACTGCGTCGATGGCAATTGAACAGGCATTCGCAGGAAGGAAAAACGTCAATAGCCGTTGCCGGGGATCGAACCCGGGTCACACTTGAGTACTGCCATCGATTTTGAAGACCAAGAAGAAGGCTTCCCCCCGCTCGGCAACCGTCCTGACATCTACAAACAGAAATTGCTGCTGTCACGAACTCAGAGAGGCAGACGTTGATGGTAATGGTGTTCTAGACTATAGAGAATTTGTTGCAGCTTCAGTTCATTGGCAAAGGATGGGCAATGATGAGCATTTGCATAAGGCATTTACATACTTTGACAAAAATGGTAGTGGATATATTGAAATCGAGGAGCTTAGAGAAGCCTTGGTGGATGATTTGGGTTCCAATGACGCAGACGTTCTGGATGATATTGTCCGTGAAGTAGATACTGATAAGGATGGTCGCATCAGTTATGAAGAGTTTGCAGCAATGATGAAAACTGGCACTGACTGGAGGAAGGCCTCACGACAGTACTCACAAGAAAGGTTCAGTAGCCTGAGTATGAGATTGTTCAAGGACGGGTCCTTACAGATGGCATGGTCTGACTGCTCAAAGAGCGACAGAGGCAGAGGCAGAGTAGCGCTCTGCACAGAGGCAGTGGCAGCAATGATCAGGACAGAGGCAGTGGCAGAAATGATCAGGAGTTACAACTATTTTTAGAACTGGCTCTGATACCATGTCAGGCCAGGCAGTAACTCTCCAAAGGCAGAAAAAAACTAATTCGTTTTATTACATTAGGTAGCTATTGTTATATACAAGAATGTGACTGCTCAGTTCATCTTCTGATGACTGTTCACATTCCAGGTTCACCCAACCACAGAGGATTAGGTGTCAACATTATTATTAATTAATTATTTACATTAATTAATTAATAATTATTAGTTATTTATTTTCTGCTTTGTTTCATTTCTAACCAACCTAGCTCCATCTTAAAACCGAATCTATCAAGCACCAATAGGGATCAAATCTCTCAAAGTGAAAACCTATTTTTTGAGTGCAAAACTTGAGGAAAGGATTACAAATCGACATCTACACTGAAATCAATGCATCTAGTGCAAGCGATGAAATAGGATTAGAAATTAATATCTACACTGAAACCGATGCATCATGTGCAAGCAATCAAATAGGATTAGAAAACAACATCGGCACTAAAATAAATGCATCTAGTGTAAGTTATTAAACAGGATTAAAAATAGACATCTACACTGAAATCAATGTGTATAGTGAATCTGATCAAATAGGTAGAAATCAACAACTACATTGAAATCAATATATCTATTTGAGTGAAAATCCAAAACATTCATAACTTTCTAGATCTAACTTCTATGTCTATATTTGTCTCTATGTGTCTCTTTCTTCTTCCCTCTCTCTCCACCTTCCATTATGTGTCTATCTCCCTCCCCCTCTCCTTCTCTTTCCCCTGCCCTTCTTTATCTGCCTCTCCCTCCCTTTCTCTATCTTTCTCTTCTTCTCTCCCCCCCCCCCTGCCATCTATATCTATACCTACCTCCATCTCTCCTTATTTGCCTCTCTATCTCATCCCCCTAAAAACATGTCTCTCTCTCCCCATATCTATATATCTATCTATCTACCTATCTATCTCTACCTCTTCCTTTCCCTCTCTATCTTTTCCACTTCTCTCTCTCTCTCTCTCTCTCTCTCTCTCTCTCTCTCTCTCTCTCTCTCTCTCTCTCCGCCCCCTCCATCTATATCTCTATCTCCCATCTATCTCTCTTCCTCCCTCCCTCTCTTTGCCTCTCTCTTCTACCCTCTCCCCCGCCCCATCTATATCTCTATCTCCCCTTGTCTCTCCTTCTCACCCCCAAAACATACACACACTCTCTCCATATCATATCTCTCTCTTTGCCCCCTCCATCTATATCTATAGCTCCCATCTATCCATCTTCCTCTATCCATCTCTTTGCCTCTCTCTTCTACCCTCTCCCCTACCCCATCTATATCTCGATCTCCCCTTGTCTCTCCTTCTCACCCCCAAAACATACACACTCTCTCTCCATATCATATTGTAAATATTAAGTTTTTATATGCTTATTAATTAAATTTATAAATGGAACACATCTATATTAATTATTAAAAATATATTTATTACAATTGAGCCGATATTACAAATGTTTACATACATTATATTTCTTACATTACATCTACACATGTGCCCTATACTAGGATGTAGAGCGTCTCGGCCCAGAAAGTGAATTAGGTGAGGGGAAATATTATATAAGATAAAATATTACAATATTATATGTTACCCAATATTTATAACCACCCCCACCTAATAAATAGTGGCCAAGGGTGGGGGGAATACTAATTAAAATGTAATATTATTAAATTTTACCTAATATTTCACGTCACACCCACCCTAAATATTACATTCTACTCAATATTTCCCCTCACTCCTACTAATTTTATAGTTGAGTTTGTTTACTTTTAAATTACAAATATAAAGAAAAATTACAATAAGAAGTGGACCCATTGAGGGGAAATATTGGGTAAAATGTAATATTATAGTATTATATTTTATCCAATATAACTTAGTAAAAAGTGGATGGAGGTAGGCAAAAATATTAGATAAAATGTAATAATTATATTTTTCCTAATATTTCCCTACCTCTGTGGCCCAGTGCCAACATATCCATCATTTTCTACAACTAATTATGTATCTAAATATAACATCAAACTAACATGAATCTAGGCTAGTTTAATCCCCCTTAAATAGATTATATTCCAGAGGAATTCCATGAGTCAATACCATGGATTTTTAAAACCATGGGTCAATACCATGAGTCATTTTTATTTTTTTATTATTTAATTTTTATAGGGTTATTTTTTTTTGTTATTTTTATTTTATTTTCACCAAGTTACAATGTTTACATTACATTAAGTTACACATCTCTACCATATTTTAATTTTATTTTGACCTAGTCAAAATGTTAACATTATATTACTTTACGTTACACATTTCTAGCATACTATAGACATTAGATCTCGGCTCAATGAAGAAATTACATTTATCCCTCATACTAAAAAGTAATAAGTTACACATTTCTAGCATATTATAGACATTAGATCTTGGCTCAATGAAGAAATTACATTTATCCCTCATACTAAAAAGTTTTTTTTTTTTAATTACTTTATCTCATTATATAAAGTTTGATGTAAAATAAAAGTGAAAATTCAAGTATTTAAAAATGGTTGACATTGATTTTTAAAGTAACGTTATTAATTATTTTTTTAAGTAAAGTTACGCACAACATCTCTTGTATATACATATATTAGCCTACACACACACACACACACATATATTAATTGTTTTAATGTAATGTTACGTGACAACATCTCCCTCATGTACTGGGTTGTAGAGTGCCTCTCGGTGCAATAATATTAATTTAGGTATATATTTTATATATTTTATATTTTTTAGGTTTTTCAAGATTTTAGTTTGCTCTTTTTGAAATTAACTTTTTTCATTTATTATTTATCCATCCTCCCTGCGACTCTTCTTTCATTCATTCATTGTATTGATGATGGATCCCCTTTACGATTTGAAACGTCGACAAGATTCATGCAATACTATGGAAGATACATGCCTTTAGTGTGTCAGCTAAGGACACATCATCATGAAAAGTGGAATCACAGTTGATCACAAAAGGGTTAAAGCTGTAACTTACATCATGTTCCTAGTGAATAAGAAAGCTATGCAAACTTTCTTAGGTAAGATTAATTTCCTACACAAGTTCATCTCTGACTACACTCAAATAGTTAAGCCTCTACAAGAAATGATTAAGAAAGTTGTGATTTATAAATGGGACAAAATGGAAAAGGATTATTTTTCTCAAATTAAACAAGCTATTGTTGATGTGCATGCATTATTTAGTCTTGACTATGGCAAAGATATCCTACTTTACACTTTTGCCTAAAATTCATCTATTGTGATCGTACTCACTCAGATGGATGTGGAGAGAAATGAATGGAATATTTCTTTCATGAGTGTTGGTTTACAAGGGTCAGAGCTAAATAATGTAGAAATTACCACTGTAGATCACTTGATAATGCAATATACTAAAGCAAAATACTAGATCTACTTCTACAATCAAAATTTGCAGAAGCTTAATCAATTTGAGCTAGATCAATCGGAACACATATAACAGAGAAGAAGAAATCATACACATGAAACAAGAAGAATACTCTAGGGAAAGACTTAGCTAAAAACCCTTATCTCTATATTATCATACAAGTGGAAATATCTCAGGATTACACAAAGCTTTAGCTCAAAAGATACCTAACTCTCAGTACAATCCCTCTGATGCTCATAGACAGTCAAATGCTTCTCACAAACCTACTCCTCTACCCTCCAAGCCTTCTATTTCCTTGCGCAGTTTTCCTTGGGGTCCAATGCTGCAACCTGTGTGAATTGGCCTCTTCACACACTCACTAACCTTTGATCTAATTGCGCAATCCTGAAGGAGATAATTCCTTCTGCATGGATGAGTTTCCTATATAAGAAAAATCCTCCAACTGATAGTACAATGTCCCTTCCTCTGATCTCAACTGGGTCTCTGACTGAACTGACATGCATGAGTTATTTATGAGAAAATATTCAGTTATCTAAAGTGCAATAGTTACATGCATGCATGCATTAACTAATTGAACTCACAATTAGTTCAACAAACTATTTGAACTAATCTAACTAGACTTAACTCAGTTAACTGAGCTAACTAATTACAACTCATCCTTATCTCCTTAACTGAAGGATAAATTCCTCAACCAATGGGATAATTGTTGCATGTCCTCACATAGACTTCATGTTTTATTTTATCCAACTAATTAACTCAAGATGAATTAAATAATTATTTTACAAACAGCTGCTAAGATCAAATTCCCACTTGTAGATCACCTAGTAATGCAATATACTAAAGCAAAACACTTGATCTAATTCTACAAACAATTTAGCGGAAGCTTAATCGAACATGAGCAACATCAAGCATGAAAACATATAACTAATAAGAAGGAATCAATCAAACATAACGTAGTAGAATTTATCCAGGAAAAGCACCAACCTAAAACCCCACTCTCTGTATTATCATACGTAGGATTTATACAAAGCCTTAGCTCTCACACAGCTAGCCAGCTCTCAGTACAATCCTCACAGCTGAAGGTGGAAATACATCAGGATTACACAAAGCCTTAGCTCTCACAGCTAGCCAGCTCTCAGTGCAATCTTCATGGATGCTCACAGGAAATCAAGACTTCTCCTGAACCTTCTCCTCTACCCTCCAAGCCTCCAATTTCCTTGTGCCATTTTTCCTGGGTGATCCTCTTGTTACCAAGTGTAACACTGATCTCACACCCTGTAAAACTGCACAATCCTCAAGGAACCTTAATCCTTTTTCTTGGATGATTTTCCTTTATAGGAAAAAAATCCATCCAACTGATAGTACACTATCCCTTCTCTAATCTCAATTGGGTCTCTGTCTGAACTAACATGCATGAGCTATTCATGAGAGAATCTTCAGTTATCTGAAGTGCAGTAGTTATATGCAAGCATGCATTAACTAACTGAACTTACTTAATTTCAACAAACTGTTTAAATCAAATATAACTAGACTTGACTCAATTAACTGAGCCAACTAATTACTACTCAAACTAGAACTCATCCTTATCTCTTTAACTGATGGATAAATTCCTCAATTAATAGATAAATTGTTGCATGTCCTCACATAGACTTTGTTAGCTTTGCTGAACAAAAAATCAAAATTGGATTCAAAATGCTCTCAAAGGCAGCGAATATACGTATAGTCATGCTCAAGATCCATTCATGCTGTCAAAACACTCATGTTGGGCTAAAAGGTCTTCCACCGATAAAATTTTGCGAGAGGAAAGCCCTTGGGAAGGCGGAAATGATCTATCGAGAGGCCTAAAGCACTCCAAAACAAGCAAAATTCAAAATCGCAGGCCTAGCAGTTCAAATGAGCGACAGCCGTTTGATCTGGCCGATCAACGGTCCAGATCGCATCGGCGGGTCGAAATTGGAGGAGGCGGGCAGTGGCAGCGACATGAGACTTCGCCGATGAGCGATTGCCGATATCGCATCGGCGTATCGCAATGGAGGATTTACAAAGGGGCAGGTGCAATCGCTGATGGGCCGAACCCGACAGCCATACAACGCTGCATTTTATATTATATCGGGTCCGCGGTGGTCGCCGATATCGCATCGGCGCTTTCATAGGAGCATGGCCTTTGCTTATATAAATGACCGCCGATGGGCCGGACCCGACGGCCATACAACATTGTGTGCTATAGTATTTCGGGTCCGCAGCTTTCACTCATATCGCATCGGCATTTCGCTGTCGGGACTGTCAAAGTGGACAAGGTCTTCACGTAGGCTGTGTTCCGACCCGATGGGCCGGACCCGATGACCACAACACTCCATTTTATATTCTGTAAAGTCTGCGCCCATAGTGTTTTAAATATATTTTGTGTATTTTCTTTATATAAAGAAAATACAAAAAGAAGCTTATGGCAAGCGCCGATCGCTGATGGGGTTTGGGCCCGATAGGGTTCTAAAAGGCCAAATATATATATTTCAAGTCCACCAAGGCCAATTTTTCATGTTTTGCGGCAGTTTTGCAGTGGCGCGGAAATCATTAATGCAAGCATACAACAGTACAGCGCAGTAGGCAGCTGCCTTCAATTGACAGTATGGCCTAACAGGAAGCAAGACGTGCCTAAGATAGATCAACATTTATCAATCATGATTGACCCGTGGTTGAAACTTTCAAGTCCAGATGAAGCATTGTGGGCGGGAATGAACAGTGTAGCAGTGTTTCATTGTTGCCAAGCCAGGCAGTCATATTGGAGCCATTCAATGATTCAACAGCAGCATTTAATCAGCAGTATGGCCGAGGAGGAGATAGGACGCCACAGATCCAGTCATAGCATTCAGTGGTTATGGGATTCGCCCATACTTCATCTCACCTGCCCTAGAAGGATCGCAGAGCACCAGAGAGGGACAAATTTATGCAAAGCACGGCCAGATTTGTACCAGAGGCCCATTCTTGAATGTAAATATGGTTGGTGGCCATTTATGGGCTCCTCCACGTATTGTTCAGTAGAGATATTTTGCATTGTAGCAGTATATATACTCAGAACAGAGATGTAATGGATTGATGAGTGTTTGATGAATGAGAGCTTATTGTAGCCTTTTAACTTCTGGAGACTGTTAATACTATGAGACCTGCAGCTTCTGGTCTTGATTTCCATTAATACAAGCTTCTTTTGCTGTCACCTGCTCACTTTCTACTTCTTCTTCTTGTTCCAGGCTGTGCCTGCTTGCATTTATTTGATGTGCTGTAAATGTTTGATATCAGAGGGGCTGTCATCCCACCTCTGTATTATAATTTAGTGGCTCATTGAAATTGTTTGCAGGTTGCTGTTGTTCAGATAGCAGAGAGCTGTCATCCTCACTGTCTATTGAATAATAGTCTTGCAGATCCTTTAACTGATTGTAGCTGGCCATCACAGAGCTTTGTGCATCTGCTGGTGCAATCAGTCTTCTCCATCATCACTTTTACCTTAAACCGTGAGTAGTTGGTGGTTGAAAGCCTTGTAGTTTGGGGGTCTTCACCCATGTCTGGGGTAAATTATAGTAGAAGTGGTTATCTGGCTTAAAGGTGCTGCACATCCTTCATTTGTCCATCATTTTATCCAACAAAACTGTTGAATTTTTAATGTTCCTGAGCATCACCGATTTACAACCTAGGTGAGTTTCTTGGGGTGATAACAGACTTCAAGTTTGATTTTCCTTAACTAATTAACTCAAGATGAATTAATTAATTAATTTTCAAACTACAGTTAATATCAAATTCGAATTTTGCTTCCTATTTTTAGTTTAGGGACTGACTAAATAGAAATCCATCCTAAACTGCTAAAAATAGAACTTCTATTTTTAGCACTTCCATTTTTCAATCCTTGTTGCCCAATCCAACGCTGGTACCCAAACTGCTATTTTTAAAACTTCTATTTTTAGCACTTCTATTTTTAGCATTTCTTGTTGCCATTTTCAACATTCCCTCTCAACAAGAAAGGCTTTCTCTCGAACCCTATCTTGTACCTCCGGAATGTTCTGCATGCAACACTTCTACCAAGTGTGGTTGCTCCAAGAAACTCTCGGAAAAAAAAAAAAAAAAAAACCTCCCAACTGACCTCTCTATTAGGCTAGAAACATACTCTAATGCTAAAGCTCTACCTGCTGCTAACAAGTGCTCCCTCTTTGACCTCTACGCTACTGCAACATCTCCATGCATCTTGCACCATTGCACCCTTCTCTGTGCTACCTTGCACTATGCAACACACTTGTGCCTCTTGCATTGCTGCAGCCTGCATGCTCTGCACTGTCCTGGGATTCCCTACACTGTAGCTCTCTCTGCCTCTCCATCCGCATCTATCTCTACCCAATCAGTCAGTTCCTGCTACTCCACATCGGGGCTCCCATAGCAAGGTCTCATCTAAGAGGTTGGATACCTCAAGGATCCTACCCCTCATCCTTGGGACGATCACTCCACATCGCCCCACCTCCTACCTAGAGGTACGGCTGCATGTGACCCCTCTACCCACATGGCTCGAAGTTTCCCCATACTGGATGTCTCTGCATGAGTATATGTCTCTACTCGATCTCCTCTCAGCTTCCCCTATTGTGGCTGCTCCACAACCTCCTGAAGCTGCTACACCAATCGTGGCTCCTCTACAATTGTCTAAGACTTCTTATGGCGCTACATGTTGAGATGTAATTTACTCTCCCTCTCAACCACCAAGTATCTAACCTTTGCCTTGCTCCTCAAGGGTTTGCATGCATCTTGTACCTCAAGTGCATATAGGTTCTTGGCTAGCACACCAATTTGTTTCATATTTCCTGCCATCACGAAATTTTCTAGAAAAAGAGCTGATTTTAAATCAGTGATATCTCCCTCATCCGAACTCTAATTCAGCCGATTTTTTTTTTTGAATTTGGGTATTTTTCCACAAGGAATCCAAATCTACTATTTGTTTCTGAAAATTTTGTACATAAATTTTCAGATATGCTCTAACTCTTGACCCAAAACTCAAAACTTTGAAATCTCTTCTCAGTATATTGTTCTCTCCTTTGATCACCTTTGCTCTGATACCATGTAGAAATTCCCACTTGTAGATCACCTGGTAATGCAATATACTAAAGCAAAACACTTGATCTACTTCTACAAACAATTTAGCAGAAGCTTAATCGAACATGAGCAACTTCAAGCATGAACACATATAACTGATAAGAAGGAATCAATCAAACATAACACAGAAGAATTTATACGAGAAAAGCACCAGCCTAAAAGCCCACTCTCTGTATTATCATACATAGGATTTATACAAAGTCTTAGCTCTCACACAGCTAGCCAGCTCTCAGTACAATCCTCACAGATGAAGGTGGAAATACATTAGGATTACACAAAGCCTTAACTCTCACAGCTAGCTAGCTCTCAGTGCAATCCTCCTTGATACTCACAAGCAATCAAGACTTCTCCTAAGCCTTCTCCTCTACCCTCCAAGCCTTCTATTTCCTTGTGCAATTTTCCTTGGGTGATCCTCCTATTACGCAGTGTAACATTGATCTCTCACACCCTATAAAACTGCACAATCCTCAAGGAACCTTAATCCTTCTGCTTGGATGATTTTCCTTTATAGGAAAATATCCATCCAACTGATAGTACATTGTCCCTTCTCTGATCTCAACTGGGTCTCTGTCTGAACTAACATGCATGAGTTATTCATGAGAGAATCTTCAGTTATCTGAAGTGCAGTAGTTATATGCAAGCATGCATTAACTAACTAAACTTACTTAACTTAAACAAGTTGTTTAAATCAAATATAACTGGACTTGAATCAGTTAACTAAGCCAACTAATTACTACTCAAATTAGAACTCATCCTTATCTCTTTAACTGATGGATAAATTCCTCAATTAATAGATAAACTGTTGCATGTCCTCGCATAGACTTCAAGTTTGATTTTCCTTAACTAGTTAACTCAAGATGAATTAATTAATTAATTAATTTTCAAACTATTGTTAATATCAATTTCGAATTTTACTTCCTATTTTTAATCTAGGGATTGACTAAAATAGGAATCCATCCTGAACTGCTAAAAATAGAACTTCTATTTTTAACACTTCCACTTTTCATTCCCTGTTGCCCAATCCAACACTGGTACCCAAACTGCTATTTTTAGCAGTGCTATGTTTAGAACTTTTATTTTTAGCACCTCTATTTTTAACATTTCTTGTTGCCATTTCCAACACTCCCTCTCAACAAGAAATGCTTCCTCTCGAACCCGATCCTGTACCTTCGGAATTTTCTGCATGCAACACTTCTACCAAGTGCAGTTGCTCCAACAACTCTCAGAACAAAAAAAACTCCCAACTGGCCTCTCTGTTGGGCTAGAAACATACTCTGATGCTGAAGCTCTACCTGCTGCTGACAAGTGCTCCCTCTCTGACCTCTGCACTAATGCAACATCTCTATGCATCTGGCACCGTTGCACCCTTCTCTGTGCTACCCTGCACTGTGCAACACACTTGTGCCTCTCGCATTGTTGCAGCTTACATGCTCTGCGTTGTCCTGGGATTCCCTGCACTGTGGCTCTCTCTACCGCTCCATCCACATCTATCTCTACCCAATTAGTTAGTTCCTACTACACCACATCAGGGCTCCCGTAGCAAGGTCTCATCCAAGAGGTTGGGTACCTCAAGGATCCTACCCCTCATCCTTGGGACGATCACTCCACATCGCCCTGCCTCCTACCTGGAGGTATGGTTGCATGTGATCCCTCTGCCCACCTGACTCGAAGTTTAACCCTACTGGAGGTCTCTACATGAGTAGATGTCTCTACTCAATCTCCTCTCATCTTCCCCTGTTGTGGCTACTCCACAACCTCCTGAAGCTACTGCACCAATCGTGGCTCCTCCACAATTGTCTAAGACTTCTTTTGGTGATGCATGTTGAGAGGTAATTTACTCTCCCTCTCAACCACCAAGTATCTAACCTTTGCCTTGCTCCTCAAGGCTTTGCATGCATCTTGTACCTCAAGTGCATATAGGTTCTTGGCTAGCACACCAATCTATTTCATATTTCCCGCCGTCACGAAATTTTCTAGAAAAAGAGCTGATTTTAAATCAATGATATCTTCCTCATCCGAACTCCAATTCAGCTGTTTTTTTTTGAATTTGGGTCTTTTTCCGCAAGAAATTCAAATCTGTTATTTGTTTCTAAAAAATTCTTACAAAAAATTTCAGATCTTCTCTACAAACTCTCAGCCCAAAACTCAAAACTTTGAAATCTCTTCTCAGTATACTATTCTCTCCTTTTATCACCTTTGCTCTGATACCATGTAGAAATTCCCACCTGTAGATCACCTGGTAATGCAATATACTAAAGCAAAACACTTGATCTACTTTTACAAACAATTTAGCAGAAGCTTAATCAAACATGAGCAACATCAAGCATGAACACATATAACTAATAAGAAGGAATCAATCAAACATAACACAAAGAATTTATCCGGGAAAAGCACCAGCCTAAAACCCCACTCTTTGTATTATCATACATAGGATTTATACAAAGCCTTAGCTCTCACACAGCTAGCCAACTCTTAGTACAATCCTCACAGATGAAGGTGGAAATACATCAAGATTACACAAAGCCTTAGCTCTCACAGCTAGCTAGCTCTTAGTGCAATCCTCCTAGATGCGCACAGGAAATCAAGACTTCTCCTAAGCCTTCTCCTCTACCCTCCATGCCTCCTATTTCCTTGTGCAATTTTTCCTAGGTGATCCTCCTGTTACCAAGTGTAACACTGATCTCTCACATTGATCTCACACCCTGTAAAACTACACAATCCTCAAGGAACCTTAGTCCTTCTGCTTGGATGATTTTCCTTTATAGGAAAAAATGCATTCAACTGATAGTACAATGTCCCTTCTCTGATCTCAACTGGGTCTCTGTTTGAACTAACATGCATGAGTTATTCATGAGAGAATCTTTAGTTATCTGAAGTGCTGCAGTTATATGCAAGCATGCATTAACTAACTGAGCTTACTTAATTTAAACAAACTGTTTAAATCAAATATAACTGGACTTGACTCAGTTAACTGAGCCAACTAATTACTACTCAAATTAGAACTCATCCTTATCTCTTTAACTGATGGATAACTTCCTCAATTAATAGATAAAATGTTGCATGTCCTCACATAGACTTCAAGTTTGATTTTCCTTAATAATTAACTCAAGATGAAATAATTAATTAATTTTCAAACTGTTGTTAATATCAAATTCGAATTTTACTTCCTATTTTTAGTCCAGGGACTGACTAAAATAGGAATCCATCTTGAGCTGCTAAAAATAGAACTTCTATTTTTAGCACTTCCATTTTCATTCCCTATTTCCCAATCCAGCACTGGTACCCAAACTTCTATTTTTAGCAATGCTACTTTTAGAACTTCTATTTTCAGCACTTCTATTTTTAGCATTTCTTGTTGCCATTTTCAACAGTTTTCCTTGGGGTCCAGTGCTGCCACCTGTGTGAATTGACCTCTTCACACATTCACTAACCTTTGATCTAACTGAGCAATTCTGAAGGAGATAATTCCTTCTGCATGGATGAGTTTCCTATATAGGAAAAATCCTCCAACTGATAGTACATTGTTCCTTCCTCTAACCTCAACTAGTGTTGTGGGGAAAAATGCCTATGCAGGACGATCCTATCCACCTAAGGTGTGACAGTGCCTTAGCAACAAACAGAGACAGCTATTCTAGTATTCTTCCTTTATGAATTAAGAATGAAGAGAGATGGATGGACTAACCGGTGTCTTCCATTTGTCCCTCGATCCAGTTTCTCTTCTCTTGGAGAGTTCCCAGCTACTTGCCTTCTCGCTCGCCCAGCTTCAACAGGTTTCTGCAAGATCACAAGAGAAGAACACTACACAAGACATAGATTCATATTCATAACTAGTTTAGGATTAGAAGTAAACTAAACATACTAATGCAATCATACATCAAAGATACACCAGTATATAGGAGAAACCAAGATAGCTTTATTGATGAATAACAAGGTTCAGGAAGAGATACAACCCAGAGGGCTCTAATCCAGCATCTCCTTCCCAGCAAAATGGAATTCCTATCTTCACCTCCCTTCAAAGCATTAAGCACCCAATGATTCTGATCTCAAACCAACAACAATTCTTTGCAATAACAAAATTCCAACCTCTAGATCTCATGGAGGAGAGATCCATATATAGATGTTTGGAGAGAGGATGAGTCAGCTTGAGATCTGACTAGTGTCCTCTCCCTCTGTCAGTTCTTGATTCCACTTGGAGGTTCTTGCTTCCACTTGGAGATTTGGAACCTCTTACTCATCACCAGTCGAATTCCCTGAGGCAAGTGTCATTGAGGAAGATTTTGGAAGTTTCCTTGGTTTTGACACCTTGTGAAATGAACTTGCCACATGTCAACTCTCGCTCAGCGCAGGTAGCCAGTGTTGGCTTTGACATTCAGCGCAGGTAGCCAGTGTTGGCTTTGACATTCAGCGCAGATAGCTAGTGGAGCCACTGAATTGATCCTGAATTGACTTGTTTTTGAGCAGTTTCTGGTGGAGAACTTCTGTGAATTGCTGTGGTTTGTTAGCCTTGTTCCTCTAGGGGTAGGAACAACATGTTTAGGGACTTTGGATCCCTTAGATTATGGACATTTCATGCTCAATGCTATAAGGCACAAAAATGTCTATAACATTTGCCCCCTAAAGTATGAGGCCGTTTATTGGGCGAAATGCTTTATCCAGGAGGGTCCGAAGTTCATCCAATGCTGGGAGGAGACCTGTAATAAGATACAATACAATACATTATTTTTCATACTGCTTTCATGATCTAGCTGAGACGGGAATTCCCATGCTCAGCTTTATAAATTCATTTTTCTGTACATAGAACAGACAATCGTCTGATGGTAGACTGATAATTTTGATGAAATTATCATCCTTTGAGTAGGATGATTATCTGCTGCAATGATGTACATGTCAATGTCTTTATTTTTCCTGAATATATATCGTAGCCCGGATGGATGGAACTAGATCCGGGGTCTTCAAACTCGTTCGATCTTCACTCTAAGTACAAGTCGATCCATGTGAGAAATGTTCTGAAGTCGAACATGGAAAGACATCGCTTGATTATCGGTCAATGAGGTAAACCGTTAACAAGCGCGAGAGGAATCACCGATAATGATAATGACCCTCAAGGTACTATAGTACAATTCACGTGGTGTGAATAAAGGACTTGGCGTCGAACACCACGCAAAATCTTTCGGTCGAAGGTCATTGTTGTATACCTATCGCCGAAAGTGAGAAACTTGCCATTGAGGCATGCAAGCTTCAAAGTACTGAAGGGGGTGTTCCTAGATCAACTTCTTGGATAATGAGCTGATGTCGACAAGAAGCGATCCGTCAAAGGAGGGCCTTAATGAATCCCACATCAGTGACACAGAACGGAGCTAATGATTTTGATGGAGGTGAAAACGATCTGTGACATATGATTCAGGGTGGCGGTCATGAAAGGATGAAGGATAATGTATGGCAGTGGATGGGACATGGTTGACTTTTATGAACGACTTCTCTTGAACATATGGCGACACTGATGCGATGGATGGGTAGCATTACCCCAAATATGGATGGTATGGCGAGACCATGGTGATGTGACCGGTGAATGAAACAACCCAACCCGATTGTGGTACGGAGGAAAAGTGTCATGTTCAAGAGCGACTTGCTACCATCAAAGTTTTCTTTAGTTTCTCCCAATTTTTCCCCAGTCATTGCTGACCAATACCTCTTTATTTTTGTCAAGCTTGAGGAGGATAACATATGCTTGTTCTATAACCTGCCCTTCGGGCAAGCCCATCGCTATGTTTTAACGAGCCTAGCGATAGTGAAACTCATTCTCGTCTAAAGACAAGTTTGTCGCTATTTAATGATTTTAACGAGTCTAACGACAAAGACAACTCGGTCCCTTTTCATTTTTAGAGAGTCTGAAAAGGTACGTAAAGATAACTCCAAAGTTCCTTTTTCATCATCTAATCCCTTAAGTCCGAAAAAGTATAAAACAATACAGAAGGGATGAGTTTTCGATAGCTTTAACGAGCCGAACAAAACAAGCGCTCGATCTTTTTGTGCAATAATCCCTCAGGTCCAAAAAAATTAAAATCTAGAGGAGGGATAGCACTTCATGTCGCTTTAACGAGCTGGAAGGCCAAAACTCGGCAATCTTTTCATACTTTACGAGTCAGTTGAAAAGAGCTTAAAGAAGACTCGTCTTTTGAGGAATGAGTGATAAAGCAGGTTAGCAGCTAATTCCAGGTACAGGTTGGAATTTTCCAATCACGACAGTGTCACAAGGATGGCTAGTTGAAATCACTCTTCGCAGCTGTTCCTCAAAATGGGTAAACAATCATATGGAGGTGAACGATCGGCCAAATGAAAAGTGGAGGTGACAGTGCAAACACGACCAAGGCTTTAATGGCTGATACTGTTACATTCACAGATGGTTATTTACCGGGTAGTGGTTCATTTTTTATTTTTAAAATGAGCTTAAACGCTGGTGGAAACACTTGCTCATTGCTTATGTTTATTTTTTAACGAGCATGAAGTCCGCGTTAAAACTGCTCAGATCTTGCGTTTATTTTTTAACGAGCATGAACTTTGTGCTAAAACTGCTCGATATTATATGGTCAAATTTTTTACTTCTTACCATAACTAGCATTTCCCTTCTCAAAGATAGTACTGTATCCTCAATTGCTGCATCAAACTAGTTAGAAATGAATAACAGTTGCTTGAAAACGAGATTAAAACCCTAATATTTTGCTTTGAACTACGTAAAAAGCAATTAAAAAGTGTTTTTACCTCTCATTTTACCATTTCATTTGAACTTGGTTTGTTGAAGCTTTGGAGGTGCCTCTTCCCCCTTGATTTTCACCAGCTGATTTCGAGAGATTCTGCGGACGATTCTCAGCGCCGTCTGGATCAGGTAGGAGCTAAACCCTAGCTCTTTCTTTTCATGGTTTCCTTTTTGCATTATGTGCCTCTTTTCCTGTTTTTCTGAGCCCCTGGGGTTTCATGAGCTCGTTTTCCTATCAACGCACCCTGTGCCTAGAGAAACCTGCGTTGAATGTCAGCCAGTATGAAGGCAGTTTGACATTCAACGCAGGTGAACCACTCCTACAGGTGCGTTGGGCGAAAAAGAGGAACTTGTTGCTCATTTTTTGATGAAAATTTTGCCTGTTTTGCATCAAAATCAGGATCTTACTCCTTCTCTTGTTTGTTTTGCAGGGATCTTTGAGCAAAATGACCCTTACATGGCGAGAACGAGAACATGAAGAAGAGGACATGATTGCCTTACATGATCCTGTCACGGTGAACGCGCTGCGGAACTGTGGCCTGCTGAAGTTCTTCCGTATCTCTAGTATGAGAGTGCAGATCTCCTTACTGCAGTATTTGCTCGATGCTTGGGATCCTATCAACCAAGTATTCCAGATTAGGGGCAAATCCGTCCCCTTGACCATAGTAGACATTTACTTCTTGACTGGGTTGTCAAGGCGGGGTGCCCCCATTTCTTTGTCAGGTTCGGCCCGAGGGAATGACTCCGTGAGAGATTATGTCCGCCAGTATTGCAGGGAAGGATCTCAGCCGAGCAGAGACGGCAAGGTCGTTATCCGTGAGATTACTGACAGGTCTCTCAGGTCCATTCTGTATACTATTGGTAGGATGGCTGGTAGTGCATCTCTTCATGTTGCCAACAAATCCTATGTGCAGCACGCCTTGGAGTGTCTCCAACCGAAAGTATTCAACTGGTGTGATGTAGTACTTCTTCAGATGAAAAGTCTATTGACCAAGGTAAAGGACGGGAAGTTGAAGAACTTTGGATTTGGTTCTATTTTGACTGCCTTTGCCTTGGAGAAGATACCACTGATGCAGCCTCAGTACATTACACTCGACTTGCCTTCTCCAACCGAGCCACGCATGTAGAGATGGGTTGATCACATGTCTAGGCATGCTGGTCAATCTCAGATTTCTTTCACTGATACCTTCTTTAGGTGGTTCGAGCGTCAGGAGATGGTCTATTCCGAGTATCCATATGTTGGCATGGATTTCCGAGGCGATACGGATTTGGCACTGCCGGATGGCGAACAGTGGGGCGCTATTGGTAAAATCTTCGACCATATCACTGTTTACTGTTTTTATTTATAATGTCCTTGTGCTTTATTCTATCAAGACTTTAATCAAACTCACGTGTGCATGCAGATGTTGGTCCTATTCGTCCAGCAGTTCGCTCGAGAGTGCCAGTCGCTGCCCCAGCAAGGGAGACCACTGGGAGGGTTATTCTTCGCGACCTTGACGTGGCCGAGACCCTCACAGCTGTGCAGGAGCAGGTTGAGAACCTTACTCTTGGCATTCCGGATGTGAGGATCGACGAGTTACCTTTACAGTTGCAGCGGCATACTACTGGTGTGCCTAGACGATGGACTCGTCTCTTACGCATGATTGCACAGGCCGTGACGTGCTATCATGAGCATCACTAGGCTAGGGTTCCCCCTAGCATTTTTGAGTTTTTGGGTCATGCGACCAATTTTGTCTTGGTTACAGAACATTATATGTAAACGATAAACAGATTATATATATATATATATATATATATTGATTTTCGGGGTTTTATTTTGGTTGAGTTATATGGTCCACTTGTACAACATTGATGATGCATCTCTTTTTATAAATGTCACAAATGTCTATCTAACACATAGTTTGCTAATGAGTCGGTTAATGTGTTTAAGTTTCTGGAAATATGCTAGTATTGAATTAAATCAAACTGTCTTTCCAAAATCTTAACCCTTAGAAACATACGATAAATAGCTGGATTGCGGACGGAATATATACCATTGAGTTGTAGTATTACGAGTTGTGAGTCTAGCCTGACGATTAGTCGGCGTATACCATGGGTGATGGCATCAGAGAGTAGTTCTATCAATGCGCTATACTCAGCGATGTTATTCATTGATTGACCAATACACACACCTCTGAAACTTACTAACTCGCCGCTTGGATCAAAAATGGCCCAGGCCGCGGAGGACAAGTTCTGCGAACTACGACTCGCTCCGTCAGCATATCCCACACATGTCTCAAAAAGGTTCGACATCTACAATAAATGTAAAAAGGTGGATTACTCGACCAAAACAAACACTTTAGCGAAAACAAAATACAACAAAAGCATACAGGTTACTATTTAAGCATAGTAACGCTTGAGGTACAACCCATTGCGAGGTTGCGCCAGTGGAATTCCGTCATAATCCATTAACTCGTAGGCTCCTTTTGCTAACACTCGTTTAACAATATAGGGGCCCATCCATAAAGAATTAAATTTACCTGCTCCCAATTTGTCGGATTCTTGGTCGTAAAGCAAGACCAAGTCACCTTCTGAGAAGACACGGGGTTTGACATTTTTGTCGAACTGCGCCTTGACTCGTTTCTTATGGGCTTCGTTAGCCAAAGCGGCGTCACGACGGGTTTCATCCAATTGGATTAATTCCAAGAAACGGGCCTCTTCTTCTGAAGTTCCGGGGAGGAGAACGATTGCGAGTTTAAGAGACGAGATTTCACACTGGATTGGCAAGACTGCTTCCAGGCCATACACCAATTGAAAGGGTGTGAACCCGGTCGCATTTCTTACCAATGTTCGGTAAGCCCACAAGGCTGAGTACAGGATTAGGTGCCACCTTCTTTTGTGAACTCCGATCATCCTTTGCAACATACGCTTCAGGACCTTGTTGATTGCTTCAACTTGTCCGTTGGCTTGCGGATAATACGGGGTAGAGCTGTCGTGAGATAGCCCTAGCTTGGCAGCTAATTCAACCATCATGTGATTGCGAAAATGCGATCCATGATCTGTAACTATAGCCTGTGGTATGCCGAACCTGGCGACTACATGATTGAAAAAGAAAAGGGCAGCTGTTTCACCAGTGTTATCTAATGTAGGCATCGCCTCTTCCCATTTGGTAAAATAGTCAACGGTGACTATTATATACCCATGCCCCCCAGTCGAGGTGGGGTTACATGTCATGAAATCGATGCCCCATTTGGCGAAAGGCCCAACAGCAACTATTGGTTGCAAAGATGCGGGTGGTCTTCTGGTTTTGCTATGAAAAATTTGACAAGCATGGCAACTTCTGACTGCGGTTATGCAATCTTTGAACATGGTTGGCCAGAAGTATCCTGCTCGTAATATTTTTTGTGTTGTTGCATATCCAGATTGATGCCCCCCACATGCGCCTGAATGACACTCATTCAGGGCTTTTTCGGCCTCCTCATGGGTTAGGCACCTCCTCAGAACTGTATCGATACCACGACGGTAAAGCGTATCACCGACGATCATGTAGTCCTTTGCTTGGTATCGTATACATTTCTGTTCAGAGTGAGAGGTGTTAGGCCTGAACTTTTGGGTCTGGAGATAAATTATTATATCTCCATACCACTCATTGCTCGTAGATATCAGAAACAAACTCTCGTCCACGATTGATTCTTTTTCATCGTTGGACGACGATGGGAGATCGCACAATAATTCTGCGAAAACTAGAGCTTTCTTTGATTTGGATTTTACAAATTCCAGATCAAACTCTTGAAGGATTGCTATCCATTTTGAATATTTGCCCCCCAGCAACTGTCGCGACAATATATAAGAGATGGGGTTGCAATCTGATAAAATGGTAGTTTTCCAAAAGAGGACATAATGTCGAAACCTTTGAATCGCTTGAACAGCTGAAAGCGCTAGTTTTTCAACATAGGAATATTTTCTTTCTGTATCATTCAAGTTTTTACTTAAATAATATATAGGATGTTCAATTCCATCGACTTCTTGAACTAAAACCATCGCAATGGTCGTATCCGCTGCAGCCAGATACAGGTTAAAAATCTCTTTGATAGTCCGGGGCATACATTAATGATGCTTTTACTAGAGAATCTTTCAGAGCGTCAAAGGAAGCTTGCGCCACCTGATCCCAGACAAAAGGTACATCCTTTTTCCAAAGACGAGTATAACCTTTAGCAAGTTCTGCGTAATTTGGAATGAGCCTCCTCAGAAAGTTTGCTTTCCCTTGGAGTTTCTGAATCTGAAGAAAAATTTGAAGGTGGAGGCAAATTAATGATTGCCTGAACCTTGCAAGGGTCGAGACGAATCCCATCCTTAGAGACTACAAAGCCGATTAAACGACCAGAACTGACGCAAAACACACATTTGTGTGGATTGAGTCTTATCTTGTAGTGTCGGCAACGTAGAAATATCGCTCTTAAATGCTGTGGATGATCAGTCCGCTTTCGCGAATGAGCCGGAAGGTCGTCGAGGTATGGTTGAACGATGTTCTTGATGTCATGGAAGGCATAATTCATTGCCCTCTGAAACATCGCCCCTGCGTTTTTTAAACCAAAGGGTAATTTTCGATAAGCGAATGTGCCCCATGGACAAATGAATGCAGTCTTTGACTGGTCCTGTGGGTGGATATTTATTTGATTATACCCGAAAAATCCATCCATGAATGAAAATATTTCGCATCCGGCGCATTCATCAATTATCTGGTTGATGAAGGGTGTAGGGTAGTTGTCTTTCGGACAAGCTTGGTTTACATCCCTATAATCGACACACACTCTAATTGTCCCTTGTTTCTTCATAACAGTGACAATATTCGATACCCAATCGGTTAGAGGAACCGAGTAGATGAAACCAGCATGGAGAAGTTTTTCAACTTCTGCTTTAATGGCAGCAGCTTTCTTGGGGTGCACCTGCCGAAGCCGTTGTCTTACTGGTTTGACATCAGGATACATCTTAATTTCATGTTCAACGATACTCGAGTCAATGCCTGGCATTTCATCATATGACCAAGCAAAGACATCTCTGAATTCGCGAAAGAGAGCGTTATATATTTCCAGTTCTGAAGGAGAACAACCTTTGCCGACATAAATATTCTCTACAACATTCGTTTTAGTCGAGATATTTATGGCTATAGTCTCTTCAATATTGGATAAGTTTCGCTCGGAATCCACCGTATTTACAGTGTTTGATAGGAATTCAAAAACTGAAGGGTGATAAAGGTCATGTTGAGTATCTTCTTCATAATTTGGAAGAAGGGAACAATGGTGGAAATCATTCCATGGTGCCCCCTCAATCAACATTGATTGTAGGATTCCTTCGTCAGTCCCATGCACTTTCGACCAAGGATCTAATGGGGTACCATATTCTCTAGACCTATCTACCCAAACGCTTGATGAGCGTTGATTTGGGTTCGCCTCCCATGCCCGAAACATTGATTGCTACAATATTTCTATTGGGCTTGGGGGCAAAACCATTGCATGATCCATGTTGATATCGTCTTCTGAGATATTTGTGGAAGATATCATGTTGCAGGCTGCTACCAATGCTATTTCTCCTATATAGATTGGAGGTGGAAGTGTGAAAGTTCCCATTAATGTGGGGTCTTTCAGTAGGCCTACTCCGATATCTTGAAGCGAATGGTTGCTTCCATGGATCATGGGAATGCTTCCTGTAACTTGTGAACCATTAGGGAGGAAGTTTTGTTGGTCGACGATCGTAATCCCTCCTTGAAAAGGGAATGCGATCTTCCTAAAATAAGTCGACACAACAGCTGCCATGGCATATATCCATGGTCTTCCTAGTAGGATGTTGTAATCAAGATTCCCATCGATGACTTCAACATCTATTTCTACGGTTTTTCCCTCTAGTTCAACCTTCAAGTTATTTAGGATACCGTATGGGGTGTACGTCCTTCCGTCGAATGCTTTTAATGTCGTCGAAGATCGCGACAAGGTTGGAGATCCTAAATTTTTCCAGCAACTCATCGACATAATACATGTAGATGCCCCCTCATCAATAATTGTTCGGTGAACAGTTTTGTTGAGGGCTTTCACTTGAATAAGGAAAGCTAGTTGAGCTGGTAACTGAGGATCGTATCCTTTGTGTTCGAAGGATACAATATTGGAATCCTTAGGATCAACCCCACCAATAGCCGATAACAAAGCCTGCTTTTGGGATGGAGAATTTTGTAGTACTTCAAGAGTCGACATAGTGGATGGCGATTGGGCCAAATCTTCCACTATGTTATAATGCTGCGCCGCTATGGCGCGAGGATTAAATGTCGACTTGTGTACTACTCCTTTTGGCGGTTTTATTGTTAATTCAGGAATGATGGCTGGTACAACTTCTGTCGAAGTCGTTGTCGAACTACTTGGTTGATCTTTACCTTTGTCGTTCGACAGCTGTGGATTCCCGTAATCTTTGTTCCTTGTCAAAATCAAAGCATCATTTTGTTGCTTGGAGATCGACAACATTAGCACTTGCAACAGGGAAGCATTTCCACTATCAACCAGATTTTGACCTGGATTGGGAAATGGATCAGTTAACACAGCTGAGGTTTGCGAACTTTTGAAGAATCTTTTAAGCTCAGCTTTGTATGGACAATTGCCTGTCCAATGATCCTCGTCACATATAAGACATGGAATTTTTGGTTTCCCTTTCCCAGGAGGGTTTGAAGAAGTTTTCCCCGGTGATGACTCACCTTGTTTCTTCTTCTTCCCTTTGTTTTGCTTCTTCTTGCTTCCTGGTTGATTGGTTTCTTTGCCTTTATCTGCTGATACGGCATTTACTTCCGAAGCAAGAATTTCTTCTTTTGCATTTTGATCTGAAGTCTTACAGGCTTTCTTAGACGAAGCCTTTGTCGATTTCACGTTTGCCGTGCCAATCACACCATCATCGGCATGAGAGTCACTATTTGATTTAGGAGGAGGAGGAATTGAGAATTCCGGTCTAGGGGCGTCAGGTATTTTGTCGTAGAGCGTGCCAGACTGAGTGTAAACTAAGTCTAGGTATTGTGCACGAGCAATAACTTGCTCCTCCGTTACGACTCCCCCCTTGGCCACATCTTCCGTTATGGCAGGAAGCAATGACTTTATAAACCATTCAGCTAATAGCTGATCGGGAACGTAAGTCTTCACCATCCTACGACGACGACGCCACTCATGTATATGATCGGATATATGAGTGGCCGTTGTCTGCTTGAAGTTGGTTAAGATTTCCGTTCCCGTTTCATACCTTATCGGTAATTGAAAATGGGTTAAGAAAGTCGTGGCTAGGGAGCTGAAATTGTCGAACGAGGCTCTAGGTAATTCAATATACCATTTAGCCGCTGGACCCGTTAACGTCCTCTGAAAAAGGCGAAGCCTTATCGAATCATCGTTTAGGGTGTTTGATGAACACCACAGATGAAATGTCATCACGTGATTCGATGGATCTTCGCCTGGATTTCCATTAAATTTAGGAATGTCCGATGGAAGTTTGTGAGGAATCGCTGGCCACCAAGGGGCATAAGCAATTGGATCGTTCGTTAACCGGTGTAAATCGGGTAACTCTAAAGTTGCCACGAATGGTAACTGTTGATTCAGGTTAGGTGAAGCATACCCAGGGTACGGTGGAATTGCCTGAGCAGTTGGTCTTTACATACCAGCATAATGTAATTGATGTTGGTATGACCGATACAGTTGGTGGACTTGACCACTGTAAAGCGGTTGGTTTTGACCGTTTTGAATGTATGGTTGTCCACTGTTCGCAAAGATCTGCTGCTCAGAACCTTGGTACACTTGTTGGAATTGTGGTTGTTGGTATTGCACCAGCCACGGTTGTGAAGCCATGTTCTGCTGTGCTATACTAACTGGCGGACCAAGATGTGGGGTAATTGTACCCGTTTGGACCTGTGTCGTCCCACCAGTTGGCGATTGTGGTTGAGTCACAGGGTCAAGGGGCTGTTGCATTACAACCTGAGAAATCTGAGGTTGGCATACAATAGGCATCGCTTGAACTTGTGACACTGTTACAATAGCTAGTGTTGTCGGGATGGTCGACATCGGTACACATTGTTGCATAGAATACACAACTCTTGGTTGTTGGGGTAGCATAGGTACCCAACCACTTGTCGTAACTCTAGTATAACCTGAATACTGTTGAGAACTCCCGTATGGATATCCTCCCGGAGGGGGTAATGAAAGGGCATACTGCCCCCCATACGGTGGCAATCCGGAACTCAAGGGGATTGGTTGCCCTTGGGGACTGGATGGCCCAAATTGACCTCCATAGGGATCAATTTGTCAAGTCTCAACATAAGAGTTACCGGATATTATTCCGGAGGAACAAACTGGAACAAACCACACTGTCAAAATAGTCCCTGGGTGGACTCCTTCTAGCAGTTGTGAGCTAGTCGGGACAGATGGTATGCCGGCAAACATTGTCGGGGTGACGGCAGGGAGTTCTGATGTCACTGTGTCATTCGACACAGTCCCAGATGTTGACGGTTGTTCAGACATTTTGAGTCTATCCAATAGATTGTTTAGCGATTCTACAGGAACTTCCACTAGTGATAGACTAACTTCTGACGTAGCAAGAAATAGAGTGACCCCTACTCCAAAATGTGTTGGAGTACTTGCTTGCGGATCTTCTACAATTTCCTCTATCGCAATCAAACCAGGTGGAAGAGGAAGACCATCAGGTCCATAAAATATTTCTGGTGCTGAAGAAGGGGTTGAATCGACAGCGACAGTTGTTTGAGGAACAAGACTCTCTGGACCGGTTACAGATGGAACTGGTTCAGTAACACAAGTATTTGTTCTCAGACTAGGATCAGTGTCACTGTCCCTCTGTGGCTGTTGAACTTCTTCTGTGGAGGCAGGGTTTCCAGAAATGTTTGGAGTAACCAGAATCTCAGATGTTGTTTGAACACTTGTTCTAACTTTGATAGGAGATTTCGAACCGGTTAAACGAGTTCGCTTTGTCCGTACTGTTTTCGATTCCGGAGACAAAGACGGTTGACTCGTAAGCCTCCGTGAACGACGGGGTTTCAATTGACTTTCTTCCACGATTGCGGATTACTCGATCAACCAAAATACAAAAAGGGAAAATGTGTTTCGAAACTAAATGAATTTTTAGACGCTTTAGACACAACTTGCTTTTTCACTTTTAAAGAATCGAGAAAAAGCTAAAGATGACTCTAGTCTCCTTTGATGTTTTAACGAGCCCGAAGTGACAAATGCTCGGATGGACTTTTTCCGTTATAGAGTCTGAAAAAGGCCAAAAGGAACTGCTCTGGAGTTCTAGGCAGAGGGTGTGCCAAACTTTTCGCAAAACCGCAGAATACTTTTTAGGGTACAGGCGGTCGATCTTCCTGAATGCTGTGTTCAGTGCATTGCGATCAGTAGGGCGGCCGACATGGCTTCCTAAGGATAAAGGTTTTATTCCTATAGGGGTCTCCCAATATATACGCGACGGTACGTGGGAGCACAATCCGTACTGGCGCTATCGTCCCTCAGGAGGAATCACCCACCTTCAACGAGATTGACAGTCACCCGGCTTTACGACGCCGGAACACGTCTCTAGCCTAGACCTCTATGTTGTGCGTTATGTTGCAAAGCGTTGTTAAGTTCATTCAGTTTATTTTAAGTTGATCTTTTTAGAAGTTTGCCTTTCTGGATCACCACGAGATGTATGGTACAATTCCTAAATGCAGTCTAAAGATGATAAGCAAGCTTTATATCTTTTCAACTTTGAAAATCCTAGCTACAAAGGGAAAAGAAAGACACCATCTTTTCTCAAAGAGCAATCAGCACACTCTAATGCACTTTTCCTAAATCAAGCATGCAAACTATCAAGATGCAAATGCACAATGCAGGTGTTTGTTTTCTGCTTTCTTAGTATTGATGCCTACAAAGAAAGCTTTTTGTACAACTTTGAATTTGCTTTTAAATGACAAGTACAAACAAGTTTACTTTTTTGAAATCAGAAAGGGTAGAAGAGAATACAACACTTTACGACTTTCGAAATGAACACTTGTTTCGACACTTCAAAGAGACAAACTCAAACCAAAAGCAAAAGTAAATGTATAATCAACTGTAAACAGCCAATGAACTCTCTCCTAAGATCACAATCAACAGATCTGAATCAAGGGCTACAGGATGATTATTTCACTCATGCAAAGGAAAACTGTAAATGACGCCACAAACACATAAAACACTCACAGTCTTTTTGTACAAAAGGAGGCGGAATTTAAGCAGAGAAAAGGATTTATCAGACTGGTACCTATGCTGGTTACAGGCTGCAAAAATCAGAGATCAAAACAGGGCAAAACAGAGCAGAGAACCCCAGCTGCACAAGGCCTGACTGGATCAGCGCAACCTCAACACAGGGGTTTTGACATTCAGCGCAGGTAGCCTTCACGGGACCTGCGTTGAAATGCAGAACCTCTTCACAGGGTTCGCGCTGAAGGAGAAACGAGAGTTTCTCACTGGGTTCTGGGTCACAGTTTGCTGATTAATCTACGGTTTCAGGCCAAATAAAAGCAACAAGCAAGGTACAATCAAAGGGATGCTTTGAGGGGGTACTAAGATCTATCACAAAGGATCATCAAATCATTTGTGAGTCCATTGTTCAGATCATAGACAAATCCAGAGATAGGATCAAAGCAGCAACTGTCTACTTTGCAACTGAGAAGAGCAGATGCAGTTCGATTGTTGCTGTTGAGTCTATGAAACAAACAATGATAGAGACACAAATAAAATGACTAAACAGATCTCCCCAGTGGAGTCGCCAATTTGTTGTGGGAAAAAATGCCTATGCAGGACGATCCTATCCACCTAAGGTGTGACAGTGCCTTAGCAACAAACAGAGACAACTATTCTAGTATTCTTCCTTTATGAATTAAGAATGAAGAGAGATGGATGGACTAACCAGTGTCTTCCGTTTGTCCCTCGATCCAGTTTCTCTTCTCTTGGAGAGTTCCCAGCTACTTGCCTTCTCGCTCGCCCAGCTTCAACAGGTTTCTGCAAGATCACAAGAGAAGAACACTACACAAGACATAGATTCATATTCATAACTAGTTCAGGATTAGAAGTAAACTAAACATACTAATGCAATCATACATCAAAGATACACCAGTATATAGGAGAAACCAAGATAGCTTTATTGATGAATAACAAGGTTCAGGAAGAGATACAACCCAAAGGGCTATAATCCAGCATCTCCTTCCCAGCAAAATGGAATTCCTATCTTCACCTCCCTTCAAAGCATTAAGCACCCAATGATTCTGATCTCAAACCAACAACAATTCTTTGCAATAACAAAATTCCAGCCTCTAGATCTCATGGAGGAGAGATCCATATATAGATGTTTGGAGAGAGGATGAGTCAGCTTGAGATCTGACTAGTGTCCTCTCCCTCTGTCAGTTCTTGATTCCACTTGGAGGTTCTTGCTTCCACTTGGAGATTTGGAACCTCTTACTCATCACCAGTCAAATTCCCTGAGGCAAGTGTCATTGAGGAAGATTTTGGAAGCTTCCTGGGTTTTGACACCTTGTGAAATGAACTTGCCACATGTCAACTCTCGCTCAGCGCAGGTAGCCAGTGTTGGCTTTGACATTCAGCGCAGGTAGCCAGTGTTGGCTTTGACATTCAGCGCAGACAGCTAGTAGAGCCACTGAATTGATCTTGAATTGACTTGTTTTTGAGCAGTTTCTGGTGGAGAACTTCTGTGAATTGCTGTGGTTTGTTAGCCTTGTTCCTCTAGGGGTAGGAACAACATGTTTAGGGACTTTGGATCCCTTAGATTATGGACATTTCATGCTCAATGCTGTAAGGCACAAAAATGTCTATAACAACTAGGTCTCTGACTGAACCGACATGCATGAGTTATTTATGAGAGAATATTCAGTTATCTGAAGTGCAGTAGTTACATGCATGCATGCATTAACTAACTAAACTCACAATTAGTTCAACAAGCTATTTGAACTAATCTAATTGGACTTAACTCAGTTAACTGAGCTAACTAATTACAACTCAAATTAGAACTCATCCTTATCTCTTTAACCAAAGGATAAATTCCTCAATCAATGGGATAAATGTTGCATGTCCTCACATAGACTTCATGTTTGATTTTCTCCAACTAATTAACTCAAGATGAATTAATTAATTATTTTACAAACAACTGCTAAGATCAAATTTGAATTTTACTTCTCAATTTTAGTTCAGGGACTAACTAAAATTGGAATCCATCTCGAAATACTATTTATAGCAATTCTATTTTTAGCACTTCCATTTTTCATTCTTTGTTGCTATGTCCAACACTAGTACCCAAACTGCTATTTATAGCAATGCTATTTTTAAAATTTCTTGTTGCCATTTTCAACAAATTACCCTACTATCGATAAAAAAAGCCTATGTTGTATATAAGGTAGTAAAATACTTCAGGCCATACCTCCTTAAAACTCACAAAATTATATATGTGCTTCATCTAGCGGTTAGAACACTCTTTGTGAATAGGATCTGGGTGAGAAGGGAGAACATTGGATGATCTATTTACAAGAATATGATCTAGATTTTAAACCGATTTATACAATTAAGGGTCATGGCCTCTATCAATTAGCAACATAAGCAAGAGATGCTCCGGAGCAAGATTTTTCAGGTTGGGAGCAGGAAATAAATATGTACAACATTGAACAAGTTCCCTAAACAAGCTCAACAATGCCATGGTATTCAGACATACGAAAATTCCTAGAGCATGGCATCTTGCCCATGCATTTATCGAACAAATAAAAGATGTATATCCACCTCAAAACTTTATCTTATCAGATCATTCATGGAGTTCTTTTAAGAAAGCACCATAGTGGTGTCTTTCTAAGATGCCTTAAGCCTCAAGATACACAGAAGGTACTAAGAGATTCGAACGATGGACCAAAAAGTGGTCACTACATGAGCGATACAATTATGCATAAAGTAATGAGGGCTGGTAATTATTGGCCCACCTTATTCCAAGATGCTCACGCTTATGCTCGCAAGTTCCTAACTTGTCAATGATGTGCCGATCGAGATCAGAAGTCAGTCGCCCCACTGCTACCTATAGCAGTTGAGGAACCTTTCCAACAATAGGGAATAGATGTTATTGGAGGTATATTCCCACGTTCTTCAAAGCAACACCATTTCATTTTAACAGCAACATATTATTTTACTCTGTGGACAAAATAAATTACTTTAAGGCAACTAATGACCAAGAATTCATCCACTTTTTGAAGCAGAACATTATAATCAGGTTTTTCATTCCAATGTCTCTTGTCTTTGATAATGCAACCTATTTTTCTTTGTTGAAACTTTATGATTTTTCATTAGAAAATGGTATTGTATTAAAGCATGCATCTAACTATTGTCCACGAAGAAATAGTTTAGCTAAATCAATAAACAAAAAACACATTCACATAATTAAGAAAACCATTTTCTCTGAGCAAAGGAACTGGCACAATGCTTTGACAAATGCATTATGGGATGACCATGTAACTCCTAAGCCTTCCCTCAAAACCTCACCATACTTTTTGGTTTACGACAAAGAAGTTATCTTGCCTCTGAACCTATATCTCGTAGCCTTGAAACTCTCCCGGGAGTTTCAAGGTAGACCTTGTCTTCCAGTTCAAAGAAGGATATATACCTTGCTTAAAATTGAGGAAGAAAGGCTCAAAGCCAAAGAAATATTTGCTTTCCATCAAAACCATATTAAGCATTGGTTCAACAAAAAATCTGCAGGGACTAATAGTTTCGATGTGGGTGACTTAGTATTGAAGTGGGACAAATCCCACGAAGAGAAATGAAAACACACAAAGTTCCAACCACTGTGGATTGGCCCCTTTACCATTGAAGAAAATCTTGGTCATAATACTTTCAAATAAAATTCTTAAATGGGAGGATTGATCCTCGTCTCATAAATGGCTAAGATTTGAAACATTATTTCCAATAGCATCTCTAAGCTGCATTTCCTATACATTTTTTCCTTCATTTATTTTTCTTTATTGTATGTGTTAGTTGTATTTGTGTCATGTCAAGTTGTGTCCTTATTTGTTTTGTTCCTTGGTCATTGTACATAGCTAATACCTTGGGTGAAAGAGTGAATGGCTGAGAAGGGCTTTGCAGTGGAGTAAAGAGGAAAAGCAACAACCACAATGCTTGGCTATATGTTAGTTCTCCTTCTTTGTTTGGGAAGATGCCATATATTACGCTAAGTCTGGATGGTAAATATGATGAATCCAAAAGGAAAACCTTGAGGGAACCTATTAGATTTGCATCTACTCTAGTATCCAAACTCCTTAACTTGGTGTTACATCTACTTGGTATGTTACATGCTTATCCAATTTAGTAGAAAAAGGATAAGAAGAAAGTTTAAAGTGAGAAAACGACTATCAGAGTTTTTACACATACTTCTTTGAGGGGGAACATCCTCTACTCTCAATAATTTAGGATCCCTTTTCCTCCCGTTGAAAATAATAATCGTCGAAGCATAGTCCTATTAAATAAATATATAAAGGGTGAAATAATAGAAAGGATTCTGTACAAGGAGGTGAAGCAAGCGACTTCATGTTGTGCTCCTACAATGACTCCAAAAGGGTGTTGTCTAGACCTGTTAGCATCAGAGAAACACTAGAGATGAAACTCATACTCTAAATATGTCAAACTTGTTGGGCATATTACCCTTTCTCAGATTGAAATGATTTCAATATGGCATATCTTTTGTGTGTTCAACCAAGCAAAGTGAAGTGAGGTTTTATGTGTTTAACCAAGTTGAAAGGGGAAGTCAAGGAAATCTAATTGGTCAACCAATACTTCCTGGAGGGTTGAACCTTAAACTGAAAATAAATTCCTATATAGATAAGTTGAAGCTTGTCCAGTGTGTCGCTAATTGTTTTCGTTGCTACAACACCCTCCAAAATTACACTACATTAAAATTTTGGAGCTTACTCAACTATTTCATCAAGTGTTTCCTTGCTCATAAAGCATCATTTCAAGTCATTCTATATGTTTCAAGTGTTCTTGATCATTCTCAAGTATCATCACATTGTTTATAACATCTCTAGTGCATTTCATGGTCATAACACCTTTATTTATGGGAAAACAACACTTTTGGTTGCAGTCGCACATACTTTTTCCATTGTACTTAGGGAGTGTATGTAAACTGTCATTTTGATGTCTATTTATAGTTGTTCAAGATTTTCTAAGTTTTATTGATGATTTGGTATGTGTTGCACATAATTCCATTTCTAAACTCATTGGTTTCACCCCTTTTCCTATCTTCCATACTTAGACAAACTTTGGCCGCACAAGTGAGCCCATTAAGGCAAGGAACACAAAATCACACTCTCAAACCTTGATTTGGATTCCTTCATTCTTTTGAAGTGTACCTTGAACCCTCCAAGAGAAAATAGCACCCTCCTAAGCATCATTTCCCTTCCCTATTTCGAATTATGCCTTGAAAAATGAAGTCTTCCTTTCAGTACACTCCCTAGAATCAAAGAATTGCACCCTCCTTGAGTGCATGAGTGCACCTTGAAGCCCTAAATCTTAACCCATTTAGCCTTCAACAATGCACCCTACACCCTCCTTGGCTCTCTTGAGCACATGAGCACGCCCCGAAGCCCTGAAGCCTCATCCTTCATCTTATGATAGTGTGCCTTGAACCTTCCTTGTCTCCCTTGAGTGCACAGTGCACTTGGGAAGCCTTTATGTTCTTCTTTCATCCTTCAAACCTACGCCCTATACCCTCCCTTGATATTTCTCTCTTCTCTTGAGTGTATGAGCGCATCCTGAAACCTTGAAGCTTCAACCTTTCACAGTGTGCCCTTGTGCCCAAAAGTTTCCTTATCCTCTCTAATCACATCGTTAAATTATGAATTTTAAACTTGCAAGAAACATGTTAAGATAGGATATTTTTCAATTCGATGTTTTCTTTCCATGAGTGAATGCAGTTGCAGGTATTTCAAGAATAGCATGGCAAGGATGCATGAATAAGATAGGGAAAAGAGGGAATTTAAAGGAAGCATTCATTAACAAAGAACACATTGAAATCATGATGATTGAAGCAACCCTTAAAACTCCATGAGATCAAAGACCCTTTGCAGGGTGAGGACACCAACAACACGTTAGCTGCATAGAAGATCAAAAATGCAAGTGGCAACCTTGTCACTTGTTGAATAAATTCCATGTCATCAGTCACTATGATCCAAGTCATCAATGATAATGATTTGTCATGCCCTCATCACATGATGATATGTAAATTATTGTGCCGAGAGGTGCATTCTACAAACCAGTATGACCTCGATGTGTAAGTATGTCACGTCCTCAAAAAATAATAAAAATATTTTTTACTAAGGCCCAAACATTAGCTTGAGTCTTAAATTAAATATAACTTTTTAATCTTATTAATGGACTAAGATTAATTATTAAAATATAACTATGTATTATTTAAATAATTTGAATGGGTAATAAATTATCTCATGCATTTAATAGTTCTGTGAATTTGAATGGATCATAAATTTAACTTTTAACAAAAAAAAAATACCACATTAAAATTCCAAATTAGGTAAAATATTAAACATCTTTAAAAGATTTACTAAATCTAATAGCATCTCTTAAATCAAAGGAAAGAAATTAATTCAATACAAAGAACCTAAAATCCTACTCCAAAATCTTTTAATATTTCTTTTAATTAAATATTTGTAAAATGAATCTTTAAAGGGAAAAACCATATCCTATGGATATATTAAAGTCTTTAAAGACATAAATAGCTCCACATAAAAGTTATAATAATTGAAAATATTAAATTGGTGTAGTTTTATTATAATTTTTGTTATCATGCCATAAAAAACATTATTAAATCTAATATTAATATTATTAAATTTAATAACTTTGGATTAATACAATATTAAATTTAATATGATATTCAATTTTTTATATTATAATATATATTAATATATCATGATATATATTAACTCTAGATATATATATATATATATATATATATATGGAGAGAAGAACAAAGACAAGTGATAGAGGTGGAGAGATAGAGAGACTGACAAGGGAGAGATAGAGAGAGAGTGTGTATGTTTTGGTGTGAGATAGAGAAACAAATAAGGAGAGATGGAAGGAAGGGGGAAGAGAACGAGAGAGGGAGGGAGATAATAACAGGGTTGGAGGGTGAAGAGAGAGACAAGGGGGGAGAGAGACAAAGGGAGGTAATGGAGAGAGAGGAAGGAAGAGAGAGAGAGAGAAAGAGAGAGGGAGGGAAAGAGAGATGGAGTTGGAGGGAAAGAGAGAGAGAGAGGGAGAGAGAGATGGAGTTGGAGGGAAAGGGAGAGGGAGGTAAGAAGAAATTCATAGAGAGAGAAAATTGGAGAGAGAGAGAGAGAGGGTGTCATAAGGGAGATAGAGAGAGAGGGAGAAAGGAGAGTGGGAGGGAGGAAAGATAGATGAGGGAGAGAGAGTGAATGGGAAGAGAGAGGGAGAGGAAGAGGGAGGGATATATATATATATATATAGATGGAGAAAGAGTGTGTGTGTTTTGACGAGTGATATAGAGAGACAGAGGAGAGGCAAAGGGAGATAGAGATATAGATGAGAGGTGAAGAGAGGGAAGAAGAGAGAGATAGAGAGAGGGAGGGATAAACAAATAGATATGGAGAGAGAGTGTGTGTGTGTTTGGGGGGCGAGATAGAGAGGCAAAGAAGTAGAGATGGAGGGACATATATATATATATGGAGGGGGGAGAGAGGGCGGAATATTTCTTATACTATATGCATTGATTTAAGTGTAGATGGTGATTTCTAATATTATTTGATTGCTTGCACTAGATGCATTGATTTTAGTGTAGATGTCCGTTTCTAATTATATTTGATTGCTTGCACTAGATGAATTAATTTCAGTTTAGATGTTGACTTCTAATCCTATTTGATTGTTTCCTCTAGATGCATTGATTTCAACGTAGATGGTGTTTTCTAATATTATTTGATTTATTGCACTAGATGCATTGATTTTAGTGTACATGTTGATTTCTAATTATATTTGTTTGCTTGCACTAGATGTATTGATTTTAGTGTAGATGTTGGTTCCTAATCTTATTTTATTGCTTGCATTATATGCATTGATTTCAGTGTAGATGTTGTTTTCTAATCATATTTGATTTCTTGCATTAGATGGATTCAATGTTGTTAATATTGAGACTGTAAATTATTGAAAATATTTTCCAAGATTAGATGGATGGGGAGAGAGGGAAGAATATTTCTTGCACTAGATGCATTGATTTATGTGTAGATGACTATTTCTAATCCTATATGATTTCTTGCACTACATGCATTGATTTCAGTGTAGATTTTGGTTTCTAATTATATTTGATTACTTTCATTAGATGCATGGATTTCAGTGTAGATGTGGATTTCTAATCCTATTTGATTGCTTGCACTAGATGCATTGATTTAAGTGTGGATGTTGATTTCTAATCTCATTTGAATGCTTGCATTAGATGCATTGATTTTAGCTAGATGTTGTTTTCTAATCCTATTTGATTGTTTTCATTAGATGCATTAGATTTTAATATTGAGGCTATAGATTATTAAAAAAAATAGTTTTCAAGATATATTTAGTATTACATAGAGGGACACTATTAAGAAATAATTAACTGTCAAAAGTTGCGATGCCTAGAATTAAAATAAAAAATATGTGCAGAATCAATCCTCCTGCGAAGTGAAAATTAATCCTTGACAATATCATCTCCCTTCTTCATCACCAACTAATTACTAATAGAAAATTACTTATATCCAAAATTACTAATAGAGTAATTTCATACAACATTGTATTCAAAATATTTATAAGAGGAAAATGTATATTTATAAACATCAAAACAAATCAAAATGTTCTTGAAAGAGATGTGCTAATTGTTTGGATAAACAAATAATGTAAATATTTTATAAATCTGACCATTATTAAAAAAAAATCAAAAATACATTATTTCTTGAAATTGCAAAATAGACTATAGATAAAAATAAAACAAACAAACAAACAAACAAACAAACAAAAAATCATCAAAATATTCTTGGAGGAAATAAATTATTTCAAGCATAAACCAAGAAACAAATGATTTCAAGAGTAATATTGATGCAATAAATTATTAAAAATACTTTTAAAGATATATTTTGCAATACTTTGAGAAACACTATTTAGAATTAACTAGTTGTCAAAAGTTGTGATACCTAAAATTAAATGAAATAGATGTGCAATATCAATACTCCTGCAAACTATTGACAAGATTGTCTCCCTCCTTCATCACCAACTCATTACTAATAAACAATTACATACACATATAAAAAAATAACCCAAACAACTGTAACATTCACAAATATTACCATCTAAATCCAAACACATAAACAGAAAAACCACTCAAAGTATCCAAACACAGATGTATAAACCATTCAAGGAAAGCAGCACAGACCAAAATAAAGAAGAGAATGATGCCAAGCAAAGAAAACATAATGTGAATTTTGAATTTTATCTCAAACATATACATGATAATGATAATCTAAAAATGTGACATTGTTTCCCTCAATTGGAACCAGATTAGATCCATCTAACAATGGATCTATCATGCGCCGAGAGGGATCAAATCCCTTGAGGTGAAAACCTTTCCTCAAGTTATACACACAAAAAAGAAGGTTTGCACCTTGAGGGATTTGATCCCTATCGGCACATGATAGATCCGGTGTTAGATGGATCTTTATATAATCATGTAATTATTGTAAAGACAAGAAGTGGAAGTCCAAGGGTCATATGGACAAAGGATCCATTAATAGCAGTACAAAAGACATGCAATTCCAAGAGTCATATGTAATTCCAAAATTCATTTGGAAGTCCAAGAGTTATAAAATTCCAAATATCATTAGAATTTGGAAATTCAAGAGTCATGAGGATATGAAAAGTTATGCCTTAAGTTATAAAAGGGCCCTCATTACTTAAGAAAAGGAATTTTAACCTTGGATTCTCCCACAAGGCATTAGAGAGATAGAGATATTACTTTTGGGGAGCAAGTTGTGTCTCTAATGCTCCATTATTGGAGCTAGTTGTGTTCATTGTACTTATGTATCTTGGAACTTTTTATTAATACTTGAATCCATTTGGCTAGCACATTTTCATGCATAGATCATGGATGTTTTGAGACTACTAAATTAATTGAATTATTTTAGTGACTTTGGTGCTTAACTTGCTGGAAATGTGTTGTGATGATTTAACGATCGTGGCATATTTGTAAACTTTTTCGCTTGATGTCTAACTATTCTTTCTCATTTATGTAAGTGTGTCTCCATTTGATCAGTACTATTGCTCATCCCTTAGAGACTCACTTTCTCTCCCTTGCAGCAAAAGAACCTTAATACATCTACAACCCAACATTTCACAAGGCACACTCTCTTTCTTATTCAAAAGCACATGTGGAATTTTCTCTCATGCTAATTTCTTAAGCCAAGGAAAATATTTAAGTAAACGGCAGTCGAGTCGTAATTTCAGTTAGGACTCCAACAAACGATGTGAGGTGTAATTGGGAGCACATATCAGGGAGATCCCATGTACGTTGGTGGTATCCAACACTATCAACAAAATCCTAAAAAGTTAGGTTGCTCTAGTCACGGCCATGTTGAGGTAGAGTGGAGGGAAAATATCAGGAGAAATGGCCAATAGGAATTGTGCCCCACTTCCTCCTAGTTCATATACATTATGGTTACTAACACTGCAAAGCATACATCTAATAGAAATTTTGTGATGCATGGAGACTGCATCAACTCTTGTGTGAAATTATCCCTTTCCTCCCATCAGTTGATAAAAGTATGAGCAGAAGGGTGGTCCTGTGATCCAGAATCAGCTTCATTGAGTTGAAATGATTTCTTGACATCATAAATAATTGCAACATCACATATATTTTATGCGAGGAGTGCCATTTTTTATGTGACAGTAACATGAAATGTGTGTGAACATGATAGAGATGGACATATAAATCATTACAGAGCTTGTATTTTTCCACATGTGTAGTGACACTGCCTCATGCCAAATTAAGCCTACCATCATATGCCAAGATCAAGGAATTATGGAAAAATTTTCCCTCTTATTATTCTAAGTGTGTATGTCATACCTTATCGCATAATTATCTGGTCTATTAGCCCTTCTACTATTTTGTCTCAGCAAATGGAGAGCTTGAACTTCCTAAATGTGGTTCAAAGCAAGAATAATATTTTCGAATATTGATTTTATTCAAGAATATGAGGGTAGAGAGTTAAAATGGCGATGCTTGATTATAATAGTTAAGTCTCCTACAATGAAATTTATTAATGCTTAGTGTAGTAGCTTGTCCAATTCCATGATATAATACATAGGCCTTTGCTTGATTATTTGAGGCTTTGTCACAGCTCCATGAAAAAGTTATTTCCTCTTCTTCTCTAGGGTGAATTAACACCCCCCCACTACAAAAAAAATGCCATTAGCACCACAAATAGCATTAAAATATAGTGTTTCTGAGCACATTAATTTTCTCCACACAGCGTCACAAAATATGATTCAAAATGGCATGTGTACATGGGCCCCTTGATTTGCACCAAGAATTGCACTTGGAATTCTGCTGGGAATTGCATCAGAAACAGTTTCTTCCATTCTTGCTTCCATTATTGTGTCCATTTTCACTTCTCGTTTTGCTCCCAATTGTGCTTCTTGTTTTGCTTCTAGTATGGCATCGAAAATAGATTCTTGTTTGGCTTCCTAGTTAAAGCTAAGTTATGCTTCCATCATAACATCAAGTTTTGCTTCCACTATGGCATCGCTTGTTGCATCTAGATTTTCTTCCATTTTGGAATCTTCTTTAGCTTCTAATGTGGATTCCATTATTACTTCTTGGTTTTCTTTCTAAATGGCTTCTTAGTTTTCTTCTTCGGGAATGCCAATTTTGGCTTCTAATATTGCTTCCGTTATTACTTCTTTGTTTGCTACCTAAATTGCTTCTGTTTTTTCTTCTCAAGTAACACCAAGTTTTTCTTCCATAATTACTTCTTTGTTATACCTAAATTTCTTATGTTTTTTCTTCTCAGGTAATGCCAAGTTTGGCTTCCATTATTACTTCTTGGTTTGCTACCTAAATTGCTTCATTTTTTGCTTCTTAGGTAATGCCAGGTTTTGCTTCCAAGATTGCTCCTGGTGTGCTTCTAGTCTTGCTTCCATTGTTGCTTCCTTTTTTTCTTTCAAGATTGCTTCTGGTGTGCTTCTGTTTTTACTTCCATTGTTTCTTCCCTTTTTTCTTCAAAGATTGCTTCGGTTGCACTTCAAGTTTGGCTTCCATTGCTACTTCATTTTGTTGCTTCTAGAATTGCTTCCCTGTTAACCTCATGGTTTGCTTCCTTTTAGTTGGAAGTTTTTCTTCTTGTTTAGCACCTTGTCTTTCTTCATTTTTAGGTCCAAGGTTTGCTTCTGAATTAGCCTTCAATTTTTCTTCCTGTTAAGCAACTAATTTAGCTTCCTATTTAAAGCTAATAATAGCTCCAAGTATGGCTTCGGATTTAATTTTGAATTTTACTTCCTTTTTAGAGCCACGTTTTGCTTCCATTTTATCAACTCGTGATGCTTCTTTTATAGCTTTCGTTTATTAATTTAATATTTTTATTTCAATTAAATGAGTTTAGTATATCATACCTATTAAATAACTTATATGATTATAGAGTATGTCATATAACATTTGAAATATTTTATAGCATACCACTTATAAATATGTTTTAGGGAAATGGACATCCATACAAACTAACATTTTTTTACCTATAACTGGTATGTTTATATTATTAATAAGCAAAATTGTTGGTCTTGACTAGCTACACATAATGTTGGCCTAGATTGTAGAAATTAATGTGTAGATTCAAAACTGCTTGTGAAATTTACTAAATCATAAGACTCGAAGCTACTCTACTTATCTACGGAAGTTAATTAACCATTTAGAACACAAATCATAGACATGCATAAGGAAACATTGCACATTCACAAATATTTATTTAGGGGAAATCAACCTCTCAAAACCCCTTCCTATATGTATTACCTTAATCAAAGAATAGAGATGGAATACATGTGCTTCTCAAGCCTGCACACGACCTACAAGTGTATAGTTTATCCCTCTACATGACTAACTGACTCTGGCCAACACTTAACCAATTTTAAAGCCCTCCAACCTCCTATTTCCTTGTGTTTTTCCTTGATTACTTAGGCCCCTATTAAATAGGAAATTCCACAATTGGAATTGCGCAATTCCTTTAGGCTCATCCTTTGACTACATGCACAACCTATACACTTTGGGATAGTTTAAAATTGATAGTGCACTACCTTGGAATCTCCATCTCAACTAGGTAACTCGAATTATTTGCATGCAATAATTATTTTGGGTTGATTGATCAGTTAATTGGATGATCATTGATTGTGGTTGAAGTTACACTTCCACAACTTGATCTTCCACTAGTTCCTCTAATAGTTATAACTAGTTTAAATGACCATAACTCAATTTAACTGAATTAAATTGCTAAAACTAAAATTAACTCAACCTAGGCTCCTAAAATTTATGAATCAATGCATGCAACAAAAATTCATTCCCCTAACTCAAATTGATTGAGCTAGACTCCTATTTTTTAGGAATCAACTCAAGGAAACTGAACTTCAACTCATTAACTCAAATTGAGTGTTCTTAACTGAGTAACAAGAGCCATGACACCTAATTTAACTCCTCTAACTTTTATGCTAATGTATAATTTCGAATTTCCTCAATTTGATTAAGGTAAAAAATCAAAATTGATGCTTTCTTGTTGCATTTTCAACACTCCCTCTCAGCAAGAAAGGGATTATCAACCACCCCTATCCTACACCTATGGAATGTACTACATGCAACACATCTCATTGTTGTTGTTTCTACTGCAACATCTGCAATTGAGAAACATAAAAAAAAAAAAAAAAAAAAAAAAAAAAAAAAAAAAAAAAAAAAAAAAAAAACTGAATCAAATGTGTCTGCAACTGTCTACTAGGAAAATTGTGTTGTTTTTGAATCTACTACTGAACCTCACGCTCTGTTGTCAACACTCCTTTGCACTCCTCAATTTATGACTAACACTGATCCTCATGCTAGTTAATACTATGGGGCCCCATAGCAAGGTAATGATCCATGAGGAGAATGCCTCAATGGACCCTGCCCAAAATTATGCAACTCTTGGACTAGGGCTTCACATTGCCCAACCTCACACCTAGAGGTATGGTTTCATGTGCTTCCTCTTCCTACTTGCCTCAAACTCTTCCCTTGCTAGAGGTCTCTGCTTGAGTGGATGTCTCCACTTTGCCTTTTGCCTGCTTCTCCATTTGTGGTTGCTCCACAACTTCTTGAGACTCCTTCTGAGGCTCCATTTTGAGAGATAAATCATGCTCCCTCTCAACCACCATGTCTCTAACCCTTGCCTTGCTCCTCAAGGCTTTGCATGCATCTTCTACCTCAAGTTCATACAAGTTATTGAATCGAGCACCAATCTATTTCATCTACCCCATGGCTATGTGTCTCAGGAATGTTTTCCCTTTGCTGAAGATCACATCATAACCACGTTCTTCCAACACTACTATTGATATGAGATTGTTCTTTAGTCCTCGAATGAACATGACATCCTTGAGTCTAAGAGGAGATATCGACTCCCTCTGAAAGGTCACTATATTGATCTCGGTAGCATTGTACCTTTTTTCATCTCCAAACTCAATGTTCATATTGATATCTTTCTCCTCCAATTCACTGAAAATTTATTTATTCCCCTTCATGTGGAATGAGGCACCACTATCTAAGTGCCACATGCTCCCCATCATTTTGATTTCCATGCATATGATGAGAGTGAAGTCAAACTCAAACTATGAAGCCAAATATTCACCTATTGCTACCACTGCAGGCTCCTTCTTGGTTGTCTTCTTGTGTGGACACTTTGTGGCACAGCGCTTGAATTTATGAAAATTGAAACACTTGATTTTGGAAAAGTCTTTCTTGTTTCCCTCTTGGTTGGAATTAGCCTCACCTTGGGACTTCTTCCCCGTGGCCTTTATTCCTTTGTTGAATAATGCAAAGTCCTCTTCCTCTTCTTTGGATGAGGTCTCATCTCTGGTATTCTACCTTATTTCCTCATGTACCAAGTCAGAGAATAGGCGTTCCCAATTTGGTAGTTTCTCCCTCCCATTCACCAAATCTTGGTAGTTGTTCCAACTCTTGGGAAAGCCTAGAAGGGCTAGGCTTGCCAAATCATCTTCTGCAATGGTAACACCAACTTGACCAAGTTCATCACAACATTGTGTGAACCTACTCATGTACAATGGAATAGTCTTGTTCTTCTACATCTTGATATTTCGAATTTTATCCTTAAGCACCAGCTTCCTATGGTCACTGCTATTTTGGAACAAATTTTTTAGTGCTTGCCACATTTCATACGAAGTCTCTTTGCCATGGAGATTTGAGACAATGTGGTCTCGTACTCCCTCTAATATGATTCTTCTCGCTTTGGCTACACATTTCTTCCATTCTGCTAGATCCTGAGTATCAACTGTCGGTGGTTTAGGGATGTCCAGGGAAAATTTATCTTAAGTTTAGAAACCTTGATGAATATTAATAGTCCTTAGTATGAAAATTGTAAAAGGATTGATGATAATTTTGTAAAAATATTCATATTTCTAATGCTTTTGTATAGTCTCTATCAATTTTTAGCAATTTATAAGGTAAAATATTCTTATAATATAAAATTTGGGTGAATCATATTCTAAAAAATTGGCAATTCACAAATATTTTTTTTTAAACTTGGAAAATTAGTCTGCCTACGAATATTAGCCCCTAAAATTTTCCCTGGGGATGTTATTATCGATGAATTCCTTCAATCCATTATCTTCTAGCACTGCCTCCATGCAGTCCTTCCAAGCAACATAATTCGAGCTTCCCTCAAGGGCATACTCGAGTATAAGTCCATAGAAAGCCATCCTTATAGCTCTAAAGAATGACCCTACAAATTCGCTCCTCCTGCAGTGACAACTTCGAAATATATGATCTACTATGAATCCATCTCCAATACCATGTAGAAATTAATGTGTAGATTTGAGATTTCTCATAAAATTTACTAAATCACAAAACTCGAGGCTACTATGTTGATCTGCGGAAGTTAATTCACCATATAGAACACAAATCATAGACATGCATAAGGAAACATCACACATGCATAGAGATTTATCTAGGGGAAAATAACTTCTCAAAATCCCTTCCTATATTTATTGCATTAATCAAGGAATAGAGATGAAATACATATGTTTCTCAAGAATGGGCACAACCTACAAGTGTTCTCTATCCCTCTGCCTGACTTACTGACTTTGGCAAACACTTAACCAATTTTCAAGCCCTCCAAGCTCATATTTCCTTTTGTTGTTCCTTGAGGAATTAGGCCCATATTAATTAGGAAATTCCTTAATTGGAATTGTGCAATTCCTTTAGGCTCATCCTATGACTACATGCACCACTTGTACACTTTGGAATAGTCTACAATTGATAGTACATTACCTTGGAGTCTCCATCTCAACTGGGTAGCTCGAATTGTCTACATGCAACAATTATTTTCAGATGATTGATAAGTTAATTGAATGATCATTGAGTGTGGTTGAAGTTATACTTCCACAACTTGACCTTCCACTAGTTCCTCTAACAGTTAGAACTAGCTTAACTGAATTAAATGTCTACAACTAAAATTAACTCAACCTAGGCTCCTAAAATTTAGGAATCACTACATACAACTAAACTTCATGCTCCTAACTCAAATTAACTGAGCTAGACTCCTATTTTTTAGGAATCAACTCAAGTAAATTGAAATTTAAGTCATTAACTCAAATTGAGTGTTCTTAACTGAGTGAGAAGAGCCATGTCACATTAGTTAACTCCTCTAAGTTATCTGATGATGTGTAATTTTGAATTTCCTCAATTTGATTAAGGAAAAAAATAAAAATTGAGTCCTTCTTGCTGCATTTTCAACACAAATTCACATCATAGAGATTTCCATAAAAGAGCTCTTTCAAGTTTCTTATAGTTATAGACCACACCATAGCATTCGAATAAAATAACAAGATAAATTTGTTTTTAACTATACCCTGCATTTTTATATTATTAATAAACAAAGTTGTTGGTCTCTGACCAGCTACACATAATGCATGCATAGATAATACATGTCCAAATGATATAAGTCAAAATGACACATGTCAAAATGATACAAATAAATATGATACTGCAGGTGAAAATGATACATATGATAATAAAGATGAAAAGAGGCATCATAACAATTTAATAACAATGATCCATGATGTATTCTATATGATCAATATCACTAGCTACTACCAGCAGATTACTCGCCGTCATCATGTCTATCATGATCATCATCATTGCCTGCTTTGATGTCCTCTCCATTTACCTCATCATCATTGTCTCAAATGTTTGAACCGGACCCAAAATAATCTGGATTGATATATAGATCAACTGGATCTTCTAGAAGAACCATGTTCTACTAAAAAGAACATTCAAAATGACAAGTTATTATTCATTTCATGCAATATCTAATATTTTTGTTATATTTATAATAATACAACATATGAAACAAAAACATAATCATATTACACCATATGAAGGTGCAGATATATACCATAATACAATCTCAATTAAGTTACAACTAAGATGTCATTCCAATGATTTAAAACATGCAACAATTATGATCAACATTAGTAAATCATGGAATGGTGCCATACCATTCCGTTGACTAGGTTGTGTGTTGTGTAGTTTACCACCCCCTGCTAGGAAGGAAGGGCCCTCCTTCTTAGTACGGATCACTAGTTAGGAAGGTATTATAGTCATTTTATTTGTTTCCTCTTTGTTATAATTCATGTGTAATTTTTATTACAGTTATTATTAGTCTTCTTACATTAGGGGAATTTTGAGGTATAAAATTGGCCTCCTAATGAAATTATAAAATAATAGTGGAAATAATAAAATAATATTATATTACATCATCAAATTTTAGAGGGAAAAAAGAAAAAACTATTTTTTCAACTCGTATTTTCAACTTATCTCCCTATGTATTTCCTCAAATTTCGAGCGGAAACATTCGTTGCTTGAAAATTTTGATTCCTCATCCAAGGAGTACCCATGTTGCATAATTTTGATGGACCCTACTACATGAAAAATGAGAAATACATGAAAACATGATTGCAATCATGCTTTTTTCATGTATTTGTCATTTTTCATGTAGCAAGGTCCATCGAAAGTATGCAACACGGGTACTCCTTGGATGAGGAATTAAGTTTGCATCCAATGAGTATTGTCACTAGAAATTTGATTAACAGATTAGGGAGATAAGTTTGAAATACGAGTTGAAAAATTAGTTTTATTATTTTGTTATTTTTTAATCTTTTTACTTTTTTACTCCAAAATGGTGAATCATTCCCCATGGTTGACATCATCATCTTGAATCCTATTGGTTCTTATAAAGTTTATTTTGGTTGTACATTTTTCTTAGGAGGCCCATTTTAGACCTCAAAATTCCCCTAATGATTCTTTAATTATTGCAGAATCCTAACCTAATTATTGTGTAACAGCATAGGTCTTGGACCAGTCCCTTTGTTAGCGTGACAGTTATTTAATTTTCGTTACAGTTTGATTGTGTGTTCATTTCATTTGGATGTGTGTTTCAATATTTTATGAGAGAATGGTTTCCAAGGGTGCTCTCCTTTCCTGAATAAGAGTGACAATGTGACAAAGTGGTTTTATTCTGCATTGTGTGTTTATTTCTCGAGAGCGTGAACAAGTTTTGAGAGTATAACAACCAGAATGTTGAATTGTTGAGAGTGTGATTACAATGATTGAGTTTTATATTCATTAGCACTAGTCATCATTTTCCCTTGCATATATTTTTCATAATAGCCTTGAAAAAACAAAACCTACTTGGATTAACAATTAATGTGAAGACTTGGAACTATTTTTCTAAATTAAAAGGACAATTGTTCTGCCCAACAACAAGTTGAAGAAAAACCTATGAACAACTTTGACATAATTCAAAGTGAAGAAAAACTTAGAATATTGTATGAAACATAAAGCAAAATTATTTAAGGGTCAAAGTAAACATATAATAATTCAAAAGTTTGTAAAATAATTAAATAAATAGTCTATAGTTCAAATCAATCAAATTAGCCAATAAATGAAGTTTGGGTATGCATTTTAGTGAAGCAAGGAAATTTGTCATGTTTCACAAAAATGCATGCACAACCTTCATTTCAAGGCCAAATTTAATGATTCAACTTTGAGAGTACTTTTCTACTCATAATTAACATTAATTTTTCACATAGAAATTTATGATGTGCAAGAATATGCCAAATTGGATTGATTTCATAGGGTTGAAGTCAAGATTTGTGTGCCTCAAATAATTGCACACCATGACTTGTACTTAATTGATTGTGTGATAATGATCATTCCAGCACAAATATAAAACCATTTTATGCTACATAGCATAGTCGTTTTCATAAAGGAAATGTTATACATTGGAATCAAAGTTTGTTGAAATAGCAATTAATCATATTTGGCAATGATCACAGTTGGAACAAATATGCACTCCCAGGCCAAACCAATTACACTTTTGGTAATGAAATTTGAAATGAGACATGATTGGACAATTCCTAACACTAGTATATTACCTTGCATCATTTCTGACAAATAATATACATAATTATGTTTCCCACATACATAACTTTCACATAAGGCAAGTTGAAGCAAAACTTAGAATGGTGTAACAATGCAAAAGTGTTTAGAATCATTAAATAAAAAATCTACAATTTGAATCAATCAAATTGGCCAATAAATTAATATTGGGCGTGCATTTTAGTGAAACAATGAAATTTTGTCCCACTTCACAAAAATCCACACCCAACCTTCATTTGAAGGCCAAATTGAATTATTCAACTTGGAGAGTATTTTCATAGGTAACATTAATACAAATAAATGTTTTAAATGTTTTTCATATATATTTTTTTTCAAAAATACTCCAAATTGCATGGATTTCAAAGGGTAAAATGTAAGACTTCTGTGCATAAATGCACACCAAGAATATTTGGGAACAAGGTGATGGACTAAGAAAAATCAAACTTCAATTTTAATAGTTGAAACTTGTAGTTTCTTTGTTGAAACGCTATAAGTAAAGGATGGATGACCTTATTTTAGGAGTAATTAGGTTTAAATGTTGCCAAGGGATAGATAAAGAGATAACACCAAGGATTTGTAGGGTTTATTTTAGGGTTTTTCTATATTGTACATTTGTTTATGGTTTTAAGTTTAAGATTTGGTCAAGTGGCCTAGTTAGGGTTTGAAGATAAATAGTTAAGGAGAATGGAGAAAAATAAGGATATTTCTTATTTCTTGTTTGGAAATGAAGTCTAAGTAAATATATAAAAATTAAAAGGTGTGTAAAATCATTAAATCAATAATCTACAATTTGAATCAATCAGATTGACCAACAAATGAAGGTTAGGCATGTATTTAATGAAGGAAGTCAATTTTGGCCTGCTTCACAAAAATGCATTCCCAACCTTCATTTCAAGGCCAAATTGAATGATTCTACTTGGAGAGTATTTTTTTAATCATAAGTAACATTAATACAATTATATATTTTTTAATTTGCACATCTATATTTATGGTGTTCAATAATACTCCAAATGGCATGGATTTCATAGGGTAAAAGTTGGCAAGGTTTGTGTGCCTCAATTAAAGGCACAACAGAATGTTTGCACACTAGGAATGTCTAGGAACAAGTGATGGACTAGGAAAAATCAAACTTGAATTTTAATATTTGAAACTTATAGTTTCTTCATTAAAATGTTATAAGTAAGGTTGGATGGCCTTATTTTAGTAGTAATTAGGTTTATATGTTGCCAAAGGAAAGATAAAGAGATAACATCTAGAAACAAACCTCCTTGGTACAACTTTCATAGGTAACATTAATACAATTAAATGTTTTAAATATTCTTCGTATATGTTTGTTTTTTTCAAAAATACTCCAAATTGCATGGATTTCAAAGGGTAAAAGGCAAGACTTCTTTGCATAAATGAACACCAGGAATTTTTAGGAACAAGGTGATGGACTAAGAAAAATCAAACTTCAATTTTAATAGTTGAAACTTGTAGTTTCTTTGTTGAAACACTATAAGTAAAGGATGGATGACCTTATTTTAGGAGTAATTAGGTTTCAATGTTGCCAAGGGATAGATAAAGAGATAGCACCTAGGATTTGTAGGGTTTATTTTAGGGTTTTTCTATGTTGTACAATTTTTAGGGTTTTAAGTTTAAGATTTAGTCAAGTGGCCTAGTTAGGGTTTGAAGATAAATAGGTAAGGAGAGTGGAGACAAATAAGGATATTTCTTATTTCTTGTTTGGAAATGAAGTCTAAGTAAATATATAACAATGTAAAAGTGTGTAAAATCATTAAAGTAATAATCTACAATTTGAATCAATCAGACTGGCCAACAAATGAAGTTTGGGCATGTGTGTAATGAAGGAAGTCAATTTTGGCTTGCTTCATAAAAATGCATGCCCAACCTTCATTTCAAAGCCAAATTTAATGATTCTACTTGGAGAGTATTTTTTAATCATAAGTAACATTAATACAAGTATATATATATATATCTATATATATATATATATATATATATATATATATATATATATATATATATATATATATATATATATATATTCTTTTCGCATCTATATTTATGTTGTTCAAGAATACTCCAAATGGCATGGATTTCATAGGGTAAAATTTGGCAGGGTTTGTGTGCCTCAAGTAAATGCACAATGGAATGTTTGCACACCAGGAATGCTTGGGAACAAGTGATGGACTGAGAAAAATCAAACTTGAATTTTAATAGTTGAAACTTATAGTTTCTTGGTTAAAATTTTATAAGGTTGATTGACCTTATTTTAGTAGTAAATAGGTTTAGATATTGCCAAAGGAAAGATAAAGAGATAACATCTAGAAAAAAACCTCCTTGGTACAACTTTCACATAAGGCAAGTCGAAGAAAAACTTAGAGTGTTGTATGAAATTTGAAGTATAAATATTTAATCTCAAATTAAATATATAACAACGTAAAAGTGTGTAAAATCATTAAATAAACAATCTACCATTTTAATCAATCAAATTAGCCAACAAATGAAGCCTAGGAAAGGAAATTTTGGTCTGCTTCACAAAAATTCACACATAGCCTTCATTTCAAGGCCAATATTTTTTCTTGTGAGGATATTTTATATTGAATTTATAAGGAAGAGTCTCAGTGTTGACCAAATACATTTTGTTTGTGCATGAAAAGGGTCTATTTTCAAGTTCAAGAGGACTCTAGGGTCATTTATTGTAAACAATAGAAAAGCCCTTTCATAGGTGGAAGTGATGATGAAGGAGTTTGGTTTTGAGAAAAGAGAATAGTGGCAATATGACCCTCACCATATAATTTGTAATAAAAGGGTGAAAATTAGTTATGAACCTTATATTCATGAAAGAAAACCAGAAATTGAGAAAATGTAAAAATCAAGAAACTTGGCCATGTGGCAAGGTGTAGCAAAGAATGGATGTTGAAACCCCTATGGTAAAAGAGAAGAGTTTGAACATGAATGCTCCTAAACATATTGATGTTGAGATTTTTTTGGTGAATAAACTCTTTCAATTGTTGGGGCTATTAGCAGGAGCACTTTTACTCATTTCCCTCATCATTGAGGACATTTGAAAATCATTAAACTGAGAAAAATTACTAAGTAGCCACATTATACTAGGAGGAAATTTGCATTTCGATGGTTGATGCGTAGCCACTGGTGTTGTTTCTACCGTGTGAAATACTACTTGTAAATGATGGTTTCTGTGTAAGTTTGATGCCAAAATGTCAAGGAAGTATTGTATTTTAAGTTTGATGTTAAAACATCGCGGTAGTATAGTGGTGTTGGACTCTTGCAAGACATAGCTCATGTAGAAGGTGAGAGCAAGGGAGAAGATTTGTGTATGAGTTGATTGAGAAGCCTTGAGGTATAGGTTTTTATAGGTCTATGATTAGAGTTAAGAATTGGTGTTAATTTTATTTAGAGTATGCGAGTTTATAATGCTCAAGCCAAAGTTACTACATACGATAAAGAAATGTCAAGAGAAGCAATTTAAAAGTGCTAGTGAGCTGAAGTTTTTTGTCAGATTTTTTTACATAATATTTAGTATTTATAACAAATTCATAGAAGGCATACATATTAATTTTTAATGTGCATTCCCATGCCATGGAATGAGCATAATAGTAATTTCATAACCCCTTAAGCTTAAGTTGTTGTTGGAGAATGTCAGATGGTTTTGTGGTTGTAAATGGACATGGTGTAGTATATAATGGTGATGTCATTAGAATATATGAAAGTTACTGCCATGGATGTATCATAGAAGAAGTGCAGAAGATACATGAAAATATTAAGAATAGTTCACTTATAAGGTGGTTCACTGAGCAGGTGGGTGGAAATAAGTTGGAAGGGGTTGGCCTAGAGGAAAAAAGGTATGAGGGAGGTAAAATAGGATGGAACTATGGCTCCTGGTGGATAGATTGTAGTATATGTTGTTGGTGTTGTGTAAGTTGTACCTAATTTTATTTGGGATCTATTGAAGGTCACTACAAGTGGGTTCTGTTAACAATTACACTTAATATTGATATTGCTCTGATGTGATTTTTCTTATAATATTAGCTATAAATTGTTGGAATAGAGAAGTAGAGAATGTATCGTATGCACTCGTCAGGGTAACAAATATGCTCTACTACTTCTAATCAAAGGGGCATTTGGAGTCGATCCTTGGTCTCCCAATTTGTATGGTATATTGGTCTGGAATGGGGACCATTGGTGGGGGAAGTAAGTTGGTACTATGAAAGAAGTTAATGCAATGTTTATGGTTGGTCACCAACTAGGAATTTAAATTTGGTCCATTTATGGATACTGGAATGCGTACAAGTAAGACATATATATGGAGTATTGTCCCAGATTGAGCCTGGTAGTCTTTGTGAACCCTCCCAGTGTTTGGAGCATCGTCAATATTCTTGAATGTGGAAAATAATATTGTTTGGTCTATAAAATATTTCATTAGAGTTATTGAATGTCAAAATCCATCCACGTCACATACATATTTCCCCTATTAGAGATTTCCTAGAGGATATATTTTGAGATCATCGTACAATGTTACTGGTTATTTTTCCAGCTAGTGGTTAGTAAGTATTCCTCTATTGTCAACTTAACAATGTTGTCATAAAGATGATTGGCCCAGTAGGTAAAATGTTGTAGTGGGATCCATTTTATGTTAATATAGTCACATTAGCTTTCTCCCGATGACCACCCGTCTCACAGTCAGGTTGCTTTTGACCTTTACTCCTTTCCTGCTACTATTGTTACCTCTACTCATCCCGATGACTCCAACTACTACACCATGAGTATAGAAAGGGGTAGGGTTCATCATATTGGGAATGTAAAAGGTAGATGTCCCGCCCACTTACCCTATTGCAAAGGAATATAGGATAATGTGTGACCATGCTATCCCTTCCCATATCCACTGTCAAGTTTTCAATTTCGAGGCTAAAAAATCTCATCAGAATCGGAACACTATATCGTCACTCCACAATATTCTGGATATTGTTAGAGATTTATATATTACAGAGCAATGGAACACATAAAATATTGCAGAAATATAAACACAGAAAATGCATAAAACAAGAGAGACACAGATATACGTGGTTCACCCAGTTTGGGCTACGTCCACCCCAAACACCTAGTCCTTCCTTTCTATTATCCAGCAAAATGAAGAGACACAACCTACAGCAGATCCGTTGTAATATCCTCTGTTTTCTCTCACAGTCTCACCTCACAATTTCTCACTCTAAGAATACAAATATATCACATAACCTCAATATAATGCCCTCATACAAAGAGAGGGGTTACCTTCTAGGGAAAAAAACCATAAACTAAACATAAATTCTACAGTCAGATCATCCGCCTAATGAACGGACCAAATTGACTAGAAATTACTATACTTTTACAAGGCAATTTTACATCTATTTTTAGGTTCAGGGGCACTACCCCCGAAACCCCCGCCGAGGGACTGCTAGCCCCGGACCCCCCAACCGGGAGGGAATTAGCCCCCTCGCACCCCCCCGCGTGGAGGGGTGTACAATCTTCCTGGGGTATACATTCGACTAAAACAAAGACCTCTAAATAATCATGCTCCACACCCAACAATCTCCCACTTGGAGAATGATTGTAACAACTCCACCGCTGCTTCATTTGTTGGATAATGACTCCTCTTTGGACCCGGTTGTTTCTCATCTTCATCGCCATCCTTGAAGACCAATTGAAACTGAGCATATTCTCAATTTCTCCCTGGTTACAACTTTTGTTAGCTTATCTACAGGATTCTAGCTAGTGTGTATCTTTTCCAACTTCAACTCTCCATCTTCCGTCACTGATCGTATGAAATGGTACTTGAGTTGTATGTGTTTAGCCCTAGAATGAAATATTGAGTTCTTTGCAAGATGAATGGCACTTTGGCTATCACTGTATAATGTGTCCATATCATGCTTCTTACCCAATTCATCCATAAACCTTTGTAACTAAGTCATTTCTTTACTAGCCTCTATAGTAGCAACATACTCTGCTTCTGTTGTTGAAAGTGCAACAACACTTTGGATTTTTGAAACCCAATTGACAGTTGTTCTACCTATAGTAAATACATATCCTGTAGTGCTCCTCCTGTTATCTCTGTCACCTACTGTTACACAGTAATTTGTCACTGTCTTCATCCCAGTCCCTCTACTGTGTCATGTGTCAAATAAACATGCTCAAATCTTCCCACCAATATAAGAAGATTAAGAAAATTCTCTCTAACGTTTCCAATTGATCTTCATTTCCTAAGTTCTTTGCCTCATCGCGAGAGTACACTTAATATAAGCGACGGACCTCTGTCATAAACAGTCCCATCACAACCCCGTCGCGGGAGTACACCTGTTTCCCATGACGATCGGATTTCAAGCCCCGGCATGAGGCTATCAAATATCTTTAGTGGCGATTGGTCTGCATACATTTCTTCCTAGCATTGTCATCGCTGAAGCTTAGTTCACGACTAGCGATGATCCAGATCGGGCGAATTCGTTCCAATAGTCGGCCTTCTAGATGTCTCTAGACCTGGTTGTTGGGTCAGTTTGGGTTGCCCTTCCCTCACTGGGATGGTAGTTCTGTCTTTTGTGCTGCCTTCCTTGAGGATAAGCCCCCTCTCCCTCATTTCATGGTGACTCCTCCTATAAAATCACTCACCATTGCTATGACCTGCTAGTTCTTTTGGTTGTGCAGTGCTGTTGTTGTTTTGAGTTTGGTAGATAGCTTTGGTTGTGGGATTGCTAAATAGTTTTCAAGAGGTTGTGGAGTGCCCTTAACCTTGTATTAAAGCTTGTGAGTGAGAGAGAGATATATTTTTGTTTGGGAGACCCATCTTTAAGAGTGAATGCTTGAAGAAACATGCTGGTTGGACCCTCCGAGAATGCTTGCGACATTAAGACTTGGTTGTAAGATTTGCTCTTGATTTATCATTAATACAATCAATGATGATTTCCTATGTCTTGTATGTAATTTACTTGATAGCTCATGATTTCTTGACTTTATGAGTAAATAGATCATTTTTGTTCTCAATTATGTGCTCTGTTGTTTTCTTGTGGTGTTTCAGGCTAATTGCTCATTAAGGAGAAGGAAACGGAAGCTAGAGCAACAAAATGGAACTTCATCAACCACCGGTTTAGGTAGGCCTCCAAAGATGACTATTTAAGGGAATTAATTGTTGTTTTGTCCTTGCTGTGACTAGACCCACTCTAGGGCTAGAGGGGTTGCCTCTATCCACAGAGGGAACACTTTCCTACTTCACAAGTTGGCGACTTCACTGGGGAATCCTTCATTGTTTTTTCTCTTGTTTGCTCTTGTTTGGTTTTGATTTAGTGTCTCTTGAATTTTGGGGTTAAGCTATCAGTCTTTTGGGTTACCTAGGTCAATCTAGGAAGTCCCTTTATTATCTGTAAGGATAGACTGGTCTTTGTTTGGGAGTTTTTGTTCATCTTTCATTGTTTTTAAGATCATCGTTGGAAAAAGCTTAACAGTCGCGCCGATGTTGCCCTGTCTCTGTTTTAAAGTTCTGTGCATCACTAAATCCTATCGTATAGTCGCGACAATTCCTGAAATTGGCTCGTCGCATAAGATATGTGTACTCTCGCGACAACGTCGCTCTGTTGCTGCGTCTAGTGGCTGATCGTCCCTAGTTGCTGGTGTTATGCCCGCGATGATTCCTGTAGAGTTGTTTTTTCAATTCTACCTCCTGAATTCACCTATCTGGTTGATCCCCTGTTATCCTTATCTTTCCCATTAGTTTGTTTTTAATTGCTACTGGTTAAGATACTCTCTCTTTGGTTTCATTGAGTGGATCTTGCATTTTTGGCTTTGAGACCTAGTTTTTTCAAATTTTCAAATTATTTGACTTGGTTGCTTGTTTTCCCAAAGTTCATCTGCAACCTTCTTGTTGATCTGTTTGAGGCTTCTCCATTGCTTGTTTCTTGCTGGTCGATTTTTAGTGACAATTATTGAACCAATTTTGATATTGATTTGATTTATTTTCACTACCAAACATAGATCACAATTGTTTGGATCGGTTCACACTTTCTTGTTTGTCTCTTTAAATTCAAAACAATCAAAATCAAAAGGTTGCATTTATTTAGTATACGAAAGTGAAAGTATATTTGCATTTCGAGTTTTCATGTTTGAGAAATTGGAAAGCAAATTTAAAATCTATCATCAGTAGTATCTATTCACTGTAGGATTGGTGTGTTTATGCATTGTATCTCTTAGATGATCTTGGTTTTTCTTGGGTTGGGAATGATCTCTCTACCCTCCTGTAGGTAGGTGTTCATTGAAGTAAAAGATGCTTTACTCATTCTAGCTACATCCAAGGTTTTTTTTATATATACATACAGTAAGGCCTGGAAGCTGAAAAATAATTCAAGATCAACTCTAAAATGAATTGAATAAACTTAACAACGCATTGGAACATAATGCACATTATTTAGAGGTCTAGGCTAGAGACGTGCTCTGGCGCTGTTAAACCTAGTCACTATTGCTTTCACTTAAGGTTGGGTGATTCCTCCTTCTGTGACTCAATAGCGGTCTAGTACGGACTTGTGCTCCCAGTACTGCTGAGTATATGTTGGGAGACCCCACTAGGTTATCATCCTATATCCTTAGGAAGTTGTGTCTGCCACCTTGCAAACTGTAACGCACCGAACACAACATTCAGGAAGATTGACTGCCGTATGGGAAGTCCTTAGTTTTCATATGATCACCAAGGTGTATATGCAGTTTTATGGGTTGTTTGGTAAACCTTTTTTCCTAGTTTCTCCAGAGTAGTCACTTTCATTCCTTTTTAGACTCCTTAAAAAAAAAGTTCCATTTGAGCACTTGTCCTTTCAGGCTCATTAAATATTCAAAGGCGACTAGAGTCATCTTTTCTTCCTTTTCTCAACTCTCTAAAGATGAATAGGTCAAGTTCTATTCCTGTGTCTTAAAATTTATTTGGCCACAATCACACTTACCCTGTTAGATCTTGTTGCATTTTAGTTTGCGTAGGGTTGTATTCCTTACTCGATTAGTTCTCCCTAGGGTTTTTGAGTTAAATCATCCTGGCAGAATCACCGATCCCATCTCCTGTTCCAAGCAACCAAGGATCTCCATCTTCTATCACTCCTGAGATACCGGTTGTTAGTGATACTCTTCCTGTCATTCCAAGTATCCAACCGCTTAACTCTTGTGCTCTGGAAGATGAGTCTTACGATATTCGTTGGAACCCTATCTAGGAGCCTTCTAAAGAAGACTTTCCCCTTACTCCTCCTGGTGTTTCGGTCCCAATGTCTTCCTCTGACATGGATGAAATGAACCCTGTCACAAGTGAAGAGACCTTTATGGCAAGTGGTGAAATCCCTATGCCTATGGAAACTTCACCCTTCCATGTCACTCCTCTTGGTATCACGTTGCCTCTACACTATAATGCTTTGGCAGATATCATAGGTTCTATGTCTCCCCTTTCAAGTTCAATGTGGTCTCGTACTGTCACTCTGACTTCAGGACCTTTTACTACCCAGATTCACAATGTAACTGTCACATCTATCCTGACTATTCCAACCATTTGTGTGGCTTCCTCAGGACCTTCAGCTGGTCCTCCAAATAGTGGCCCGTTGGCATCCACATCTGGGGTTGTTAACCCTAGCCTTAGTGCCCCACCTCCTTCTAGTTTCATTCCAGTAGGGGGGCATATGATCAATATTTCCAAGCTCTTCAGAATCCGAATCCACAAAATCTATTTCATTATTATGATTCTTGAGGAGACCATATTTACCACCCTGGACCCATAGCATCTCAGCCTGCGGTTGAGGTTTCGGTTCTGTTATCTGTCGCTTGGGGTACCACCACTTATCATGGTGGCCAAGCACAGTCTTCAAATTTTCAAGGTCCACCCTATCAAGGTCAACCGTCTTATGAATAGCCATCTTACGGACAACCATACTATGGGCAACCTTATCCAGGGCAACCTGTTGACCCACAAGGACAACCCATCTAGGGACAACCTTCAGCCTTCAGTGGTTCCTCTTTCACATACTTCAGGCAACCTTTTGGAAACCCAAGATAACCTTACATCCAACAAGGCCAACCTGGTACCCAGCAAGGTCACCTTTCTAGACAAGTTGGTCAGCCTCAAATTCAACACGGCCAACCAATTGTTCAGCCTACTCAACCATCTGGTTAGTCTGGACAACCCTCGGTTGCACAAGTTCAACCCAATACCTATCAAGTTCAAACTTTTGGGCAAATGGTTCAACCTCAACCTCAGCCAGGCCAACCTTCTCGCCAAATGGCTCAGCCTCCATTTTCCCAAGGACATCCATCTGGGCCTGCTCAATCAGGCACTCAAATGCTCGTTGCTTCTCAAGCTCCACCCGGTTTTCAGCCCCAGTCTGGGCTCCAGACCCAATCTAGTCTCCAAACTCAGGTCGGATCCCAAACCCAACCTACTTATCAAACACAGCCTGGTCCCCAGGCTCAGTTTAGAGCCTAGCTGTCTTATGGTTTTCAGTAGTCCCAAGGGCAAACTCAATTTGCCCCATACCAAAATTATCAATAGCTACAGGTTAACCCTTATTAGAATTTCCAACAACCATATGTTTCTCCTGTGGGACAAGTTGGTATTCAATGGAATGTTGGGGGTTAAATCCAGGCTAAACCGTCTAGTTACAGTTATAATTCCTAAGGACAAAATCCCTATGAAAAAAACCCTTATGGGCCAAATCCGTCCAGAAAAAATCAATGGGGCCAACTGGGAACTAGATGGAACTCTGGTGCTACTTCTTACCCATGGCCTCAAATGTCCTTTAACCCTCAATTACCCTTTTTAGCAACGTTGGAATTACCGGATGTGTCCAAACTGACAAATGATCCCATTCTTCATAATCCGTATTGGCCACCAGTTCCAACTAAAATTCCCGGTGATTGTCCCAAATTTGATGGTAAATCTGGAGAAGATCCCCAAGCTCATGTCATGACTTATCGCCTTTGGTGTTCGTCAAATTCATGGCTTGATGATTCAATCCGGCTCCGCCTTTTTCAACTAACTCACACTGGCTCTGCCACAAAATGGTATATTGAGCTAGCTCACGAATATTTTCAGGACTTTAACTCGCTGGCTATGGCATTTTTAATTCATTTTCAGTTTCCAATTCGATATGAAATAGGCACGCATCTCCTGACATCCTTAAATAAGAACACGGCCACGCATATCTCCGATCATATCCATGAATGGAGGACACGTCGCCGTTTGATTAAGTTCTGGATACCTGATCAGCTTCTGAATGACTCATTTACAACCTCTTTCGTTAGTCCAATAGCCTGGGATATCACTATGGGGGCATGTGTAACTTAAGAGCAAGCTATTGCACGTGCTCAGTATCTCGACTTGGTTTACTCCCAGTCCGGTACACTATATGATTATTTGCCTAATGCTCTGCAACCTGGAACTTCTAAAGCCTCATCCACACCATCTGTTGATGGTGTCATCGATTCTGTTAATGCATCCTCTAAGAAATCTTCTGCGAACCTTGGGAAGCAAAAGTCTAACGCTCCGAATGAAAATGCTTCTCAGGCTATATCCAATTCTAGTAACACTTCTGAGGTTAACGTCGTTTAGTCCACCATGGCGGATAAGACTTCGAAAGGAAAAAAGAATGGAAAAGGAAAGAATAAAGCTGATCAACCGAAACAATATTCCCTTAAACCTCCAACCGAGGAAGGTGCCAAGCGTAAGCCTAAGTATCCTTGTCTTATTTGCAATGAGGATCACTATACTAAAGACTGCCCAAGGCAGTCTGAAGTTAGTCGTTTGTTAAAAGGTGCCCCTAAGACTCCTGCCATGCTCAAAGAACCTTTTCCCTCACAGCAAACTCAAATGGTAGCTGATCCATCTCAATCCTCTTCTCCCTTCGGTTCTCAGGTATTTATGGCTGGGACAATTCCCATCAATATCAATACTCGGTCAAAAGAGTATCCTTCACCTACCAGGAAGGAAACTGAGGTCCCCTCTAGTACTCCTTTGTCCAGTTCTGGTCCGCTCCATATCGAGCGACCTAGTATTGAGTCAGTCATCCGACCTCCTCCTAAAGGGGTGCTCCGGAAGTCTTCTTACAACCCTAATGCTCATGCTGTGCAGCACTATAGCATCGTTGAGGACTTAGCCCAGGCTCCGTCAGCTATGTCTACATTAGAGGTCCTCCAGAGCTGCCCCTCTCAGAGGAAGTCGTTGCTATTAGCCATCGGTGGCATTGACCCAGCCAACTTGGAATTGATCACTTTTGACCTATACAATCATGTACCGAGACTACCTCACCAAATTTCCTTCCTGATTCAAGTCATCATCAATTCTAAAACTATTCACCACACAGTCATTGATGAAGGCACTTCTACTTGTATTATGTCTATCGCTTGTTGGAAGGCTATCAGTTCTCTGACTCTGAGTCAGTCTCCCAATACCTTGGAAGCCTTCAATGGGAGAGATTCTCGTCCTTATGGTATATTCCCACGTTTGCCTATTACCCTAGAAGGGAAGATGATCGAAGTGGAGGTCGAAGTTGTCGATGCCAATTTAACTTACAACCTCCTTTTAGGACGATGTTGGACATATGCCATGCGAGCCGTGGCTTCATCTCTATTTCATGTCCTTCGTTTTCCCATCAAGGGAAGATTATCACAGTAGACCAGTTATCCTTCTTCACCTCTTCCTCTTCTGATGGCAACATGCCTTTCATGGAGCATACCTCCATTCCATATGAGAGTGTTGGTGCTGGACTCTTTAAAGATCCTGCCCTTATGGGTGTTTTTTCACTCCCACCTCCCAACATCACTCCCATTCATATGATCTTAGTTCGTTATGATCCTTGGGTTCTTCCTCATATTGATCAGATAGAATCCTAGGGCGATGTGATGTCATTGAGTTCGGCCGAGCTCAACTACGTCGAAATTGTTTCTGTATCAGCTTCACCTCCTGAACCTACTTCTTCGAGCAGGGCTCTCAACTTGTACATCCAATCCCCTTGGCTCAGAGATGGCACTTAGTCAGACCCTTTACAAGAAGTCTTTCCTCCCGATGAAGTAATTATTGAGACTATGTCTTTCAAGGAACCCCCTTGGTCTGATCATCACCATCGTTCCTCTTTTCTCCTAACCGACGGGGCAATGCTTACTTGTCTTGAGCAGTTTGCTCCCTATATCCCCTCCCAACCCCTTTAGATGCCCATCCAAATTCATCAAGTTTTTTCTGAAGGAAACATGGGGAAAATTACGCAAACTCAGCTAATTGACGTCTCTGTTAAACCAAGGGTTTTCGAGCACATTCATATCGGAGTAACCTATACTCCGGAGGAGATTCAGCTTTATACTAATATTTTTCATAAATTTCATGATGTTTTCACTTGGTCTTACAAAGAGATGCCCGGAATTGATCCTAGCACCGTGGTGCATGAAATACCTACATATCCAGGTGTCAAACCTATTTGATAGCGTCTACGCCCCATGCACCCCTGAAAGGCTGCAGCTATTAAAGTGGAAGTCGAAAAGCTTCTTAAGGCTAGCTTTATTTACCCTATCCCACTCATAGATTGGGTTTCTAATATTGTCCCTGTGACTAAGAAACAGGGCACTATTACAGTATGTGTTGATTATCGTGACATTAATCATGACTGTCCCAAAGACAACTACCCTGCACCTTTCATTGACCAGCTCATTGATGAGTGTGCTGGGAGTGAGATCTATTCATTCATGGACAGATTTTCTAGTTATAACCAAATTAATATTTTGCCTGTAGATCAACACAAGACCACCTTTATCTGCTCGTGGGGTACTTTTGCTTATAAAAAGCTCCCTTTCGGTTTAAAAAATGTTGGTGCTACCTTCCAGCGTGCAATGTCATACGCGTTTCATGATATTCAACACATTGTGTAGCCTTACCTGGATGACCTTCCGGCTCATTCAGCGAAACGCCATGACCATTCGGACCACCTTCGAGAAATTTTTCTTCACTGTCGACACTATCGTATCCGTCTTAATCCGCATAAGTGTGTCTTCTGTGTGGAATCTGGTAGACTTCTTGGGTTTCTCGTCTCCCAAGAGGGTATCCATTTGGATCCCCTTAAAGTTGAATCCATTCTAAATCTCCCTCCCCCTACTTCTTTGCAGCAATTGCAGAGTCTGTAGGGCAAAGCGAATTTTTTACGCCATTTCATTTCGAATTATGCTGAAGTGGCCAAAGGCTATACGTGGTTATTAAAACGAGATACCCCTTTTATTTGGGATACCACTGCACAAGAGTCATTCAAGTAGCTCAAGGCCCTCCTTGATTTTGCTCCGTTGTTATGTCCACTTGATTATCACTATGACTACACTCTTTATTTAGCCGCCATCGATAGCACCATCGGCATGGATTTGGTCAAAGACGACGATGATGGTACTGAGCATGTTGTTTATTATCTCAATCACAATTTACTTGATACGAAACTCGATATGCCTATGTCGATAAGTTGGCATTGGTAGCTGTTTACGCCGTCCAACGTTTCTGCCATTATATATTATTGCACACCACGACGATGATTTCTGACTGCAACCCAATGACGTACATCTTGTCACGTCAGCTACTGGGGGGCAAGTACTCAAAATGGATTTTCATCCTTCAAGATTTGGACTTAGAGTTTACTACAACCAATTCTAAGAAGTCCCTCATTTTCGCTGAGCTGCTTTGCTCCCTACCATCCCCTACCGCACCCTCTCAATTAGAGGACCATATCCCAGATGAATCTTTGTTCTTGATTAGCACCCTCGATCCTTGGTATGGGGATATTATTGTCTACCTTCAGACGTCCTCCTTTTGTCCAAATTTGTCCAAGGATGCTTGGCAACATATTCGCCATTATTCTCAACCTTATCGCATTATTGGGGACACCCTATACCGTCTCGGTGCTGACTCTTTTATCCACCGTTGTTTAACGTTCGAGAAAGCCAAACGAATTCTAAATGACTGCCACTCTGGCGCCTGTGGTGGTCATATGTCTGGATATGCTACTGCTCAGAAGATCCTCTGTGCTGGTTATTTTTGGCTGTTTATTTTTAAGGATTGTATTCTTACCATATGCTTTTGTCATGCGTGCCAAATCTACCAACGAAAGACGCGTGCGCCTCCTTCTCCTTTGCAACCTGTCATTACCATCATCCCTTTTGCCAAATGGGGCATTTATTATATGACCTGTAACCCTCGTTCGGCCGGGGGGCATGGGTATATCATTATTGCCGTCGATTGTTTCACGAAATGGGCCAAGGCGATGCCTACACTATCTAATGACGGTAAGACAGCGACGCAATTTTTATTCAATCATGTCATTTCATGATTCGGAGTCCCTCAGGCTATTGTCACAGATCATGGTTCTCATTTTCGTAATCATATGATGACTGAGTTAACAATCCAGCTGGACTTGCAGCATGATAGTTCAACACCGTATTATCCTTAGGCCAATGGCCAAGTAGAAGCTGTCAACAAGGTTTTGGTCATGATGCTTCAATGCACCATCAGCATGCACAAGTCCGACTGGCATTTGATGTTGTTTTCCACCTTATGGGCCTACCGAACTTCAATGAAGGATGCCACCAGGTTCACCCCATTCCAATTGGTTTATGTTCTGGAGGCTACCCTTCTGATTGAGTGTGAGATCCCTTCTCTTAAATTAGCCATCGAATTACTCCCAAACACTACTCCGGTAGAAGAACATCTTCTTTACCTAGAGCGGTTAGATGAGACCCATCGAATAGCCTCTCTAGCCATTGAAGCACAGAAGAAGAGAGTGAAAACTCACTTTGACCACGTTGTCAATCCTCATTCTTTCGTTGAAGGAGACTTAGTCCTGCTCTATGATCAAGCAAATGATAAGCTAGGGGTAGGCAAATTGGAGCCTATGTGGCATGGGCCTTACATTGTGAAACGTGTTTTGCAAAAAGGGGCCTATGAGTTGATCGATTACGAAGGGAATCCTCTATATAAGCCCCGAAATAGGCTTTATCTGAAAAAATATTATGCATAAATTTCGTGCATCTGATTTGTACATACGTATGTTTTTAACAGGTGTGTTGTCAGTGTGTGTTTACATATTTGGCTTGGTGTGTAGGCATAATTTCTGCTTATTGTGTATTTTTACTTCTTGTGCAGATGTCTGGTACACCTTACATTGGTTTCGCTGATGGTGTCTGCCGCAGTTCCCGGAACCTTTCTTCTGTGGCGTGGGTGATCTACGATCCTCATGGTGAGTTAGTAGACCTTCAAGGTGTTTGTTTGGGTTGCACCACAAACAATGTCACTGAATATAGCATTGTCATTGAATTACTGACTGAGGTTGTCAACCTCGATATTTGTGCATTGGTTGTGAATCTGGATTCTCAACTTGTTGTCCACCAGCTTAATAGGCATTATTCCGTCAGAGATCATCGGATTTTAAGGTTGTATTTACGTGTTAAATTATTGGAAAGGAATTTTGATTTTATTACATATCAACACATTCTAAGAAGATTTAACACATTAACTGATGCATTAACAAATCATGTATTAGACAGGCATTTACTTAACATGTAATCAAAACATCAGATAGAAGCGTTCAAAACACAATAATAAACCACAGATAGCATGTATATATATATATATATATATATATATATATATATATATATCATGTGGCGCACCGAGGCGCTCAAAAAATAAGTGTATATGTCAAAAATAGAATCTGTGCTCTCCATACATCTGAGACGCATGTCTCTCAAAAAATCAACAGGAAATAAAACCTAGGTATCTACTGTGGTGGGTTCTTCTCTCTATAACAAACCACTACCTGTGCAACTCATCTTAAGAGACTATGCACCCTAGGTGTCACTCCAACTATATGTCTCTGGTACTCTACTGGGACCTCCTCGATTCCCCTATAATCCGAGATCCCATCCGTCAAGCCCTCAAGGTTACGAGCTATCTCCTCCACTACATTGACACCAGGGCAAACCAAGGCCAGTTCCATGTTGCCCTGTAGGTCCCTCCATGCCTCGAGAGCTTGTCCTACCAGCCTCTCTTGTCCCACATCTGCAAGTAACATAAGAGACATTATTAAGACATATGCATGATAAAATCCAAAAGCATCATAAAAATTAAAACATAAATAGTGGTGTTTTGATCAAGTGTTTACCTCCATCATCTCACTACTCACCCATAGGAAGCAGCATGTCGAGGTCTTCGCAGAAATCCGGTGCCTGTGTACGGCCAATCCTCGATTATGACCTTTTGCCGGTCTAACCACTCTCGGAACAACATCCCCCATCATACCGGTCGACCGCCACCCTCTCACGGCATAACATGTGCCCAACGAGTGATATGGGTCTCTCGTGGCCTGAGCACGTACAGGTCCATGTCCTACAACTGAAGAACTGGTACCCGCTCTAGCATGAGCGGGATCAGAATAGATCCATACCCGAACTGTTTCGCCTCCCCGCGCCGACACCTCGTCAGCTGTCTCTTCATGTTAACGGCCACTACTTCGACCCTTTTATACATGATCAGGTTAAGGCAATCAAGAGCTAACCGAAGGTGAGTCTTTGTTACCTCATGTTGGGCTTGGGAGCCCGCCGTCCTCGTCACCATGAACAATACCGATCAAAGAGTCAAGTCCTTCACTGTCAGGATTTGCAGTTTCCCGCCATTGGCTGATTTGTGTGGCCCTAGGCACACTCGTGCTATCAACATGTCCAAAGTCTCATCGACGACTTGTTGACCCTCTAAGATTGGCCTCTTGCCATGGCGAGACAATCCAATCAGAAAATATATGTTTGTGGCATCAAATTCAATATCTTTGCCTCGGATGACAAACTTCCCATCCATCGGGTTCCAGGAATGGATTAATAGCTCTAGCAAGTCAAGTTGTGCTCGAAGATGTGGAGTGAGGAAGAATTTCAGCAATCCGCACTCGAGTAGGGCTCTTCAACACCCGAGATCGTTAAAAGCTTGTTTGTCATTGATATCATGAGTTCTTTCCTACCACACGAAGGCCATTTTACCATGCGTCAAAGGAAAATTTGATTAGAACACTTTTCATAAGCTTCAACACATAAATTATGAAAAAATTTGACTTTATGGCGTTGTCACAGCTGTTTTTCAAACAACGGCAACGGCTCGAGGTCAACCAATCATTTTTTGGCGACCGTCGCGAGAGTACATCTATATCCCACGACGATCCTAATGGTAGTCCATGTTAACACGCTCGGTTGTCGCTAACCCGAGTGGATCTTCCGCAACGACCGAGAGGCAGATGTGGATTTCAAAATCTGCCCAAAAACCACCTATATACCATCAAATTGAATGAAAAAAGCTTTGAAATGCAGCGCAAGGGAGAGATTACTTACCTGGTAAAGCCTCGGGCGAAATTGTTGACCGTTGGTGCCAGAATCAAGCTCGGGACCTCGGTCAATTTTGCACACCAAAATGCCAAGGTAAAAACTCACAATGGTAAATGGTAAAAATAAACTTACCATACCCCCTTTTATAGTTTTTTTTTCAAAAAATTAAAATTTTGCACTATATTGTTTGGGTTTTTTCCCATTTATTTTAGGGTTTTGGTTAGGGTTTTGAGTTTTGACCTTGTATCCACACATATGCTTTTTTGTGTCAAATGGGTCTTATGTTTTGGTGTTTTGTGCAGAAATACAGGTGGTGGGTACATGTCGTGATCTGTATACACTTTGTTCATATTTTGTAAAAAGTCCTCTTTAAAGCTCTATATACACTTTGTTCATATTTTGTAAAAAGTGCTCTTTAAAGCTCTTTTCCGACTTAAAAGACAAAAATATTGCCAAGTTTTCCCTTTTGACTCGTTAAACGAAATAAAAGGCGGTCCACTTTGAGCTCTTTTCTAACCATATAAATGTGAAAAGATCACCAGATTTTTGTCATTTCAGGTTCGATACTGGTTACTAAACGACGTGTCTTCAATCACTTTTCTACTTTTTCAGATTGAGGACACTAATCACAAAAAGTAATCCTTGATCGTAATGGTCAAGCGGTTCTCTTGAGTATTATTTTATACTTTTTCAGGCTCGAGTGACACAAATATACGAAAAAGGACTCCCCTGGAGTTTTCTTTTCCGTGTCTTTTTCAAACTCTCTAAACATGAAAAGACTCCGAGTTTTCCGTATGTTGGACTCATTAAACCCTAACGACATTGGACTCGTCACCATGACGAGACTCGAGCTTCTCCTCCCTAGGGCTCGTTAAACTATCACTAGGTTGGATTCATCCGAAGGACGAACTTGTATTACAAGCATATGCTATCCCCTTCAAGCTTGTTTCCAAAAATAATTGGGGTACTAGCCAGCAATGGTGGGGGGAAATTTGGAAGTCATCATTGGTTACCTACGACAGCTAGTCACTCTTGAACATTGACATTATTGCTTCTTGTCGGGTTGGGATATCCATACATTGTCATTTGGCCTTTCAGGGTTTTGGGTTGCCACTTTGCCTCATTCCATCTGATCCATGTTGTCTCCATCGAGCCTCCGATCCCTTAGTACCTGAATGCTGCCACTTCCCAGAATTGTGTCACCGACATGTTTAAGAGTATAATCCTTCTGTAGTTCACACCCTTACCTCCTCCTCTGATACTTTGTTTCATCATCTACCACTTGTTCCTTATCTCGTGTCATTGATGGGGGAAGCACTGTGGCCCTCCTGCGATGGATCGTCTCCTGTCGACGCTAGCTCATTATCTAGGAGATTGATCTAGAGACTCCCTTTTGGTACCTTAGAGCTTGCATGCCTCAATGGCAAGTTCTTCACGCCTAACGATAGACTCTCATCATTGGTCTTCGATTGGGTGATTCTACAAGTGTTCAACTTCATCACATTTTTTCGCACTCGGTGGATTGTATTGGACAGTACCTTGAGAGCCATTGGCATTATTAATGGTTTCTCTCGTGCTTGTTAATGGTTTTCATTATTGATCGGTAATCAAGCGACCTTCTATCATGCTCGACTTCAGCACATCTATTCGCATGCTAGAATGTGTACTATGATCGGTTGGGTTTCAAGACCCCGAACTAAGATTACACATGTTCGAGTTGCGTGGATTGGTTCGTGATTACATACATGACTCTGTGATGGATGGTTGCGACCATACCTGAGTCTTCATGGATGCCTGCTACCATATCTTTATCATTATCATGGTCTTATTAGCTGGGTGGCTGCATCCATACCACAGACCAAGTTTTTTATGTCTTTTGGATGGTTGTGCCCATGCCTAGACTACATTTAACTCACTATCAGAGATATCAGTTGTACTTGCACCTGTAGGTTCTTCCAAGTAGTGTTCCAATTCAGACAGTTTCATAAAGCATTTCACCCTTCCCACTCTCTTGGGATTCATGCTTTAGGGGGCATCTGTTACACAGTAATTTGTCACTGTCTTCATCCCAGTCCCTCTACTATGTCATGTGTCAAATAAACATGCTCAAATCTTTCCACCAATACAAGAAGATTAAGAAAATGCTCTCTGATGTTGCCAATTGACCCTCATTTCCTAATTTTTCTTCCTTGTAGCGAGAGTACACTTAATATATGTGATGGACCTCTGTCATAAACGGTCCCATCACGACCCCGTCACGGGAGTACACCTGTTTCCCATGACGGTGGGATTTCAAGCCTCGATGTGAGGCTATCAACTATATTTAGCGACGATCGGTCTGAATACATTGCTTCCTAACGATGTCATCGCTGAAGCTTAGTTCACAACCAACGACGATCCAAATTGGGTGAATTTGTTCCAACAATCGGCCTTCTGGATGTCTCTAGACCTGGTTGTTGGGTCAGTTTGGGTCGCCCTTCCCCCACTAGGATGGTAGTTCCGTCTTTTATGCTGCCTTCCTTGAGGATAGCTCCCTCTCCCTCACTTCATGGAGACTCCTTCTCCTAGAAAATCACTCACCATTGCTATGACCTGCTAGTTCTTTTGGTTGTGCAGTACTGTTGTTGTTTTGAGTTTGGTAGATAGCTTTGGTGTGAGTGTGACAAGTGTGGGATTGCTAAATAGTTTGAAAGAGGTTGTGGAGTGCCCTTAACCTTGTATTAAAGCTTGTGAGTGAGAGAGAGATATTGTTTTTTGGGAGACCCATCTTTGAGAGTGAATGCTTGAAGAAACATGCTAGCTAGACCCTCCAAGAAGGCTTGCGATGTCAAGACTTGGTTGTAAGATTTGCTCTTGATTTATCATTAATATAATCAATGATGATTTCCTATGTCTTGTATGTAATTTACTTGATAGCTCATGATTTCTTGACTTTGTGAGTAAATAGATCATTGCTGTTCTCGGTTATGTGCTCTATTGTTTTCTTGTGGTGTTTCAGGCTGATTGCTCATTAAGGAGAAGGAAACGGAAGCTGGAGTAGTGCAACGAAACTTCATCAACCACCAATTTGAGGTAGGCCTCCAACGATGATTATTTAAGGGAATTAATTGTTGTTTTGTCCTTGTTGTGACTAGACCCACTCTAGGGCTAGAGGGGTTGCCTCTATCCACAGAGGGAACACTTTCCTACTTCACACCTACCATATCTGCATCAACATATCCTTGTATAGAAATGTTTGAACCACCAAAGCATAATGCTTGATTTTTGGTACCTCTCAAATATCTGAGAATCCATTTCACTGCCATCCAATGTTCTTTTCCTGGATTGTTCATGTACCTGCTTACAACACCCACTGCATGTGCAATATCGGGCCTTGTGCAAACCATTCCATACATTAAGCTTCCAACCACTGATGCATATTGAATTTTAGACATATAATCCATGTCTTCTTGGGTCTTTGGGCACATCTCCTTACTAAGTTTGAAATGGCTAGCAAAAGGTGTACTAACTGGTTTTGCATTTTGCATATTAAATCTTTTCAACACCTTTTGTATGTACTCATTCTAAGACAATGTTAATTTGTGATTTTTCCTGTCTCTAGTTATTCTCATACCAAGGATTTGTTTTGCAGCTCCCAAATCCTTCATTGCAAATGAATTTGCCAATTTTCTTTGGAGCACATTTATTTCCTGCATGTTAGACCTTGCAAAAAGCATGTCATCTACATACAATAACAATATAATATGGCTACCATCATTTTGCTTTTTCAGATAAACACAATTATCAGAGTGACATCTAGTATAACCTTGTTCAGACATAAACTTGTCAAATTTTAGATACCACTGCCTTGGAGCCTGTTTTAAGCCGTACAAGCTCTTCTTCAACCTGCACACTAGTTTCTCCTTCCCTTTTACCTCATATCCTTGTGGTTGCTGGATATATATCTCTTCCTCCAAATCCCCATGGAGAAAGGCTATCTTTACATCTAACTACTCAAGATGAAAATCTTCAACTGCTACTAGACTTAAAATAGTTCTGATTGAAGCCATTTTAACAACATGAGAAAATATTTCATCAAAATCAATACCTTTCTTTTGTGCAAACCCCTTCACCACAAGTCTAGCTTTGTGTCTCTGTTTTCCTCCATCTTCTTCCTTCGGTGTGTAAACCCATTTATTCTGCAATGTAGTTTTACTTACAGGCAACCTGACTAAGTCCCAAGTCTGGTTATGCATTAAGGAGTCCATCTCTTCTTTCATGGCTAGCTCCCACTTCTTCCTGCTTTCAACCTACATTGCTTCTTCATAACATTCGGGTTCACCAGAATCAGTCAACAATAAATAATATAATGAAGGAGAGTATCATTCAGGGGGTATACTTATCCTGGTAGATCTTCTAACACCACCTTCAAGTGTTTGGGGTGCCTGTTGCTGTTGTGGTGGTTGTTGATTATTATTATTTTTAGGCACCTTTACTTTTTCATTAATCTCATCAAGGACTATGTATTCCTTGTTTTCTTTTTCCTGTTTCTTTTCCTGCAACTGATTCTTATACAAGACCTTTTCATTGAATATTACATCTCTGCTCCTAATGATTTTGTGATTTTCATAATCATATAAGCGATAACCAAAATCATTAACATCATATCCAATAAAGGTACATTTCTTTGATTTTTCCTCAAGCTTTGTTCTATTTTCTTTACTAATATGGACAAAGGCCTCACAACCAAAAGGCTTTAAAAAGGATTAGTTTACCATTTTACCTATCCATGCTTCCTCTGGAACACCACCATCCAAGGAGCTTGAAGGCCCTCTATTTATTAGATAAACAATATTATCTACAGCATCTACCCAAAATCGTAAAGGCAATCCTGCATGCAATCTCATGCACCTTACACGCTCCATGATTGTTCTGTTCATCCTTTCTGACACACCATTTTCTTGTGGTGTTCTTGGAACTGTCTTCTCTATGCGAATTCCATGCTCTGAACAGTACCTATCAAACTATTTGTTGCAATATTCACCTCCATTGTCTGATTTGAGACACCTCAATTTCTTTCTTGTCTCAATTTCAATTTCAACCAAAGCTTTCCATTTCTTGAAAGTATCAAATACATCAGATTTATTCTTAATACAATAAATCCAAGTTTTTCTAGTTGCATCATCAATAAAAGTAACATAATAATGAGAGCCACCGAGAGATGATACCTGAGCAGGTCCCCATACATCTGTATGCACAAGCTCTAATTGTTCGCTCTTCTTTTCTTTCCTAACTCTGAGAAATCTGACTCTCTTATGTTTTCCATAAATGCAATTCTCACAAAAGTCCAAATCAACATTCTTCAAACCCAGCAACAAATTCCTTGAGTGAATAATCTTCATCCCCTTCTCACTCATGTGTCCAAGCCTATGATGCCATAATGTTGCATCTGCTCCTTTGGAAGTTAAAGGATTAACAAAGTTAGAAATACCATTGCATAAATACAATGTACCAACCTTTTCACCTTTTGCTATTACCAGGGCTCCTTTGGTGACCTTCCAAGCTTTATCTGTGAAAGTTGTCACACAACCTTCACCGCCTAACTGCCCTGTTGAAATTAGATTTTTCTTTAGATCTGGAACATGCCTTACCTCCTTTAGTAGCCATTGGTTTCCATTCTATTGTTTCACAAGAACCTTACCCATTCCAACAATTTTACAGGGTTTATCATCACCCAAACGGACTTGTCCAAAATCTCCTTGAACATAGTCATGAAAATATTTCTTATTAGGTGTGGCATGGAATGAGGCCCCTGAATCTACCACCCAGGAATCAGTAATATTTTCGAAAGAAAGAATCAAAGCATCTTGTAACACCTCACCTGTCACATTTGCTTCATGATTATTTTCTTGTTGTGCAACTCCTTCTTTTCCCTTTCGAGATCTACAGTGTTTCTTTAGGTGTCCTTTCTTTCCGCATTTCCAGCACACTATCCCCGATCTAGACTTGGATCTGCCTTTCCTTGATTTACTGTGATATCCTAAGCTCTTTCCTCTTTCCATTCTTCTTCCCCTAGACTCTTCACTCAAAGCATTACCCGATGTTTCACCAGAGATTTTCCATCGCATTTCCTCACTAAGGATAGCACCGACAACATCATCAAACTTTAAAGTACTAGATCTAGAAACAGAGTTACTAATGGCCATTACTAAACCATTCCAACTTTCTGGAAATGAGAACAAGAATAACATAGCTCTAACTTCATCATCAAAGTTTACCCCTACAGAACTTAACTGACTTGTAACTGTATTAAAATCATTTAAATGGTTTGCAACAAATCCACCTTCCGACATTTTCATATTAAATAATTGTTTCATAAGAAATACCTTGTTTGAGGCCAAGGGTTTTTCATATAGTTTCGCCAACACCTAAATCAAACCCTCTGTCGTTGTTTCCTTCGAAATATTGAAGTCAACTGACATTGTGAGGCACAACCATATTGTTCCGAGTGCCTTTCTATTGAGAAGGTTCCATTCTTCATATGTCATACCCGTCGGCATCTTTATTTTTCCGCTCAATGGTAGGTACAGATATTTATTATACAAATAATACTCCATCTACATATTCCACAGCGAGAAGTTTTGGCCATTAAATTTCTCGACCCTACACTTACCATCTTCTGCCATTACTCCCACTCGAACGAGAAACCCTTCTTTCCCACGAGTTTTCAGCCAAATAGACCTTCGGCTCTGATACTAGTTGTTAGAGATTTGTATATTACAGAGCAATGGAACACATAAAATATTGCAAAAATATAAACACAGAAAATGCATAGAACAAGAGAGACACATATATACGTGGTTCACCCAGTTTGGGCTATGCCCACCCCGAACAGCCAGTCCTTCCCTTCTAATATCCAGAAAAATGAAGAGACACAACCTACAGCAGATCCACTATAATATCCTCTGTTTTCTCTCACAATCTCACCTCATTATTTCTCGCTCTAAGAATACATATATATCACATAGCCTCAATACAATGCCCTCATACAATGAGAGGGGTTGCCTTCTAGGGCAAAAAAACCTAAACTAAACATAAATTCTACCGTCAGATCATTCGCCTAATGAACGGCCCAAATTGACTAAAATTACTATACTTTTACAAGGCAATTTTACATATGTTTTTAGGTTTGGGGGCGATGCCCCTGAAACCCTTGTCGGGGGACCGCTGGTTCTCGGACCCCCCAGCTGGTGGGGATTATCCCCCTGTGGGGGGGGGGAGTCACCCTCGCACCCCCCTGCGTGGAGGGGTGTAAAATCTTCCTGGGGTATACATATGGCTGAAACAAAGACCTCTAAATAATCATGCTCCACACCCAACAAATATCATATCCTAGCTTAGGAAAAGGAGAAATATTAAGCCACATGTTGGATAGCTAATCTTTATGCTAAAAATTCCCATGCCACCACCTTCCTATGGTGTCTATCCTATGACCTTGACATCGATCTCCCTCCTGATGTCCCCTCCTTCCCTAGACCATCCATATTCATCTTTGCATCCATTGAAGCCGCACCTCCCCCAACCAGTCTAGCTAATGGAAGATGCCCTTCCTTAGTTCTTGGACATCATGTAGATGTGGCGCCTCTGGAGCACACTCAGTCAAAGGATCCATTGATATCACCTCATTGTCCAATCCCACATGGGTGTTACAATATCAAGGAGACTCATGCTCAAGCAGATATGCCTGACCATCTCGTTGATGGTCTCAAGCAACCATAGCAAGTCAATGAACCCCATGGCCATCACGGAGCTAGTGAAGCACTCCCATTTTTTCTCATGCAATAATTTTTTTTTTATGTTTTGTCTTCTCTTCTTGTCTCTCAATGGCTCAGTCCCACCACAGAATGAGGGTTATGAATTTTGTAATGTTTAGATTAAAAATTGTTTTAATAATGCATTGCAGAAGTCTTGATTTTCTAATTTTGGAAAGGTTCTTTGGTTTCCCTCTCCAAGGGTAGAGAACCTCAATGGGTGATGGGCAAAGACTGCTTAAGATTTTTTTCATGTAATCTATGTATATTTTTAATTATATAATGTGAATCCTCTTTTAATCATTTATTTTTATGTTTTGTCTTCTCTTCAAGGTATGTCTCTCAGTGGCTTGGTCCCACCACAAAACGAGGGTTTTGAATTTTCTAATGTTTACCTTAAACATTATTCTAATCATACATTGCACAAGACTTGATTTGCAAATTATAAGAAGGTTCTTTGGTTTCCCTCTCTAAGGGTAGAAAACCTAAATGGGTGATAGGAGAAGACCCCCCAATATTTTTTTCATGTATTCTCTATATGTTTCCATGTTAATATAATGTTAATATTTTCCAACAAAAAAAAAAAAAAAACAATTCCCTAATGGGCCTTAGTCTTGTGGTGTAACGGTGCCCTAATAAGCCTCATTTCTTGGGTCTTATAGCGGCCTCTTTCAGCCTTCTTATATTTGATATGAGAAAAATTTATGACAAAGATACGAAGGAGATATGTTGAGCCCTATGACAGAGATATCATGACAGACCTATGACATAGATATCATAACATACCTATGACTATTTCATTGCATTTTCATTGCTAATTTTCTCTCTACATAAATTCTTATAATGATATGGGGTGAATGCAATGTGAAAATGTTGAAGTTGTTTTAAAATGAAATTATCGACAACATATACTTCTAGCCCTAAGAAAATTAACATTGTTACTATTTTACTAGTTAGTAAAGATATAACAATGTAAAAGTGTGTTAATTAGTAAAATAAACAATCTACAATTTGAATCAATCATATTGGCCAAGAAATGAAGCTTGGGCATGCATTTTAGTGAAGAAAGACAAATTTGGCCTGTTTCACAAAAATGCACATCCAACCTTCATTTCAAGGCCAAATTGAATGATTCAAATTGGAGAGTATTTTTTTACTCAAAAGTAACATTAATACAATTAAATATTTTTAATTTCTCACATATATATTTTTGTTATTCAAAAATACTCCAAATTGAATGGATTTCATAGGGTAAAAGGAAAGGTTTTGGTGCCTCAAATAAATGCACACTAGGACCTCTAATTAGTTGGCAGTGATAGAATGATCATTCCATCCTATGGGTCCATGAAATTTTATCTTAGTATTGGGGTGAAAAAACACCCTAATTGGCCTTAGTATTGTGGTGTAACGACGCCCTAATGGGCCTCAATCTTGTGGTGTAATAGTGCCCTAATGGGCCTTATTTCTTGGGTATAATAGTCGCCTCTTTGGGCCTTCTTATATATTATATGATAAAACATTATGATAGAAATATGAAAGAGTTATGCTCATCCATGTCACAAAGACATCATGACAGACCCATGATAGAGATATCATGACAAGCCTTTGACAGAGATATCATGATAGACCTATGATTGTTCTATTGCATTGTTATTGCTAATTTTATCTCCGCATAATTGGTTATGACGATAGGGGGTGAATGCAATGTGAAAATGTTGAAAATGTTTTAAAATGCAATTATCTACAGCATAGAGTTCCAACCATAAGAAAATTAGCATTGTTACTACTCTACTATTTAGTAAAGATATAACAATGTAAAAGTGTGTAAAATAGTAAAATAAATAATCTACAATTTGAATCAATCAGATTGGCAAAGGAATGAATCTTGGGCATGCATTTTAGTGAAGCAATGCAATTTTGGTGTGCTTCACAAAAATGCATACCTAGCCTTCATTTCGGGAATGATTCTACGTGGAGATTTTTTTTTACTCATAAGTAATATTAATATAATTAAATATTTTTAATTTTTCACATATATATTTATGTTGTTCAAGAATACTCCAAATGGCATGGATTTCATAAGGTAAAAGGCAAGGTTTGTGTGCCTAAAATAAATGCACACCAGGACTTGTAATTAATTGGAAATGATATAATAATCGTTCCATCCTATGGGTCTGTGAAATTGTATGTTAGTCTTGTGGCGTAACAATGCCCTAATGTGCTTCATTGTTTTGGTGTAACAGCTACATAATGGGCCTTAGTACTTGGGTATGATAGTGACCTCTTTTAGCCTTCTTATCTATGATATGACAAAAGATTATGACAAAGATATGAAGTAGATATGTTGAGCCCTATGAAAGAGATACCATGACAAACCTATGACAGATATATCATGATAGAGCTATGATTGTTCCATTGCATCGTTATTTCTAATGCTCTTTCTACATAATTTCTTATGATAATATGGGGTGAATGAAATGTGAAAATGTTGAAAATGTTTTAAAAAACAAATTATCTACACCAAAGACTTTTATCCCTAAGAAAATTAACATTGTTACCATTGGCATCACGATGCATATGTTGTCCTTGATGGCAACTCACTTGTATATGGTAACTAGATGAAACTATAGGACAGATATCAGAGGTGATAGAATGATGGAACACAGAGATATCAGAGGTGATAGAATGATGGAACACAAAGATATCAGATGTGACAGGATGCATGGAAACTGTGTTTACATCTGTGACAAAATGTAGGACAGTTCAGAGGAATTAGTTCAGAAGTGATGTATGATGACAACTCACATTATCACAGGTGAATTCAAAGGTAATAGAGTAATGGCACAAAAAAGCAGGCTGATGAAAAAAAGAATTACAAATCAAAATCAAGCAATTGAAGAGAAAGAATGTTTTACATTCTATCATATACAAGTGGGTTCACAGAAAAAAAGGAACGTATGCGTATGCACACACTTTCTCAAAAGGAAAAGTGCATATGGGATGGAAAATTAAGGTTAATGAATACCAAGGGTCCATACTATGCTAATAGCCCACAATACTGAGTGAAATAACGGTTACTTGATCCCGTCTAAGAATACCACATGTTCTAAGTCTTGTTTTGGTTTGAGGTATTGAAAAAGGCTCCAAGTATATAAGGAGGTGAAGACCAAAGTGTAAGTAAGTTCATGTAATGAAAATCTTATGAAGAGTTAGAACAAAAAAAATTATGCATGTCATGGGTTTCTGATGCTTTGCTTGATCTGGACTAAGTATGCACCTGATTGTTTGATGATGGATGAGATATAATGATGGATCAGGATCATAAGACCTAAAATGACTTCTTATTATGTAATCTAATAATGGATAGGCTAGATCTGAGTGCTAACATATCAGTCAGTACAAGAGCTAGGGGGTTGTAGATCCCTTCTAGTAGAAGATGGAGAGCGAGAGAAGGTTGTAGCCTTCTACAGGTGGGTGCCTGTGTACTGGTATGAGTCTGCACCAATACAAGATTGTAAACAACTTATTATTTATATTAAAAATAAAACAGAGACAACAACAACAGGTGGTTTTCTCCTGCATTGGGTTTCCACATTAAATGTTGGTGTTCATGTGTGTTGCTTATGTGTGATGGTTTATTTATTATAGCACATGGTTAATTTTTATCTAATGGTTAATAAAGTACTAATGCACTAGCTGAAGACAAACATATGATGGATTAACTGAATTGTAAGTTCACTGGATATATGCTAATTTTCTTAAGAACAGTCGTGTGCACATGTAGGTTCAATTCAGTAAAGTCGTGTATATAAATCTAAATATGAAATGTGAAAATTTATTGATTTTTAAACACTAATTCACCCCCCCCCCCCCCCTTCTCAGTAAATACCGATTCACCCCCCCACCCCTCTCAGTATTTTTCCCAACAATTGGTATCAAAGCAGGTCCTTTGGCATAATCTTGTTCGCTTAAAAGAGATCCAACGAGACAATGGGAAAGAAGCAAAAGAAGAAAGCATCTTAGAAGAAGAATACATCTCAAAGGAATAGTGGCATCAGGAGAGATAATTGGCTATTAGGTGGAAGCAAGTATTCAAATTCAGAATCACCTCAGATTGAAGATGAATGGGCAAAAGAGGTATCAGGTACTAATTTTTGGTCTTCTGGTGATACATTTCTCTGTTCATGCAATATTAAAGATAATGAAAGTGATAGTGAAACAAATTAATTTTATCTTATGGGTGAAAGTGAAAGAAATCTAATAGAGGCAGAAGTTAAAAGACTCATAGATAAAATTAGAGATCAACAAGATCTATTTGACAAAAGGGAGTGTACCTTCAAAGAAGAAGTTACCAGGTTAAAAGCTCAATTGGAGGAAGGAAGCAAGGTAAGGAAGCAGTACAAGGAAAAGGAAGATCAATGCCAAAGGTTGCAGGATGAAGTGACACCATTGAGAAATTAAGTAAATGAAAAGGATACAACAATCAAGAAACCTAAAGATAGATCCAGTTACTAAGAAAGTCTTGAAGCTGAGGTCGTCTCTCTAAAAGAAGATGTTGAAAATTAAAATAAGCAGCATGAAGAACTACCTCAAGTAGATGAAGAATAAGAAAATGAGATTCTCAAGTTAAAACAACAAGTGCTAGAAGGAAGAAAAGTTGAAGAAATCAAGAAGAAGCAGTATCTGGAAAAGGAAGAGCAATATCAGGTTGAGGTAAATATCCTATAGGTAAATTAGAAGAAAAGGATAAAATTTTGACATTTCAAGATAGTACTAAGATTCTGGTAATATTCTTAATAGTCAAAGGTCTCCTACCATCAAATCTAGTCTTGGTTTTCATGAAACTGTTAAAGGTGAATCTAGCTCACAAACCGAGGCAAGGAACTCTAATGCAAGATATGAAATGCTCAACAAAGAGATAAGAGGTCAACCCCATCAAAAGTCTTCAAAGAAAATAATTTCCTCCTAAATATGGAAGTGTTTATCGATTATTTCCTCTAATGAATAATTTTGAATTCTTTATATGTCATAATTTTGGACATGTTGCAGCCAGATGTAGAAGTAGAATGTTTCAAGCCAATAACCATCTCACAAAAAGGTCATCAACTTCTAGGTACTTTAAGGGATATTTCTTTTCTTGCAATATGTTTGGTCACAAATCCATTGATTGTTATAGAAGGAATATGAAACATATAAGATTTTATGCTTGTAACAAGTTTGGGCATGTAGCAAAAGAATGTAGGGACAAGTCTATGGATCGTCGTAGACAACATGGTAAACAATCAAATAAGCAGATTTATATCAGAAAAATTTAAAAATATGAATCCACTGAGAATCAAGAAAAGGAAGATCAGATAAGGTGTGGTATTTCTGTCTTCTCATTCCAAGATGAAGATGAATGTTCTCACCACATGACAAGAGACAAGAGTAAAATGGAGTCTCTGATGAAGAACCATCATGATAATGATATTCTTGGAACTGATGTTTCAGCAAAAGTTCTAGGACCAGGTACAGTTAGAACAGAATCAGGGGAAACTGAAAGTATGAAACTTCAGTGTTCCAATTTGCATACGCATATCTTATAAAGGCAAGTCACGTATATACGCGAGTTATAAGCTACACAGTCACATATATGTTGGATTGATGAAGAAGCTATGGGACACTCATAAAAATGGTATGATATGGTTCAGTCAATTATCAAGTGTATTTTCTGTCTTGATGATTGATGACTACAGTCTATGGATGTTTCTTAGAAGTGATTTTGAGCCTCATAAGTTGTTGATGACTTGATTTATAACTAGTTGATGATGTTTCCTTGATGATTCTTACTGATATATGCAATAATTAGATCTAATAGTGAACAGTTGGCATAGGGTAATGGGGAGAATATGTTATGCTTCTAATAATGTGTTGTTGGCATTATGTTTAGAAGTCTTTGGTACATAATGATTCTTATCAATGGTGAGGATGCTTATGTTGTTGAAGTGTTTAAATGATACATCATGCTATGTTGCGGTCATGGGTTGCCTATGATGAAATCTTAGATGATACTTATATTGCTTGAGCCACATAGTTGTTATTCAGATCAGATTTATGGATGATTCAGATGATTCTTTTGATGATGCATATAGTACATATGTTATGTTGCTTACATAGTTATCTTCATAAGTTCAAGGAGAAGAACAAATCTTGAGTACACATCTTCATTATTTGATGATGTTAAGTATGTTGTTGTTATCATGCCTTCAAAGATGCATAAATTTCATATGGTGCAGTTATGGATGAGGATTCCTATAGTTCTTGGATCTCACATGGTATATTGGTTGAGGATTTTTTCTCTTGATGGTATCAAGAAAGTTTGACAAATGAATGTGAGCTCATGGTTTTCTTTTCACATTGATGAGAAGCTAGATACATATTGCTATCTCTATGATGGATACATATTATGTTGGATACATGGATGATTACTTAAATTACACATTGGTAAATAATGTTGGTTGGCCAAGAGAATGGTGTTATTGCAGGTTTCATGAAGACATATCTATTTGAAGACATGGTTATTTGGAGACATGACTTACTTAGTCACATAATGATGATGACTTCTTACTTTATGATGATAGGTTTGATTCTCACATATGTTTATTATCATGGTTGATGCTTATCAGATGTGGGATGTTGGAAAAATCCCTAGTGAAGATACATGGTTGATATATTGAGGGTTGTTATGGAAATATCATGCAGTTCTTGGTACGATGATGATGGTATAGTCATGGATGATGTATTTTGTGTTTTCACATACGTATGATATGATGTGAATGGTTTTTTGTTACAGCTTGTAGATATGACATATGCTTAGTTGATTCATGGAAGGCTATGTTTAGGCTTTTTCTTCTAAGGAAATGGAGCAAGTTGATCTTGATAAGATCAAGACGATGAGTTGATATCTATACGTGGCATACTTTGTCACGGGTTGATGATATTTACATTGTCATATCTTGCAAACTGATGATGGACATATACATGTTGTTGTTTTGAATGTTACTGACAAATGCTTATGGTGCAGATCATATATGGTGTATGATAGTTCCTGATGACTATCATGGTCTTGTTTAGATCTTTGGTCTTTTTTATAAATGTCATGTATATCATTTGATGTAAAGGTCATGTAAAGACCTATGATGTAATAATTGTTATATTCAGTCATGTATGGACTTTTGAGTTCATGTCAAATATGTAATCACACTTGGTTGAGCGGTTGATTCATTTGATGTATCCCCACTTGGTTGGGTGATTGATGTATGTATGATTCATTGGTGATAGGAAGGTCATACTCACATAGTTGAGTTATAGAGTCATGTTATTCTTTCAAAAATATTTCTGCAGACTCTGCATATGCTCAGGGGGAGCATGGACGGTATAGTGCATCTCAGTATGTACTAAGGGGGAGTTTGATCATAGAATTCAGCATGTGCCTAGGGGGAGCATGATCAGTGCTCATATTCAGCGGATCAGATTTGGAAGCCTCCATTTTACATTGGTCAGCCATTTTCCTTTAAAGACGAAGGGGGAGAGTATCTTGGTGTTTTTTGATATATCTAATAGGTTCTACAGCTTGACTTGATAAACACCAATATGGTTTCCATCAAGTCCAAAGGGGAGATTGTAGGCATTATGATACATGTGTTGTCCTTGATGGAAACTCACTTGCATATGGTAACTAGATGAATCTACAAGACAGATATCATAGGTGACAGAACGATGGAACACAGAGATATCAGAGGTGATAGAATGATGGAACATAGAGATATCAGATGTGATAGAATGCATGGCAGTTGTGTTTACAGTTGTGAAAAAATGCAGGACAGTTTAGAGGAATCATTTCAGAAGTGATGTATGATGATAACTCACATTGTAACAGTTCAATTCAGAGGTAACAGAGTAATGGCACAGAAGAACAAGATGACAGAACAAAGGATTATAGATCATAATCAAGCAATTCAAGAAAAAGAATGTTTTAAGTTGTAAACGTTAGTTCACCTAGTCCAAGTAGTGTATACAAGCGGGTTCACAGAACAAAAGGAGCGTATACGTATGCACGTACTTTCTTAGAAGGAAAATCACGTATGGGATGGAAAATTAAGGTTAATGAATACTAAGGGTCCATACCATGGTAATAGCCCACAATATTGAGTGGAATAACGGATACTTGATCCCGTCTAAGAATACCATAGGTTCTAAGTGTTGTTTTGGTCCGAGGTATTGAAAAAGGCTCTAAGTATATAAGGAGGTGAAGACCAAAGTGTTAGATCAAAAGAAAATATGCATGTTATGGGTTTATGATGCTTTGCTTGATCTGAACTAAGTATGCACCTGAGAGTTTGATGATGGATGAGATCTAATGATGGATCAGGATCATAAAACTTGAAATGACTTATCATTATGTGATCTGACAGTGGATAGGCTAGATCTTAGAGATAAAAAAATGTTTTGTCCTTTAAATGCTATGATATGGGTATATCTGAAGTTTGGAATAGTTGCGAAGTTATTAGTTATTATTTTCAGTTATATACATTGGTTCGCCTTGGTGAAGGTACGTATACACGCTGGTTTGGCACTTCTAAGTAGCATATGCAGAAGAAAATTTTGTTGTTCATAGATAACTAGTCTATCTGATTAGTGTTGTTGTTTTACTGTTGTTTGTCAATGATGTCTTCTTTGGATCTGAAAGTAAAAGTGATTGTATAAGGAGATTGAGTCTGGTTGATTGATTAATTGAGTTAGAAGGGTGATCTTTGCTGCTATCTATTTAGAAATATGTAATATGATAGTAGATATTTAGAATGTCTTTTGGAAGTACATTTTATGGTTTAGAAGTTTCATGATTCGGTATCTTTAGAGGTATACGTAGGTTGGTTTACAAAAAGTAGCATATGCATACAGGTTGGCTTGATTGTAGTAGTCTATACATTCTGACATATGATGTTTGAGGTTGCAGTTGGTTTTGGTTGTTGATGTAGTGTTCTGGGTTCAGGTCTGTGTACTGGTTATAGTGATCTATTTGTTCCATTTGATTGGTTGAATTTTTATTAAGTGTCGGTTGATCGATTTTTCAGTGATTGATTTAGTTGTAGTTGATTCAAAAATTGATGATTGGGTGATTCAATAATGTTACAGGTTTCAATGATTGATTGATTCAGTTGTGGTTAATATCAAAGATTGATGATTGGGTTTCAGTGATTGGTTGATGCAGATGTATTTGATGGTTGTATTGCAGTGGTGATTGATTTTGAGCTTCAATTTTACTGATGGGTCGAGTATGAAAATTTGATGAAATGTGGCCTACATATTGTGTTGTTGTGTACCAAGAGTATCCAGTCTAAAAATTTATGAAACGTGGTCCCTAGAGAACGAGTGAAGGTAGTAGCCTTTTGTAGGCCAGCGCCTACATACTGGTAAACATATCAGCCAGTACAAGATCTAGGGGGTTATAGCTCCCTTCTAGTAGAAGCTAGAGAATGAGAGAAGGTTGTAGCCTTCTGTAGGTGGGTGCCTACGTACTGGTATGAGTCTGCGCCAGTACAATATTGTAAATAGCTTATTCTTTATATTAAAAATAAGAAAGAGACAAAAACAGCTGGTGGTTTTCTCCCACATTGGGTTTCCACCTTAAATCTTAGTGTTCATGTGTGTTTCTTATGTGTGATGGTTTATTTATTATAGAACATGGTTAATGTTTATCTAATGGTTAATAAAGTACTAATGAACTATTTGAAGACAAACATATGATGGGTTAACTTAATTGTGAGTTAACTGGATATACATTAATTGTCTTAAGAACAGTCACGTGCACACGCAAGTTCGATTTGGTAAAGTCGCGTATATAAATCTGAATATGAAATGTAAAACGTTATTGATTTGTAAATACTGATTCACACCCCCCCGTAAGTAAATATATAAAAGTGTAGAAGTGTAAAATAGTAAAATAAGAAATCTATAATTTGAATCAATCAAATTGGCCAAGAAATGAAGCTTGGCCATGAATTTTAGTGAAGCAAGGTAATTTTATCCCGCTATGCAAAAATGCATGCCCATCCTTCATTTCAAGTCCAAATTGAATGATTTTACTTGAAAAGTATTTTTTTACTCATAGGTAACATTAGTACAATTAAATATTTTTAACTTTCACATATATATTTATATTGTTCAAGAATACTCCAAACGACATAGATTTCATAGGGTAAAAGGTAGGGTTTGTGTGCCTCAAATAAATGCACACCAGGACCTGTAACTAATTGGCAGTGATGATCATTCAATCCTATGGGTATGTGAAATTGTACTTCAATCTTGTGGTGTAACAACACCCTAGTGGGCCTCAATATTGTGGTGTAACCTTTACCTAATATGCCTCATATCTTGTGTATGAAAGTGACGTATTTTATCCTTCTTATCTGTGGTATGAGAAAATATTATGATAGATATATAAAGGATATATGTTGAGCCATATGACAAATATATGAAGGAGATATTTTGAGCCTAGCCTTCATTCCAAGGCCAAATTGAATTATTCTACTTGGAGAGTATTTTTTTACTCATAACATTAATACGATTAAATATTTTTTAATTTTTCACATATATATTTTTGTTGTTCAAGAATACTCCAAATGTCATGGATTTCATAGGGTAAAATTTAGGGTTTGTGTGGCTCAAATAAATGCACACCAAGACTTGGAATTGATTAGCAGTGATATAATGATCATTCAATCCTATGGATCTATGAAATTCTACCTCAGTATTATGGTGTAGTAGTGACCTAATGGGCCTTATTCTTGTGGTGTAACAACACTCTAACGGGCCTCATTGTTGTGGTGTAACAACACCCTAGTGGGCCTCAATTCTTGGGTATGACAGTGACCTCCTTGGGCCTTCTCATCTGTGATATGAGAAAATATTATGACAGAGAGATGAAGGAGATATGTTGAGCCCTATGACAAAGATGTCATGACAGACCTATGACAGAGATATCATGCCAAACCTTTGATTGTTCCATTCTATTGTTATTGTTAATGTTCTCTATACATAATTAGTTATGATGATATTGGGTGAATGCAATGTGAAAATGTTGAAAATGTTTTAAAATACAATTATCTACATTAGACACTTGTAGCCCTAATAAAATTAACATTGTTGATACTCTACTGGTTAATAGTTAAAGGTTAATTATAGGTCACCTACAGATGGTAATGAACCTATTTTCCCTATTGAAAGTATGGATAGGCTTGTAATTTTATATTTTTATTTCCATTTGGATTTTAAAGTGATTGTTGAGTTGATTTGTCTTGTCAAATACTCAAAAAGGATTTGTCCCTCCAATCCTCTCATTATTTTCTTGTTTCTTGTCTGGTGGCAGTATTAATTCTTGCAATACTTGGAGTCTTGGATTTAGGAAATTCCTAGATAGAATCATCCCATGGCTAGCTATCATCCTCGTAGGGGGTGTTAATGTGACAAGATGCAAGAGATAATAAAGGGAATGATACACCTAGACAATCAATTGGAAGGTCTGCATAAGGCCATGGTAGACATTAGTACCTAGATGGAATCCAAAATGAAGAAGAATGAAGAGTTGTAAGGGTAAATAATTCAAGGACCCTAGTTATTTAATGCAAGTCAAAGGTTACTTTTTTACTTTTCATACAAAAAAAACAAAAAGCAAATATATATCTATATATATATATATATATATATATATATATATATATATATATATATATATATATATATATATATATATATATATATATATATATATATATCTATATCTATATCTATATCTATATCTATATCTATATCTATATCTATATATATATATATATATATATATATATATATATATATATATATATATCTATGTATGTATGTATGTATATACATATACATACATGTATGTATATACATACATACATAAATACATATATATATATATATATATATATACATATATATATATACATATATATATATACATATATATATATATATATATACATATATATATATATATATATATATATACATATATATATATACATATATATATATATATATATATATATATATATATATATATATATATATATATATAAGACTTTTGATGTACGGACTAGGAAAATTTATATATAACAATCCCTTTTCAAAAAATTTATTTATATTTTTTCTACAATCCTAACCTTTCCGATTTAAAAGCACATCCTTAAACTATATAAAAGTGGGTTCGAAACTTTTATAAATTGGAAATTAAAGCGCATGCAAGTTTGGGGTCAGATCGTCGCTCATTGGAATCATCCCAAGGAATCAAAGGCTTTACAACATGTTAGAGCAATCTAAATTTATAGGATAAGGACCCGTCGGAAAGTGGGATGGCTAAATAGCCCATCTCCAAATCAATGACCACAATTCATTTCGACAGGTCCCTTGTGCTTTTCACAAACCACCATGGGGACCCCTCAGAAGTGGTTAATGGTTTTAATGAAAACCATGCATTGGAAGTTGGTGACAACTCATGTACCTATTAGGCCAGCCAAGGAAGCAAGTGATCCCTAACACACCATCAATCCATCTCACCCCTCCATGCCATCTCCCATACATCCATATCACCCTTTTGTACCCCTTATGTCATCAATATTTTTCATTTTTCGTGCGTAGTACCACCATAGAGTTTGCCAATATTTTTCCCTATGAGGATATTTTATCTTGAATTTATAAGCAAGGGTCTAAATTTTGACCAATATCATTTTGTTCTTGCACACAAAGGGTTTATTTTTAAGTTAGAAAGAATTGTTGGGCCATTCACTATGAGTAGCAGACAAGCCCTCCCACAATTTGAAGAAATGATGGAGTTTGGCTTTGGTCAAGGAGATAAATGCTCTATAGTGACCTAATCAAAATCTCTTTTACAATAGGTAAAGAAGAAAATATTTTGGAGAAAGTTTCAAATCAATTCAAGAAAGAAAAGGAAAATTCTTGAGCACTGTATAATCAAAATGGGGAGTTTAAGAAGCTAATTGTTAAATTGGGAATAGATCTAGAAAACATGGAAATTATCAAAACCTTGTTGCAAAATGAAAAATCTAAGGCGCGGTTATTAAGGAAGAAGTTGAAAATGCTTGGGAATGAGCACGCTCAAACAGTTGACTCTAGATCAAGTTAAGAAAGAGAAGGAAGTGTGGATGAGAGCGTTAGTGAACAAAAAAAAAATCATTTTGTAGGAAAAAGTGTGGAGCTTAGGACAATATCTCAAAATCCATGTTCGCACTATTATGGTCCCAAGTGAGTCAAATCACCCCTCAAAGAAGCTTACAAAAGTTATGGTAGAAATCATAAATCAAAGGTTGAACTAAACAAAATTCAGGACAACCTAACTCAACGAGAGGAACAACTTTATATCAAGGAGAGGCAACTAAATATAGAAAAATAAAGCAATTACCAATTGACAACTAAGAACAAGGAAACACAAGATGAGATTAAGGAGTTAAAAACCAAATTGAAGGGAAATATGTCTCTAATTGAAGCTAGACAAATTTTCTGGGATGATATCATCCAGGAGGTTCATTTTATATGGGAGTGTTGACAATGCTATAACCCACCAACATGCAAGGGGGTATCCCCAATGAAAATTCCCAATTAGACTTTGCATCATTTGGTATAGGGGCCCTTCTAGAAATAAGGCTTAGCTTCAATTTTCTTAGATATTTTCCTTGGTTGTGATGGTTAGCATGAGAGATTAATGTACATGTACTTTTGAATGAACAACTGAGTATGCCTTGTGAAATGTTCAATTGTAGAATGTATCAATGTTCTTTCACTGAAGGGAGATGAAAGTGAGCCTTTAAGAGAAGAGTAATAGTACTAATCTAGTAAATACACATGAGCATAGATATATATATCTATCTATATATATAGATAGATAGATAGATATATTAAGAATTTTTAAATGACTGATGAAATAGTTCACATAGCAGTAGCAATTGCTAAAAGAAATACAACACACCTTCAACAAGATAAGCACCAAAGCCACCGAAATAATTCAATTTCTTTTGTATAAATGAAAACAAAATATATCGCAAACATTCAAAGAATAGTCTTACAACATTTATGACATATGCATGAAAGTGTGTTGGCTCAATGAGCGTTAATTATTAAGAAAAAGTTCCAAGATACATCGATGCAATGAACATCACTAGCTCCAATAGTGGAGCGTTAGAGCTACCACTTGATCCTCAAATGAACTACCTTCCTCTCTAATGCTTGGTTAGAGGATCCACAGTGAAAATTCATTTGCTTGAGCTATGAGGGAGTATATATAAAAAAATGAGGTGACTCTCCACCTCCCTTGTGACCCTTGGACTACCCTCATGATGTTGGAGCTTCCATTTAACTTTTCAACTTTGCATGAGACTCTTTGACTTATACTCGAATTTTCTCATTCTATTGATGACTCTTGGACTTCCACTTTACATTAAATTTATCGTATTATTAAGAATTACATAATTACATCTATAAATGATGTGGAAAATGATGAATCATATGACACCTTGAAGTGACACCTTGATAAGAAATGACATGACATTGATTACATGGACTTGATGAAGATGTGTAGATTTCAAGCCACTCTTTCTATTGCTATCTTTGTGTCTTCTTGAAATATGGTACATGATATCCCTATTCCTCCTCCATAAGGCTTAAAGGTAGGGAGTCTTCACTATGATCTTGATCTTCAGTTGTTGTCGCAATCTGGTGTCCCTTCATATTCTATTTCAATTATCAACTTTTCCTTGCAGCTTTGTAAGTGTCCTTTAGTGTAGCCTCTTTCTCCTAAATCATCATCCTATCATGTGAAGATGTGTTACTAGCAACTTGAAATCACTCATGGAAAGAAGACATCAGCCCAAAAAACTCCTAGTCTAACATGCTTCATGAAAATCATTGACGGATATGGAACTGGGTATTATACTGGGAGAAAGGCTAAGGGATTGCGTAGTGCACAGTTCCAGAGGATAGGAGCATAGGACAAGGGCTTGTGACTACGCATTATGCAGCATTGGAGTCCTAGGCAGGAAGACTGTGTAGTTGAGGATCTCAGGGGGCAGGCTTACTCATTGTGACTGTACAAGCGGCACAGTTCAGGAGAGAGATAGGCCAGTAGATTGTGCGGTTATGAAGTTCAAAGAGCTAGGGAGGTAGTCTACAGATTGGGATTGCATTGTTAAAAAGTGTAACTAGGTTCAGTCTTCATAATGACATGTGTAATTTTGATTTTCTGTAAAAAAAAATTCTAAGGCTAATCCTAAAAAAAAAGGAAAATATAGTTACATGGAGGTCAAGACCTCAGAGGAAGCTAAAACTGTCCAACAGAACTGACAAACTATCCCTGGGTTGAGATAACCAGATACAAAAGACCCAGAAGCCATACATACAAAAACACTGGCCATAATGGTAAACAAAAGTACAGGTCAGAGGAGAGCTGTAGCCATAATATTTTCTGTGCTGCCCGAATAACCATATGCAAAACTGAAAGACCAAAAGCCTGATAAACTTACCGAGCCAAGACCTGATACAAAACACATTAACAAAAGCCAGAATAACACAGCACATAGGATAAAAGAACCAGAAGGGAAACTGCGACATCAGACGAGGTCCCGGAGGCATCAAGCATCTGTCAGAGGGTCCCGAGCATCCTTCTCCACCCGGCAAGGAATGCCCATCCACGAGTCATCAACATTGTCCTCAGCACCTGTACCGCTGCCACCTGGAGGAGCTGCCAAGCGCTGATTGCCATCGGGGGGGTTCGCTGGATTAACAGAAGCCGAAATATCCTGAGTATTGTCTTCTGGAGGCTTGAGGACATCAGGGACACTCCCCTCAGCCTGCAACTCACCACAATCGAACACAATGCCTACATCTTCTCCCTAGAGCTCAATATCATCTTGAGACTGCGAAGTTGAGGTATGCAAAGAGATACTAGGCCTAGCTTCTTCCTCAGCCAAAATTACAGTGATGCTGGCCGAGAGAACCGGTCTGTTGAGACAATTATGGAATTTGAAGCGGGTGGTTTGGAATGAATTGTGTGGGAAAGGCTTGCCATGATCAGAGGACAGGGAAGCCGAAGCCAGAGGGATAATATTCTGGGGAGCAGGCTGAGAACGCCCACGGTTTCCACTGTTGCCTCCATGACGAGAGCAACCACGGCGATGCACCATTGTCAAGGGAATGAAGTAACCTGAAGGAGATGAAGAACAAGGCCAGACAGAGTAGGTTCGAAGGTAAGAAAGCCAAATAAAGGTCTTACACCAGACATGCAACCAAGCTACCAGAGCGATACGAGGATGCAGGGACAGAGACAAGTTGATGAAGGGAGACCCGATGGGAATGACAGCTGATACAACCAACGAAGCCATAAATAAAACAACCTAGGACGAGTCTCGAACAGGGAGCACATTCAATTCCGAATGCTTGATGATATGCAGGTACCATATATAATCCATTTTCATCCGCGGGAGGATTTTGGAGGCTGTGCGGATTTGCCAGCTGCGGGTCCAGATGCCGGCTTGACATAAACCTTCATTGATTATGACTTGAAAGCACCCCGCATCCGGGTGTGATTTTCTGTAATTGATGTAAAGAAGAAAATAAAATTATTTTTGTGGTACTTGAATTATGGGTTTCATGACCAAGGAATTTTATTTTAGTTAAGGTTCCCATTGTGAACCTTTAGGTTTTGTCATCAAGTCATAAAATTCAAATTGAGTTAATTTCATGTATGAAGGAACCTTCTTGGGTATGTTGCATTTTTGTATGAGTCATTAAAAGAATAAGAAGGCCCTCCAAGCCCAAGAAAAATCATCTCCTTTGAGTAAGCTACAAGATGGAGTAAATAATCTACACCAAAAGACATGTCGGCTCACCCTAACTCAAGTCGACTTATTTGATGGGTAAACCACTATAAATAGTGCAGCTTGACTTTCATTTGAGGCAGATATTTTAGATTAAGAAAGTCTGAAATTAGGAGTGCAAGAAACACTTAGAAAGGATTTTCTTAGCCAGCAAGAGGAAGGAAGGAAGAGTGAAGTTGTTTGGGTCTATTTTAGGGTTGATCTCCACTCACAAGTGTGAAGAAAAAGAGTCCCACTATTGTAGAAAAGGGTTGAATTCTTCCTTGCTATACTAGAAGTTGAATAAAGAATCATTTAACTCAGTTCATGAAGCTGAGTTCAAGAATAAATCCATTCAGTCCAAGTGAAGGAGTTTAAGGGGTTAAATCACTATATATCTCTCACATGTGCTGCAACTAGGGTTTCCAAGTAGGCCAAAAAAAATTGTAGGTCTGAAGCAGAGAAAAAGGAAGTCAAATTCTAAAGTATAATATAGCAGGAGGAAGAAGTGGATGTTTTACTATTGTTGACTCAAACGAAAAGGATCTCATCAAGACTCAAACAATAGGCTTTGTGTCTTTGTCTTGGAGAGGAAAATAGGTCAAGGGTCTTGATCTTGGTATTGGTTAATTGAAGTCTCTATAAGAAGAAGAATTTGTTTGGGTTTTCCTCTCAAGTGGGAGATTTTTTGACCCATGTTGATAGCCTACATTTTGTGTCTCTTGTCTCTTTATTGTTTTTTCTTTGGTAGTTTTTTTATGAAGAAGATACTATAATAATATAACTAAAGAGAAGATCATAACCTATTGAATTAAAAAGAATTCACGAGCAATTATCATTATTAGAGGAATAACCTAATCTTGATGCCCTAGATTTCTCAAAATGAATAATGAGCGTAAGGAGACTGTCAGGGAGGCTTGTTTTCATAGTTTTGGGGGTCAAGGGGTCAATATTGATCACTGTGACTATGCAATGCACAGTGCTTGGAGGTAGGAACTACGCATTGTGTAGTTCCAGGAGGCAAGGGAGCATGCTTGAGGCTTTCCACTGTGCAATGTGTAGTTCAAGGAGGTTGAGTTGGGTCAAGTTGGTCGAGCTTAAAGCTTTCCAGTATTTGACTAATTGTGCGATCATTGAAGCAAACATGAAACCAAGATTGGCTTTAAACATGATCACACACAGAATAATCGATGACACAACATCAAACACTCAACACTTGGAAACAACATGGTCCCCTTAGTGTGATGACAAAACAACATACTCCTCCAAGTGCAACACTTATGATACACTTTACGATGCAGTGATGACACTTATATGACGATGCATGAAACTTTGGGAATGGGTCTAACACATGTCTATATGATAAGTAGGACCCATTGACACCAAAGTTTCCCCTTGAAATGAACCATAACTCTGCTTTTACGATGTGTGACACTTCCCATGCCAAAAGATGACACTTGAGTTTTCTTCACAAATGGACTAGAAAACTTATAGAATATACATAGGATGATTATTACTACTAAAAATGACAGCTTGCAAGGTCAAAGTAGGTCAAAAAATTCAATGTAAGCCAAAATTTTGGAGGGTGTTGTAGCAACGACAACACTTGGTGACACACTAGTAGAACTCTAGCTTCTCTGCCTTGGTATAATCTTATACGCAGGGTCTATTTCTTCAGGAAGTATTCGTTCAAGGTGTGGATTACTCTTGTTTTCACACTTCACCTGGCAATAGCTATAGTCCCCTCCATTATTTTCATGGTTAACACATTCATAAGGGTATCCATATCACAATTTTTTCGATTCGGGAGAAGAGTAATATAGTTAGTGAGCTTTAAGATATTCAAAGTATGAGTTTTCATCTGTGGTGTTGCTTTGCTACTAGCAGGCCTAGACAGTACCTCGGTGGAGTCACTGCAAAAACACAAGAATTCCTTTGCTTCCAGCTAGCCTGAATAGTACCTCGACAAAGTTTCTTGCTTCACCTCTCTCTGCAGGAAGCCTTTCTCTTCTTTCACCCTTTATTTATTTTATTTATAGGATTTTTCTTCGACATGTATTACTTCATGAGGTGGAAGAGGGATCTTGACTTATTGAGAGTAGAAGAGGTTGTTCCTCTAGAGAAGATATATATATATATATATATATATATATATATATATATATATATACCTCTAAAATTAGCATGCTCATTGTATATTTTCCCCTCGTCCTTCTCTACTTAATTGGAATAGCCTGAAAAACACCAAAATATAATGAACTGATGTAGGGATGAGATTCCTAAAATAGATATGGGTATCATGGTTCTATACAGAGCTCTCATTATGCAAGGATTGTATTTTCCATCAAAACATCATCGACCAAAAGGTGTGGACCAAGACGAAGAATAAGGACTAAAGATTAGCCAAATGTTATAGTGGCACAAGCCCTTTTCATTTTTCCACATACATTTGAACCAAACACTTTCACACAAGGTTTAATCACAAGAATGAAAGACAATGGAAAAGACTCAACACGAAAAACAAATGAAGAAACTCGAGACAAGGAAAAAAATGTGTACAAAGGGTAGCGCCATAAACCTTAATATTTATTGAAAATATTGTTTCAAATCTTTGCCATTGATAGGAAAACGGTCCAACTTCCCATCCAAATATTAGAGATGATAAGTCTGGTGTCCATGATTTTCATGAACTAGATAAGGTATGATCCACATGGATTGGAACTTAGTGTCTTTCCGCTTCTCTTCGTGGGCTTTATCCCACTTCAGTACTAGGTCTCCCACATTGGATTCCTTCTTCCCTATAGACTTCTTGTCAAACCATCTCTTGATACAGCTATGATGAAGAGAAAAATTTTCTTTTGCTTTCTTCCTTTCTTCCTGTAGCTTCAAGAGAGTGTATATCCTACTCTAAACCAAAAGAAAAGACTTACCCTGAGAGTCTTGTGAAATTTGAAGGGAAGGGAGGTAAATTTTTGAAGGTAGGATGGATTATTTTCCATATAACAAAATTTAAAGAGAAGTTTTGAGATGGTTTAGGCGTGACACGTTCAGCCCATAGAGCATTGACCAAAGCATTGTGCCAGTTCCTTTTTTAGAATAAATGGTCTTCTTGATAATGTAGATGAGGTTTTTTATGGGTTGACTCAGAACGACCGTTACCTTTTGGATAACAGTTAGCTAAATGTTTCAATACAATTCCATTTTCTAATGCAAAGTCATAAAGTTTAAGCAATGAGAAATAATTTGCAGTATCAAAAACAAGTGATGTCAAAATGTCGAACCTGGTAATGATATTTTTTGAAGGAAATTGATGACTTCCTGATCATTCACTTTCTTAAGAAGAACTTCTTATGTCCACCGTGTGAAGTAATATGTAGCAGTGAGAATATACCAATGCTTCTTTGATGAGAGTGGAAATATTTCACCAATGATGTCCAATCCCCATTTTTGGAGAATATCTTCTAAGTTAATAGGCTATAAGGGGGAAGTTGACTTCTTAACTTGACCAGTGCATTTTTGACAACTTGACATTTACGAGCATAAGCATGAGCATCCTTGACAAGTGTGGGCCAATAGAAACGAGCCCACATAATCTTATGTCCAATAGTGTCACCTGCATAATGTCCACTAGCTAGTTCATCGTCTATCGTGAATATCACACAATACCCTTTCTAAATCAGGTGCTTCCAGACACCCGATTAGGATGTCATTATGGTGATTCCTAAAAAGCGCTCCATGTACCAACTGATATGATAAATATTTAAGTCTAGTATCCCTCTTATGTCTTGTAGATAAGTGTGAGGGAAGGGTACCATGCTCAAAATATTGTCGCACATATGCGTACCAAGAAGTGGATGTGTCACTGAGGGTAGCTTGTTTCATGTTATACATTTCAATTTCCTACTCCCATTTATAAGAATCATCTTCTGGTGTATTGACTGTTTTTTTTGTTGCCTGGCATAGACCATGGAATTTTATAATGTGAACTGACTTGAATTCGAGATCATACTATTGTAAACTTGTCATCCAGTTCACTCTTCTTTCACCCATCTCTTGTTGAAAAAACAGTGATATAACCTTTGAGTGAGGCACAAAGATGATAACATAATTTTTCATAAAATAAGGCCTGAAATGTTTCACCGCCTTGTACACTAGATAAGATTTTTTGTCGATGGTGGGATATTATAATTCAAGTCCTTGCAATCTAATACCTATGAATTATATATTTCCTTCATTACATTGATCATCCTTTTGCGTGAGAACGACAGTACGAGAAGTATCATAAGTGAAAGTATACAACAGGAAATATTTGTTGAAATTTAGATTGTAAGTCTTGAAGATTTTGTGATTGATTGTTTGATACAGGAAAAGGCATCCTTTTCCCTTTTATCCCACTTATAGATTTCATCCTTCTTTATCATCTCTTGTAATAGTTTCACTATTTCTACGTAGTCTGAGATGAACTTAGGAAGGAAATTGATTTTCCCTAAGAAGGACTGCATAGCATTCTTGTTTACCAGAAAGCGAATATGGGTGATGGTTTTGACCCATTTTCGGTCCACTTTAATCCCACTCTTCCTGATGATATGGCCCAAGAGATTTCCCTTAAGACACTGTGAAAATTCTCTTCCTAGGATTTAGATATATCTTGTACTTGTGACATCGCTTGAAATTTTTCCTTAGATTATGCAAGTGTTGGGAACGGGTCCCCTAGGGCCAATTTTGGGGTTAAAAGCCCAAGTTTCAGGGTAGAAAGACCAAGTTTTTGTATAAGAAGTGTAAAGTCTCCGCATTTTGTGGTCACAGAGCGCGAAGATGTGAAGTTTCATAAAGGGTTTATGCCCTTATTTTATGTAAGTGATGTCATCTTTAGGAGATCTACCCATGGTCCACAGACCATGGGATTGTATAAAAAGGGAAGTCTTAGAAGAGTCTAAGGCAGTTCAGTCTTGGTATGTTTTGAGTCATTGATGAATGTAATGGGTCTATGAGAGCTAAGAGCGAAGAGTCTTAATGTAGGAAAGAGGCTCTATAGTTGTGTGCGCAGAGGCCTAGGGTAGAAGTCTGCAACTGAGTGCGCAGACCCCTGCAGTTGTGTGTGCAGGGTGATCAAAGTATGTAAAGAAGATCTAAAGCATCAATAAAGAGAATTATTCTAGAATTATCTGTGTATGATCTATTTTACTTCTATGATAAATTCATATGGCTATGTTATGATGAATACTGGGTTTATGTTTTAATGTTTATTAATGCGTGAATCCATATGCTTTGCTTTGTAATATGAATGCAAGTAAGAATATCTATTTACGGGAAGATCCTCTTAATGCATGTTGAAGTTATCAGATACTTAAGCTAATATGGGTAGATACAGAAGTAAGAGTAATTATAGAGGCACGTAAGTGTCTGATCCACCTATCTAGGGTACGCGAAGGATAGTCGTAGACCTGCGCAGAGGTCTAAAGGACGACTAAGAGGAGTGTATTGATGAGCCCTAAAAGGCTTATCAGTCTACACGAAGGAAGGTTTAGGGTATAAAATGACATCACTACCATCTCTGGGTGTAGAAACTTGGTTGCTGCATCCCCCCATACTGCTTCAAGTGAGACTTTAGTCCGTACTCCATGGATTGATGCTAAAAGGGCCAATAGTGTAGGGATTTGATTGCCTAATTAACGTTGAACTTGGGTCAAGGCCCATCAAGCCAACAAATGGTTCTGTTTACAAGACCAGGATATGCATAAACAGATGTGTGATGTCACATCACTGGAATCCAACTAAGAAGGAGATCAAAGCGTAGTTGGATAGAAAGATCCACGAATTCGCAGTGCAAGAAAATAGGAATCCATGATTGACAAAAGAAAAATGGTTGGATAGATATCTATATATAGAGATACATGAAATATTCCTTTGTTCCTTCCCAGTCAAATTATACGAGTGGATTGCGAAATTGGCAGACGGCCAAGGAAGGTGGAGGCTTGATAATCCAATAGTCTGGACCCTGAAGTTAGTATGGAGATTAGAAGCCTCTGAAGATAAGATCGCATGCGTTTTCAGTCATTGTCTCGATCGTATCATAGGAGGATTCGTGATAGAGTTTACGGTCGATACTTCGGTCAGTTACAGTGAAGCAGAGCGTCGCTTCTTCAAGGGACCACGAGGTAAGTATTTAAGGTCTTTAAATAGTTGGATTAAGATACTCTTGTGTGAAAAGTGGGTTATGCAGCTACCTTGATGTTTGGAGCTACACGAAGTGGAAAGAGATTCAAGGATAAAGGGAAAACAAGCCCCGAATATAGCTTGATGATTGGACCTCCTCTAAGTGATGATGAGGAAGAAGCACAGACTTCTCAGCAAAGCATTGTTAAACTGATAAGACAAGGATTCCCACGAATACCCCATCCACCCACACCACCTCCATCTGCACCTTGGCTACATATGCCTTCACCCACACCACCACCACCTCTGCCACCATCCAATATGGAGAATTCAGTAAAACTCCCTGTGTTCAAGGGATCAGGAACTAAGGACCAAGACCAATTGGGTTCATCGTGAGGGTTGTATGGGAAGCTCAGGGTATTACAGATGATTAGATGAAAGAATAAACGTTGGTTACTGCTTTGCAGGAACGTGCGCTAACATGGTACATTAAGTACTGCATTGATAATCCAATGGCTTCATTAGCAGATATTCAGACCGTGTTGAATAAGGAATTCAGCAGGTCCAAATCTGAAGGTCAATCAATTGTGGGATTCAAGGAGATCATGATGAAGCCTGGCGATACACCCTAGGATTTGGATTAGAGGTTGAAGTGCACAACCCATGAAGCCAACATGATTCTTACGAATGGGCAGCACCACGAATGGTTTATGGCTTCGCTCCTACCTCATCCAAGGGTTGCTTTGTCAAAGCAAAAGATTGGAACCTAGGCGAAAGCCCTGGAGATTACATGAAAAACCAATGCAAGATGCTAATTTAGGGGTTTAGCAGATTCACGTGTAGTTTCAGAACCTGTTCCTAGAATTTCAGAGTCTGAAGAAAGATAGAATAGTTCGGCTAGAGGTGCGTGAAGAATTTTGGTGCCTGAAGTGCAAAAGTCAGGGGCATGACAAAGATCATTTTCCAGTATTCATGAATTATGTGGCAGCAGAGGGGCCAATGCCTCTGAGGTCGGAAGCTCAAGCAGGGCCAAGTACATGGCCCACGTTGTGGTGTGCTATCTGCCAGGTAGCTGGAAAACATGTGACAGACAATTTCCATTTGCTGCAGAAATTTGTTTAGACACCGCAAAAGCTCTTCTACAACTTCTGTCAATCGATGGGTCATGATGAGCGTAATTTCTATAGTTATGAGATAATGATGGATAAAACACCTGCATATAAGGTGCAGGAAGAAACTCGGCCTCCAGACCAAGGCACTGGGGGAGCGCGAGACGAATATCAGGGGCACGGACGAGGCCGAGGTGGAGGAGGACTTGGTAGAGGTTGAGGATAGGTCTTTTATTACAACTTTGGATAACCGAGACACTACACGTGAGATTTCACAAACCCAACACACCTGTCATGCCGATATTATACTCATTTTTACCATGCGATAGAGGATTTCCCTGTATTATTAGCTAAGATATGCGAAAAGGGGGCGCAACCTCAGCAGCTGACTCAGAACCTACAGATGATGAGGGTTGAGCCTCGCAAGGAGGATCCTAAGGTAAATATTGTGCTGCGGAGTGGAATGACGACTGGCAAAGATAAGGGGAAGTAGCCTGAAGAAGGTGAATGGGTCTGTAAAGCACCAGAAAAGGAGATTGGGTTTGATCTAGAGTGTGCAAGGGAAACATTTATGGAATCAAAGAAAAGCTTCGTTGAGGCCTCTACCTTAGGAAGTCAGGATAAGCTACCTAAAGAGATGGGCCCTTCCATGCTTACTACTTTCTTGGATAACTCTATGAATCTATTTCATGATAGCAAGGCTGTGAAAGGACTACAGGAGCTGATAAATAAGTGCACTGGAAAAGAAAACACTCCTGACAACCCGTGCGTTGTCAGGAAGATTAGTAAGCATAAGGAAATAATGCGGCGTGAGATGAGGCTCACTGCGCAGATACGAGAATATGAGATGGAGCAAGTTATTCTAGATCTCGGGTCAGACGTGAATGTCTTGCCTAAACAAACATGGGAGAGGATGGGTAAACCTATGCTATAGTGGTCTCTCATTCAGTGAAGAATGGAAAATTAGCAGAAAATCATCCCCATGGGTATGATTGCAAGGAGTGACAGTTGATATTGAGGGCGCAAGTGCATTGGCTTATTTTCAAGTGATACAGATTGTGGATGACAGAAATCCCTATCCTGTTCTCCTTAGGATTGATTGGGCCACTAACATGAATGGGGTAATTAATCTGAAGAAGCAAGAGATGATATTTGAGAAGAAAGCTCTCCACATAGTAGTGCCCCTAGACCCTATAGAAGGACCGCGCTATACTGAACCGGTTCGTGATTATGAAATCGACGATCATTTGGACCAGATTTATAAGATAATGGCGCGAGATCAAGTTTGGGTGAATCCGACAGCAGATAGATGCATTTCCTGGGACTGCGAAAATTCCAACACATTAGATTCAGATGAGGATTTGGAGCACTAGCAGAATCGACTACATGAAGTATCTAGCTGCGCTATAATATGATGACTAGGTCATTGCGATGTGTATCATCGGAGGTAAGGAATCTTCCCCATTATGATGGTTTAAATGATGTCGATAAATTTTTGGATGCATTCGAAAGGGAAGTGCCAAAGAAGCATCGCTAATAGGCCTTAGATTGGGCATTGTGCACTACGCTTGCAAGATGGTGGGGTACGCACAAAGATAGTTTTGATGATTAGCATTTTTAAAAAAAGATGATGAGATTAAGGTTTGTTCAGCCACAAGTGTAGATGACAGAGAAATATGATGGAAGGAATGATCCATGCAACCAGCTGGCCAAATGGACTAGGTTTATATAGCAAAGCCTCAACCTGAATGGGTGCATCTATTTTTTCATACTTTGGATGTAATACCTATGAACTGGTACTTGGAAACAGAGCTCCACTACAGCACTGAAGAATGGGAAATTTTGCAACAGGGGTTCTTGATGATGTTTAGCTTTGAGCATGGATTTGAATGTATTGATGAGGCATTGCAGGAAGTCAAGGCAGCGATCTTTAGAATACCACAGGAACCCTTGAACTTAATTCAACCAAATTGGATCACCCAACTACACCACGTGTTGGAGTGCTACAATGTGACTACTGAAGACTCAGAGGATGAGGACTCGGGGAACATTAATATCCCAGAGACTGAAGGTCACCACGAAGTTGAAGCATAGCAAATTGAAAATCCAGATATCACCGTGCCGCTAAAAACAATACAAGTGAACATTGGAACAAAGGCGGAGTCGAAATTTGCAAGGATTGTGGACTATTGGGATGACACAATGGTAGATAAGGTCGTTGAATTGTTCCATGAATATCAAGACTTGTTCCCTACGAAGTTTTCAGAGTTGAAAGGGATAATAGGAGACCTGGGAGTTATGAAAATTATGTTGAAACTGGACGCAAATCCAATCAAGTAGAGGCCTTGCCACCTCAATCTAAAGTATAAATAAAGGGTCCACTTAGAGTTGGATAAAATGCTTGCGGCAGGTATTATTGAACTAGTAGAAGAGTCTAATTGGGTGAGCCCAATAGTAGTTCAGGAAAAGAAGCAGAAGGATGAAATAAGGATATGCGTAGATCTCAGGAAGTTGAATGACGCCTGCGTACATGATCCCTTTCCAACTTCGTTCACTGACGAAGTGCTAGATAATGTAGGAGGACAGGAAGCATATTCATTCACTGATGGGTTCTCAGGGTACCATCAGATCAAGATCGTGCCTGACGATAGAAGTAAGATGACATTATCCACTGAGTGGGGGTGCTTTCAATATACTATAATGCCTTTTGGACTAAAGAATGCACTGGCGATCTTTCCACCCGTATTCATTGCAACGTTTAAGGACTTCATTCACAAGATTCTGGAGGTATACTTTGATGATTGGATGGTGTTTGGGCTAGTGAACTTCCATGTATCCAGCTTACGATTGATGTTGGATACATGCCGAAGGTATCAGATCACGCTCAATTTGAAGAAATATTTGTTGTGTTCCTTTCAGAATCTTGCTGGGCCATATGGTGTGCAGGTAAGGATTAATGGTCAACCCAGCTAAGATAGCCATTATAATTAATTTAGAGGCATCAAGAAGTGTGAAACAGTTGCGTGCAATGCTAGGGCATACAAGATACTCTAGAAATTTCATTAATAGTTATGCCCATATTATCGCGTCGATGGAGAAGTTGTTAAAGAAGGATGCTACATTCTGTTGGAATGAAGAATGTCAGCAAAGCGTAGATGTGTTAAAGGAAAAGATGGTCACCGCACCGTTCCTATTCTTCCCGAATTGGAAGGAGGAATTTCATGTGCATGTGGACACGTCATGTATTGCGCTTAGGGTAGTACTGACACAGGACAATGAGGGAGAGTTGGATCACCCTATAGCATTTGTGAGTAAGAAGTTGTCTAAAGCTAAGAAGAATTATTCAATAACAAAGCGCGAAGGTTTGGCAATGGTGTACGCACTCTAGAAGTTCAGACACTACTTACTAGGTAGACACTTTAAGATGTATACAGACCATTCTTCATTGAGGTACTTGGTTAACAAGCCTATGTTGGGGGAGAAGATACGTAGATGGTTGATGTTGTTTCAGGAATATGATTTTGAAGTTATTGTGAAACCAGGACGATTGAATGCCAGACTGGATAATCTGTCACACATCGAAACAGGAGAGGAGCCTACTAATTTGGAGGAAGGACCGCTCGACATGCAATGCTTTGTAGTTCGTGTCACAGACAATCACTTTGCAGATATCATACACTTCCTGACGACGGGGATGGCTCCAGAAGGGTATACTAGTAAACAAAAGAAGGATTCGGTGGTGCGCATGGTAGAATTTTCTGTCATTGCAGGGAATTTATATAAAATGGGCTCGAATGAAATTTTGCGACATTATGTACCTAACTTTGAATGGAACAGCATCCTCACTAAATATCATGGAGGAGCCATGGGAAGACATTACGCAGGAAAAGCAACAACGTAGAACATTCTATGCGTTGGGTTGTGGTGGTCAACGCTGCATAAGGATTCCAAGGCTTATTGTAAGGCATGTGATACATGTCAGAGGATGGGCAGGCCATCACGGAGGGATGAGCTGAGTCTGAATATGCAGCTATCATTACAGCCATTTGAAAAGTGGGTGATTGATTTTGTAGGACCAATTCAGTCTCCAGGAAAGAAGACAAGTGTGTGGTACTCTCCTTCATTGTATTATGTATTGTTGACTGACTCTGGTTAACCAGAATGTTATGAATAAGCAGTGCAGGTAGAAACCAAGAAGAAGTGGGAGCAAGCCATGAAAGAAGAGATGGACTCCTTAGCACATAACCAAACTTGGGACTTAGTCAGGTTTCCTGCAAGTAAAACAACATTGCAGAATAAATGGGTTTACAAGTTGAAGGAAGAAGATGGAGGTAGAAAAAGGTATAAAGCTAGACTTGTGGTGAAGGGTTTTGCAAAGAAAAGGGTATAGAATTTGATAAGATATTTTCTCCTATTGTTAAAATGACTTCAATCATAACTATTTTAAGTCTAGTAGCAGCTGAAGATTTGCAACTTGAGTAGTTAGATTTAAAGACAACCTTTCTCCATGGGGGTTTGGAGGAAGAGATATATATGTAGCAGCCACAAGGATATGAGGTAAAATGGAAGGAGAAAATAGTGTGCATGTTGAAGAAGAGCTTTTATGGCTTAAAATAGGTTCCAAGGCAGTGGTATCTAAAATTTGACAGGTTTATGTCTAAACAAGGTTATACTAGATGTCACTCTGATCATTGTGTTTATCTCAAAAGGAAAAATGATGGAAGCTCTATTATATTGTTATTGTATGTAGATGACATGCTTGTTGCAGGTTCTAACATGAAGGAAATAAATGTGCTCAAAAGAAAATTGGAAAAATCATTTGCAATGAATGATTTGGGTGCTGCAAAATAAATCCTTGGTATGAGAATAACTAGACACAGGAAGAATCGCAAATTAACATTGTCTCAAAGTGAGTACATACAAAAGGTGTTGAAAATATTTAAAATGAAAAATTCAAAACTAGTTAGTATACCTTTGGCTAGCCATTTCAAACTAAGTAAGGAGGTGTGGCCCAAGACCCAAGAAGAAATGGCTTATATGTCTAAAGTTCCATATGCATTAGTAGTTGGAATTTTAATGTATGCAATGGTCTGCACAAGGCCTGATATTGCACATGCAGTGGAAGTTGTAAGCAGGTACATGAAAAATCCAGGAAAAGAACATTGGATGGCGGTGAAGTGGATTCTTAGATATTTGAGAGGTACCACAAATCACGCATTATGCTTTGGTGGTTCAAACATTTCTCTATAGGGATATGTTGATGCAGATATGGTGAGTGATAGAGATAACAGGAGGAGCACCATAGGGTATGTGTTTACTGTAGGTGGAACAGCTATCAGTTGAGTTTCAAAACTGCAAAGTTTTGTTTCACTCTCAACAACGGAAGCAAATTATGTTGCTACTACAGAGGCTAGTAAAGAAATGATTTGGTTACAAAGGTTTCTGGATGAATTGGGTAAGAAGCAGGAGTTGGGTAGGTTATACAGTGATAGCCAGAGTGCCATACATCTTGCAAAGAAATCTACATTTCATTCCAAGACTAAACATATATAGCTTAAGTACCATTTCATATAGTCAGTGTTGGAAGATGGACAGTTGAAGCTGGAAATGATACACACTAGCCAGAATCCTGCAGATATGTTAACAAAAGTTATAACCAAGGAAAAACTAAGATTCTACTCAGTTTCAATTGGTCTTCAAGTATGATGAAGAAGATGAGAAACAACCAGGTCCAAAGTGGAGTCATTGTCCAGCAAATGAAGGAGTAGTGGAGTTGCTATAATCAGTCTCCAAGTGGTAGATTTTTGGGTGTGGAGCTTGATTATCTTCTTTATTCAGATGTATCGCCACATTGGACCCCAATTCGTAATGTGGCATAAACATCACTTGTAAAATGTTAGCCTCTAGGGGGGTCCGGGGGGGCGACGGTGATTATTTGGAGCCCCCCGTGGTGGGGGATCGAGAGTAGTGCCCCCGAAGCTAAAAACATATGTAAAATTGCCCTGTAAAATGTTGTAATTTTGTAGTCAATCTGGGTTGTTCATTAGGCAGAGATCTAGTGGTAGAAGTTATGTTTAATTTATGGTTTTTTTTCCCTAGAAGGCAACCCCTCACTATATATGAGGTAATTGTATTGCATTTATGTAGATTTGTATTCTGAGCGAGAAAGAGAGAGGAGATTGTGTGAGAGTGGAGAGGGAATTATAGTGGGTCTATTGTAGGTTGTATCTCTTCAGTTTGCTAGATAATAGAAAAGGAAGGACGGGTTGTTTCTCCATGGACATAGCCCAAATTGGGTGAACCACGTATATCTGTGTCTCTCTTGTTTTATGCATTTTCTGTGTTTATATTTCTACAATATATTTTATGTGTTCCATTGCTCTATAATATATAATTTTCTAACAGTTGTATCTAACTTTTTGAACCAATCCCACTCGCTGAGGGGAACTGAGAATGATGTGGTTTTATGGATCTCATGGTGGGGGGTTTTTATGTGTGTTATGTGAATCGCAACAGCCCTAAAGAATTTTCCTCAGCCTCACTCATTCCCATTAACGTAGTGTCTTATCACGCTATGATTTTTAAGATTGGCAAGAAAAAGATCATAAAGGACACATCAAACCACTTTGGAGTATAGGATCTAGCCATCCTCAGCTCAGAGAGGGCTCTTTGTATATTTTGAGATATGATTTTTCTTTTTGGTGCTTTAATATTTTAGGCTAGTTATAGAGATAAAATATTGATTAATTGATTTGATTGGTTGGTTCGAAACTTTTTCCATTGGGCTATGGAGTCAACAACTATATTGTAGCATCAAATTTTTCAGAGCATTCACAAGGCTAGCTAACTATATCTACTGGATCTTAAAGCACAATAAGGAATGAAATGACAGAATATTGAAACTAGTAGTGGTTAAAAATAATTTAAGTATTTCTTAACTAGACTTCAGAGGAAAACATTTATATAGTAAACATAGACAGAAATAAGGTGCTCTAACAACATATCTTATTCTAAACTTTCTGTTTTACAACAAGATTTGAATGATGCACATTGAAGGAAACAACAAAACATTTAACACATAAAGAAAAACATCACCAGATAAACAATAGCTCAAGTATCTTGCAAACGGTCTTTATTATCAATGCTCCAGCTCCAAAATTACAATGCTCCAAAAAAGAAAAGCTTTTTAGTTGCTTGGGTCCAACCCCTAATACTTCCAATGCATGAAGTATTTAACTAAAATCTACAACAACTGTCTATACACTTGGCAATTTGTTATTAATTACAATGAAACTAAAACTTGACTAGTGTAACCATGAAGTGGTCACGATGAGATAATTGGACATTTGGTCCCTTTTTTTTCTGAGTGTTGTTGCTGGGTAATCAATTATGATGTAGTGGTTGATTTTTCTACTCTTTAAAAATGTGTGTTGGCTTTGCTGACTCAGCTAGGTGTTGACTTAGCTCTGCATTGTTCCTTCAATCCTGCTTGTCCTATTCCTCTTGGTAGTCACACAAGTCACTCCATTCATCTTCATCTGGGATTTTAACCTTGATCAACCTACGGTATATCTCATATGTTTCTGTTTACCATGCAAAAGTAGGCTTCACTATGAAAACGTGTTTCAATTCATGTTCAATGAAAATTGGATTGCTGATAGCTTCCAACATTGATCTTCCTGTTATGCTGCCTCTAATATTGGAGAGATTGACAACATCCTTTGTTATGTCCTTTAACCTCTTGACATAATCTTCTCTAGTCATGAGTTTACGATTAATGACAAACAGAGAAGGGCACCCCTTTTGTGTCAAAGGTTCAATTCTATTGAAAAATATGTTTACTATCAGCTCCAAATTCTGGCACTTCTCCTCAAGCTGTACAGTCAAGTTCTTCTTTGTCAATACCTTTTTCACCTGTAAAATAGTTTTTGTTATGTCTACTACTCCCAGCTCTTCTAGCTCATACATGTTCTTTGAATTTAGAAATTTGATGATTCTGTTGGTTGTTGCTAGCATGTCTCCCAGCTCTAGGTTAGTGGTTGAAATAGCCTCCTTAGATTTTCAACTAGCTCCTTTTGTTCAAATATAATTTGGATGTTGGGCCAGATCTCATTCATGCCATTGATGATATTGTTCCAGATGATTTCCTTCACCCTTCCTAGAGTGTTTCCAATTGATGATTCCTTTTCAGATTTCTGCAATTTTTCAATTAATGTTCATGCCCTCTGCATTTCTACTGAATGTGCACTTTCAACTCTTTTAATCTGGTCCTATAGAACGTTGACTTGAGTTTCCAGTCTCTTGATTTCCTTTGTTTGAAGATTCATGCTCTCCATGGATCTAGGTAGTTGTTCTGTACTGCTTCATGTCCCTGTAGTAGTAGTTGCTATAGTAGTTATAAGAGGAAGAGCCTCCATAGTAGTGATGGCCAATTTTGCTACTTTTTCCTTCTCTTGTACCAACTTCTCCATATTTGTTCCATTTGTTTTATTTGGAGTGATTGCTCCATTATTAGTTTTATCATTTATGCCTTCTAACTCTTTGTTTCCTCTATTTATTTGGTCAAGGGATCCTGTGTTGTAGGCATTTTGAGTTGTTTTCTCAAGGTTGCTATATCAGTCTCCTTCTTCTTAATTATCTCTTCTACTACTTTCACATCTGATGGATCATATCCAATTTTCACCACTAAGTCTTCCAAGGACTTAATCCTATTATCTTTTGATTGGGATGAAATCTTTTCCATCTTCAGCTAAGATTGAGCATTTGATAAAGCCACCTACATTTTAAACAAATTCATAGAGGTACTTGTTAGAGTGGAGGAGATCATCTCACCTATTTTCTTATGCATTTCCAATTGATCAATAGGATGAACATTTCTAGCATCAAATTCAAAGGAGGTATGTTTGTAATCAACTAGATTTTTAGGTTCTGTTGTTTGTGCTTCAAGGAATGCCATATACATTTTTCCTTTTTCTGAATCGAAAGTTGATAAAAGTTTGCCTTGGGAAGTAGAAATTTTCTTCCAGAACTAATCATAAGTACTATTTTTCAACATTCCATTTCTAATCTTTATCTCTCTGAAATTATAAAAAATGATCTCATCCTTTTCTCCTGATACATTTGCAGATGTGGAAACTTGGAGAGTTTATTGCTTTTCTGAGATTGGAGAGGTAGGAAAAGATTGACCTCCTGCTGGAGGTGAGTCAGGAATATCACTGAGATTAATAACTATTTGTTGTGGTGATTCCTTACCTAGTTCCATTTCCATGCGTATCCTAACCCTTTTCCTAAATTTTAGTCTGAACTCTTTCATAGAAGTATCAGTCCCTGGTGATTGATCTTCTCTCGATATTTTCCCAGTTGTTTCTTTTTCTTGTTCCTTTCCCTTGTCTAGTTTGTCCTATGTGCTCTACCTTTCTTATTTCCTAAGAGTCTGTGCACTTGAAGAAGGAAGTATTTTCTCCTCAAACTCTTGCAAGGTTTTAGGCACCCACTCTATCTGGTTCATGAATTTCTCTATTTCAGGCTTATGAGTTGAATATAAGGTGTTGATTTGTTTTCACCCTTTTCTTGGAGATGATGCCCCATGGGTCATAGGACCATGTGAAGCTGTGAGTGAACTTCATTTCTTTTAATTTCTTGTCAGCCTCCTCACATGTTGCCTTGTTGTTGCAAATAAAAGGGCCAATCTAGGATTTGATCCTAAATTGAGGTTTCTTCTTTGCTGCTACAAAATGTACTTCATCTGCACGGATCATCTACCTAATATACTCAATTGAAAACATCCTAATGGGGAGGAACTTTGGCAACTTGTAAGGGGCCAGTTCACATCCATATACCCTTAATTATGTGTAGTTTTGGTACAAGTACCAATCTCATGTTCTTGCTTGGTCTGCCAGCTGCATAATCCTTTTAATTTCTTCACTAATTATGGGTTCTGATGTACCGTTGAGAAGGCTCATAGTTGGATGGAAAAACATTTCTATGAATGTTTTGTATGTGAAGTCCCTTTGATACTTCATCACCAAGGTTGTCCAGAAGATGACAGATTGGGGTTCACCTTCTTCATTTAACTTGTTCATTAAAAACTGAAATCTATCTGCTTGAAAATAAACAGGCATGTACACTAATAATGAATAATACTGAAACACTTCCTCTATGGTGAAATTTATGAATTTCTCATGGATGGCATCTGCCAGGAATTTACTAAAATTAAATAGGATAGAGGGCTTTGCATCAGATGACAATATGGGTAAGAAACCTATTATGGCCTCATCAAGCCACTGATCTGAATAATAACCTAGCAGATATGATAGTACAGTGACTATATGTTTGGTTCTATCAGGGAAAGAAGAGGAGGAATATGGAGGATTTTTGCTAGGCAGTGGGGTTTGTTCAGTCATGAAGAGTTCTAGGGTTTTAGATCTTTTGGCAAAGTCTAGTCTTTGGTACATTTCACTGAGGATTTCATGGGAAAAAGGAGTGGTTCCTTCAATGATAGGAGATTGCATCATCTAAATTGTGGATTTAGCACCAATGGTGAAAAATATTTCTCCTGCAGGGGCTATTACTACTCTTTGATGTGGGATATAGCAAGACTGGTATTTTCTGATCAATTATAGGCAACCATGGGTTTTGGGAAAAATGTAGAAAGGAAAATTTGTGTCCCAAAGTCCTATATCATCCACTCCATCAACGAATTTATCCTCCCACCAACAGTAGATGTCAAAGAGGTCAAATTTGGATATGGTCTCATGTATCTTGAAATCTCTATCTGCAAGTGGAATATGGTCCAAGTCCACTCGTGGGTGCACCATTGGATTGAACAGTTCCTATTCTTTCTTCTTCAGTGGCATGGTTATCTTCTACAAATTTTAAACTTGGACTATCTTTAGATTTGTAGGTGAACTCTATTTATAAAGGGATGAGAAGAAGAGGGAACTCGGAGAGGGAAAACAGAAAGGGAATAAGTAGAAAATGGGAATCAAGAAGAGGAATTCCTACCAAACACAAACAAGTGCAGCTTTCTACAACTTTGTTAATCTTTCACTGTGTTAATTGTTTCTCTGTGTATGCCTGAGCAAACTTTCACTTTCACCTGTAAGTAAATAGGACATATCAAAATTTAGTAAATGAGTGAGAGATGATGCATTTGTAATTATCGGAGAGTTCCCGTTGTAATAGCATAAAGTGGCACGGGTTCGTTGGCTAACAGTCCAACGAATTGAATGCGCAACCGTATAGCGTAGGAATGGAGGTGATAGGTGGATGGGACAGAGTGGCATCGTGAAGTGGCGGGATTGGTGAACAGTCATGACGAAGGGTGCTTTATTTGAAAGAGGAAACCACTTTTTTGAGGGGTTGTGGAGTGGTAAGTGAAATTAGTGGCGGGGTGCAAAATTATGATGGCGTGACACGTAAGTGGAGGAGAAACCACTGATTTCGGAACACCCCCCCCCCCCCCGCATTAATGTTCAGAGGGTGGCGGGGGGGGAACTCATATGGGCCATTGGATCAATCATGGAATGCAAAGATTTGACGGAAAGTGCGAGGTGGGTAATTTTTGATGTGACAGGCAAGTGGGTGGTGGAGTTGGAAAATGAATTGGGGGGTGGCGTATAGAATAAAGTTAGGAGTATAGTATAGCATCCTGTTGAAGCCTCGAAAATCGCTGCAACGACATTGGGGGATAACCACCCGGTCCGGATCTTAGTACAGCTCCTTTTCCGTTTGGAATGGTGGCTCCGACTGAGGATAAAGGGACCAGTTTCCCAGCAATGGATAAACGGGATGAATGGATAATTGATTGACTAATCTAATGATGGGTGAATAACTAAATCTATCAACAAAAATATAAGAACTATGACTTATCCCGGGAACTTATTGAGCTTTGAAGTGTAGCGCTTAATGATCTGTGTCTATAGACAAGCATATAGATGACTCCATCTAACAGACATGGACATTATTTCATTCAGGACTACTATGCTTGAATAGTTAAGCAAAGCGATTAAAGCAATATTACTACACTTATCATTTATATCATCAACACATACATGATTAAAAGAAAAGCACACCATAAACATCCAATAGTGGAAAGAATACAAAACTGCTGTTAAAGCACATATATATATTCGATAATAGCAAAGATAATCAAATAACAATTCATATGAAAGGAATGAATTCAGACATAGATAAAAGTACCATATGAGCTGCTAAACACTCCCAATATCAATCGCTACTTGTGATTCTTCCTTCAACGCAGAAACACTTTCAAACAAAGACAATAGTGCACAATTGCATAAAAAGCTTCCTTGTCAAATTCAGAATAACTGGTCTAGTTTCATAAAAGAATATGGCTGAAGCAAAATAGTGCAACTTCAGTCTTTAAGTCAGGTACAAAACTTTACGACCCTTTCCAAAACAATGAAAGGGTCTATAAATACTTAATTAATCTAACTATCTAAAAAACTAAAATCCTACTTAATTGGTATCAATAAATTTTGATCCTATTTTCTTCAGCAATCTGGCAGTCGGCGGCATGAATCATCAAGTAGGCTGCTTGCCTTTAAATCTGAGCTGACTTATCACAAGCATCGGCTCCACTTCAGGTGGTTTGTTGAGGCGAGAACTGAGCTGGGTGGCATAGGTGGCATCCTGAATATCGGGGATAATATACCCGATTGCATCCGTAAGGCACTTGAGGGCGGCTCTCTGTGTGTGCGGCTTTACCAAGAAGAACCAATAGGTGTCCCAGGTTAAACTGTTAATCCCAACGATTAATCTCCCCTTTTCCTCTAGATCTGGATAACATGATTGCTCCAATGTTTTCATCATTGTTAACTTTCCTGGTGTGCATTGGGAAATCATGTTTGATAAGTAGAGAGTGTTATTGACTAATTCAACTAAATTGCTTGAAGTTGATTTGCATCTTGAAACTGCCCTCTCTATTTTCATTAACTGGGACTGCCATTCTGTGAAGAGTATATCTTTATGTGATTCTAAGATCCTGGGTAAATTCGCCGCTTGTCCTTGATCAGAATCTTGCTAGTCTAGAAATGCAGCTATCGTTTCTTCAGCTTGATCCAATTCAGTCCTGGCCTTGTCTACTTTCTTACTTATGGATGCCGTTAATTCACATAGTGGCTCTGCCTGGGCAATTTGTTGACATAGAAGCTTAATTTGGGATATTAATGCAGTATTTATTTGTAGTGCTTCTATTCTAAATTCAGCCACTTGTGGAACGCCCTTTGTTTTCTCGAGCTGTGATGATAATTGAGCAATTTGCTCATCTTTTGTTTTCACCATTTGCTCATTCACTGCCTTCAATTGTGCCAATGCCTCTGATAATTATTTCTACTTCTGGATTGCGCTTTGGTCAATCCTTTTTTTTTCTTCCTGCAATTGTTGAGTTAGTTGACTGTTTAATTGCTGTTACGTCAACAATTGCTGCTCTGCCTACTCCGCTTTCTGCTTTGCTTCAGTTAGTTGTGCCTGTAACGAGAAAATATCTTGATCCTTTGTTTTCAGTAAAAGGCTTACCTCCGATGCCTTATCTATTGTCGTTGCCGAATAAGCTCCAGCATATTGTGACAGTTTTGTTAGGTCATCGGAGGGGTCAAATTCCTCCTTCCAAACCACATTGCCCGTGACTGTCTGTTCTGGGAAAAGGGGAGGTTGATCAGTCCTTCTTCTTTTCCTTTGTCGTTTAACTACAGCTTTATGCCTTGGGCTGTAGAAGACATCCAAGGGAGGAATCTCTTCTACCTACAAAATGATTTGGTCGGAGGGGTCCTTTGGGATTATCTCTACGTCTTTAGAAATGGGTGGGCCGCTGGTTCCACTTAGAACCTGTGGTGAAGTGATTTCCTGTGTGTCTATTGCCTTTGAAGTGTCAGAGTTCTTGGAACACTCCAGACCACTGATAATAGAATCAAATTGCTTCCATTCCTGGAACAATTTAGGATCGATATGTGTATCCATGTTTACTTCAGTGGTGGTCTGTTTTTCCTTTTCAGTTTGGGTCTCCTCCCGCACTTTTTCCTGCTCTTTCTTCTACTGATTCTCATGCTCTTTCTTCTGATTTTCCTCCTGTGGCTTCTCTTGTTCTTTTGTTGTAACTGGAGGTTCTTTTGACTGTTTCCATTCAGGCTCGCTTGACGATGTCGCTGGGGTTGTTGCTAATAGATCTAGACGCAGAGTTTGCAACCTCTGTTCTCTAAATCTGTTAAATTCAGTCAACCCTTCATCATGGTATTTCATTTTGGCCAATGTTTTAACCTGCATTATTGACTCAGCTGAAGAGAACAGGTCGTCAAACATATCTTCTTTATGATCAAATTTTGACAATTTGGCCTGTTCTAGTGCATTATAGGCAATTTTGTTTGGATCAAATTGCCTATTTGGAAGAGTTGCTAGAGTTAATGATTTAATCTTTGTAGCTTCCTTTTCTACATGCTTGAGATCATGCAAGGTATAGACACCGCATCTCAAAGGAAAAGAGGGCCAGCCCTCCTTCTTATTTTTCTTGAGAGTCTGTGTAACACTCTCAGCAATAATCTGGTAAGAGATTTCCCTTGCCAATAGTTTATCAGGTATGTATAAAGGGAGGACATGAGGTTCGGCTTGGCTACTGAAAACTATTATATAAGTGAACTTCTCCTCTCCAAACCATCTCCCTACTGCTGTTAAATCAATCCCAGGTTGGTAGGAAATCTTGGGAATGGGTTTATCAAAAATAGAATAATAAATAGGCAACATAAAGCCATTGCAGACTTGGTACAGATGGTGCTTGTAAGAGGATTTCCATAATTTCTGGTGGTAAATGTGAATAGGCATGGAGTCTTGTGGCGTCCACCTCCAGCCGAACACGGGAAATTCAGAATTAAAACACAAGGTATCTAAAATATAGGCACTGTAATAAAATGGGGGAATTATCCTTTCAGAGATGCGAGTCTTATTCCTAAACTCAAGAATAGCTTTGGCTAGTTTATCTGAGAGAATAGTGGCCCAATCCATTATTATACTGTTGCATGCCACTTCCATTAAAGGAACCATTTCTATAGTGAAATTAGAAGAATCATGCAATCCCCACAATCTACACATCATTATTCTAGCGTAGCAATAAGGAGAAGCCAGGGAATCGACCGAGTACTTACCGGAAGATTCATGTTTGTGCTTTGCCGGATTTTGTCTCCAATCCCGGATGGGTTCGGATTCAACTTCGTTCTCGTTTCGGAATTTTTCGAGGAACGCCTTATTGTATGTCTTCTCTGGCTCAGGAAAATGATACATTTGCCTTAGATCATCAGCTTTGAACGACCCGAAAATTCTCCCGTCTTTGGTGCTGAAGGTTCTATCCAGGATTGGGATTTCCTCAATTGCCCACCGCACTACATCTGTGTATGGGAGAATTTGTTCCCTAGCTGCTATTCGATGAAGGAAGGAGTCAGCTAAGTCCTTTAAAGTGGCATCAGATTTCCGAGTTGAATCTGCAGTAGCTTCTACTGTTGTCACTTTGGGTTCTTCAACTTCAATCAAGTTGTAGGTGCTTTGCCAAGTAGTTCTGTCGAGACCAGAACATGTAGTATCCGAAATCAATCCTTTCTTTTTGTTTGAGGGGTCAGCGACAGCTTGTCCTGCGGCTGGCGCAACAGAAGCGCCTGTGGTCTTCTTAGATTTCTTCCCCATTTTGCTTGAGCTTTCTCCTTTGGATGAATTCTGCACAGAAGCGAAAATAAACGTAACACAGAGAATTGGCAATGAAAACTTCAATGTGATGAGATATATTGACTGATGCGTGATAAGAGATTAACTTTTAAAATGGGCGCGGATACAATCCATGGGAAGATTTTAGGACTTACAATTACATTAAATGGCCGTTTAAAACCTGCCAATCCTTAAATGCCCATTATATCATTAATAGGCCGAATGATTCATTTAAGCGTGTTATAGATGTTTTGGCGGTTGAGCGCAGGTGAATCATTGTTGGACAGATCAAGCTTTTAATATGAATTGATCGTGATATCCCTTCATTTTAACGGCTTTTTTGAAATCTGCGCTTTATCGCAATCGGCCATCGGGGAAAGCTTAAACCTCTTATATTGACACCTTTTGAAAACCCCGATCGCCGATAGCGATATCGCATCGCATCGGGAGTATTGGCATTACATATAACATGGACAGTATATCGCCGATTGCCGATAGCAATATCGCATCGCATCGGGGGAATGGCCTGGGGTGTTTTAAGAATGTGCATAGAGTATTGCGGATAGCCGATAGCGATATCGTATCGGTGGAATATAATGTGCCATTTAGTTATGGTCCTTGTGTCATTGCGATATGCGATCTTGCGATCGCTTTATCGCAATGATAAAAGATTGATTTATTTGCATGAATGGGTTTTTCAAAAAGGTTTTTTATAATGTTTTCATTTGTTTTTTGGACCTTTTTAAATAATACGATATTGATACCAATTAAAATCTAAAGGGACCCATTTCATAGGATAGTTTTGGGAATAAAAATGATATGAAATGGGGGGTTGTTGTAGAGCACAACAATTGGCGATTCGCTGGAAGAAACAGTTATCTCTGAAAAGTATAAAAATACTTAAACTTTTTCAAAATAGAGTTCTAATCAAAGGGGAAAATTCTAATATAACTAGGTATATATGCATTCCGAGTAAAATGAAACTATTTTGCTAACTTCCTTTCTTTTTAAGAAAATAGATACATTCTAAGTTTTAAATAGGCCTTTATTGGTTTATAATGATAAAACAGAAAACCTTTCCAAATCAGCTTTTATAGTGAACTCGTCCATCATAGGTAGAGCCTCTGTTGCCAGCAAACATTCATAGTTTCGACAGGGATACCTTTTAACCATGTTATTGTCCATTGTCCCATTCAACTAAGAGTGTGATTAACAGAATGAATTCAAAGAATATTTTCATATTTTGTATTTCTTTTCCTTTTTTGGTTATTGATAAGATAAAAAGCCATTGTCCTGGTTTGATAGCCAGCTATTGACAATGCCATTCACTGGTAGTAATCTAACCGAACAAGCCGGCTCGTGATGAGACCCCTTGTCTTATAATTCTTAAGCCATTACCCTGTTATGGTATGCAGTCTTGGTAATGTCGGTTAGACTATTTCCCTATGATCATGGTAAGCAGGCTTGTAATAAGACCTCTTATCTTTTATATCAAAAATTTTTAGAATAACACTCTGAATAATCATAAACTTTGGTGAATGGGATGGACAATTTTCTCCTTAAGAGTAGATGGATGACAGGGTAAGAGTTGAAGATGCTGAAGTTGGATTAGCTTCTATCTTGATATTGATAACCTTTTGTGACCTATTTGAAAACAGAAAATGATTTACAATACTTCTAAACTTTGAGAGGAGTTCACAGAACTTGAAGTGTGGTTTCAGAATACAATGATACCCAGTTTCCTAGAAATTATCCCTTTCGGTTAAGACTTCTATTATTTTAAAAGCAAATATCATACTACTTCTGTGGATCAAGTTTTCAAACACAGCAAAGGTCAATGGAGGATACCTTACAACTTTATTTTCTAAAGATCCTACAAACTACAAAACTCTATTAAACTAAAAGGAGAAGGGGTTACCTCCTCAATTAAAGAATTTCTTCAAGATAAGGCCATTAACAGGGAGAGAATCTCTCAAACCTGATAAATCTTGCAATATGAAAGTTGAATGGCCTATCTTCTCGCAGATCTGAAATGGTCCAAGCCACATCTTCTGGAACTTGGTGTGTTTTCCCTTGTCCTCATGGGCTTTGTCCCATTTCAGAACCAAATCACCGACTTGAAATTGTTTTGAACCGGATGAGACTGAATCAAAAGTTGCCTTGATGATTTGCTGATGTTTGGCATGAATAACCCTGGCTTTTTCTCTTTCCTCTTCTAGTTTTAAAATTTGATCATGTCTAAGCTGAATAGAAGAGGAAGGGCTTTCCTCAATGAACTGAACTAGGGCTAGAGAAGGAAGAACAAGATTTGTGGGTAGTACTGCTTCTTTTCCATACACAAGGTTGAACGGAGAAGATCCTATAGAAGCTTTTTGTGTTATCCTATCAGCCCATAATGCAAACATTAAGGATTTGTGCCAGTTTTTATGATTCTGTTCGATAGTTCGCTTAATGATTTTGATCAGATTTTTATTAGTAGACTCTGCTAAACCATTACCCTGGGGATAGTAATTAGCAGAATATTTCAATTTAAATCCTCTTTTAATAGCGAAATCAAACATAGCATTGCCTGAGAAATAAGATGCATTATCAAAAACAAGAGCATTTGGGACACCAAACCTGGTAATGATGAATTGATCTATGAATTCAATGATTGCTTCAGAATTTGCTGTCTTCAAAGGAATTTCCTCAACCCACTTAGTAAAATAATCGGTAGCAGTAAGGATATACTTATGCTGTTTGGAAGAAGGTGGAGTAATTTCCCCAATGATGTCCAATCCCCATTGCTCAAATGGTTGTTCAATGTTGACTGGTTGCAGAGGGAAAGCTGGTTTACGTTGTCTTCCACTAGAAGTTTGACAATTGAGGCATTTCCTTACATACTCGTGGGCATCTCTAAACAGAGTGGGCCAATAGTATCCAGCATGAATAATTTTGTGAGCTGTTGTGTCAGCTCCAAAATGTCCTCCTGCTGGTCCATCATGTAACTCCTGCAAAACCTTTTGTGCTTCAGGTTTCTCAAGGCATCTTAATAAGATTGAATCATAATTCTGCTTAAAAAGCACATCATCAATAATTGTAAAATTTTTCGCTTTTAACCTAATGGCCCTTTTGTTCTTATAAGACAGGTTAGGAGGTGCATAACCATTTTTTAAATAAAAGATTAAATCTGCATATTGAGACTCAGAATCAGTAACACTTATCTGGTTGATTTCTTCAGTTTGATCTGTATCACTTGATTCTGGAATGTTGGATGCTCCTGCCAATAACCTGCAAAAACCTTGGCCTCTAACAATCTTTGCTGGCTTAATTTCTAAGTCATATTCTTGAAGCGTTGTGACCCAGTTTGCCCTTTTTCACCCAGTTCTCTTTGGATTAATAGTTGCCTAACTGCAGGGAAAGGAACTATAACTTTTGTGTGGGTTTTCAAAAGGAAGGGTCTATAATGTTTGACCGCTTTAAATACAGCAAAGGCTTGTTTTTCTACTTCGGAGTAATTCAATTCAGCACCCTGAAGATTTGAACTAAAAAATGAAATGGGTGCTTCCAAATTGTGATCGTTGAGCTGCGTGAGTACTGCTACATAAGACGAGGTGGAGGCGATAGTGTATAATGTAAAATGATTAGAAAAATTGGGAGTATTTAAGGCTGGGGCATCGATTATTGATTGCTTGATTAAATCAAACGCTTCTTTTTCTGCTGATCCCCACTTAAAGACTGAATTTTTCTTGATCATAGTTTGAAGTGGCAAAATAATTTGAGAGAAATCTGGAACAAACCTTTTAACAAAATTGATTTGGCCTAAAAATGACTGCATGGATTTCTTATTATGTGGGAAAGGGATTTCAGAGATTTCTTTGATCCGATCAGGATCAATATAAATGCCATCTTTAGACACAATAAAGCCTAAGAGCTTTCCTTGGTCAAGAGCAAAGAAAGATTTTTTAGGGTTAAGAGAAATACCATATCTTTTGCAGCGTTGAAAGATTTGATTTAGATCATGCAAATGATTGGACCTCTCTTTAGAGAATACAGTAATATCATCAAGATAGACGACTACTGTTCTATTAATTAACCCTTTAAAAGTTATATCCATCGCTCTTTGGAATGTTGCTCCTGCATTAATAAGTCCGAAGGGCATTTTCTGATATGCATATGTTCCCCATTTTGTTCTGAATGTGGTTTTAAGCTGGTCATCAGGATGGACCAAAACTTGGTTATATCCTGAGAAACCGTCTAGAAAGGACATTAATTCAGAGCCTGCTACTGATTGGAGTATTTGCTCCATGGTAGGTAATGGGAAATTGTCTTTTAGGCTTGCTTTGTTCAAATTTCTGAAATCGATACAAATCCGAATGTCGCCATTTTTCTTTCTGACTGGCACCATATTGGAGACCCAGTTTGAGTGTCGGACTGGAAAAATAATCTTGGCTTTCAAGAGTTTGTTAAGTTCAGTCTTTATTTGACTCTCTAAACTTGGATGTATTTTTCTTAACTTCTGTTGAATTGGTTTCTGATCGGGAAGCACTGGAATGGTATGCTGGATAATGGATGTATCATATGTCTTCAAATCATCATATTTCCAAGCAAAAACCTGTTTATTTTTCCTTAACAGTTTAATGAATGCCTCTTTCTCTTCCAAGGAAAGTCCTAATCCTAAATTAATGTTTTGAGGAGCTTGCTCAGTACCAAGATTTATCAACTCAAACCTTAGGGTAGAGCTTTGGAGCTTTGCATTAGTCACAGGTTTAAACCTGTCTTTAATATCATAAAGATCCTCCAGTTTTACCACAGGCTTAGGAATTGAATTTTCCTGAGGTGTTTCTCTCATTTGAAAGTCATGCTCATTTTCCTCAATAATTTGATTATCATAGGACTTTTCAGAAGTTAAGAATTGTAAAATATCCTCATCATGGTTAAATACTCTCCAATTAGTGACATTGTCAGGAATTGATGGCCTAAAAAGCAATTCTACTGAAAATCTATCTGGGCTATAGTCTTCAGAAGGTAGGAGCTTGGAAGCTACATTGGCTAGCAAGTCGGCTGCCGAGTTTTGAGACCTAGGGATGGAGGAAATATTGAATGCCGAAAAGTGTGAGGTGAGTTCTTGTACTAGCGATTGATAATGTTTAAGATGATTTGAAAGACAATGAATTGTATTTCTCACCTGTTTGATAATAATTTCAGAATCGCCGAATACCTTTAGATATTGCACTTTAAGGCCGATTGCTTTATACAGTCCTTGGACTAAGGCTTCATATTCGGCTGTATTGTTAGTGCATTCAAATTCCAGCCTACAAGACAGCATTGTTTTTTCTCCTAGTGGGCTAACCAAAATACATCCTGCTCCTGAGCCCTCACTAGACTTGGACCCATCAAAATATAACGACCAAAATAAAGAAGTATTAACAATTGTATTTACAGTTTTCTCAGTATCATTGAAACATCTAGACCTATCTGTTTGTGAAAAATTCTCAATCTGAGATGTAAAATGGTTGACTGAGAAAGGGGATGACTGGGCAGTAAAGTTACCAAAGAATGACTCAGATGAATAATTCCCCAAAATGTTGTTATTAAATGCTACAGGTTGGTTTTCTTGCTCAAATTCAGTAACTGTATGGGTCATATGTTTTTCTCGATCAATCCTTATTTGATTTGGCTTACCCTTATAGGGAAGCCACATATGTGACCAATCAGTAGAAATATACCCATGTAGTTTTTCAGACCAATCCCTACTCAAGATTAAACCGTAAAATTCAGGTATATCGGCTATTAGGATATCAATCCTTTGTACTACTCTGGGATCAGCAGATAACCTGATAGTTACGGAATTAATCTCTCCCACAACCTGTACTTTGGTCCTGTCCAACTGTACAATATGAATAGCAGACTTCTGGGGTTCAATGTTCAGTTTGGAACAAACTGAAGCTGGCATTATGTTAGAAGATGCCCCTGAGTCAATCAAACAGTTGTGCAGGTTTCTGTTGTAGATCTCATAGGTTAGAAGGAAAGGTGGAGTATGAGAATTTGATCTATCTCCAATCAGAACTGAATCGGTAGCTTCAACCATACCGGGAGGAGGTTGGCCTGAATCATTAGCAGCTTTAGCACTGGGAAGAGGTGTAGAAGGAACAGCATTCAATTCTTTGAGAAGCAATTTCTGCTGATGTTTTAATTTACTAAGTTCAAACATAGTAATGTTTGCTTTAGTTTTCTTCATGTCATCAACAATATTGTACTCCATTGAATCGGATACCACTAATGTTTTAGATGTTGAAGGAGTATTAGAAGTTGAAGGCTGGTTTTGGGGAACTGCTGCAGGTGATTTCTTTGCAGGTATTTTTTCTTTGGTTGTAGCAGCACCTGCACTCCTTTTCTTTGACGTTGCCTGAACAGGTTCGGAAGTACTTTTACTCCTAGTAGTGACCGGGAACGCTTCTTCTTCATTATCGGTATCGGAGTTGGGGAGTATAAAATCCCACATTCCATGACATTCTACTACTTCTTCTTCATCATCAGTTGGTGAGATTGTTTCCTCTTCCTCTTCTTCTTGCTCTGAATCTGCATTAGATATGACATTCGGTGGCTTTGATTCATTTTTCTTATAAGTCCTAAAGGGTCTTTTGGTTGAGGTTTCGGCTACCTGTTTCTTTATTTCAACCATTTCATTTGATAAAGTTTTTAGGACTTTTTGCAAACCCTCCATGTCATATGGGTCTTTTGGGGTTTTCTTTCTTGAGTCATCTTTAAAAGAGACTTTTTTGGCTTTTCTGTCTTCCAGAGCAGCTTTCTTTTCTAGAGCATTAATGCGTTTCTCCACAGCAAGTGCTTCTTTCATGTTTTCGGCTAAGGTAGGTTTCCCAGCCCTATCTACAAAAATGGCTATATTGGCAGGTAGGGCGGTTATATACCATTCGCTTCGAATTTGTTCACTTGGTTTGGAGGCCGTCGGGATTTTGTTCAGGAGTTTATTGAATCGAGCATTAAATTCCTTAATTGGTTCCCTATGCTCTATCCTAAGATTGGAGAGATCGTTTATTAGGGTAGCCAAAGACCTATCATCTCCATATTTGGTAAGAAACTGCTCTTGGCAAGTGTTCCAACTGGTAATGGAACCAGAGGGTAAAGAAAAATACCAGGATCCTGCTGATCCTTGCAAGGTGTAAGGGAAAAGTCTAACAACAACATCTTGTTCTGTTACTCCTTTCAAGTTGACTGCCAACATGAAATTATTAATGTGTTCCTCAGCCTGGGTCCCATCATCTGGGTTAAACTTGGGTAGCCATTTTTCAGGAGCATCTGGTAATGGATGCAATGGTGCAGGCATATTGACTGCACCAGGCCTGGTCCATGGATCTGCCATTGTAATAGCAGTAGTGGTTGATACTACTGTTGGAATTCCAGATGTCTGGGAAGGAAATAATGTTGAGGAGTGAACAGGTTGGGATGTTAAAGCTCCTAATCCCTGATGAACAACAATATGTAATGGGGGAGTGGATGGTTGACTTTGCAGAGAGGAAGATGCAATGGAGGATGTGGATGAAAGCTCTTCACTGTCAGATCCTTCAGTATATTTCTTCGCCTTTTTCCTTTTGGGTAAAGGGAACTCAGTGGGTTCAATACCGAGCTTTTCGCTCTGAAGTCTAGTGAGAGGGTGAGGTAAATTGAACTGCGAAGTCGCACTGCTTTGTGATACCTCAGATTTCTGTGGTGAAATCGAGAAGCTCTGAAGTTTGTGGATAAGAGACTGGACTTCAGGGGATTCAAGACTTAATTGTTCTGGAGTATGATGGGTTTGAGCAGTGGTAGTTGATTCCTCTTCTTCTTGTTTGGATACTGGAGAACCAGCATGCAAATGGGAAGTTCGAGGGGATACGGAGGGAGAATTACTCTTAGAATGGCTTGCAGATTTTGGTTTGTGTGCCATTCACAGTTGATGCCCTCCTTCTAGCGCCAAAAATGTTGATGCCTCGAAAATCGCTGCAACAACATTGGGGATAACCACCCGGTCCGGACCTTAGTACAGCTCCTTTTCCGTTTGGAATGGTGGCTCCGACTGGGGATAAAGGGACCAGTTTCCCAGCAATGGATAAACGGGATGAATGGATAATTGATTGACTAATCTAATGATGGGCGAATAACTAAATCTATCAACAAAAATATAAGAACTATGACTTATCCCGGGAACTTATTGAGCTTTGAAGTGTAGCGCTTGATGATCTGTGTCTATAGACAGGCATATAGATGACTCCATCTAACAGACATGGACATTATTTCATTCAGGATTACTGTGCTTAAATAGTTAAGCAAAGCGATTAAAGCAATATTACTACACTTATCATTTATATCATCAACACATACATGATTAAAAGAAAAGCACACCATAAACATCCAATAGTGGAAAGAATACAGAACTGCTGTTAAAGCACATATATATATTCGATAATAGCAAAGATAATCAAATAACAATTCATATGAAAGGAATGAATTCAGACATAGATAAAAGTACCATATGAGCTGCTAGACACTCCCAATATCAATCGCTACTTGTGATTCTTCCTTCAACGCAGAAACACTTTCAAACAAAGACAATAGTGCACAATTGCATAAAAAGCTTCCTTGTCAAATTCAGAATAACTGGTCCAGTTTCATAAAAGAATATGGCTGAAGCACAATAGTGCAACTTCAGTCTTTAAGTCAGGTACAAAACTTTACGACCCTTTCCAAAACAATGAAAGGGTCTATAAATACTTAATTAATCTAACTATCTAAAAAACTGAAATCCTACTTAATTGGTATCAATAAATTTTGATCCTATTTTCTTCAGCAATCTGGCAGTCGGCGGCATGAATCATCAAGTAGGCTGCTTGCCTTTAAATCTGAGCTGACTTATCGCAAGCATCGGCTCCACTTCAGGTGGTTTGTTGAGGCGAGAACTGAGCTGGGCGGCATAGGTGGCATCCTGAATATCGGGGATAATATACCCGATTGCATCCGTAAGGCACTTGAGGGCGGCTCTCTGTGTGTGCGGCTTTACCAAGAAGAACCAATAGGTGTCCCAGGTTAAACTGTTAATCCCAGCGATTAATCTCCCCTTTTCCTCTAGATCTGGATAACATGATTGCTCCAATGTTTTCATCGTTGTTAACTTTCCTGGTGTGCATTGGGAAATCATGTTTGATAAGTAGAGAGTGTTATTGACTAATTCAACTAAATTGCTTGAAGTTGATTTGCATCTTGAAACTGCCCTCTCTGCTTTCATTAACTGGGACTGCCATTCTGTGAAGAGTATATCTTTATGTGATTCTAAGATCCTGGGTAAATTCGCCGCTTGTCCTTGATCAGAATCTTGCCAGTCGAGAAATGCAGCTATCGTTTCTTCAGCTTGATCCAATTCAGTCCTGGCCTTGTCTACTTTCTTACTTATGGATGCCGTTAATTCACATAGTGGCTCTGCCTGGGCGATTTGTTGACATAGAAGCTTAATTTGGGATATTAATGCAGTATTTATTTGTAGTGCTTCTACTCTAAATTCAGCCACTTGTGGAACGCCCTTTGTTTTCTCGAGCTGTGATGATAATTGAGCAATTTGCTCATCTTTTGTTTTCACCATTTGCTCATTCGCTGCCTTCAATTGTGCCAATGCCTCTGATAATTCTTTCTGCTTCTGGATTGCGCTTTGGTCAATCCTTTGTTTTTCTGCCTGCAATTGTTGAGTTAGTTGACTGTTTAATTGCTGTTGCGTCAACAATTGCTGCTCTGCCTGCTCCGCTTTCTGCTTTGCTTCAGTTAGCTGTGCCTGTAACGAGAAAATCTCCTGATCCTTTGTTTTCAGTAAAAGGCTTACCTCTGATGCCTTATCTATTGTCGCTGCCGAATAAGCTCCAGCATATTGTGACAGTTTTGTCAGGTCATCGGAGGGGTCAAATTCCTCCTTCCAAACCACATTGCCCGTGACTGTCTGTTCTGGGAAAAGGGGAGGTTGATCAGTCCTTCTTCTTTTCCTTTGTCGTTTAACTACAGCTTTATGCCTTGGGCTGTAGAAGACATCCAAGGGAGGAATCTCTTCTACCTGCAAAATGATTTGGTCGGAGGGGTCCTTTGGTATTATCTCTACCTCTTTAGAAATGGGTGGGCCGCTGGTTCCACTTAGAACCTGTGGTGAAGTGATTTCCTGTGTGTCTGTTGCCTTTGAAGTGTCAGAGTTCTTGGAACACTCCAGACCACTGATAATAGAATCAAATTGCTTCCATTCCTGGAGCAATTTAGGATCGATATGAGTATCCACGTTTACTTCAGTGGTGGTCTGTTTTTCCTTTTCAGTTTGGGTCTCCTCCCGCACTTTTTCCTGCTCTTTCTTCTGCTGATTCTCATGCTCTTTCTTCTGATTTTCCTCCTGTGGCTTCTCTTGTTCTTTTGTTGTAACTGGAGGTTCCTTTGACTGTTGCCGTTCAGGCTCGCTTGACGATGTCGCTGGGGTTGTTGCTAATAGATCTAGAGGCAGAGTTTGCAACCTCTGTTCTCTAAGTCTGTTAAATTCAGTCAACCCTTCATCATGATATTTCATTTTGGCCAATGTTTTAACCTGCATTATTGACTCAGCTGAAGAGAACAGGTCGTCAAACATATCTTCTTTATGATCAAATTTTGACAATTTGGCCTGTTCTAGTGCATTATAGGCAACTTTGTTTGGATCAAATTGCCTATTTGGAAGAGTTGCTAGAGTTAATGATTTAATCTTTGTAGCTTCCTTTTCTGCATGCTTGAGATCATGCAAGGTATAGACACCGCATCTCAAAGGAAAAGAGGGCCAGCCCTGCTTCTTATTTTTCTTGAGAGTCTGTGTAACACTCTCAGCAATAATCTGGTAAGAGATTTCCCTTGCCAATAGTTTATCAGGTATGTATAAAGGGAGGACATGAGGTTCGGCTTGGCTACCGAAAACTCTTATATAAGTGAACTTCTCCTCTCCAAACCATCTCCCTACTGCTGTTAAATCAATCCCAGCTTGGTAGGAAATCTTGGGAATGGGTTTATCAAAAATAGAATAATAAATAGGCAACATAAAGCCATTGCAGACTTGGTACAGATGGTGCTTGTAAGAGGATTTCCATAATTTCTGGTGGTAAATGTGAATAGGCATGGAGTCTTGTGGCGTCCACCTCCAGCCGAGCACGGGAAATTCAGAATTAAAACACAAGGTATCTAAAATATAGGCACTGTAATAAAATGGGGGAATTATCCTTTCAGAGATGCGAGTCTTATTCCTAAACTCAAGAACAGCTTTGGCTAGTTTATCTGAGAGAATAGTGGCCCAATCCATTATTATACTGTTGCATGCCGCTTCCATTAAAGGAACCATTTCTATAGTGAAATTAGAAGAATCATGCAATCCCCACAATCTACACATCATTATTCCAGCGTAGCAATAAGGAGAAGCCAGGGAATCAACCGAGTACTTACCGGAAGATTCATGTTTGTGCTTTGCCGGATTTTGTCTCCAATCCCGGATGGGTTCGGATTCAACTTCGTTCTCGTTTCGGAATTTTTCCAGGAACGCCTTATTGTATGTCTTCTCTGGCTCAGGCAAATGATACATTTGCCTTAGATCATCAGCTTTGAACGACCCGAAAATTCTCCCGTCTCTGGTGCTGAAGGTTCTATCCAGGATTGGGATTTCCTCAATTGCCCACCGCACTACATCTGTGTATGGGAGAATTTGTTCCCTAGCTGCTATCCGATGAAGGAAGGAGTCAGCTAAGTCCTTTAAAGTGGCATCAGATTTCCGAGTTGAATCTGCAGTAGCTTCTACTGTTGTCACTTTGGGTTCTTCAACTTCAATCAAGTTGTAGGTGCTTTGCCAAGTAGTTCTGCCGAGACCAGAACATGTAGTATCCGAAATCAATCCTTTCTTTTTGTTTGAGGGATCAGCGACAGCTTGTCCTGCGGCTGGCGCAACAGAAGCGCCTGTGGTCTTCTTAGATTTCTTCCCCATTTTGCTTGAGCTTTCTCCTTTGGATGAATTCTGCACAGAAGCGAAAATAAACGTAACACAGAGAATTGGCAATGAAAACTTCAATGTGATGAGATATATTGACCGATGCGTGATAAGAGATTAACTTTTAAAATGGGCGCGGATACAATCCATGGGAAGATTTTAGGACTTACAATTACATTAAATGGCCGTTTAAAACCTGCCAATCCTTAAATGCCCATTATATCATTAATCGGCCGAATGATTCATTTAAGCGTGTTATAGATGTTTTGGCGGTTGAGCGCAGGTGAATCATTGTTGGACAGATCAAGCTTTTAATATGAATTGATCGTGATATCCCTTCATTTTAACGGCTTTTTTGAAATCTGCGCTTTATCGCAATCGGCCATCGGGGAAAGCTTAAACTCTTATATTGACACCTTTTGAAAACCCCGATCGCCGATAGCGATATCGCATCGCATCGGGAGTATTGGCATTACATAAAACATGGACAGTATATCGCCGATTTCCGATAGCGATATCGCATCGCATCGGGGGAATGGCCTGGGGTGTTTTAAGAATGTGCATAGAGTATTGCCGATAGCCGATAGCGATATCGCATCGGCGGAATCCAATGTGCCATTTAGTTATGCTCCTTGTGTCATTGCGATCGCTTTATCGCAATGATAAAAGATTGATTTATTTGCATGAATGGGTTTTTCAAAAAGGTTTTTTATAATGTTTTCATTTGTTTTTCGGACCTTTTTAAATAATACAATATTGATACCAATTAAAATCTAAAGGGACCCATTTCATATGATAGTTTTGGGAATAAAAATGATATGAAATGGGGGGTTGTTGTAGAGCACAACAATTGGCGATTCGCTGGAAGAAACAGTTATCTCTGAAAAGTATAAAAATACTTAAACTTTTTCAAAATAGAGTTCTAATCAAAGGGGAAAATTCTAATATAACTAGGTATATATGCATTCCGAGTAAAATGAAACTATTTTGCTAACTTCCTCTTCTTTTTAAGAAAATAGATACATTCTAAGTTTTAAATAGGCCTTTATTGGTTTATAATGATAAAACAGAAAACCTTTCCAAATCAGCTTTTATAGTGAACTCGTTTGTCATAGGTAGAGCCTCTGCTGCCAGCAAACATTCATAGTTTCGACAGGGATACCTTTTAACCATGTTATTGTCCATTGTCCCATTCAACTAAGAGTGTGATTAACAGAATGAATTCAAAGAATATTTTCATATTTTGTATTTCTTTTCCTTTTTGGTTATTGATAAGATAAAAAGCCATTGTCCTGGTTTGATAGCCAGCTATTGACAATGCCATTCACTGGTAATAATCTAACCGAACAAGCCGGCTTGTGATGAGACCCCTTGTCTTATAATTCTTAAGCCATTACCCTGTTATGGTATGCAGTCTTGGTAATGTCGGTTAGACTATTTCCCTATGATCATGGTAAGCAGGCTTGTAATAAGACCTCTTATCTTTTATATCAAAATTTTTAGAATAACACTCTGAATAATCATAAACTTTGGTGAATGGGATGGACAATTTTCTCCTTAAGAGTAGATGGATGACAGGGTAAGAGTTGAAGATGCTGAAGTTGGATTAGCTTCTATCTTGATATTGATAACCTTTTGTGACCTATTTGAAAACAGAAAATGATTTACAATACTTCTAAACTTTGAGAGGAGTTCACAGAACTTGAAGTGTGGTTTCAGAATACAATGATACCCAGTTTCCTAGAAATTATCCCTTTCGGTTAAGACTTCTATTATTTTAAAAGCAAATATCATACTACTTCTGTGGATCAAGTTTTCAAACACAGCAAAGGTCAATGGAGGATACCTTACAACTTTATTTTCTAAAGATCCTACAAACTACAAAACTCTATTAAACTAAAAGGAGAAGGGGTTACCTCCTCAATTAAAGAATTTCTTCAAGATAAGGCCATTAACAGGGAGAGAATCTCTCAAACCTGATAAATCTTGCAATATGAAAGTTGAATGGCCTATCTTCTCACAGATCTGAAATGGTCCAAGCCACATCTTCTGGAACTTGGTGTGTTTTCCCTTGTCCTCATGGGCTTTGTCCCATTTCAGAACCAAATCACCGACTTGAAATTGTTTTGAACCGGATGAGACTGAATCAAAAGCTGCCTTGATGATTTGCTGATGTTTGGCATGAATAACCCTGGCTTTTTCTCTTTCCTCTTCTAGTTTTAGAATTTGATCATGTCTAAGCTGAATAGAAGAGGAAGGGCTTTCCTCAATGAACTGAACTAGGGCTAGAGAAGGAAGAACAAGATTTGTGGGTAGTACTGCTTCTTTTCCATACACAAGGTTGAACGGAGAAGATCCTATAGAAGCTTTTTGTGTTATCCTATCAGCCCATAATGCAAACATTAAGGATTTGTGCCAGTTTTTATGATTCTGTTCGATAGTTCGCTTAATGATTTTGATCAGATTTTTATTAGTAGACTCTGCTAAACCATTACCCTGGGATAGTAATTAGCAGAATATTTCAATTTAAATCCTCTTTTAATAGCGAAATCAAACATAGCATTGCCTGAGAAATAAGATGCATTATCAAAAACAAGAGCATTTGGGACACCAAACCTGGTAATGATGAATTGATCTATGAATTCAATGATTGCTTCAGAATTTGCTGTCTTCAAAGGAATTGCCTCAACCCACTTAGTAAAATAATCGGTAGCAGTAAGGATATACTTATGCTGTTTGGAAGAAGGTGGAGTAATTTCCCCAATGATGTCCAATCCCCATTGCTCAAATGGTTGTTCAATGTTGACTGGTTGCAGAGGGAAAGCTGGTTTACGTTGTCTTCCACTAGAAGTTTGACAATTGAGGCATTTCCTTACATACTCGTGGGCATCTCTAAACAGAGTGGGCCAATAGTATCCAGCATGAATAATTTTGTGAGCTGTTGTGTCAGCTCCAAAATGTCCTCCTGCTGGTCCATCATGTAACTCCTGCAAAACCTTTTGTGCTTCAGGTTTCTCAAGGCATCTTAATAAGATTGAATCATAATTTTGCTTAAAAAGCACATCATCAATAATTGTAAAATTTTTCGCTTTTAACCTAATGGCCCTTTTGTTCTTATAAGACAGGTTAGGAGGTGCATAACCATTTTTTAAATAAAAGATTAAATCTGCATATTGAGACTCAGAATCAGTAACACTTATCTGGTTGATTTCTTCAGTTTGATCTGTATCACTTGATTCTGGAATGTTGGATGCTCCTGCCAATAACCTGCAAAAACCTTGGCCTCTAACAATCTTTGCTGGCTTAATTTCTAAGTCATATTCTTGAAGCGCTGTGACCCAGTTTGCCCTTTTTTCACCCAGTTCTCTTTGGATTAATAGTTGCCTAACTGCAGGGAAAGGAACTATAACTTTTGTGTGGGTTTTCAAAAGGAAGGGTCTATAATGTTTGACCGCTTTAAATACAGCAAAGGCTTGTTTTTCTACTTCGGAGTAATTCAATTCAGCACCCTGAAGATTTGAACTAAAAAATGAAATGGGTGCTTCCAAATTGTGATCGTTGAGCTGCGTGAGTACTGCTGCATAAGACGAGGTGGAGGCGATAGTGTATAATGTAAAATGATTAGAAAAATTGGGAGTATTTAAGGCTGGGGCATCGATTATTGATTGCTTGATTAAATCAAACGCTTCTTTTTCTGCTGATCCCCACTTAAAGACTGAATTTTTCTTGATCATAGTTTGAAGTGGCAAAATAATTTGAGAGAAATCTGGAACAAACCTTTTAACAAAATTGATTTGGCCTAAAAATGACTGCATGGATTTCTTATTATGTGGGAAAGGGATTTCAGAGATTTCTTTGATCCGATCAGGATCAATATAAATGCCATCTTTAGACACAATAAAGCCTAAGAGCTTTCCTTGGTCAAGAGCAAAGAAAGATTTTTTAGGGTTAAGAGAAATACCATATCTTTTGCAGCGTTGAAAGATTTGATTTAGATCATGCAAATGATTGACCTCTCTTTAGAGAATACAGTAATATCATCAAGATAGACGACTACTGTTCTATTAATCAACCCTTAAAAAGCTATATCCATCGCTCTTTGGAATGTTGCTCCTGCATTAATAAGTCCGAAGGGCATTTCTGATATGCATATGTTCCCCATTTTGTTCTGAATGTGGTTTTAAGCTGGTCATCAGGATGGACCAAAACTTGGTTATATCCTGAGAAACCGTCTAGAAAGGACATTAATTCAGAGCCTGCTACTGATTGGAGTATTTGCTCCATGGTAGGTAATGGGAAATTGTCTTTTAAGCTTGCTTTGTTCAAATTTCTGAAATCGATACAAATCCGAATGTCGCCATTTTTCTTTCTGACTGGCACCATATTGGAGACCCAGTTTGAGTGTCGGACTGGAAAAATAATCTTGGCTTTCAAGAGTTTGTTAAGTTCAGTCTTTATCTGACTCTCTAAACTTGGATGTATTTTTCTTAACTTCTGTTGAATTGGTTTCTGATCGGGAAGCACTGGAATGGTATGCTGGATAATGGATGTATCATATGTCTTCAAATCATCATATTTCCAAGCAAAAACCTGTTTATTTTTCCTTAACAGTTTAATGAATGCCTCTTTCTCTTCCAAGGAAAGTCCTAATCCTAAATTAATGTTTTGAGGAGCTTGCTCAGTACCAAGATTTATCAACTCAAACCTTAGGGTAGAGCTTTGGAGCTTTGCATTAGTCACAGGTTTAAACCTGTCTTTAATATCATAAAGATCCTCCAGTTTTACCACAGGCTTAGGAATTGAATTTTCCTGAGGTGTTTCTCTCATTTGAAAGTCATGCTCATTTTCCTCAATAATTTGATTATCATAGGACTTTTCAGAAGTTAAGAATTGTAAAATATCCTCATCATGGTTAAATACTCTCCAATTAGTGACATTGTCAGGAATTGATGGCCTAAAAAGCAATTCTACTGAAAATCTATCTGGGCTATAGTCTTCAGAAGGTAGGAGCTTGGAAGCTACATTGGCTAGCAAGTCGGCTGCCGATTTTGAGACCTAGGGATGGAGGAAATATTGAATGCCGAAAAGTGTGAGGTGAGTTCTTGTACTAGCGATTGATATAGTTTAAGATGATTTGAAAGACAATGAATTGTATTTCTCACCTGTTTGATAATAATTTCAGAATCGCCGAATACCTTTAGATATTGCACTTTAAGGCCGATTGCTTTATACAGTCCTTGGACTAAGGCTTCATACGGTTGTATTGTTAGTGCATTCAAATTCCAGCCTACAAGACAGCATTGTTTTTTCTCCTAGTGGGCTAACCAAAATACATCCTGCTCCTGAGCCCTCACTAGACTTGGACCCATCGAAAATATAACGACCAAAATAAAGAAGTATTAACAATTGTATTTACAGTTTTCTCAGTATCATTGAAACATCTAGACCTATCTGTTTGTGAAAAATTCTCAATCTGAGATGTAAAATGGTTGACTGAGAAAGGGGATGACTGGGCAGTAAAGTTACCAAAGAATGACTCAGATGAATAATTCCCCAAAATGTTGTTATTAAATGCTACAGGTTGGTTTTCTTGCTCAAATTCAGTAACTGTATGGGTCATATGTTTTTCTCGATCAATCCTTATTTGATTTGGCTTACCCTTATAGGGAAGCCACATATGTGACCAATCAGTAGAAATATACCCATGTAGTTTTTCAGACCAATCCCTACTCAAGATTAAACCGTAAAATTCAGGTATATCGGCTATTAGGATATCAATCCTTTGTACTACTCTGGGATCAGCAGATAACCTGATAGTTACGGAATTAATCTCTCCCACAACCTGTACTTTGGTCCTGTCCAACTGTACAATATGAATAGCAGACTTCTGGGGTTCAATGTTCAGTTTGGAACAAACTGAAGCTGGCATTATGTTAGAAGATGCCCCTGAGTCAATCAAACAGTTGTGCAGGTTTCTGTTGTAGATCTCATAGGTTAGAAGGAAAGGTGGAGTATGAGAATTTGATCTATCTCCAATCAGAACTGAATCGGTAGCTTCAACCATACCGGAGGAGGTTGGCCTGAATCATTAGCAGCTTTAGCACTGGGAAGAGGTGTAGAAGGAAAACATTCAATTCTTTGAGAAGCAATTTCTGCTGATGTTTTAATTTACTAAGTTCAAACATAGTAATGTTTGCTTTAGTTTTCTTCATGTCATCAACAATATTGTACTCCATTGAATCGGATACCACTAATGTTTTAGATGTTGAAGGAGTATTAGAAGTTGAAGGTTGTTTTTAGGAACTACTGTAGGTGATTTCTTTGGGGGTATTTTTTCTTTGGTTGTAGCAGCACCTGCACTCCTTTTCTTTGACGTTGCCTGAACAGGTTCGGAAGTACTTTTACTCCTAGTAGTGACCGGGAACGCTTCTTCTTCATTATCGGTATCGGAGTTGGGGAGTATAAAATCCCACATTCCATGACATTCTACTACTTCTTCTTCATCATCAGTTGGTGAGATTGTTTCCTCTTCCTCTTCTTCTTGCTCTGAATCTGCATTAGATATGACATTCGGTGGCTTTGATTCATTTTTCTTATAAGTCCTAAAGGGTCTTTTGGTTGAGGTTTCGGCTACCTGTTTCTTTATTTCAACCATTTCATTTGATAAAGTTTTTAGGACTTTTGCAAACCCTCCATGTCATATGGGTCTTTTGGGGTTTTCTTTCTTGAGTCATCTTTAAAAGAGACTTTTTTGGCTTTTCTGTCTTCCAGAGCAGCTTTCTTTTCTAGAGCATTAATGCGTTTCTCCACAGCAAGTGCTTCTTTCATGTTTTCGGCTAAGGTAGGTTTCCCAGCCCTATCTACAAAAATGGCTATATTGGCAGGTAGGGCGGTTATATACCATTCGCTTCGAATTTGTTCACTTGGTTTGGAGGCCGTCGGGATTTTGTTCAGGAGTTTATTGAATCGAGCATTAAATTCCTTAATTGGTTCCCTATGCTCTATCCTAAGATTGGAGAGATCGTTTATTAGGGTAGCCAAAGACCTATCATCTCCATATTTGGTAAGAAACTGCTCTTGGCAAGTGTTCCAACTGGTAATGGAACCAGAGGGTAAAGAAAAATACCAGGATCCTGCTGATCCTTGCAAGGTGTAAGGGAAAAGTCTAACAACAACATCTTGTTCTGTTACTCCTTTCAAGTTGACTGCCAACATGAAATTATTAATGTGTTCCTCAGCCTGGGTCCCATCATCTGGGTTAAACTTGGGTAGCCATTTTTCAGGAGCATCTGGTAATGGATGCAATGGTGCAGGCATATTGACTGCACCAGGCCTGGTCCATGGATCTGCCATTGTAATAGCAGTAGTGGTTGATACTACTGTTGGAATTCCAGATGTCTGGGAAGGAAATAATGTTGAGGAGTGAACAGGTTGGGATGTTAAAGCTCCTAATCCCTGATGAACAACAATATGTAATGGGGGAGTGGATGGTTGACTTTGCAGAGAGGAAGATGCAATGGAGGATGTGGATGAAAGCTCTTCACTGTCAGATCCTTCAGTATATTTCTTCGCCTTTTTCCTTTTGGGTAAAGGGAACTCAGTGGGTTCAATACCGAGCTTTTCGCTCTGAAGTCTAGTGAGAGGGTGAGGTAAATTGAACTGCGAAGTCGCACTGCTTTGTGATACCTCAGATTTCTGTGGTGAAATCGAGAAGCTCTGAAGTTTGTGGATAAGAGACTGGACTTCAGGGGATTCAAGACTTAATTGTTCTGGAGTATGATGGGTTTGAGCAGTGGTAGTTGATTCCTCTTCTTCTTGTTTGGATACTGGAGAACCAGCATGCAAATGGGAAGTTCGAGGGGATACGGAGGGAGAATTACTCTTAGAATGGCTTGCAGATTTTGGTTTGTGTGCCATTCACAGTTGATGCCCTCCTTCTAGCGCCAAAAATGTTGATGCCTCGAAAATCGCTGCAACAACATTGGGGGATAACCACCCGGTCCGGACCTTAGTACAGCTCCTTTTCCGTTTGGAATGGTGGCTCCGACTGGGGATAATGGGACCAGTTTCCCAGCAATGGATAAACGGGATGAATGGATAATTGATTGACTAATCTAATGATGGGCGAATAACTAAATCTATCAACAAAAATATAAAACTATGACTTATCCCCGGGAACTTATTGAGCTTTGAAGTGTAGCGCTTGATGATCTGTGTCTATAGACAGGCATATAGATGACTCCATCTAACAGACATGGACATTATTTCATTCAGGATTACTGTGCTTAAATAGTTAAGCAAAGCGATTAAAGCAATATTACTACACTTATCATTTATATCATCACACATACATGATTAAAAGAAAAGCACACCATAAACATCCAATAGTGGAAGAATACAGAACTGCTGTTAAAGCACATAATATATTCGATAATAGCAAAGATAATCAAATAACAATTCATATGAAAGGAATGAATTCAGACATAGATAAAAGTACCATATGAGCTGCTAGACACTCCCAATATCAATCGCTACTTGTGATTCTTCCTTCAACGCAGAAACACTTTCAAACAAAGACAATAGTGCACAATTGCATAAAAAGCTTCCTTGTCAAATTTAGAATAACTGGTCCAGTTTCATAAAAGAATATGGTTGAAGCACAATAGTGCAACTTCAGTCTTTAAGTCAGGTACAAAACTTTACGACCCTTTCCAAAACAATGAAAGGGTCTATAAATACTTAATTAATCTAACTATCTAAAAAACTGAAATCCTACTTAATTGGTATCAATAAATTTTGATCCTATTTTCTTCAGCAATCTGGCAGTCGGCGGCATGAATCATCAAGTAGGCTGCTTGCCTTTAAATCTGAGCTGACTTATCGCAAGCATCGGCTCCACTTCAGGTGGTTTGTTGAGGCGAGAACTGAGCTGGGCGGCATAGGTGGCATCCTGAATATCGGGGATAATATACCCGATTGCATCCGTAAGGCACTTGAGGGCGGCTCTCTGTGTGTGCGGCTTTACCAAGAAGAACCAATAGGTGTCCCAGGTTAAACTGTTAATCCCAGCGATTAATCTCCCCTTTTCCTCTAGATCTGGATAACATGATTGCTCCAATGTTTTCATCGTTGTTAACTTTCCTGGTGTGCATTGGGAAATCATGTTTGATAAGTAGAGAGTGTTATTGACTAATTCAACTAAATTGCTTGAAGTTGATTTGCATCTTGAAACTGCCCTCTCTGCTTTCATTAACTGGGACTGCATTCTGTGAAGAGTATATCTTTATGTGATTCTAAGATCCTGGGTAAATTCGCCGCTTGTCCTTGATCAGAATCTTGCCAGTCGAGAAATGCAGCTATCGTTTCTTCAGCTTGATCCAATTCAGTCCTGGCCTTGTCTACTTTCTTACTTATGGATGCCGTTAATTCACATAGTGGCTCTGCCTGGGCGATTTGTTGACATAGAAGCTTAATTTGGGATATTAATGCAGTATTTATTTGTAGTGCTTCTACTCTAAATTCAGCCACTTGTGGAACGCCCTTTGTTTTCTCGAGCTGTGATGATAATTGAGCAATTTGCTCATCTTTTGTTTTCACCATTTGCTCATTCGCTGCCTTCAATTGTGCCAATGCCTCTGATAATTCTTTCTGCTTCTGGATTGCGCTTTGGTCAATCCTTTGTTTTTCTGCCTGCAATTGTTGAGTTAGTTGACTGTTTAATTGTTGTTGCGTCAACAATTGCTGCTCTGCCTGCTCCGCTTTCTGCTTTGCTTCAGTTAGCTGTGCCTGTAACGAGAAAATCTCCTGATCCTTTGTTTTCAGTAAAAGGCTTACCTCCGATGCCTTATCTATTGTCGCTGCCGAATAAGCTCCAGCATATTGTGACAGTTTTGTCAGGTCATCGGAGGGGTCAAATTCCTCCTTCCAAACCACATTGCCCGTGACTGTCTGTTCTGGGAAAAGGGGAGGTTGATCAGTCCTTCTTCTTTTCCTTTGTCGTTTAACTACACTTATGCCTTGGGCTGTAGAAGACATCCAGGGAGGAATCTCTTCTACCTGCAAAATGATTTGGTCGGAGGGGTCCTTTGGTATTATCTCTACCTCTTTAGAAATGGGTGGGCCGCTGGTTCCACTTAGAACCTGTGGTGAAGTGATTTCCTGTGTGTCTGTTGCCTTTGAAGTGTCAGTGTCCTTTGAACACTCCAGACCACTGATAATAGAATCAAATTGCTTCCATTCCTGGAGCAATTTAGGATCGATATGAGTATCCACGTTTACTTCAGTGGTGGTCTGTTTTTCCTTTTCAGTTTGGGTCTCCTCCCGCACTTTTTCCTGCTCTTTCTTCTGCTGATTCTCATGCTCTTTCTTCTGATTTTCCTCCTGTGGCTTCTCTTGTTCTTTTGTTGTAACTGGAGGTTCCTTTGACTGTTGCCGTTCAGGCTCGCTTGACGATGTCGCTGGGGTTGTTGCTAATAGATCTAGAGGCAGAGTTTGCAACCTCTGTTCTCTAAGTCTGTTAAATTCAGTCAACCCTTCATCATGATATTTCATTTTGGCCAATGTTTTAACCTGCATTATTGACTCAGCTGAAGAGAACAGGTCGTCAAACATATCTTCTTTATGATCAAATTTTGACAATTTGGCCTGTTCTAGTGCATTATAGGCAACTTTGTTTGGATCAAATTGCCTATTTGGAAGAGTTGCTAGAGTTAATGATTTAATCTTTCTAGCTTCCTTTCTGCATGCTTGAGATCATGCAAGGTATAGACACCGCATCTCAAAGAAAAGAGGGCCAGCCCTGCTTCTTATTTTTCTTGAGAGTCTGTGTAACACTCTCAGCAATAATCTGGTAAGAGATTTCCCTTGCCAATAGTTTATATCAGTATGTATAAAGGGAGGACATGAGGTTCGGCTTGGCTACCGAAAACTCTTATATAAGTGAACTTCTCCTCTCCAAACCATCTCCCTACTGCTGTTAAATCAATCCCAGCTTGGTAGGAAATCTTGGGAATGGGTTTATCAAAAATAGAATAATAAATAGGCAACATAAAGCCATTGCAGACTTGGTACAGATGGTGCTTGTAAGAGGATTTCCATAATTTCTGGTGGTAAATGTGAATAGGCATGGAGTCTTGTGGCGTCCACCTCCAGCCGAGCACGGAAATTCAGAATTAAAACACAAGGTATCTAAAATATAGGCACTGTAATAAAATGGGGGAATTATCCTTTCAGAGATGCGAGTCTTATTCCTAAACTCAAGAACAGCTTTGGCTAGTTTATCTGAGAGAATAGTGGCCCAATCCATTATTATACTGTTGCATGCCGCTTCCATTAAAGGACCATTTCTATAGTGAAATTAGAAGAATCATGCAATCCCCACAATCTACACATCATTATTCCAGCGTAGCAATAAGGAGAAGCCAGGGAATCAACCGAGTACTTACCAGAAGATTCATGTTTGTGCTTTGCCGGATTTTGTCTCCAATCCCGGATGGGTTCGGATTCAACTTCGTTCTCGTTTCGGAATTTTTCCAGGAACGCCTTATTGTATGTCTTCTCTGGCTCAGGCAAATGATACATTTGCCTTAGATCATCAGCTTTGAACGACCCGAAAATTTCTCCCGTCTTGGTGCTGAAGGTTCTATCCAGGATTGGGATTTCCTCAATTGCCCACCGCACTACATCTGTGTATGGGAGAATTTGTTCCCTAGCTGCTATCCGATGAAGGAAGGAGTCAGCTAAGTCCTTTAAAGTGGCATCAGATTTCCGAGTTGAATCTGCAGTAGCTTCTACTGTTGTCACTTTGGGTTCTTCAACTTCAATCAAGTTGTAGGTGCTTTGCCAAGTAGTTCTGCCGAGACCAGAACATGTAGTATCCGAAATCAATCCTTTCTTTTTGTTTGAGGGATCAGCGACAGCTTGTCCTGCGGCTGGCGCAACAGAAGCGCCTGTGGTCTTCTTAGATTTCTTCCCCATTTTGCTTGAGCTTTCTCCTTTGGATGAATTCTGCACAGAAGCGAAAATAAACGTAACACAGAGAATTGGCAATGAAAACTTCAATGTGATGAGATATATTGACCGATGCGTGATAAGAGATTAACTTTTAAAATGGGCGCGGATACAATCCATGGGAAGATTTTAGGACTTACAATTACATTAAATGGCCGTTTAAAACCTGCCAATCCTTAAATGCCCATTATATCATTAATCGGCCGAATGATTCATTTAAGCGTGTTATAGATGTTTTGGCGGTTGAGCGCAGGTGAATCATTGTTGGACAGATCAAGCTTTTAATATGAATTGATCGTGATATCCCTTCCTTTTAACGGCTTTTTTGAAATCTGTGCTTTATCGCAATCGGCCATCGGGGAAAGCTTAAACCTCTTATATTGACACCTTTTGAAAACCCCGATCGCCGATAGCGATATCGCATCGCATCGGGAGTATTGGCATTACATATAACATGGACAGTATATCGCCGATTGCCGATAGCGATATCGCATCGCATCGGGGGAATGGCCTGGGGTGTTTTAAGAATGTGCATAGAGTATTGCCGATAGCCGATAGCGATATCGCATCGGCGGAATCCAATGTGCCATTTAGTTATGCTCCTTGTGTCATTGCGATATGCGATCTTGCGATCGCTTTATCGCAATGATAAAAGATTGATTTATTTGCATGAATGGGTTTTTCAAAAAGGTTTTTTATAATGTTTTCATTTGTTTTTCGGACCTTTTTAAATAATACAATATTGATACCAATTAAAATCTAAAGGGACCCATTTCATAGGATAGTTTTGGGAATAAAAATGATATGAAATGGGGGGTTGTTGTAGAGCACAACAATTGGCGATTCGCTGGAAGAAACAGTTATCTCTGAAAAGTATAAAAATACTTAAACTTTTTCAAAATAGAGTTCTAATCAAAGGGGAAAATTCTAATATAACTAGGTAAAATGCATTCCGAGTAAAATGAAACTATTTTGCTAACTTCCATTCTTTTAAGAAAATAGATACATTCTAGTTTTAAATAGGCCTTTAATGGTTTATTGTTTAATGATAAAACAGAAAACCTTTCCAAATCAGCTTTTATAGTGAACTCGTCCGTCATAGGTAGAGCCCTAATGCCAGCAAACATCATAGTTTCGATAGGGATACCTTTTAACCATGTTATTGTCTATTGTCCCATTCAACTAAGAGTGTGATAACAGAATGAATTCAAAGAATATTTTCATATTTTGTATTTCTTTTCCTTTTTTTTGGTTATAGATTAGATAAAAAGCCATTGTCCTGGTTTGATAGCCAGCTATTGACAATGCCATTCACTGTAGTAATCTAACCGAACAAGTCGGCTCGTGATGAGACCCCTTGTCTTATAATTCTTAAGCCATTACCCTGTTATGGTATGCAGTATTTGGTAATGTCGGTTAGACTATTTCCCTATGATCATGGTAAGCAGGCTTGTAATAAGACCTCTTATCTTTTATATCAAAAATTTTAGAATAACACTCTGAATAATCATAAACTTTGGTGAATGGGATGGACAATTTCTCCTTAAAGTAGATGGATGACAGGGTAAGAGTTGAAGATGCTGAAGTTGGATTAGCTTCTATCTTGATATTGATAACCTTTTGTGACCTATTTGAAAAACAGAAAAAGATTTACAATACTTCTATTATTTTAAAAGCAAATATCATACTACTTCTGTGGATCAAGTTTTCAAACACAGCAAAGGTCAATGGAGGATACCTTACAACTTTATTTTCTAAAGATCCTACAAACTACAAAACTCTATTAAACTAAAAGGAGAAGGGGTTACCTCCTCAATTAAAGAATTTCTTCAAGATAAGGCCATTAACAGGGAGAGAATCTCTCAAACCTGATAAATCTTGCAATATGAAAGTTGAATGGCCTATCTTCTCGCAGATCTGAAATGGTCCAAGCCACATCTTCTGGAACTTGGTGTGTTTTCCCTTGTCCTCATGGGCTTTGTCCCATTTCAGAACCAAATCACCGACTTGAAATTGTTTTGAACCGGATGAGACTGAATCAAAAGCTGCCTTGATGATTTGCTGATGTTTGGCATGAATAACCCTGGCTTTTTCTCTTTCCTCTTCTAGTTTTAAAATTTGATCATGTCTAAGCTGAATAGAAGAGGAAGGGCTTTCCTCAATGAACTGAACTAGGGCTAGAGAAGGAAGAACAAGATTTGTGGTAATTACTGCTTCTTTTCCATACACAAGGTTGAACGGAGAAGATCTTATAGAAGCTTTTGTGTTATCCTATCAGCCCATAATGCAAACATTAAGGATTTGTGCCAGTTTTTATGATTCTGTTCGATAGTTCGCTTAATGATTTTGATCATATTTTTATTAGTAGACTCTAATAAACCATTACCCTGGGGATAGTAATTAGCAGAATATTTCAATTTAAATCCTCTTTTGATAGCGAAATCAAACATAGCATTGCCTAAGAAATAAGATGCATTATAAAAAACAAGAGCATTTGGGACACCAAACCTGGTAATGATGAATTGATCTATGAATTCAATGATTGCTTCAGAATTTGCTGTCTTCAAAGGAATTGCCTCAACCCACTTAATAAAATAATCGTAGCAGTAAGGATATACTTATGTTGTTTGGAAGAAGGTGGAGTAATTTCCCCAATGATGTCCAATCCCCATTGCTCAAATGGTGTTCAATGTTGACTGGTTGCAGAGGGATAGCTGGTTTACGTTGTCCTCCACTAGAAGTTTGACAATTGAGGCATTTCCTTACATACTCGTGGGCATCTCTAAACAGAGTGGGCCAATAGTATCCAGCATGAATAATTTTGTGAGCTGTTGTGTCAGCTCCAAAATGTCCTCCTGCTGGTCCATCATGTAACTCCTGCAAAACCTTTTGTGCTTCAGGTTTCTCAAGGCATCTTAATAAGATTGAATCATAATTCTGCTTAAAAAGCACATCATCAATAATTGTAAAATTTTTCGCTTTTAACCTAATGGCCCTTTTGTTTTTATAAGACAGGTTAGGAGGTGCATAACCATTTTTCAAATAAAAGATTAAATCTGCATATTGAGACTCAGAATCAGTAACACTTATCTGGTTGATTCTTCAGTTTGATCTGTATCACTTGATTCTGGAATGTTGATGCTCCTGCCAATAACTGCAAAAACCTTGGCCTCTAACAATCTTGCTGGCTTAATTTCTAAGTCATATTCTTGAAGCGTTGTGACCCAGTTTGCCCTTTTCTCACCCAGTTCTCTTTGGATTAATAGTTGCCTAACTGCAGGGAAAGGAACTATAACTTTTGTGTGGGTTTTCAAAAGGAAGGGTCTATAATGTTTGACCACTTTAAATACAGCAAAGGCTTGTTTTTCTACTTCGGAGTAATTCAATTCAGCACCCTGAAGATTTGAACTAAAAAATGAAATGGGTGCTTCCAAATTGTGATCGTTGAGCTGCGTGAGTACTGCTGCATAAGACGAGGTGGAGGCGATAGTGTATAATGTAAAATGATTAGAAAAATTGGGAGTATTTAAGGCTGGGGCATCGATTATTGATTGCTTGATTAAATCAAACGCTTCTTTTTCTGCTGATCCCCACTTAAAGACTGAATTTTTCTTGATCATAGTTTGAAGTGGCAAAATAATTTGAGAGAAATCTGGACAAATCCTTTTAAACAAAATTGATTTGGCCTAAAAAATGACTGCATGGATTTCTTATTATGTGGGAAAGGGATTTCAGAGATTTCTTTGATCCGATCAGGATCAATATAAATGCCATCTTTAGACACAATAAAGCCTAAGAGCTTTCCTTGGTCAAGAGCAAAGAAAGATTTTTAGGGTTAAGAGAAATACCATATCTTTTGCAGCGTTGAAAGATTTGATTTAGATCATGCAAATGATTGGACCTCTCTTTAGAGAATACAGTAATATCATCAAGATAGACGACTACTGTTCTATTAATTAACCCTTTAAAAGCTATATCCATCGCTCTTTGGAATGTTGCTCCTGCATTAATAAGTCCGAAGGGCATTTTCTGATATGCATATGTTCCCCATTTTGTTTTGAATGTGGTTTTAAGCTGGTCATCAGGATGGACCGAAACTTGGTTATATCCTGAGAAACCGTCTAGAAAGGACATTAATTCAGAGCCTGCTACAGATTGGAGTATTTGCTCCATGGTAGGCAATGGGAAATTGTCTTTTAGGCTTGCTTTGTTCAAATTTCTGAAATCGATACAAATCCGAATGTCGCCATTTTTCTTTCTGACTGGCACCATATTGGAGACCCAGTTTGAGTGTCGGACTGGAAAAATAATCTTGGCTTTCAAGAGTTTGTTAAGTTCAGTCTTTATCTGACTCTCTAAACTTGGATGTATTTTTCTTAACTCTGTTGAATTGGTTTCTGATCGGGAAGCACTGGAATGGTATGCTGGATAATGGATGTATCATATGTCTTCAAATCATCATAATTCCAAGCAAAAACCTGTTTATTTTTCCTTAACAGTTTAATGAATGCCTCTTTCTCTTCCAAGGAAAGTCCTAATCCTAAATTAATGTTTTGAGGAGCTTGCTCAGTACCAAGATTTATCAACTCAAACCTTAGGGTAGAGCTTTGGAGCTTTGCATTAGTCACAGGTTTAAACCTGTCTTTAATATCATAAAGATCCTCCAGTTTTACCACAGGCTTAGGAATTGAATTTTCCTGAGGTGTTTCTCTTATTTGAAAGTCATGCTCATTTTCCTCAATAATTTGATTATCATAGGACTTTTAGAAGTTAAGAATTGTAAAATATCCTCATCATGGTTAAATACTCTCCAATTAGTGACATTGTCAGGAATTGATGGCCTAAAAAGCAATTCTACTGAAAATCTATCTGGGCTATTAGTCTTCAGAAGGTAGGAGCTTGGAAGCTACATTGGCTAGCAAGTCGGCTGCGCCGATTTTTGAGACCTAGGGAATGGAGGAAATATTGAATGCCGAAAAGTGTGAGTGGAGTTCTTGTACTAGCGATTGATAATGTTTAAGATGATTTGAAAGACAATGAATTGTATTTCTCACCTGTTTGATAATAATTTCAGAATCGCCGAATACCTTTAGATATTGCACTTTAAGGCCGATTGCTTTATACAGTCCTTGGACTAAGGCTTCATATTCGCTGTATTGTTTAGTGCATTCAAATTCCCAGCCTACAAGACAGCATTGTTTTTACCTAGTGGGCTAACCAAAATACATCTTGCTCTCCTGAGCCCTCACTAGACTTGGACCCATCAAATATAACGACCAAAATAAAGAAGTATTAATAATTGTATTTACAGTTTTCTCATAATCATTGAAACATCTAGACCTATCTGTTTGTGAAATTTCTCAATCTGAGATGTAAAATGGTTGACTGAGAAAGGGGATGAGACTGGGCAGTAAAGTTACCAAAGAATGACTCAGATGAATAATTCCCCAAAATGTTGTTATTAAATGCTACAGGTTGGTTTTTCTTGCTCAAATTCAGTAACTGTATGGGTCATATGTTTTTCTCGATCAATCCTTATTTGATTTGGCTTACCTTTATAGGGAAGCCACATA